>OY728153.1:1745874851-1746520312 GCA_963277665.1 Viscum album
AATAAATATTTGTTTTCTAGTTTGTGAATATAATATTTATTTATTTATTAAAAGAAATGTTCAATTATATGTGTTTACCGAAATGATTCAATACATGTGTTTGTCACCCAACCCATATCCGTTAAACATTAAGAATGAAATATTAAATATCAATGAATACATAAGTGGTAATGATATTACACTATCTAGCAATTTAGAAGAAAATCAAACATTCCATTCTACGAATGTTAGTGAAATGCCCCACATCCATTTGGAATTCATATTTTGTCTAATAAGCCAATAAATACAAGACCTTTGTTTTATGAATTCATTAAGACTTCATCATCAATACACATGAAAAGCTCCATGAAAAGTATTAAAATAGTGAATTTTTATAATATTAAAAATTTATCTATACTCCATTGAGTTCAAATATGAGACATAATGGGATATTAAAAAGATATGTCAACCTCCTCATGTAAATCGTAGAATGATCTCAGAATTCCCAATGATACCTTTTGGATTTATTGCATCCTTCAGCCCCCTAGTAACGAGTCATTAAAAAGGTATCCAATTAATCAGAGAGTCCATCCAAGCCTTTTTATATATGATAAAAGTACATGCATGTTCTATATCCCCAATCAACTACCTTCACTGATTAAAAACATTATCCAAATATTAATAATGAACATAGTGGTAAACCAATTATTTCACATCAACCATCATCCAATATTGTTAGATGAAAGAAGCAATGATCAATATTTCCTTTTAGAAGAATCCCAAAAAATTCAATATTATTAGAGATCCTGTTAGCATCAATACAACTCCAGATATGAGTGATCTGAGCAGAAAACGAGGCAACACATATACATTGAATACTATAATATCAAGATAATCAATAAACCGTACAAAATTTTCTAAACTGAAATTTTACAATTATGAACTTCTACAATATCATATCCACATGTG
This sequence comes from Viscum album, assembly GCA_963277665.1. Taxonomy (NCBI): domain Eukaryota; kingdom Viridiplantae; phylum Streptophyta; class Magnoliopsida; order Santalales; family Viscaceae; genus Viscum; species Viscum album. The sequence continues at coordinate 1,745,875,800 of OY728153.1, forward strand.
TGCCTCGCATCCCAAAACCACTAGTTATTCATATTAATGGTGGATGTATTATAATTTGGTATACCATTAAAATTGTTGTTGAATTTTATAAAGTACGTACTATCTATTTTTAAAATATTCTAAAGAATTTATCTCACCCATTTGATATATTTTATTCACTGGGGTGTCATTATCCTTCCCCCATAGATACATTTCATCTATGAGTCCCTTAAATAAAATCCTATAATTATTTTTAATAATATAAGTAACATCACTATTTTCATCATCAAATATTGGGGCGGTATCTGTGAAGACATGAACTTATGGAGGATGGTACAATTTCTTTGAACATATCACAAATTATATAGTAAAAATGTTTTACACTTATTTAGAATAATTATTTTTATTCCTCATATTCTTATGATGAAGTGTAATGAACCCATCCTAGTCCACCATTGTTTTGTGAAATTTTGAGAACTTTAGTGGAATAAATGTGATTCACCTTGTAATGATTGTTCATTTAGATCTTGATTGTTTTTGTATATTTTACCGAGGTCTTCCCAATCACCCATGGTGGTGGAGGAATTAGTTTTGTAAACTTGTGCAATGTGATTAACTTCTAAAAAAACGAAAATTTCGTAAGACTAAATTGTGTGTCTCATAGATTGTTATAATATATGGTTATTTGAAACATCTTGATTCTTATTCTCATAAGGAATACCATTATCTTCATTCAACCCTCTATGATAATGTGGAACTTTATAAGGACCAACAATGACTGTAAATCAATCATTACATTCTTCATGGGTCCATATTTTGTTTTCCTGTTTTCAACCCATGTAGATATATAAGCCTAAGGATTTAGTATATTATTCACATAATCCTTTTTAGATTTTCCAATTTTATGGAAAAAAGTCTAATAATCTGCTATATTTTCACATTCCTCATTCTGAAAGAAACCATAAATTCTATTTTGGATCTAGATCTAGAATGGTAATGATTTTTAAAATTCAACCTCATAAAAAACTAGTAATAAAGGGTCTAGAAATATTCATAATAGCAACATCTAGAATTTGAGGATGAACAATAAGGATTTTTATCAGAAATAATGACAATTTTTGGAATAGGTGAAGTAGAGGGCTAGGGAAGAATATCTAGACAAGATGAATATGATATTCTTTGTTATGATCATATCCTAGGGTCTATTTTAATGGTATCATAGAATAAGCATCAAAAGCCCATTATCATATCGCTCAAAGTATTTAATATTAATTTTAGAAGAGAAGTGAAAAAAAAAATGTTTGAATAAATCAACACACCAATATGGGAATCAGAAAATCCAATTTCTTCACGATATTTCCTTGAAAAAATCATGGAAGTCCTACACTTGATGAATTTTCCAAAGAGATGAAAATGTAAATCTGAAGAGAGAGAGAGAGAGCCATACTAGAAGAGGAGAATATTTCTAAACAAACACTTTTTTAATGTTATTTTTCTCTATGCATAAATTAATATCCATGAAACCACCTATAATGAATTTAATGGTAGTCTTTATAATTTTTTTGATAATGAAATCTATAAAAGATCGAGGATTTGAATTAGGATTATGTGGTTGAAAACCTATGGGTGGGATCTATAGAATTCACGAGGCCATCATCCCCTAAATAACCTTATTATAATGATATATATTTATTTTAAAAAATATTTACCATTCATGTCTTGATAAATATAGAGGAGTGGTGATGATATGAGTTAAGGGATACTATTAAGTGTTATAATTGTTTTTATATCATTTATATTAATATTGGTTTATTTATTTAAACTTACTTGCTTCTTTTTTAGATTTAACGATTATAAAAAGGAAGAAGACTAATTATAAATTGTATTAACCTTTGTAAACTAACCCAATAATTTAGTTTTGGAGATTTTGAGTGTTGAGTTTCACTATAATACTCTCCCATGATAAATCTCTCAAATACCTATAGAGAAACCATCAAGAACACTCACAGGAATATGACACAATAATCCTTTTCCTCCTCTAATGACTGAGTGAATGAGGGAGTACCTTTGATGATTGAATGTATTATCATTATGATCAATATTTAATGATGAAAGGAACTTAAATCTAGTAAGGTAGAACCCAGAGTTCCAACATAATAATTTTATGATTCTCGGAAAAAATGTGGATACAATTAGAGTAATTTTTCTTTTCATTATTAAAAAAATTAGTGGTACGATAATAATTTAAACCCAATAATTTTTTTAATGATTTATCAATATGAGTATTTTTTTAAATGAATTATATTTTCTCGTGAAAAGTGAATATATTTGAATATCATATTGTTGAGTATTACCAATTTTTAAGATTTTATCCAAATAAAACAATAAAAATCATTTATGGGCATGAGCATGACTACATCTGATCTTCACTAAAACCCTGAAATATGTGATACGTAGTGAAATTGATGATATATTTAAATTTATTTTTTGGAAATATCTAAAAATAATTTAGGATATGGTCTTAAATTTTATTACTTATGATAAAATATAATGTGATAAGAAAATTTCTATAATTTTTCAGTCAATGTGAAAAAATAATAATGATATTATCAAGAGGCTTATTTGAATAAAATATATTTTACCTTTATCATATTTTATTATATGAATCATGTTGTTATTTATGGGATATATGAACTAATGTTATATTTTATACATTAGTTTGACATATCATATGTTATGATATAAGCATATTACACCATAGCCATACCAATATTGTAGTGTATGATATAATAATATTATAAATGTCATGATAATGGTTAATCATTTTATATGACTCACACAATATTAAAAAAATCAAGTTTTTATGTTCAAAGCTTCTTCCAAACTAACAATAATTGATTATGGTCATTTCATATGACGGAATGAATATGTGACTCAATTATCCATTGAAGTGAGAAATGCGTATGGATGTTGTTTAAATAGAGTCTATAATTTAAAAATTTACTATAATTATATATAATATTTTATTAAATTCCATGATCATTCAAGGAGAACCTCTAAGGCCTATATTTGGAATCCAGAACCCTACAAATGGCATCTATAATCATGTAACCCCTATCAATTCTCCTATAAAAAAATTTGTCTTCTACATATTTCATTATAAAATGGAAGTAAAAGAATACTATGAATAATAATAGGATTGACATGATGTGTTTTGATACTAGATAATCTATTAATACCAAAGGAAGAATGATTATTATTGATATTTTATGTAATGTTTATCTATCTTCTATGATTAATGACAAAAAGATCAGATATCATAGATGAAAAAATTTTCTTTATATTAAATTATCTTTTATTTTAGTTTCATATCATGGATGAACTTGGTTTAGGGTTACTTATATCATTCCCTATTAGAATAATAGTTTTTTCAATCCTGTGAAAATAATAACATACATGCGATCTTTAGTGAATATGTAACATTACTTTTTGTATTTAATAAACATGTAATTACATTATTAGATGGTAATATACATTATGGATTGTTATAAATTGGGTTTTCCGTAGAATATTACGTACATCATAGGGTTTTATAGAATAGATGACTTGCTATAAACGAGGGAGTATTTTCATTTCACATCAATATATTTATTTTGTTTTATTATCTTAGAGTATATATGACCATGTTTTCTAATTAAGGAAATTATTGAATATATTTTATCTGCATGTAATTTTATTTACTTTCATGTATTAGTACATTAATTTATATCATTACATTCTTATAATGGGTTTCACTAATATATACACACTTTTTATGACAAATCAATACAAAATCAACAAAAAATTTAACAATTTATATCAAGGGATAAACCTTCATAAATTTATATGATATTTTTAATTTAATTTTTTAAAATTTTGGTATGAATTTTATATAAGAATGTGTACAATTTCAAACATGATTTTACAGTTGTTTCATTCAATAAAATTTTATTTTCTTTTAAGACAAGTAACTAATGAAGAAATATTAACATTTCTACATTTTATAATCATCATTAAACCATTTTCAATGAACTTTTGAAAAACTTCTATGAAAAAAAATTATGTAAGGGATTTAAATATAAAGTAAAAAAATTACTTTTGAAAAAAAAACATGAAAAATAGTTTGGGAATTTACATTTTTCCCAAAAAAACTTTGATCACATAAATAAAAAATTTCCATTAGTAGGAATCATTATTTTCTAAATAACACTAAAAACCATTATGAATCATATGAAAACCCATAATCGAATCATGGGGAATGTGGGAACTCACGAATGTATTCCTTTATTAAATAACCCTTATCCTGTAAACTTTCGTTGCCTCCTAAAATCAAATTATTTCCATAAAACCCGTTTTCTGGAAACATAATTTGTTTAACCTTATAAATCATATAAATAACCCATGTACAGTCATGTTTTACCAGTTTCATAAAACAATAAATCCATGTTAATTCTATATGTTTAAAAATTTCTGTCATCCCCCTCATTTTCTACTTCATACACTTGAACATAAATCAATTCACTAGATATCTATACCCTGATTATCCACTATTGTAACAACCCGAGATTTTCTGAGAATTATTATTTTTAATTTCATTGATGTCATGTGTTGTATGCGACACCAAAATTAGCTTGTTCTATACTCAACACCGTATTAACTTGTAGTATACACAACACTAATCTTGGATCGTGTTACACTCAATTTCAAGTTCGTTTGATAGAAGTTATTTTTCGCAACATTGAGTGTATATATATATATATATTCAATGTATAAATGAAATATGGTTGGATTCTGTTATAAACAACAACAAATGAATCTTTCACTACATGAAACCCTGACTTGGCTTTCATTACATGCAACCCTGCCCTTCCACGATAGCGTGTGTTATACGCAATACCAAGATTCACTAAACGAGATATTATTATAATGTTATTATGAAATAGCCGTTATGAATAGTAATACCAACTTTTTGAAATTTTAAAAATTTTATCTTTCAAAATGGACTTAATTTTTGGATTCAGAATATCGATATTATCCTAGGGGAAATTTTTTTTTTCTGAAAACTTTCAATTTTTGCTGAATAGTGAAAACATTAGGTTGCTATTTAAAAACCGACTTTTTATTTAAATAATTATTTATATTATTTAAATTTATTTTAGGTCAAAATTGATACATACTACCTATATAAGTTCAGTGTAATTAATTGGAGTCATTTCATAATAATTATATATATATAAATTTTATTGAACTTTTCACCGTCTTTTACCCACCTCCCAGGAGAATTTGGGAATTGACATAAAACATAATTTTACCGCTTCTGTGAGTGGAATTTCAAAAATCTATGAGAAACAGTTAATATCAAGGAGTAAAATGTGGTTCAATAAGATGAAACTAATTTTTTGGAGAATAGTAACTTTTGACTTTTATTTACCGCGGTTAAAGGTAAATATGGTAATTCATGATTAAAAGGATATTATAATAATTCAAAATTACATTAACACTTTTCCAAACCTTATTGGATGAGTAGTGGACGACCATGGGCATCCTTGGGTCAATTTGTGGACCCCATTGAGACACTTGGTAGTGATAATGACAATTTGGATTAATTAATTTAATGTAAATAGAAAATTGACATTAACAAAATTCTATTAGTAATTAATTTTTATAAGGGGTTATATAGATTATATATTCAACTATAAATATTAATTGGGAATATAAAAATATTTCCTATATGGTGGTATTTTTTTATAATTTTTAAACATAAAATAAATTAAATTATTTATGACACAATGGTGATGCAGTAATTACCTAAATAATGAAATATTAAAATAAATGATGTTATAAATACCCAAATACATGTTATATGAGACTTTTTATTAATTTAACTACTTTTATATGTTAATAGGACATTTTAGTATTGAACTAATTTACTTTTTCTGAACTAATCATGCTATTATTATTTTCACAAAAATCCATTACCAAATAATGCCAAAATTGACATATTATAGTTTTTAAAACAAATATTATATTATTAATTGTTATTATATTCCTAAAAATCTAAGGTTTGGCCAATATACTTATATAATGATATTTGTATCATTAATGAACTACTTGGCTGTCTCTTGGATGTATATAGAATGTTTATTAACTATATAATATAAAAATACAAAGTGACAAGGTAAATGTCAATCTAATTAACTAAGAGTTAAAACTAAACGATAAGGATAATATAATGACCCACACCTGTCTAAAATCTATTGGTTGAGAGTATTTCGACCCATAACCACCTTAGATTCTAAATGAATCAATTTGGAGCTATTAAACACCGAATATTACTTTATTATAAATTAATGTTTTAAGTTTTTCCAAAGGTGCCCCTCTCCTCCCTTATAAAAAGGGAACCCCTTCCCTCTTCTCTTCGAACCCTTTTGAGCCTTGAAGCTCGGCCAACCCCTGACCATTTCTCTTCTCCACTTTCCTAGAAATATTCTGGGGGTTCTGTTCTTCTCAAAAGACCATCTCTACTTCTTTAAGAGGAAGCTTAAAGGAGGTGTGTCGAAGAAGAGGTAATCTCTTCTTCCGATTCTATCAAGTTTCTTTCTTCTTCTAATTCTTCTTCTTTAGTTGTATCATTATAAAGTAATAACATCATTATTACTTATATACTGATATGTTATTACAAATATGAAACAATGTTATTTCACCTTTTATCCATCCTATGGAAAATGAAATCAACGCGCGTGTGTACGTAAGGAATACCGTCTCCACGCCATGGTGTAATCTGTTTTTGACCCCCACCTTACACGGATGGGTATAATGGTGTAAATAAATAACTATATATGATTATTGTAAATTGATATTGATTCTGAAATATTATACATACAGTTCAATAAAATTCCATGATAATTGGAATGATATCCTCGCTCGTTCGTACATACGGACTACCGTCTCCACGACGCGATGAGATTCATTCTCCATGTTAACCATTCATGAATGATTATAAAGTGTATATAATGAATAATAATGAAATATATGACATAATAATGATAATGGATTTATATATATATATTTATGTATGTCATCAACTTAATTCCATTCAATTCAATAAGGAAATGAAAACAACGTTCATCCGTACGTACGACCTACCATCTCAATGAACGGTGTATTTCATTCCATTTATCGATCTATCATATCTATTTGTATATGATGATTATATATTATAAATAAATCATGTTTTACATTATGGAATTAAGTAAATCAGTATATAATTAATAATATCAAGAACAACAAGTCCAAACACGTACGATAAATAAAACCATTTTACCCAAAACGCTGCTTTAACATTGAACTTACAAAATAACGGGTAATATAAAGTCATAAGTGAACCATATATGATATAATAACAATGAATATGATTCTGTAATATGTCAATGACATTATTTAAATCATTATACAAGAGGTTCGGATACATACTAAGCATATCTGACGTAAGGTAAGGGATAACTATTCAAATATCGTTCTTATTAGAGATTGTTATTCGTAAGTATTTACTGGGGTTATTATTATCATCCATGCCCATGTTTTCTAAAAATGTTTTCATGTATTTTTAAAGTTCTTTTTAACCATTTTTGATATTTACTACATTTTATTAAAGTAATCTTACTTTTGTTTACCACACGAGGAACTCTTTGACTTTTCCGACAAAAGTACGAGAAGAATGTTATTTTTAACTTATACGACGTGAACAGATTTTTATGGATTAATAAAATCTCATTTACATTAAGCATACTCTACAAGATTTTATGACTATTTTAAACAAAATATGTTTCTTTTAAAATTTCATTGCATTTTGTGAAAAGAAAATTATTTTCAAGAAGAAAGGATATTTTCCTCAAGAATTATTTTCAAGTGTTTTATCAAAATCATTTTCCTTTTAAGATGAAATTATTTCAGTTGTGTATATTTCAAGTACAATGTCGCTATGATTTACATTATTTCACTTCTCTTATGATGAAATGATATCTATTTGATTTATATGTATTATGTTATTTTGGAATGATGTTTATGAAACCCATTTTATTCGTCGGGTTATTATGAATGATGTATGTTTATTTTGTGGCACACAAAAGAAAGATTTCATTATGAGATGGGTGGGACCTATATCTGCATCCAATTCATTGGGTAAATATTTATATCTAATGAGAAAGACATGGCTGAAACCACAAGTAATTCTGGTTCAGTAATACAGGGCAGGAACGGAAAATAAAGCCGGTTTAGTAAGGGACTTTGTCCACTAAGATTGTCATGAAAGCAATGCCTTGGCTAATATGGAAGTCATATCATGTGCATAATGTTTTTACACAATTACATGTTTTATTACCATCCTATTTTATCATGATTATTGTTTCTTTATGATCAAATCCTTATTTACTACCATGTTTTATGTCATTGCCCAAGACTTTTGTGGTTAAACATTATGTTCATGTTTTTAACGTCAAATACATATGATTTGTTTTATTTTATCCATGGATACCCTTACTGAGTATTTTAGTTCACCCTTTATATGTTTTCTTTTCCCCAGGAGTTAAAGAAATGTTTTAGGTAAGAAAACCAAAAGGGGAAGATCTTTTTGGGAGATGTTGAAGACCATTCACTATGATTAGAAGATTACGTTCCGAGTTTCCAAAGACACTAATCTATTATGGTCTGTGTGTGTCTATTTTCGTTATGTATTAAGTATTCCAAAAAATTAATGTAATGTCCATGTACGTCAGGCTTTGGGACTCTACAGTTGGTATCAGAGGAAAGGTTTAGTTAACCTTTGGAAACTAGGATGCGAGAACTTTAGTGAGATCCCTAGAGATATTTCTTCGGTATGTCTCGGGATGTCCCTAAGGTTTAGTATAACTATAGGTTACAATACTAGAATTATGTTGATGATCATGAATAACCTAAGGTGAAGGTAAGGTGTAATGGATTAACGAATGTGTGATAAGTTAGACATCCCATAAATAACTTTTTATGATTACGTGGTTCCTCATTATTTTAACTATTTCTTAAACCTTGGTTTTTGGTTTTAGTCAATGGAGGGAACCAGGAGGAATTGGGTCAACATTGAATCCAATGGAAAAATTGGTGACTATGAGAAAATAAATTGTGTAATGACTAGAAAGAATGATTTTGTGATTTTGGTGAATCAGTCATCGCGATATATGATTAACAAGGTGAACATTAGTGGTATTCCCAATTCATCAAATAAGAGGAAGATCGACTTTTATACATGTTCGCATGTTGAGGAGCATATAGAAATGAAGATTAAGATTTATTTAGAAGGGAAGAAGAACCTTGAGTAATACCTCAAATGGAGGGGAAGATGTTATCTGTGTGGGAAAAAGGGCCATAGAGTAACAGACTGTTATTGAGTTCAATGTCTTATTTGTGGAGAACATGGGAATTACCCAACTCAATGTCCTGACATAAGAGGTTACTTCTAAATCAAGGATGGAATTACTCTATGAAAATCATTAAAGAGGATGGATTGTAGTTTTTATGTATTGGTATTCTATAATAATGTTGTTGAGGTACTTTTATGTTATATTAGAATATTTTTGTATTAGTCTATTGTGTTTTCAATAATTTTATTGTACCGATAACCATGAAAAGTGATTTAAATATTTCTGAAATAAGATGATAAGAGCATAATGAATGGATAAAGAGGAAATTATATGTTTGATAGTTTTAATGAGCTCATGATTGATATAAGGACTAAGTGATATCATGGTTTTAGTATAAAGAATTTTTTGGATTTTGGTATGTAGAAAGTGTTAACTTTCAACTGCAGTCATGTTTTCACTAAGGTTCAATGGGTATTCATTTTTCGAGAGAATACATGATTAAGGCCTTCGAATGATTGGAATGTGACCAACAAGACATATCTTATGATATATGGGGATCAATTATGGTATTAACATGCTTGTTATAGGAACTCTCTGGTATTCTTTTTCACTATAATATGAGATTGGACAGTAGTATTTTGGATATGCCTAAAGATTTGAAATGGATTTTGTTAGACATTTGTTAGTGTTGTTTAAGACTAGAACTTTTTATCGATATTATTGATGGAATGTTATAATACTGTAGTTTTAGAAAAAGTACAACCTACAGGATGGGCGACAACCCGTCACGTCGGACAAGGCTATGGGAATTGAACCCACAACCAAAGTGCGACATGCATTTATCGCCTACCACTGGCCTACAAGAAGTCCCTGGTTAGTAGAAACTAATTTTATTTTATTAAGCGGTATGATAGATGAAGTATAAGTCCATTTTAGGAACTGTATACGACTAATCTCACCATATATGGACTTATGTATATAACTTTTGAAAACTTTATGTTTGAGGCAGATGTAATGACCTATCATTCTATCACATGATCTGATAACACTTCAAGAATGACAAATTCAACTTTATTTCTTTAAGAGATGAAGTGGAAATTGTTCAAGGCACGAACAACAGTGAGATTGTACCAAAATAAAGTAAGTATTTCTTCTTGTTAAAATTCTTCAACTTTATGGAAATGATCATAAAAACAAAAAATTTTGTCCTAGTGTCCTTATATCCGATGAATCAGATGGTACCTTAGATCATCACAAATTTATGGCTTTGTGATTTTTGGCTTTTTCATAGCCATGTTCTCTACCACTCTCCATCAGAACTTGTTGGTTAGATCTCTCCTCCATATCCATATTTTTACCTATGTTCTCCTATGTAGAAACCCATTGATGAGTTCTTTTTTGGGTATACGTTATGTTTCTAACGTTCCATTTTAAAATGATGTTTTGGTATTCCTTTTTATGAAGTGGGATTCTATGAAAGAGACTCTCATGTAATAAACCATTTATAACCCTGACGAATTTCGAGGAAGAAATTTATTTTATGGGGGGTAGAATGTAACAACCCGATATTTTCTAAGAATTATTATTTTTAATTTCATTGATTTCTTGTGTTGTACGCGAAACCAAAATTATCTTGTTCTATACGAAAAATTGTATTTGCTTGTAGTATACACAACACTAATCTTGGATCGTGTTACACACAATTTCAAGTTCGTTTGATAGAAGTTATTTTACGCAACATTGAGTGTATATATATATATTCAATGTATACATGAAATATGGTTGGATTATATTATTTGCAACAACAAATTAATCTTGTTCTACACGCAACCCTGACTTGGCTTTCATTACATGCAACCACGACCTTCCATGATAGCGTGTGTTATATGCAATACCAAGTTTCACTAAATGAGATATTATTATAATGTTATTATGAACTAGCCGTTATGAATAGTAATACCCAGTTTTTGAAATTTTATAAATTTTATATTTCAAAATGGACCTCATTTTTGGATTCGTAATATCGAAATTAGACTAGGTCAAATTTTTGGTATTTTTCTGAAAACATTCAATTTTTTATAAATTGTAAAAACACTGGGTTACTATTTAAAAACCGAATTTTTATTTAAATAATTATTTATTTTATATAAATTTATTTTAGGTAAAAATTGATACATAATACCTATATAAGTTTAATGTAAATAATTGGTGTCATTTTATAATAAATTTAGATATATAAAAATTTTATTGAAATTTTCATCGTCTTTTACCCACCTCCTAGGAGAATTTGGAAATTCACATAAATCTTAATTTTACCACTTCTGTGAGTGGAATTTCAAAGACCTGAGATACACGGTTAATACCAAGGAGTAAAATTTGGTTCAATATGATGAAAATAATGTTTGGTCAATAGTAAGTTTTGACTTTTATTTACCGCGGTTAAAGCTAAATAGCGCAATTCAAGGTTAAAAAGATATTATAATAATTCAAAATTACCTTAAAATTTTTCCTAACCTTATTTTATGAGTATTTTATGTCCATGGGAATCCTTTGGTCGATTTTGGGACCCCATTGAGCCACTTGGTAGTGATAATGACAATTTGGATTATTTAATTTAATGTAAAGGCAAAATTGACATTAACAAAACTATTTTAGTAATGACTTTTTATAAGATTTCCTATAAATTATCTATTCAACTATAAATATTCATTGGAAGATATAATGATTTCCTACATGGTGGTATTTGGTTTAAAAATTTTATGCATAAAATAAATTAAATAATTTATGACACAATGGTGATGCAGTAATTACCTAAATAATGAAATATTAAAATAATTGATGTTATAAATACCCAAATAAATGTAATTTGAGACTATTTATAAATTCCACAAATTTTATAGGTCAATGTGACATGTTATTATTTAATTATTTAACCTTTTTCTAACTAATCATGCTTTTATTATTTTAAAAAACATCCATTACCAAATAATGTTAAAATTGACATAAAATAGTTTTTAAACCCAATATTATATTATTAATCGTTAGTATATTCCTAAAAATCTAAGGTTCGGACAAGATACTTATATCATGGTTGGTGTATCATTAATGGACCACGTGGAGGTCTCTTGGATTTATATGGTATGTTTGTTAACTATATAATATAAAAATACAAAGTGACATGGTAAATATCAATCTAATTAACTAAGAGTTAAAACTAAAATATAAGGTTAATATAATGAACCAAACCTGTATAAAATCTTTTGGTTGAGAGTATTTAGACACCTCCCCACCTTAGATTTTAAATTAATCAATTTCGAGCTATTAAAACCCGAAAATGACTTTATTATAAAATAATATTTTTAGTTCTTTCAAAGGTGCCTGTCTCCTCCCTTATAAAAAGGGCATCCCTTCCCTATTCTGTTAACACCCTTTTGAGCCTTGAAGCTCGTCCAACCCCTTCCCAATTCTCTTCTCCACTTCTATAGAAACATTCTGTATTTTATGGTCTTCTAAAAAGGCCAACTCTACTTCCTTAAGAGAAAGCTTAAAGGAGGTGCGTCAAAGAAGAGGTAATCTCTTATTCCGATTCTCTCAATTTTTTTCTTCTACTTCTTCTTATTTAGTTGTCTCATTATAAAGTAATAACATAATTATTACTTATATATTGATATTTTATTATAAATATTAAAAAACCTTATTTCACCTTCTATCAATCCTATGGAAATTGAAATCACCGCACGTGCGTACGTACGGAAGACCGTCTCCACGCCGTGGTGTAATCTGTTTTCGACCACCACCTTACATGGATGGGTACAGTGGTGTAAATAAATAACTATATATGATTATTGTATAGTGATATTGATTCTGAAATATTATACATACACTTCAATTCAATTTCACGATAATGGGAATGATATCATCGCTCGTGCATACGTACGGACTACTATCTCCACGACACGATAAGATTCATTCTCCATGTTAACCATTCATGAATGATTATAAAGTATATATAATGAATAATAATGAAATATATGGCATAATAATGACACTGTATTTATGTATATAAATTTTTTTGTCATCTACTTAATTCCATTCAATTCAATAAGGAAACGAAAACAATGTTCATGCATACGTACAACCTACCGTCTCCAAGAACGGTTTATTTCATTCCATTTATAGATATATCATATATATATGTATATGATGGATATATATTATATATAGATCATGTTTTATATTCTAGAATTAAGTAAATCAGGAAATTAGTAATAATATCGAGAACAACAATCCCAAACACGTACGCTAAATAAAACGATTTTACCCAAAACACTGCTTTAACATGGAACTTACAAAAGAACTGGTAATATAAAGTAATAAGTGAACCATATATGATATAATAACAATGAATACGATTCTTTAATAAGTCGATGATATTATTTAAATCAATATAAAGGAGGTTTGGATACATACAAAGCATATCAGACGTAAGGTAAGGGATAACTATTCCAATCTCGTTCTTATCAAAGATTGTTATTCATAAGTATTTACTGGGGTTATTGTTATCATCCATGCCCATGTTTTCTAAAAAAAATTTCATGTATTTTTAAAGTCCTTTTCACCCATTTTTTAAATTTACCACATGTTATGAAATGAATCTTACTTTTTTTACCACACGAGGAACTTTTTGACTTTTCCGACAAATGTACGAGAAGAATGTTATTTTTAACTTATACGGCGTGAATAGATTTTTACGATTTCATAACACCTCATTTTCATTAAGTTTACTCTAAAATATTTTATAAATATTTTCAAAAAAATACTTTTCTTTTAAAATTGCATGGAATTTTATGAGAATAAAATTATTTTTAAGAAGAAATGATATTTTCCTCAAGAATTATTTTCAAGTGTTTTATCAAAACCATTTTCCATTTTAGATGACATTATTTAATATGTATATGTTTCAAGTATAATGACTCTATGATTTAAATTTTTTCACTTCTCTTATGATGAAATGATATCTATTTTTAATATGTATTATTTTATGTTGGAATGATGTTAATGAAACCCATTTTATTCGTTGGGTTATTATGAATGATGTATATTAATTTCGTGGCACACGAAATAATGATTTCATTATGAGATGGGTGAGACCTATATATCCCTCCAATGCATTGGTTAATGATTTATATCTCATGAGATCGACATGGATGAAACGGAAAGTAAATCTGGTTCAGTAATACAGGGCTGGAACGGAAAGTAAACCCAGTTTAGTAAGGGACTTTGTCCTCTAAGATGGTCTTGGCAGCAATGCCTTGGCTAATATGGAAATCATATCTTGTGCTTAATGTTTTCCACTATTACATGTTTTATTCCCATGCTATTTTATCATGATTAATGTTTCTTTATGATATATTCCTTATGTAGTCCCTTGTTTTATGTCTTTGCCCAAGATTTTGATGGTTAAACATTATGTTCATGTTTTTAAGTTAAAATGTATATGATTTGATTTATTTTATCCATGCTTATCCTTATTGATCATTTGAGCGCACCCTTTATATGTTTTCTTTTCCATAGGATTTAAAGAAAGTTTTTAGGTAAGAAAACTAAAATGGGAAGATCATTATGGGAGATGATGAAGATCTATCACCACGATTAGAAGATTACGTTCTGAGTTTCCAAAGTCACTAAACTATTACGGTCCTTGTGTGTCTGTTTTCGTTATGTATTATGTATTCCTCAAAAGTAATGTAATGTCCATGTACGTCAGGATTTGGGTCTCTACAACCATCATGAGAAATATCAGTCCAACCGATCATCATATATATTTCTCAAGTACCATATAATGAAACAAATAGGTATGCTTTCACTTTTACATCATAAACCCTTTGAAACATAATTTTAACCTATGAAAAAAACACTTTCCATTTTTCCATAATCATTTAGAGAAATATAATTTTCTTATAAAAACTCTTTGAAAAATATCATCATAAAAATAATATGACATTCATAAAATATAATTCTACATATTAGAGTAATCTTGATAAAAATTTTCTAGGATGATGGTAGAAGGTTTTCATGCTATTCACATTAAAAAATATGCTTTTCACTTTTATTTGATATAAAATAAATTACTCATACTGATTACTCTAGAAGGATTACTTTTAAGATTGTTTTTAAGTAAAGTAAAATATAGTAAAAAATAAAATTTATCAACCATTTGATAATAAATAAGGGCCTTATCGAACCATTTAAAATATATGTATATATATGTTAAAGTGTTTAATGTATTTAAAAATGATGATTTAAAGGAAAATATTCTACCTGTTGTCCCAAATTGTCTAATTTTTATATCAACCCTTATGAGTAATAAAACTATATTTGTTTTATAATTGATTAAGAACCATTTTCATTTTCATTTCATTATCATTATTCTATATAGTTTTTGATACCATGTTTTAGTTTTTACATCAAATAGTCATGTTAACATTGGATTTCTTGGGGTCGTTTGCTTTTTTAACCTCAAATGAAATCATTTTATTGATTGTGGTCAAATGTCATATGGATATATTACCTAAAAAATCAAAAAATAGTTATCATTTTTATATTTATACATTAAATACACATTTATAACCTTCCATGTAAGGTGGTCATGAAATATTATCCATTCCATTTCATATTGATGGTAGTTCATGCATATGCAATAACAAACATTTATGTTTTCTAACAAGTAGAAAATAAATAATTAAAACTATATTTTTTATTTAAATACACTTAAATATTATATAATTTTATTTTTATTAACTATTTCCATCCTTATGAGAAACTATTTGAGGTGTATATGAAAAACTAATCACATCACTCTTTGGAAGTTGTAATCCACACGTTCGCACATGAAACACTATCATTTTAAAATTGATGATAAGGATAGAAGGAAAGGAAGATTTTATATTTACAAAAAATATAATTATTTAATAAATATCATATATATTACTTTTTCGGTCATCGTAACTAGACATATAATTTGGTTTTAAAAAACAAACACATCGCTTCATGGAGGCGGTAGTTCACATGTACTCATAAGTGATGTTTTCAGTTCCAATAAGATGTAAAATGAGTCAAAAGATTTGTATCGTTATCATAAATAAATTTTAGTACCGGTAATATACTTATGTTATTATTAGAGAATGGTTACGAAAGATTTTAGAGAGGTAAAAGTACAGATAAAAATGAAAACACTCGGTTAAGAGTTAAAAACCTTCTTTAGGGAACATCCTTTGGATTACACCTTAAACATTCAAGGTTTGGACTTTTCTTGAGATTAGGATCAATAAGACATGGAATGGGATTTTAAATAGATATATGGGTCGGCCATATATATAATAGACTAATATGTCAATATGTAATTTCCCTTTAAATAATAATATATCTGATACCATGAACCACATGAAATGTAATGACCCAGACCCTCATGACCCCGTCCTTTGCGAATTATCGGTGTGACCGATTGGGGAGACCGATCGGCATGATCGATCGGGGAGACCGATCGTTGCGACTAATCGGGGAGACCGATCGGTGCCACCTAGCCTTTGCGGGTTTTTCTCATGCAACCTCCCTCGTAACCCCACTTTTAGGCCTTTTTAAATTTTGAACCGTTTCAAGTCCATTTTTAAGCCATAATTAATATCTAAAAATCCATAGAAGCCTCCCTTTTAAATAACAATTAATCCAGTTGTGTGTAACCACAAAACCGCGTGGGATAACCACTGTCCGACTTCCAAGGTGTTCAAAATTCTTATTCTGTAACAACAGGATTTTATCTACATATCGCAGAAGAAGTTCTTCTTCCCCCCTTCTTCCCTTCTTGGCCGACATATATATTATTCCTTGTGCGTTTGAAGTCTTTTGATATCGAGGAAAGTGGTGAAGCTATTCCAGATCCCTACAAGTCGCACATCCACCGTTCCTAGGGCATGGGGAAAAACTTCAATCGTTGATCAATCAGGTAGGGTTTCACCTTTGTCTCTCCTTTTTATGTATCGTGCGGGGTGGGTATGCTTTGGTTTCTGTATAATTGGATGAAAAAACATTAATGAATAAAATAAATGGATTCTAAAGAATGAAGGGGAGGGGTGTGATCGATGATGCTTTGTTTGATGATTTCTGAATTGTGCGGGCTTACGCCTACTAAAAATCAAGGCCGTTGGTGGTCTTCGTCTGTGCACTAATGAACCCTTACCTCGGGTGATGTTTAAATGGATTATATATTGATTGTGAACCTCTGCTGTGTAAATTATTTTTTTTAATTATTTATATTCAGCTGAATAAATTTAAGCACCAGGATCAACCCTTTCTATGATAACCCCTTCTAAAGAACACCGAGATTGAAATTCATGGAGTTTGTTAAATCTTTTAAATCTGAAAATACCGACATGGTAATGCTTTGTGGTGGTGGTAGTGGTTTGGTTATTTCCTTTCACAGGACAATTTATGGGTGATGTAGGTGGGGATGGGATCCCCTGTGGTTATCCTTTCAGTTTTAAATTTATAGTCGGGTGGTTACTTCCATCATATCATGAATTGGGGTGGGATCTGATGTTGTTGAGAAACCGTCAGCTCCTTGAAATTGGCGGACATGGGGCAGTGTCTCGAGGATTTATTTACTTCCATTACATCGAGGGATCTCACTAGCCCCCTTTGGTCACAGAAGGTGTAGGTATATCTTGGGGGTTTCCTTAGTTCTAGTACTTTGAGGGACCCTTATCCCTCTTGTTGTTGTGAATTTACAAGAGAACCAGGTGTGAATGCTTAAGTTTATGTTTGACCGTACACTTACCTTGGCTTATGCTTATGCATTCTAGTTTCCCAAGTAGGAGAAGAAACTTATTATTTTTTTAAACATTATTACTAAACATGTAAACAAGGATGGGACAAATGGGTTTTGGTTTGGTGTCAGTTGTGACTTGGACATGGTTGATTGTGTTCCTTAGGCTGGTTGAAGAAAAACCTAAACTAGGTGTCTACTTGATTTCTATACATATACTTTTAGATTTTGTGTTTCTTATTCGTGCCCCACCAAATTTGAGCACATAGTACCGAACACCGCCATTTCACATGGGAGGGTGTTTTTCCCAACACTTCTATTAGTGGCTGGTTATTAGATCCTTTCTTCTCCCTTTCCCAGATATCCCAAGTATCTTCGGGCAGGCTGTGATGGCCTAAAGTCCATTATTATCCCAAGAACCTTTGGTCAGGGTGGTGTGGAGGTTGTCCCAGGTGTGTGCGGACAGGTGGATTCCCAAATTTCTTCGGGATGATGCCCATGTGTCTTTGGGCATGGCAGTAGATCTTTTAGCCCAGGTGTCTTCGGGTGTGGCAGTGGTTGTTCTGGGCTAGGTGTTTGCAGGCATTGTAACGTGTGACAGTTGTGGCCCAGGTGTGTGTGGGCGGGTTTGGCAGTGGGACTGCGTGAGAGTATGGCCTAGGTGTGTGTGGGCGGGTTTGGTAGAGGGACTGCATGAGGATATGGCCCAGGTGTGTGCGGGCGGGTGTGGCCGTGGGATTGCGGTGAGAATTGCAGGATTGGTTCGATGTGTTGGATGACTTCAATATCTAGTCGGAATGTGGCGCGGGTTACATAAACATCGATGTGATTTTCTTATACTTTACTTGCTTGTGTTATTTGGTGAGTGTGGCCAGTGAGTGGGATGGATGAACTCCTTGATAGTGTTGGTTTTCTGCTTCTCACAGGACATTATTATGTCTCCCCACTCGTGCATGAGGGTCTTTGGTTTTTCCCTACTGAGTATACCTATATTCTCACCCTACATACATAAAACTGCTTTCAGGTTTCCTGGAGACATCAGGGAATGCGCGAGACCTTGCTAGTGAGGACTTTTGGGACAATTTCTGTTGTTTCTTTTCTTTTCTTGGTATTCCTTTTTTACATTGGGTTTTTGTGACTTATATCTTTTACATTTGAACATGCATCTAGGAATGGTTTACTTCCAGCTGTACTTGTACTTTTAGTTTTGGTGTTGTGGGATTTTTTATCTTATCTCATGATCCTATTAAAAGAAAAAGGGTAATTCCTTCCATTTACTGTGTGATTTTATACCCTTGGGGATGGTCGCCACTCTGGAACCAATTGAAGGAGGATTTCGGGGGTCATTATCTCTCCTTCAACTTAAAGAAATAAGGGCTTGGCAATCTGCTGACCCTTCCCTCCTTTTGGTGAAGGCGGGTCATGACAAAATGGTATTAGAGGATATTTTGAGAGATAGGATGGAGTATGGAGTTAGGAACAGTGAGGATTACATGGGATAGTAGGGAGACAGTGTTGGGTGACCATGGTGCGTGAATTAGTCCAGGGAAGACTGTCTAGGACACGATATTTTAGGGCCCCCCGTGATCCGATGCAAGGACTCTGGACCAACCAATCGACCATGTGAGGGCACACTGATTGTAGGTTAGAGACCCTAGAAAAGGTACCTACATCATAATGACTTGTGTTCTCATGTTTCATGGGTGTTTTGGGAGTTGGAATCAATAAGATGTTTATGAAATTTTAAGAACAATATTATGCACTACTTATGCTTAGGAATTCCTTGTTTACCTTACAGCTATGGAACCTAGGAGGTGACCACGTGTGGTGCGGATGTTCGAGGCCCAGGAGACTACCTTGGCCGATCGGCAGAGAGTTGATCGAGAGGAGGAGGACGAACAGTGGCAGAAGACACTTCGGGCCTTCCAGCGATAGACCATTGAGATGTATGAGGGAAGCACTTCTGACATTAAGACAGAGAGCTGGATAGAGGAGCTGATGATAGCCTTCGACCTGATTCGGGCCCCGACCGAGTACTGGGTTCCTCTTTCCGCCAGCTATATGTGGGGAGTGGCACATCAGTGGTGGACGCTTTACTTGGGGGAGAGGAGAGAAACTGAGGTGGCATGGGATAAATTCGAGAAGAAGTTCCGGGAGGAATTCCCCTCTTCTACGATGAAAGCGGAGAAGAGGCAGGATCTACTCTACATAGAGCAGGGGAGTATGTTAGTAAGGGAGCTGGAGATCAAGTTCAAGGACCTCCTACATTTTTCTCTGGACCTCTTTACAGACGAGGAGTCTCGGGAAAGACGGTTAGAGGAGGCACTCCGACCCTCCCCCCAGTACGTTGTTACCCCGTTCACCTTGCTGACATACTTGGAGGTCTAGAAGAAGGCAGAGGTGATAGAGAGGATGCACACGCTGTGCGGTGTGTCGTGAGAGAGGATTCAGCAAGGCCCATCCAAGGGAAAGGCTGTTAGCACCAGACCTCCAGCATTGGGACCCTCTAGGTTCCGACCAACTGGGAGCGGGCCGCAGTTGTTCCAGTTCCGGTCCCCCGTTCCTCGCCCTTTCCCTTCAGGCCCAGGACTGAGGTGCTTCGTCCTTTGGAGCCATGGGAATCTCCAGAATCAGTGCCCGAACAGAGTTTAGTACGACAGTGGCAGACATGCCCATCACCAGCCCCATCCCCAGCAACAGCTTCCTGCTAGGCCCTTCCAGCAGCAGCGGCAGGGGAAGCGAGCTCCCGCTCCTCCGAGGGCAGACGTTGCAGGAGGATACCAACCTCAGGGATCTCCAAAGGGACCTCAACCAGGGCATGGTCGGGGAGGCGACCAACAGACAAGGGGCATAGGAGATGGTTGTGGACAGTTGCATGCCGTGGAGGCTGCAGTTCCAGCGGGGCCGGAGGTTGTTCGAGGTACTATTAGTTTTCTAGCACCCTTGCTTATGCCTTGTTCGATACTGGAGCTTCCCACTCCTTTGTTGCACCCAGTATGTCCCATGCCTTCATTCTAGATGCCAAGAGACTTCTAGTTCCCCTAGCACTGAGCACACCAGTCGGAGGTCACACCGACTTGTTATATGTTTGTCGAGGATGCAGGCTGACGATAGGGCCACACCAGTCGGTTAGGGATTTACTACTGCTACAGATACATCCATATGATGTCATCCTAGGAAATTAATGGTTGTTCTATTTGTGTTATGTCATCGACTACATCGGATTAAGGGTTGTGTTCTCGGACTTGGATGGGCGGTGTGTTACATTCACCAGCGAGCGGAGCAGTCAGAAGGGCAGCAGGCGAGAGGAACACCTCCTCTCCTTGTTAACCGAGCTGTCAGTAGAAGTAGATGCTGAGATGGTCAAGGTGCAAGGAATCATCAGAGAGTTTATGGACATCATTATTGAGGAGGTAACAACCTTACCCCCTCGACGTGATATCATGTTTGGGATATACTTGTAGCCTGGTGCTCGTCCTATTTCGATGGATCCTTACCGGATGGCACCTTCGGAGCTACGGGAGTTGTAGATTCAAATTGACGACCTGATGGAGAGGGGGTATGTTCGACCAAGTGCGTCACTGTGGGGTGCTCCAGTCTTGTTCGAAAAGAAAGAAGATGGTGGCCTTAGGCTGTGTATAGACTACAGGAGGCTGAATCAGGTGACGATCAAGAATCTCTACCCTCTTCCGGGGATAGGCGATCTTTTCAACCAGCTGAAAGGCGCAGGATGGTTCACAAAGATTGACCTACGGTCTGGGTATCACCAGTTGAGGGTCAAGGAGGGTGACATCTCGAAGACGCCCTTCATGTGCAGATATGGGAACTTAGAGTTTGTAGTCATGCCTTTCGGTGTTAAGAACACCCAGGCTGTGTTAATGGGGCTTATGAACTCCGTATTCCGGGAGTATCTGGATCAGTTCATAGTCGAGTTCATCGACGACATCCTGATCTATTCAAGATCAGAGGAGGACCACACAGAGCATCTGAGGACGGTTTTAGAGGGTCGTCTGATAGCACCAACTCTATGGAAATTTGTCGAAATGCATGTTCTGGACGTGGGAAGTACAGTTCCTTGGGCACTTAGTGTCCGAGCAGGGGGTAGCGGTAGACCCATCAAAGTTTGAGGTGGATATTTCATGGGGAACACCCAAGAACATGGCAGAGGTCTGTAGTTTTCTCGGGCTAGCAGGTTACTATTGGAGGTTTGTACCCAACGTCTCTCATGTTTCAACACCTTTGAAAACCTTTAACAAGAAGGACCAGGTTTTCGTGTGGAGCGAGTAGTGCGAGACAGCCTTCTACTATCTTAAGGAGAAGTTGGTTAGTGCCCCAGTGATGTGACTACCTGAAGAAGGTGTGGCATATGAGGTGTTCTGCGATGCTTCAGGGCAGGGCCTCTGATGTGTGTTAATGAAAAAACAAGGGGTGATATCTTATGGGTCTAGGCATCTACGCCCTCATGAGTGTAATTACTCCACACACGATCTAGAGCTTGTAGCGGTCGTGTTCGCTCAAAAGTTGTAGAGGCATTACCTCATCGGAGAACGATTTCTTGTCTTCAAGGATCAAAAAATCATGATGTATATCTTCTCCCAGTGGGACCTAAACTTACGGCAATGAAGGTGGCTGGAGTTCCTCTAGAATTACGATTTCCATATTTCCTACACCTCAGGGAAAGGAAACGTGGTGGCAGATGCCTTGAGAAGAAAGTCGTAGAGGGATTCGGTCCAAGAGTCGGTGGACATTTGGAGGGGGATGGAGGAGTTGGCTTCCCTTCACCTGGATGTGAGGACGGATAGTGGTAGAGGTTTCCTATATCAGATGATAGTACAATCTTCTCTGCTGGGTTAGGTGGAGGAGTCTCAGTGGGGAGACACAGAGTGAGAAGTGATGTGTGACCGAGTTGACCAGGGAAATGCTCCAGAAGGGTGGATGGAGGATGTTCAGAACCGGATGCTTTTCTAAGAGAATTTTTTTGTTCCAGAGGCGATGTGCGGCCAAGTCCTTAGCGAGTTCCACAACTCACCCCTAGCAGTACACCCGGGAGATTCCAAGATGTACCAGGGTTTGAAGATGCATTTTTTGTGGCCCGGAGTAAAGTGAGCAGTAACAGGGTTTGTGGCCAAGTTCCTAGTATATCAGCAGGTGAAGGATGAACACCGTGTTCCAGGTGGGTTATTGAAACCATTATATGTCCCCAAGTAGAATTGGCATAACATCTCATTGGATTTTGTCACGAGACTACCCAAAGTGAAAGGAGACTGCGACGCCATCTTGGTAGTAGTGGACCGGTTGACGAAGTCGGCTCACTTCCTAGCAATTAAGAAGTCGAGTGGAGTGGATTATCTAGCACAGAAGTATGTGGATGAGGTAGTGCGGTTTCATGGGGTTCCAAGTTCCATAGACTTGTACATGGATGCACCCTTTACATCAGGATTCTGGGGGGGATTGCAGCATTCTTTTGGCACCCGGCTACGTCTTAGCACTACTTTCCACCCCCATACAGATGGGCAGACAGAGCGCACCGTCCAGACCATGGAAGACATGTTGCAGGCATCTATTCTGGACTTTGGGGGGTCATAGGTGCTACACTTTCCTCTGGTAGAGTTTTCCTACAATAATAGCCATCACTCTACTATTGGCATGTCTCCATACGAAGATCTGTATGGAAGGCCATGGCGCTCACCTGTGTGCTGGGCTGAGGTTGGGGAAGTATGGGTTCTTATCCAATAGGTGGTGTAGAGCATGACAGAGAAGGTCCATCTTATACGATATAGGATGAAGGCAGCTCCGGACCGGTAGAAGTCATATGCCGATAATAGGAGGAGACCCTTGGAGTTCGAGTTCGGGGACCACCTATTTTTGAAGGTCTCCCCTCAGCGTGGATAGCGGAGGTTTGGCAGAGGAGGTACGATTTCTCCCAGTTTCATCGGGCCCTTCGAAGTGTTGCGACACGTCGGTGAAGTGCATTATCAACTGGCGCTACCACCGCCGCTACTGAGGATACACAATGTATTCCATGTGTCCCAGCTCCGACGATATCTTCATGACGATTCACACGTCCTCAACTGGGGAGGGATAGATATCGAAGACGGTTCAACCTTCATAGAATGACCAATCAAGATCGAGGATCGTAAGGAGAAAGTACATCATGGGTGAACCATTCCCTTGGTTCATGTGTTATGGAGACGTGGTGAGCATGATGAGAGTACGTGGGAGAGGGAAGCATAGATGCGTGCCCAGTACCCAGAGTTGTTCTGTGTTTTGTACTGTTTTGTTTATACTTATTGTGGTGGAGGGTTTTACCTTGTTTTATATGAAATATGTGGTCTCATTTCCTCTGTGTGTGTGTGTGTGTGAAAGGTCCTAACTATATGGAGGGGAGGACCCGACCCCAAATCAAGACACATTAAGGTGGATGTGATTAAACTTCTGCGGGCGAGTCAGTGCTGCCCTAAGCAGATAGTATCTTGACATGGGGGAAAAGACTCCCCAACCCATATGACTGGGCAGTTTGACATGGTATTGTGCTTGATCCTTGGGAGGGAGGTGTTTTCAGTTTACAATGAGGTTCACTCATGAGAGGTATCTTTCGAGGTGGTTGTTTGGACCCTCTCTTTCGTTATGGGTTTTGATTCTTGAGGGTGAGAATGGTTTGAGAGGTATCTGATGTAATGACCCAGACCCTCATGACCCCGTCCTTTTCCAATTATCGGCGCAACTGATCGGTCCGACAGATCGGTGAGACCGATCGGTGCGACAAATCGGTGAGACCGATCGGTGAGACCGATCGGCGCGACCGATCGGTGTCACCCTGCCTTGGTGGGTTTTTCTCCTGCAGCCTCCCCTATAACCCCACTTTTAGGCCTTTTTTGACTTTTTGAACCATTTCAAGGCTGTTTTTAATCCATAATTAATATCTAAATATTTAGAGAAGCCTCCCTATTAAATAACAATTAATCTAGCCATGTGTAACCACCCAACCGCTTGGGATAACCACAGTTCGACATCCAAGGGGTTAAAATTTCTTATTCTGTAACCACATGATTTTATCTACATATTGCAGAAGAAGTTCCACTTCCCCCCTTCTTCCCTTCATAGCCGACTTCTATCTTCTTCCTTGTTCATTTCAATTCCTTTATTACAGAGGCAACTGGTGTACCTTTGCTGGATCCCTGCAAGTCGCACATCCCATTTTTTAAGGCGTGGTTAAAAACATCAATCGTTGATCAATCAGGTAGGGTTTCACCTTCGTATCTTCTTTCTGTGTATCATGCGGGGTGGGTATGCTTTGGTTTCTGTATAATTGGATGAACCCAACTTTAATGAAGATAATAAACGGATTCTAAATAATGAAGGGGAGGGGTGTGATCGATGATTCTTTGTTTGATGATTTCTGAATTATGTGGGCTTACGCCAACTGAAAATCACGGCCGTTGGTGGTCGTTGTCTATGCACTAATGAACCCTTACCTATGGTGATGTTTAAATGGCTTGCATCTTGATTTTGAACCTCTACTGTGTAAATGAATTTTGTTAATTATGTATATTCGGATGAATAAATTCAAGCACCAGGATCAACCCTTTCTGTGATAACCCCGCCTAAATCACACCGAGATTAAAATCATGGAGTGTGTTAAATATTTTAAATATGAAAATACCGGCACGGGCTTGCTTTGTGTTGGTGGTAGTGGTTTGGTTATTTCCTTTCACGGGCCGATTGTTGTGTTATGTGGGTGGGTATGGGATCCCCTGTAGTTATGCTTTCAGTTGTGAATTTATGGTTGGGTGGTTACTTTGATTGTATCACGAATTATGGTGGGATCCTATTTTGTGGAGAAATCATCAGCTCCTGTAAATTGGGGGACATGGGGCAGTGTCTCGGGGTTTCCTTTGCTTCCATTATATCGAGGGATTTCACTAGCCCCCTTTGGTCACAGAAGGTGTAGGTATATATTGGGGTTTTCCTTGGTTCCATTACATTGAGGGACCCTTATCCCTCTTGTTGTTGTGACTTTACAAGAGAACCGGGTGTGAATTCTTAAGTTGATGTTTGACCGTACTCTTCCCTTGGCTTGTGCATATTCTTGTGAGTTGCCCAAGTAGGTGCAAAAACATATTATTTTCTTAAACATTATTACTGAACATGTAAACAAGGATGGGACAAATGGGTTTTGGTTTGGTGTGAGTTGTGACTTTGACATGGTTGATTGTGTTCCTTAGGCTAGCAGAAGAAAAAGATAAACTGGGTGAGTGCTTTATTTCTATACAAATACTTGTAGTTTTTGTGTTTCTTATTCGCACCCCACCCAAGTTGAGGACTTAGTGCCAAACACACCCATTTCATGGGGGATGGTGTTTTTCCCAACACTTCTATTAGTGGCTGGTTATTATCTCCTTTCTGATCCCTTTCTCGCATATCCCAAGTATCATCGGGCAGGCTGTGATGGCTTGAAGTCTATTATTAGCCCAAGAACCTTTGGGTAGGGTGGTGTGGAAGTTGGCTTAGGTGTGTGCGGGCAGGTGGTTTCCCAAGTGTCTTCGGGATGAGGACCAAGTGTCTTCGGGCGTTGCAGTAGATCTTTTAGCCCAGGTGTCTTCGGGCGTGGCGGTGGCTGTTCTAGACTAGGTGTTTGCAGGCATGGTTACATGTGACATTTGAAGACCAGGTGTGTGCGGGCAGGTTTGGTAGTGGGACTGCGTGAGAGTATGGCCAAGGTGTGCGCGGGCGGGTTTGGCAGTGGGATTGCGTGAGGATATGGCCCAGGTGTGTGCAGGAAGGATTGGTAGTGGGATTGTGGTGAGAATTGATGGATTGGTTCGATGCGTAGGATGACTTCAATAATTAGTGGGAAAGTGGTGTGGGGTACCCAAACATCGATGAGCTTTTATAATACATTATTTTCTTGCGATATTTGGTGAGTGTGGCCAGTGAGTGGGATGGATGAACTCCTTGATAGTGTTGGTTGTTTGCTTCTCACTAGACATTAGTACGTCTCCCCACTTGTGGACGAGAGTCTTTGGTTTTTCCCTACTGAGTATAATTGTATGGTCACCCTAAGTACACAAAACTGCTTTCAGGTTTCCAGGAGGACTTCAGGGATCGCGCGGGACCTTGCTAGCCTGTACCTTTGGGACAGTTGCTGTTGATGCTTTTCATTTCATGGTATTCCTTTTTACTTTGGGGGTTTGTGACTTATATCTTTTTCCTTTGAACATGCATGTGGGAATGGTTTACTCCCAGCCGTACTTGTACTTTTAGTTTTTGTGTTGTGGGTCGTATCTCCCGATCCTATTAAATGAAAAAGGGTAATGCCTTCCATTTGGTGTGTGATTTTATACCCTTGACGTTGGTCGCCACTCAGGGACCTATTAAAGGTGGGTTTCGGGGGTCATTATCTTTTCTTCAACTTAATGAAGGAAGGGCCTGACAATCAGCTAACCCTTACCTCCTTTTGGTGAAGGCGGGTCATGACATGAAACGCCAAGCTAAAATTATCCACAATATAATATAGAAATATTATTAATTAGAAATTGAGAATATACAATATTAATTAGTTTCATATGTATGAATAGTAATATCCATATTATGAAAGTTTTGTAAAAAAAATTACCCTAAGAAAAATTCATCACCTAATTCCTAGGAAATAGGAATTAAATTTTAAATAAAATCATATATTCCATAATAATATATTTTTTAGGAAAAATATTTTATATGTAAAAAAACATTTATCGAAATAAATTATGTTAATAAATATAGATCAATGATTTTAGTAAATTTTAGAGATCAAATATATTAAAAAATTTAACATTTATCTAACAATGGTTACTAGATAAAGAAAGATTATAAACATCATTTTGTACATCAAAAATACTTTTTCTTAAAATAAATTTTTATAAAAAGGATTATTTTTATTTGAAGAGTGAAAAAAACTGATATTGAAAATAAAATATCATTTATTTAAATTTAATATCTTTAATTTCAAAGTTTAATTTGGTTTTATAATTTTTTTATTTCAAATATTTATAATTTTTTTAAATGCAATCTAATTAACAACATGAGAATCAACATTATACAAGATTTCTGTTTTAAATCATTTTTATGCATAAAATTAGTTTTTCCCAAAAAACTATTTTTTGTTTATCATTGTGCACTTATTTAAAAAAATTATTGAAATTAAACCATAGAAAATTTATTTAATATTTCAAATCAGAATTTCCACATTGTTCAATTAGTGCCATTTCATTTTTAGTGATAACAAACAATAGACGTGGTAAAATTTTATCACCATGGCAAAGGGTGAAAGAGGATAATTAAAGGTGAAATTTTTTAATATGGTTTAAAATTAGTCAAACACTTGAATTTATCACAATAAATTCATTTATGTCTACAAAAATTATTGTATATTAAAAAATAGTTCATTTTTATGGAACTTTCATGTGATTATTTCTATTATATTATATTAATTAGAGAGTAATTACCAAAATTCTAGTCTCTCAAACTACATATGTTATTATGATTTGAATGTAGATATAAATGATAGTTGAGCCAATATATATGATGAAATTGATGAATTATAAACTATATTTGTTATATATTTATTTTATAAAAAATTAGATAAGTTATTATTACCTTTATATCTTACACAAAAATTATTTAGTTCTTGTGAAGGAAGTAGAAAAAGAAAGTAAATTATTTAAAAAAAACATTAATGTAATATTTTAGGTGTTAATTATTGCATTAAATTTATTATTGGATAACTATTATTTATATGTGATGGTAAAGAAGTTTATATTTTAATTAAATTATTTATGTGATATTTGTAATGTAAAAATTTGTTAATAGTAAGAAAATATAATTAAAATGGGTTTAATGTATTAAAATTTTTTGTCCATCAATATAAAATCATAAAATAAAATTTTAACTTATATAAATAGTAAATATTTTGATAATATAATTTGTTTTCAATGTATTTGGGACTATAAATTTTTAAAATTACATTAATGACTGTTAAATATTGAAAATTTTGTTAGGATGGTTAAGATTAAAAAACAACAATGAGAGTTTCAAAAAATTTATGTTTTAAAACGACAATTAAATTGTTAACAATTTGTTTTTTGACTACATTTAATAATTTACCTTCTTATCCTATAATATATGTATCTTTGGAGTAAATTTTACATGATTTAGACTAATATTACATTTTAATAAACAATTATTTACAAGATTACCACCACCTCACTTAAAAAAGTTAAAATAAGGTACTCTATTCTACACTCATATTGATCTATTTAATTCATCCAATATATAACCAAATAACACACTATATTCCTTCTCAACATCCTAAACATTTTGGTATTACCCTTAGAAATTCATAAAATGATTATGATTTAATCCAATGAAGGATTTCCAAATTAGATGTACACCTCTTAACCATGTTATATCATTTTATTTGTTCTTCAACTTCCTTCAATGTTATCCTAAACATGATTATTTAATAAAATAATCACCATTAATATACATAAATATTATTATTATCATGTAACAACCCTTATTAATCAGTTTTTCTATCATATAAGACATGAAAACATTTCCCATGTGTACATATGGCCCACCGCCCCCACAAAGCGTTGTGTTTCATTTTCATCACTAACTAAAAAGTGTGGTTATTATGATGGATTTAATGAATATATACAATTTTCATGAAATAATTATGATACATGAATAATATTATTTTACATACCTTTTTACCCTTTCACCAATCAAAAATCGATAATTTTGCTCATGTGTACGTATGGACGACCACCTCCATGAAGTGATGTGAATCATTTTCCATGTAATTTTATAATCGACTATTATAACATATTATTTATTTTTTAACTAATATTATTAATCTATAATTTTTTGAAATTGATTAATTTTTCAATCTCTAACATACGAAAAATGTTTTGATATTATGATCTGAATTCCCTCAAAATGTCTGGCATAAACGTAACTGATTTAATATTTAAATAATCTGTGGTAATAATTGAAATAAAATGATCAATAAGAATGGAATAGAAAATGAAAATTGTTTTTATGAAATAAAAAACTAATATAATTTTATTATATAGGTGTTGGACGATGTTTACTTTCTAGTATATGATGTAATGGTTTAACCATTAAAACATAGTTTTATCATTTTAAATTAAAAATATCTCTCCTCCATGCCACTGTTCAACAAATTTTCAATGAATATTTTAATTTATGTTTTAAATACGATTAAAGGGCATTTTCCACTACTTTTTATTTTAATTATAGATGATTAAAATGAATATTTTCAAACAGTTCACCAGTCATGGTACACTAGATAAATACACGATTCTGACATTAATTTGGAAAAAATGAAATAAAACAAAAAATTATAATGATAATTATGTCCCTAAAATAACTTTTATGTCCATTATTGGTTTCCAGGGAAATGATAACATAATAAAAGGGAAACCTTATATAATATATAAGGGAAAGTGAAAAATATAACCAATGGTAGAAAGAATAAATGATGAATAATATGGTATAGATAATAAGTCATTAAATATTCTATATAACTAATATCGTAAAATTGGAATATATTCATGTATGAAATAAAGACCAAAATAATTACATAGATATCTATAGCTGATTTCATAATGATATAATTCATAATATTAGACATCATAATCTTACCATTAGGGCCTCATGTCATGACATCATACATTAATAGCTAAGGAATATGCTAAATTCCCAAAATAGTTTGTCTTACAAGGCCACCTAATGCATTTTGGGGCTACAACAACCCCCACATCCCTTAGTAAGTATAATACATTAATACTGTGCATGAAATAAATAAAAACTCAATTTATACTCAATATAAAAATTTATATTAAAAAACTACCATATAAATTATTATGATTCTCCCCATTTAATAACTAAAACCACATGATCATAATCCATCTTGAGGAATATGGTACATTTCATCTATTGAGAATGTCCCTAATATAAAATAATAATCAGAAACGGATGTTAACATAGATGAAAATAATTTAAACAAACATTTAAATATTTCATTGAAAATATGAGGAATGTATCATTTTAATTTGATATTTTATTAAATAAATAACAATTTTTTTTTGAAATGATTATATTTAGAGTTAAACATTAAAAAATATACTGAAATACTTATATTAAAGAACAGACAGGATGGGAGTAAAATTTGTTATTGAGGTAAACGTTAAAAAAATATTCATTTTCAGACTTATTTGTAATATTAAAAGCACATCATTCAAAAATTCAGAAAGAATATTAAATTCAATTCATTGAATGGAAATCCCAATATTGTTGAAAATAAATTTAAACTATATTTTTTTCATTGAAAGTGAAATTACTTAAATTATTTTAGTGAATATATACTTGAATAATAAAAATCATCAACCAAAAAATAAATAAAAATTAATTTCCTTTAAATATTTATCATGGAAATTTTAGTTTCCAAAGAGATTAAAATTAATTTAAAAATATTTAAAATTCAAAAATAATCATAGGATAAGAAAAAATATAGTGTTTACAAGAGTAAGATATTATAATTTAATTTTGTGAATATTTAATCAAGAAGAATTATGAATAAAAATAAAACCATTGAATAAACCTTTAAACTATATTTTTTTGTTTTCTATATTATTACAGGGGTTTTAAGGAGACTAAGTACAATTATAAGAAGTGAAATAAAAATTTAAACCCATGTTATAGGATCTCCAAGATAAGTAATATGAATAATTCATTTAAAATTGAAAATAATGAAACATTGTAAATGAAAGTGTATCGTTCACCGAAGTGCCATTACATTATCTCACTCACCTTTGAACATATTTGAATGTGCTTGATAAAGATCACAAGAGTGGTAGTAAAAAAAATCCCACCTTCTTATTGTATAAAAAATATGATGTAAATTTTATTCCATACATGTAGAAATATTCATTCCCTATGATTTGATAGAATCTCATATGAAAATAATTAAGAAGAAATATATATAAGGGTAATTGGGAGTCTACCAATCATAATGATATCTTATACCCATACTGTTATAACATGGAAATGTTTATAAATATAGCCACCAGAGGAAACTCCTCGGGTGTTTTTTCATTTATTCTTGCGTTATAATGTATGATTAAATGATAATACCAAAATCATGAATCTAATATATGAATAAATCTCTCCCCATACATTTTATCTAATGAAATATTACATTAATTATAACCAAGGTTAGAATAAAAATAGTAGTATCTCATGTGGAACATTGTACCAAAATGATAAAACCAATGCATAAAAATAACATATATATATATATTATTATTTAATGTATATATCATTCATTCTACCACTAAAAATAAATCCTAAAAGACTTTTTACTATTCCATCTTATATTATATTATATACAATAATAGTGAACCCATATCCAAAAAAAATTGTATATATTACAAAAAAACACTTGGACTGATAAAATTAACTTCAGTATATATTACATCATAAAAAATACAGCGTGAATACACATCCAAAAATAATTGTTTTAACTCTAAACCATTTTTAAAGTAGCAATATGTGTTAAAATCAATCCCCATTAAGTCAACCCAAAATGTGTGACCTGATGCGCCCTTATAGTTTTGAAAAGAATATTAATATCCAGATCCAAAGATGTAAGAAAATAATATTTATTAGAATAGAATCAATTACAGTCAAGAAATAAAGGCATCTAACATGATCTCCATAAAACCCATGTATCTCTATATCTATGTCCACCAGTCTGCATCATAAGAAAATATGTGTTCTCAAGATTTCCCTTTGTAAAAAACATCATGTGACCATTGGAAATTGAACATATAAATACAACACAGACAGCTCATCTACTCTCAATTCCATATTAGTGGAATGAACTAATTGATGAATATATCACATGTCATTCATCCTTCTGAATAAGAAAATAACATATCCCTTATATATATATATAATATATAGGGTTGTTCTCAGATTCGCAATGTCTAAATTAATTGAGGGACCTACTGTCATACTTTTTATAAGAGATGACACATCCCATATTAGTTAAACTCAACCTGTAGAAATGATTAACTACATACCTAACCACCCCTATATTAGCTATTTCAATTGGTATACATTAACAATTAGGGTATCAAATTATAATTTATTTTTCCTAGGTTTCTCACCAACCTGAGGTAATGGGTACCCAAATATGATCCATACACCCCTAGTATACAAAATAAATCTTTATGACACTCCATTTGTTATACATAGTGTGTCATACAGCTCACAAAAAGAATTATATTCTCAATATTATTCCTCATTATAATATATTGTGCATCTATGCAATAATCATAGTCATTAAAATATTTACATTTCATCCCAACTGATAATACAACATGAAAAATATCAGTTAGGGAAAAATCTTAGTTGTACATTGATTGATCAATTATAATTTTACTTTATGAAATTGAATTTAATATATACATTTATATAGGAAATATGAAATAAAGGAAAAATGAAGGTTACCTTAAATATAATAAATTTATGTATTATAAAACTATTCATTAATATTTAAAAAAACCTATACAATAAATGGTTTTTCATATCATATATTATAAAATCCCATATCATCATTATGGTTTCTATGCATTAAGAGCTTTGTTAAATTATTACATTCTATGGAATTCCAATAACATCTATATGTGGCCAAACTACATCTCTTTGCGACCATCTGACAATACCCTCCCATTAAACTGTTTATTTAGAGTCTTATTTGATGTATTCCATTTTGAATAATTTTGAGATTTTGTAATCATATACAAAATAGTTAAACTTTTTTACTGTATTCATACTTCTTAACATTATAAGAAAATAATGTTATCATGCCAACTTTTATTTTATATATATAACTCTTCTTAAGTTCATCATCATCCTTGGAATATTATTCCATCAAACTTATTCCATAAATTAATGAAACTAATATCATTGTTTTTTTACTATAACTCCTAAACTCATTAAGGATAAATTCACAAAGAGAATAACTTAATATTAGTGTTATCAAATATTTATTTTATTTGAACACCTATAAGTTCAAAAACACCAACTAATTTCTTAGATGTTATATTATATTTAAAAAATGTAAATAAAAAACAAAACCTTTTATGTTATAAAGTAATATTTAATTCATTTTATTAAGAATATTAACCAAATAAACTATTATTTCCAAATCAAATATGGGTTTATTTTTGTTAAGAACATTTTCATTTAAAAATAATACTATATTAAAATATATATCATCTATTTTTTTTGAAAAAAATATTCCGAAATATTTTAACAAATAATAGGATAAATACATTCCTCTTGGATAAAAACATTATCAGTATCTTATTATAAAAACATGTTAACTGAATTTATGAATCATAAACCATATATACCCAAATAATAATAATAATTTTTTATCAAACATATTCTCTTATCAAATAAGATAAATGATAAAAATGAACACATATTTTTTTGAGTTTAAATTGAGAATAATAAAATCCTTTACTTTCGAATCATTTATATAGTAAATATTTACATCTGTTCATGAATATAAATTATTTGATTATTCAATTATTCTATTTATTTTGAAACATTGTATTTTTAAAATTATTTATAAAATATATATTTGATATCACATAACATTATAAATGAATAATGGATTTCTATTATATTCATAACTGAAGTGGATGTTTTATATAGTTTCTTAAACTACTTTAGGTATATTTTGGATAATATGAAAATTTTGATCTATAACCACTCATTCCTAACCACTCCAGGTTTAAATGACCTTTGTTGTATTCTTGTATGAACATTGTTGATCTTTTAAACCAAATTCATTATTCCAGTTTTTAACTTTTACATACTAGTATTTTATATAAAAATCATTATAACCTAAAAATCATATGCCTAGTCATATATGTTCCCAAAACATTATGAATATTTGGTAATCATTATTTGAATTCAATTATATTGTTTAAACATTTATATATACTAAAATAAAAATAATCCCCTAACATGAAAAATTATTTATTAGCCTTCCATTAAATAATGTTATAGATATAAAAAAATCAAAAACCATGTGTATTAAAAACACAAATCTCATTTATTTTAAATAATTATTTTCTTACTTACTATTATCATGATATAAATGTAATAAAAATATACTATAGAATTTTTACCCATTATTGAAGTATCCTTGTAATCAGTGTAGAAACTAATTCTTCCAGTTACTTGAAATAAAAATTCAAGATTGGGTTATTTTCTCTTTCTGACATCGATTATAATTACCACACTTATAAATCATACAGTTGATAACAAATATCAATCAGAACAATGTAATTTATTTACATAACCATTAATGTTTTAAGTAAAACTATATTCTCTAAATGTCATTTTGAATAATAAATGATATTGATTATCATTTGATACACCCAATGATATTGATCATATGAGACTAAAACCACTGATGAACCCAATCATATTTAGTACATGAGTGTATAATAGAATTCCATTTTTAATTTTACATCTAATTCCATTGAAGCATTATATGAATCACTTTATACCTCTATAAGCATCACGATTATCATATAGAACAACTTCAACACTTGGTTACTATAGAAGGAACTATTCTAAAACATTGAAATTTTTTAATAACATTTATTAAACTACCAATCTTGCTTAAGAACCTTTCATATGTAAACTATATTAATATACACATTCATTAAGTTTATCCTTTTCAATGATTAATTAAAAAGATTGTCTTCATAATGATAGTGATGATATTATCTATAATAGAATATATTTTTATATGAGTATCATGTGTTATTAACCAATTAATAAGGACTATTATTAAATGTTCTCCCACTAAAATTATTTCAAACTTTTGATATTCATTATATGAATTAGTGATCGAAGATCCATATTTGATAATGACACTCACTAGTAATCACAAATATTATCCATTACTACTTCTAGTGGGTAATCATCATAATATTATCATATATTATTTTTAGATATTTGAGAATACAATCCTTTTCCAACCCATGATATGGATAAAAACTATTATATTTATTTTTTATCGTAACCATTAGGGAATCAAAAAAACAAAAATCACCAAGAATAATTCAACCAATGGAAATCATGGGATACTCATAATTGAAATAAAAATTTCTAGAAAATAATACAAATTAATTTATAACTTGTATTCATTATATAAGATAATTTTGAGTTACTCATGCTGAGTTCAAAAGTATACTATTGACTGATTGTGGCCTTAAAAATGCCTCTTTGGGAGAAATTTCACACTTATTTTTTTAAAGGGACTTTAATCATAATATATTATATCATGCTATTTTATTTTATGTCTGAAAACATTAGGAGTATTTATTAGGAATATAATCCTTTCAACTTTTCAATATGTTCAAACCATATTGATGTGAAACTATTTACACAGCCCACTTGTTTGTGTTTTATACCGGAAAATATAATTGAAACATATTTATACATATACCGATGAATCATATGTACAAGGTTCATGAACACTCCTTGTATAGGTATAAAGATATCCACATGAGTATGACAAGAATGATATATATCCAATCCAATTCACCAGCCTATACGAGGTATAAACCTATAGGTATGTTGGTAGTCTAAACCAAAGTCCCACTACCCAGGGATACATTACCCAAGAGAGAATCGAATTCATCATAACTCGATAATCTAATATTCAAAAAATATTCAATAACTAATTTCAATATGAAAACATCATTTAAAAACTGATGTCAACGTACAATAACATTTAAATTCATTATTACATAGAGAAAGTAATGTGAATCTATTTTTTGACATAGTTTAACTGATAAACTAAATCACTGAGAATATTCACATTTCATAGAAAATATTAATATAGAAGTTAATAACCGTTAAATAATTTACAAATTAAAATACTAAAATATGAAATAAATTTCAATGAATGATTCATTAATTAAATTTAAATATGAAATCTTTTATAATTTATATATTATTCCATGATTGGAAATAAACATTTAATATTGATTTCATTATA
Organism: Viscum album; assembly: GCA_963277665.1. Lineage (NCBI taxonomy): Eukaryota > Viridiplantae > Streptophyta > Magnoliopsida > Santalales > Viscaceae > Viscum > Viscum album. The sequence goes on from OY728153.1 coordinate 1,745,913,193, forward strand.
AACTCTTTCATATTTATAATTATATGACATTTCCATTTCAAGTATATGATATTTTATTAATTATAAACTATTTATAAAACAATTTATATTATATAAATGGATTACATAATCTAAATATAATATGATTATTCATTATTTATTCCATCATCATATATATCCGCAAAACACTATTGATGTGACATAAATAATATCCAAATATGTATCCTTTTAAGAATGAAAAATTCAAAATAATTAATTATATACAATTAAAAAATAAAATATATCATTTTTATATTATTTCCTTATTTCTTAATTTATAACCGATTATAAATTATTTTTTATGATTTCCAATTTAATATTTTTTTTATATCAAAATAATTGTCATATAATTTGATAAAAGTTATTTCAAATGTTAACCATAAATATATAGGGAATATAAAACTTTTAAAAACATTAAATTACTTATTAAAAATATATAATTAAATATATTATAAACCATTTATTAATTAAAATATCCCAAAATACCTTTTATAAACATTTATAAATATTTTATAACCTATACAAATCATTTTACATTTTAATTTTTTTTATCAATTTTCAAACAATTTTGACTTCCCTTACGTATATAGGTACTCCTCTATAAGGGTAATGCCTTATACCCATACACAGAGTATGTGAAAGCCTTTGCATAATAGTATGTAACTTTTTTCCTTTATGAAAACATAAAAATAATGATATACATAAAAGTGCATCCATTAAATATCCGGATCTTGTAAGGGTATGAAATTTTTATATAATATTCTATGTAAGGGTACATAAAACTAAACCATTACATGGATTCATGGTATTAATAAATAAGGTAAAATGGTAACATAACATATCATACCCATATGAAGATCCTGTTTTTTTAATGTAACACCTTTATTATAGCAATAACATTATTCTGTCACAGCCTTGTGAAAACTGTGTCTATCCATATTTAACACCTTTATTCACTAATAAGACAATAGTTACCTTCATTTCACCACTCAAATACGAGTAGCATACTTTATTCCATTACGTAAAACTTCTACAGAAACCATTTGGATAAGGGTTAATATACAAACTAACACTTATGTGATCTCTTCACATAAAGATAATTATTGGGTATAATTTTTTGTGCAAGGGTCGCATGATTACCAATGTTCCTGTTAATTGTTTTTCTATAAACTCTTGGTTAAACATATAAATCCCAACTACATAATTGTAATACTGTTTTTCAGATGTCCTTCAAAAATAAAAAATGAAGCTATTTTTTTCTCTTTTCTATGTTATTTCAATGCATGTTTTTCATCAATCTTAATCACAGACCTCATTTGACACCCCTTAAGTGATTTAAAAGAGTCAAATGAAAATTATTATTCGTAGATGAGTTATGAACAAAATATTTTAAGGATATCCATGAATGATTATATAACAAATGCGTGTAAAACTGAAATTCATAAATACTATAAAATAAAGTATATCATTCATTGATGATTCACAACATCTTCTTCATCTCATTATTATATATGTTAATGTTCTGGATAAAGATCATAATAGTGGAAAACAACTCATCCCACATATGTGGTGTATCCATGGGATAATCTAAATTGAATTACATACATGTAAGACTCTTACTCATCCATAATGTACCAGCATGTCATACAAAAAATTAATTAGTAAAGTGATATAAGTTTATTTGGAATTTTTCATCTAATAATAAAGTTATATCATATCCATAATGTCATTTACTAACATTATTTATTAATAATTTAACCTGAAGGAACTCATGGGAATATTTTTGGTTTAGTCATTTGTTATAACACATGATTAAATGCTTTGTCTAACTTCATAAATATAATTCATTAATACATTAACCAAATAAACACCGTATAGTTAAATAGTCGTTTAATGATGGCCTATTTAGTAGTAAACAATGGAAACATATCAATTAAACCATTAAACCAAAATGATACATCTCATCAATACAGACAATATAAATATGTATTGTATAAAAAAGGAATTTGTGGAATTTATCCTTATATTATATAGTTATGAGAATTTTTTTTATTTTTTTAAAATTATTTATTAAGAACCATTTTTATATATATTTTCTATTGTCCTTTTATAATCATTTATCATCAATACATTGGAAATTTTTTATTGGAATTGATATCTTAATGTTGTTCGGTAAATTAATATGGAATTACTTTAGTATGTTGACAATAGTTAAATGTGCTATAAAATGGTTAAAACATCCCAAAAATCTTAATAATGTCATAAATATATTTATTTATTATATATAATTGTATAACCAACCCAGAATTGTGGTAATACAAAATCAAATCAAATCAATTCATGGATGTGTTAGTCCACACGTATATAATAATGATGTTTTCATTCTCCAATGGATGAAAGGGTAAGAAGGTAGATGATATATTATATTTTAAAAAATAATAATTTCATCTTAAATATTATATATATTTATACTTTCTATATTTATAACCAACCAATTAAATTGGAGATGAAATAATAATTTCACTACTATATAGAGACAATAGGCCATACATGAACATGATAGATAATTTAGTTTTCCATTAGAAGAAAATGATATAGAAAAGGGATGTAATGTTAACATAAATATTTTAAATATTTTAATGTAATAATTTTATTATAGTACTATGGTTAGAGAATATTTGTAAGAGGTTTATGAATAATGGAACATGAAAAATCTTGGTTAGACCAAATACATATTATTTTGGTAACCTCGTTTTGCTTATAGCATAAGACTTATTTAAGCCGTATTTTGATGTGATAATGACCACTATGATGAGAATATAGTTTTTTAAAATTTATTTGGGCAGGTTTTTTTCATGAAAAATGGATTAAGTAAAGTGAAGAAGAGTGAAAAGTAGGTTCCATTTTATAAGTGAGGTGAATGGTGAACTATTAATTATTATTAACTATTAAATATCATAAGTGTCACACACAAAGATAAGTGGAAATTAAGTAATTTAGTTTAGAAATCATGATGTTAAGTGTTTTAATATTTCTATCCAATAGGAATATAGATGATATTTTATTACATTTCTATAAAATTCAACTCTTAGTGGAGAAGTTTTATAATTTAATAAAGGTGACAATATTTTTACAATAGTTAATATTCATAATGACTAAAAATTAAATTTAACATATTCAAAAATTTGAAAACTAGGAAAATAAGATTTTTTTTTCAATTTATAAATTAATTTATAACATGTGAAAGAAATTATTTTTAATATAAGCGTAAAGAATGTAATGAAGAATAATTGTTTTGTGGAAGTTAATATTAAACATAAAAATAATCATTCACCAAAATCAAAAATAACACTGATTCATGTGGATTTAATTATATTATGATTAATCCAATGGATCTTATTGTTATTTAAAATGAAATCAATAAAACAATGGGAATCAAAATAAATAATATACTTAAAAAATCATTTGCCAGTATTCCCCAAAAATTCGAATATTTCTGAAAAATCATAAAAACTCAAGACAAGATAAATTCGACATTATAAACTCGGAAATGATGTTAATTTTATAAAATTAAACAATTCCCCCAGTCAAAAAATAAAAAAACATAATTATAAACCATCCAATGAAAAAAGTTGATGGTATTATTTGCATATACCTCAGTAAATAATCTCAATCATCGAAGGATATCGATATAGATGAAAATAAATTTAGTAAAACATTAAAAATATTATTATAAAACTTGAGAAAATATCCAATTATATTGAAAAAAAAATTAATTAATAATTTATAGAGTATTGAAATAATTATTTCTCATGAAATAACCTCAGAAACTAGTAGAGTATTATTTAATGAAAGGAATGGTCATGATGATGAGAAAACCCATTCTTGTAGTACGTGAAAAAATTATTAATTCATTCCAAAAAAAATTTAAAATGTCAAAATGGATTTATTTGAAAAATATATTGGTGGGAAAGAACGTGGTAAACCAAATGGGTATGAAAAAACAATTTCACACCCCTCCCTAATATTTGTACCCCTACTGGCATGGTAATGTGACAAGAGAGAAAATGGCCACTAAGTCTAGCATCTAGTAGGCCCCGGGTTGGCGACTAGTATGGAGGGTATATCAAAGAACATATATAGGATCCATTTCCCTAAAAAGTAAAGCAAGGAGAATATATTGATATGATTTACACCAACCAACTACTTCTTAAAATAAAAAATTAGATGAAACCCAAGGGCACCAGTGTAATGTCATGATATAACCAGTACAATTGAAATCGAAAAATTGAAATTACCAAAATAATTTAAAACGACAGTCACCACAATGCCCAAACAACTTCTAGAAAACACACAGGCTAGTAGTATCCATCATGATCTCCAACATCCTCCATGTGACCAGAAATATAGTTTGTATAATTTAGGGTGAGGATAATAGTATACTCAGTTGGATCTTCCCCTGAGCCTCTCATACAAAAGTAATGAAATCATGCTAATGCATAGTGAACAATAAGAGAAACTAACTCATCACATAAACAATTAAACAGATTTCCCAGCCTCACCATGGAAACTGTAACCTTGTATAGTATACAAGAGTATATAATATAATAATGAATATAAAGGGTACCATACCACCACTTCCACATTATATTTCCTCTTTTCCCCAACATCGCTTGTCCTAAGAATCTCTCAACCAAAAGGCTCGCCTGTAGACACCAGGGTGATGCACCACAACATGTACCTCTAGAAACTAACGACCAGAAAAATACAACCCAAAGTAACCAAGTAGTTTTCAAGAACCACCACAGATCATATAATGTCTATCATACATATTTCATTATACCTGAATCCATCACAACCCATACTCCGACTATGGATCCTCAACCTATCACAACCTATACACAGTATACATAATGAAGTATATTGGAAACTATATGATAAATATATGTGTGTGAAATTACCATAGGCTATTACAAACCTTTACAAACAGTTATAGGGAAAACTAACCATCGTGCATGCCAGTACAAGTAACAACCAATAGAAGAGATTGGGGCCACAGGGGGTAGTAAACCATCCATCATCTCTTTAGAATGTTTAGAAAAACACCCCCTTGGACTTATAATCCCCAAGGTGTCAGTTATAATAAATAATAGGGTGGGGTAGCCTATAGAAATGAAAAAGATAATTGATACAATATCGATAATTACCACACTATATGAATAACCAATTTTTAGACTCAACTGAAGATAACCTCTTGGACTTCTGACCTCCATAGTAAAGATATATATCGTATAAGAACACAACCATTAAAATATCTACATTAAATTAAATTATCCCTTTTGATCAGTTTCAAGTTACATTAATAAATTATTTATTTATTAATCAATTGTTATCATTTACCACAATAGCATATGAACAAAGTTCCATTCCCTCTAGGATTAACGAATCTGAGACCACAACTTCTCCTAATTATAACCACAACATTTCACCCCAACAAGCATCAACCCCATGGGTTAAACATCATTTATACATTTATTTAACAAAACTAACTCTTTACATATCCAAGTAATTCTATGAAATCATTCTATGGAACAAAAAACAAGGGGATCAACTAAGTGAGTAGCTGAGCTACCTGTCAAGTCCTTTCCACATATATACAAAGCATATACATATCCATAATTGAAAATCTAAACATGATAAGCTTGTGGAATACCCTACATTTCATCACATCTTTTGGAAGGAGAGTCAGAAATACCATCTACCTGAATAAATGGGGAATATAAATTAGATAATTAAACAATAGATTCAACTACCATGCACTTTAAAAAAAATGGGTAAGCCCAACTTCAACCTTTCCTATCAACTCATGTTTCCTCTCGGACACACGTATGCATAAACATAGGCATCTCAAAACATTAGGCACCAACTTCTACCATAACCACTGTGACTTCCAACCCCCATATACCACAACAGCCCTCCAGGCTTAGCCATTCCAGGCTCACATAATATCTATGCCTCCCCGCCCTCACAACAACATGTCTCATGTCTAGATCATGTCACAAGAAGAAGAAAAAATCATTGTAATTGTATACTTGACCTAAAAATGAATTCAAACTTCAAACACAATGAGCTATCATGGATACAAGAATATGGCACATGTAATTTACAAAAAATAAGGTAACTGAAACCCTATAAGGAATTATATTTATCAAACAATTATTTTTTATTCTTATTTAATTAGCTAATTTATTATCATTGTTTCCCATTACGGGTAACCTAAACCACTAGCTATCTCTAGTTAACAAAAATAAATTAAATAATTAATTTGGATTTACATTAATTAACAGGAAACAACTTGCTTCAAATTTATACATTAATTCATTTAAACATGCTTACTACATCAATTTGATTATTATAAAATTACAACAACAATAACCTGATTCATTAAACATGCCTCTTCATCTTTATCCAATTATTTATCAATTTTTTTGGATTTACAGTCTTTTCAAAATTCCATCAAGAATGATATGAGAAAAAAAATCAAATCCTAGATATCACACTATTTATAAAATCAATTTTCAATAACATCACTGTGAAATTGATACCAATTCCTTAATTGGGTTCAAATATTTATTATGTCAATTTCATTGTGATCGAGTGGTATAAATTATACATACTATATTACTGCACATAAATAAAATAGAGTATCCATGAATACCCTAGCTCAAAATTTTTCTAATTCTCATTGAATTAGAACAATCCAACACAATAGGTCACGATCACCTCTTTCACAATGACGGCATCCACCTGAGGGTGCCACGACACCGACACATCAAACAACAACCAACAATGCTCCAATGGAAATATGGGGATCACATTCCATCACATGGAAAGGATAAATGTGAGGAAACATATTAAGGAAACCAAAATAATGGTGGTAGAACATACCTTACATCGAATACAGATGTAACTTCCTTGTTACACTAAAATAGGGGAGCCCATGCAGCAGGAAAAACTCTAGGGAAAACATGATCCATGATCCACACCACATTGGCACAAATCTTTGGTAATGAATGGTCATAGTGCCTTGGGCCTGGAAAAAACAATATGGAGGAACAATGGAGGAAGATATCTCACCATTTAAAAATCTAAATGGAAGAGTGATTTAAATGGAGTTTATATTTTCTATTAAAGGTAGATATGGTCAAGACTACACGTTTTGTATATATAAAGGAACACAAACCCTTAAGAAGATTCTGCTAGGATTTATGGGATATGAGTCATGCATGAATCCTTTAAAATAAGGATTTGAATTCATTTTATGATAATGATATTGTAAAAGGGGGGAAAACATTAGGAAGATGGAAACATTATACACATACCAATTTAGAAATATTATACACCTTTCGAAAGATGACCAACTGATACATGACATACTGATTGATGACCTACCGATAGATGAACTAATGATATATGATCTACCGTCCTTGAAACACAATTTACAAAACTATACATTTGGAATGGTGTTATAAATAAGTAACCTTGATCTCCTAGAACACCTCAAATAACAGATGTTCATAAGGGAATAGACCAGAGATGTTAGGGTCACTACAAAAAAAATTAAAAAACCAAATTATAATTTATAGTAATAAATAAAAAATAAAACTGGTAGTAAATTAATAACCCAAATTTTTTTTCGACGTTTGTTATTAATTCTAATAACAAAAAATAGATAAAACAAAAAAACCAAAAATAAAAAAACCACTTCCTTAAAAAATCCATAATTTAATTGAAAAATTAGAATAAAATTAAAAACCCCTAACTGATCCCCTAAATCAAGACACCCAATCCCCCAATGTATCCCATTCACACACCCATATTCATTCTCATCATGAAAATATGGAATATTACAATATCTCTCCCCCTCTTCTCTCTATCCAATCTATGATGTTGTTACATGTGATTTTGAACTAAATAGGTTATGTTTAGGGTTCCTTCATCCATATATATTTTTATTCCTATTTTCTCTCTCATTTTTATCTCATTTTCCCTCAAATAGTTGTGCCCCATCTGTTCCCAATTTTTATTTATTTTTCTGATTTCTTTTAGATTTGGTTTATATAGTGTGAGAAATACCCTATAAGAATTCCTTTGAGGATTCTGGAATAGTTCTCCATCATCTTCAAATGGCCTAGGTCATTTCTTCCATGATTTCAAATTTCCCTAACATTCCATGTGTGATTGGATATTTAAAGTTAGTTTTATTGAAAATTTTACATTATATTCTGGTTCAAATATAAATATATAAATGTATCGCATATAATTTTATATAGATTATGGTCCATCTCAATATGATTTCTAGTGTATTTTCTATTATTTATATATTTACTTGAACAATAATTAATTTTTTTCTGATAAAATATTAATAGTTGTATTCATTTATATATTTTGTATTTTTAGTATCGATGAAATTTCTTATGTCATGTTTTTTGATAATATTTGAACAAAGGGGTTAGCTGATTAAAAATCATTATTTTTAGAAATTTTATGAAGTTTTTGTATTATAGTTTATTCTACTCACATATAATTATTGGTGTATGTAATGATTTTTTATTTGTAAATAATATATATATATATTTATATTTATATGTTTGTGTGTGTGTATATATATTTAAATTAAAATAATATAATATTTACTTTGAGAGGAATATGTGTGAATAGATTTAATCATGTGAATAGAACTATAATAAGAAAAATTAATAGTGATCCATAATATACTCTGATGAGTGACCCTAGTTGGTTCATGATTTATTATATTTCAATCTAGTTTTATGTATAATTTCTTTTTTCATTTTTAGAAAATACTTGTAGAGACCTTATGCTTGACGTACTTGGAAATTACATTACTTTTGCAGAATACTTATTACATAACAAAAAAAGACACCAAAGGACCGTAATAGATTAGTTCCTTTGGAAACATGGAACATAATCTTCTATTCTTGGTGAAATATCCTCAACATCTCCCATAAATATCTTCCCTTTTTTTATTAACTAAAACTTTTCCTTATATCCTGGGGAAAGGAAAACATAAAAATGGTGAGCTCAAATGCTCAGTAAGGGTAAGAATGAATAAAATAAAACAAATCATAAACATTTTAACTTAAAAACATGAACATAATGTTTAAACATCAAAAGATTGAGCAATGACATAAAACATGGAAGTATGTAAGGCATAGATCATAAAGGAAAATCAATCATGATAAAATAGCATGAGAATAAAACATGTAATTGTGGAAACCATTAATCACATGATATGATTTCTATAGTAGCCAAGGCATTGCTGCCAAGACCATCTTATTGGGCAAAGTCTCTTTCTGAATCGAGTTCACTCCTCGTTCCAGTTTTGTAACACTAAACCGGATTAACTTACCATTACAGCCATGTCTATCTCATGACATATAAATCTTTACCCAATGCATTGGAGGGAGATATAGGACCCACCCATCTCATAATTAAATCATTCTTACTTGTGTCGAAAAATCAACAAACATAACCCAATAAATAAAATGTGTTTCATAATCATCTTCCCATCATCACATAATACATATAAAATAAATGGACATTTCATCATAAAAAAAGTGAAACCATGTAAATAATAGAGACATTAAACTTTAAACATACACATATGAAATAATGTCATCTTAGATGGAAAATGGTTTTGATAAAACATTTGAGATGAATTCTTGAGGAAAATATCATTTCTTCGTCAAAATAAATTTCTTTTCAAAAAATTCCATGCACATTTAAAATAAAAGTATTTTTTTAAATAGTCATAAAATCATGTAGAGTAAGCTTCATGAAAATTAGGTGTTATGAAATCGTAAAAATCCGTTCACGCTGTATAAGTTAAAAATAACATTCTCCTCGTACTTTTGTTGGAAAAGTAATAAAAAAGTACCTCATAACGTAAACAAAAGAAAGATTCCTTACATACATTGTAGTAAAAGTAAAAAATGGGTAAAAAGGACTTTAAACATACATGAAAACAATTTTATAAAACATGTACATGGATGATATAAATAACCCCATTAAATACTTACGAATAAGAAATCTTGGATAAAAATGAGACTTTCACAATTATCCCTTACTTAAGGTCGGATATGATTCATATGGATCTAAACCTCCTTTATAATTATTTAAATAATGTCATTTACTTATTAAATAATCATATTCATTGTTATGATATCATATATGTTTCACTTATGACTTTATATTACCCTTTCTTTTGTAAATTCAATGTAAATGCAGCGTTTTGGGTAAAATCATTTCATTTATCGTATGTGTTTAGACTTGTCGTTCTTGATATTATTACTTATAACATGAATTACATAATTCCATAATGTAAAAAATTATTTATATATAATATATATTCATCATATACATATACATTATAGATCAATAAAATGAATGAAATACACGGATCATGGAGACGGTAGGCAGTACATACGCATGAACGCTGTTTTCGTTTCCTTGTTGAATTGAATGAAATTAAATAGATGACATACATATATATATATACATAAATATAGTAGCATTATTATGTCATATATTTCATTATTATTCATTATATATACTTTATAATCATTTTTGAATGGTTAATCATGGAAAATGAATCTCATCGCGTTTGTGGAGACGGTATTCCGTACGTACGCATGCGCGGTGATTTTGTTTTCCATAGGATGGATAGATGGTAAAATATGGTTTTTTATTACTTATAATAACATATCAGTATATTAGTGATACTGATTTTATTACTTAATAATGAAAAAACTAAAGAATAATAAGTTGAAGAAGAAATAAAGTTGAAAGAATCGGTTACAGACATTACCTCTTCTTTGAAGCGCCTCTTTGATACCACCTCTTAGGGAACCAAAATTGGTCTTTGAAGAAGACCAGAACCTCTAGGATGCTTCTATGGAATTTTAGAAGATCATTTGACAGGTTTTGGCCGAGCTCGATGGCTCAATGTGGTGTGAGGAAGAGAGGGAGGAGGTTCCCTTTGATAAGGGAAGAGAGGGGCACCTTTGAAAAAACATAAAATATTAATTTATTATAAAGTAATATTCGGTTTTTAATAGCTCAAAATTGTGTTATTTGGAAGCTAATGTGAGTATGGGTCTCAATACTCTCATCCAATAGAATTTAGACAAGTTTATGTTTCTATTTTAACCTTATCATTTAGATTTAACCTTAAGTTAAATAATTTTACTTTTACTGTGTCTTCTTATTTTCATACACTATAAGGGTAATAAACATACTATAATAAGCCAAATGGACCCCAAGTTGTTTATTATTAATATATATAACCTTATATAAGTCATTTGGCCTAACCATATATTTTTATGAATAAAATAACAATTAATAATATAATATTTGTTTTAAAAACAATTTTATGTCAATTTTTACACTATTTGGTAATTTATTTTTGTGAAAATCATAACAGAATGATTAGTTCGAACGATGTTTACTAAAGCAATACTAACATGTAATATTAACCTATAAATTTTATTTAATTCATAAAAAGTCTCCAATTACATTTATTTGGGTATTTATAACATCAATTATGTCAATATTTCATTAATAAGATAATTACTGCATCATCTTTGTGTTGTAAATAAATTAAATTATTTAATGTCTAAAAATTATAAATAAAATACAATTATTTATGAAAAAGTTTGAGCTTTCTAATAAATATTTATAGTCGAATTTATCTTATTTATAACTCTATATTAAAAATTATTTACTTATTAAACTTTGATATTAACTATTTTAACCCTTCTTTAAATAAAATAATATTAAATGTCCTAATCTAATCCATGTGGGCCTAAATGGTCATATTGTATTCCTAAAGTTGTTTTTGGTCTAATTACACTTATCCAATAGAATTAGTACATGTGTTAGGGTAATAATAATATCATTTTTACCCTTAATTATCCTATTTACTTTTAACAGTGGTAAATAAAAGTAAAATGTTACTATTCACCAAAAAATATTTTCATCTCATTGAACCAAATTTTAGTCCATGATATTAACCGTGTCTCATGGATTTTCGAAATTCCACTCACAGAAGCAGTAAAATTATGTTTTATGAAAAATACAGTTTTTTAACTACCACTTAGTGGTTTCACTATTCATCAAAAAATGAAAGTATCCAGAAAAATACCAAAAATTAGGCCTAACCTATATTTGATAATATGAATTAATAAATGATGTATATTTTACCAAATTCAAAACATATCAATTGCATTAATTAATTTTATAATTAATTCTCGTCATCAAAACAAATACCATGTTTTTAAGAGATAATAACTATCAAAAAATTGACACTTGTTTATGTCTGGTTTAAATGTAAAAGTACATCCAATGACCAAAATTGTATTAAATGGTAAAAAATATATTCTAAATATACTTTAAAACCACTCAAATTAATAATTTATCACTATTAATTATTTCTATTAAAAAAGTTGTTTTTAATTAGAATTTAGTAATTTTCACTATTCATAAGAATATGAAAGTTATCCGAAAAGTACCAAAATTTCACCCTAAGATAATTTCGATATTCCGAATCCAAAAGTGAATTCCATTTTGAAAGATAATATTTATAAAATTTCAAAAATTTGGTATTACTATTCATAACGGCTGGTTCATAATAATATTATAATAATATCTCATTTAGTGAAACTCGGTATTGCGTACTACACATGCTATCGAGGAAGGTATTTATTGTGTGTAATGCAAGCCAAGTCAGGGATGCATGTTGTGCAAGCTCTTTTTGGTGTAGCATACAACACAAAACATAAATGAAATTAAAAAGAATATTTTTCATAAAATCTTGGCGTGTTACATTCTACCCCCCTTAAAATGAATTTCTCCCTCAAAATTCATCGGGGTTATAAATTGTTTACTACTCGAATGTTTCATTAATATAAACTCACATCGTAAAAAGGAATACCAAAACATGGCTTTAAAAACTAAAGTATGGAATGTAACGGTTACCCAAATTAACTCATCACTGGGTTTTCACGTAGGAGAACATAGGTGAAAATATGGATATGGAAGAAAAATCTAACCATCAAGTTCTGATGGAGAGTGTTAGAGAACATGGCTATGAAAAAGCCAATAATCACAAAGCTATAAATTTGTGATGATCTAGGGTACCATCTGATTCATCAGATATAAGGGCACAAGGACAACATTTTTGGTTTTCAAGATCATTTCCCTAAAGTTGAAGAATTTGAATTAGAATAAATACTTACTTTATTTTGGTACAATCTCACTATTGTTAGTGCCTTGAACAATTTCCACTTCATCTCTTAAATAAATAAATTTGAATTTGTTATTCTTGAAGTGTTAGCAGATCATGGGATAGAATGACGGGTCATTCCATCTGTCTCAAACAAAAGGTTAGCAAAAGTTATTAAATTTACATAAGTCGATCTATAGTGAGATTAATCATATATGGTTCCTAAAATGGACTTATACTTCATATATCATATTTTTTAATATAATAAAACATGTTTCTACTAAACATGGACTTTCTGTAGGCCAGTGGTAGGTGATAAAGGCTAGTCGCACTTCGGTTGTGGGTTCGATTCCCACAGCCTTGTCCGACGTGATGGGTTGTCGCCTGTCATGCAGGTTGTCCTTTTTCTAAAACTACATTACTATAACATCCCATCAATAATATAAAAAAAGTTTTATCCTTAAACAATAATAACTTATGTCCAACATAATCCATTACAATCTTTAGGCTTATCTCAAATACTTCTGTCCAAGCTCATAGTATAAAGAAAATGATTACTTGAAATGTCATCAACCAACCATCATTTATCCCCGATTATCATGTTGGTCACATTCCAATCATGTGAATAACTTAATCATGTATTCTCTTGAAAAATGAATACCCATTGAGCCTTAGTGAAAACATTAATGTTGTTAAATTTTAACACTTTCCACATACCAAAATCCCAAAAATTCTATATACACAAACCATAATATCACTTAGTCCTTATATCTGTCATGAGATCATGAATACTATCTAAAATTTAATTCTATCCTTATCCCTTCATTATGCGCATATCATCTACTTTCCAAAAATATCTGAATAACCTTTCATGGTCACTGGTACCATTAATCATATACTTTAAAAACATAAGGAAAGGAAATAGTGTAACAATCCTTAGATTTCTCTTTATTCCATAGTACCATGAGATTATAACATTACACTTGATAAACATGTAATCATTCCACTGCCTTCTTAGACCATTGACCGAGATTCAACAATTATTTCATCTCACATATAATTTGTAGTCTCTTCATCATCATCAACATAAATATTACCCATAGGACCATACAGATTCTCTTCATGAGACTTTCCCTTAGGGCATTGGTTTGCAGAATGCCCGTACATTCCACATTTAAAACATTTAACCATTGTTGATGTCGTAGCAATACCATTATCCTCATCCATGGTGTTAACTGAACCTTTTCCTTTTCACATACTGTCTTTATGTCATTCTTTTCCACACCCAAAGCATCTTCCAGTTCCATTGAAACATTCTCTTTGATGCCTCTTCCCACATGATTTACATAGAGTAAATTGAACATTCTTTCCTCTATGATCATCATGAAACTCCATCTTTCTCTTATTAGCCGAGTCAGGAAACTTACCAAATTTGAGTTTATTGATTATATTATGAGATTGTTGATTCAGCATAATAATGATGTTTGGACTTCCAAATCCCATTTCATTTGGTTGCTCATGAATAATATAATTCCATTGTCCATCATATCCTCCATTATCATGAATCTTCCTGTTTCCATCCATTTTCTAAAACCAAAAATGCATTGTGTGAGAGGAAAAAATCATACTAGGGAAAACAACATAGTAAAGGGGAAGTACCCTCAATATCTAACATCTTAGGTTAAATTCTAAGATCATTACCGTAGTTCTAGGACTATATCATATACGTATACTTATCCTTAGGTACATCCCTAGACATACCATAGAAATATCTCTAGGGATCTCACTAACGTTTTCACATCCTAGTTTCCAAAGGTTGACTAAACCTTTCCTCTGATACCAACTATAGAGACCTGAAGCTTGACGTACATGGACATTACATTACTTTTGTAGAATACTTATTACATAACAAAAACAGACACCAAAGGACCGTAATAGTTTAGTGCCTTTGGAAACTTGGAACATAATCTTCTAATCTTGGTGAAAGATTCTCAACATCTCCCATAAATATCTTCCCTTTTTTCTTACCTAAAACCTTTCCTTATATCCTGGGGAATGGAAAACATAAAAAGGGTGAGCTCAAATGCCCAGTAAGTTTAAGAATGGATAAAATAAAACAAATCATATACATTTTAACTTAAAAACATGAACATTATTTTTAAAAATCAAAAGCTTGAGCAATGACATAAAACATGGAAGTATGTATGGAATAGATCATAAAGGAACATCAATCAAGATAAAATAGCTTGGGAATAAAACATGTAATTGTGTCAACCATTAAGCACATGATATGATTTCCATAGTAGCCAAGGCATTGCTGCTAAGACCATCTTAGTGGACAAAGTCCCTTTCTGAATCGAGTTCACTCATCGTTCCAGTCCTGTAACACTGAACCAGGTTAAATTACCCTTCCAGCCATGTCTATATCATGAGATATAAAACTTTACCCAATGCATTGGAGGGATATATAGGTCCCACCCATCTCAAAATGAAATCATTTTTACTTATGCCACAAAATAAACATACATAACCCAATAAATAAAATGGGTTTATTAAAAATCATCCCATCATCACATAATCCATATAAAATAAATGGACATTTCATCATAAAAAAAGTGAAACCATGTAAATCATAGAGACATTAAACTTTAAACATACACATATGAAATAATGTAATCTTAGAGGAAAAATGATTTTGATAAAACATTTGAGATGAATTCTTGAGGAAAATATCCTTTCTTTGTCAAAATCAATTTATTTTCCAAAAATTCCATGAACTTTTAACATAAAAGTATTTTGTTGAAAATAGTCATAAAATCATGTAGAGTAATCTTCATGAAAATGAGGCGTTATGAAACCGTAAAAATCCGTTCACGCCGTATATGTTAAAAATAACATTCTCCTCGTACTTTTGTCGGAAAAGTAAAAAAAGTACCTCGTAACGTAAAAAAAGAAATATTCCTTACATACCATGTAGTAAAAGTAAAAAATGGGTAAAAAGGACTTTAAAAATACATGAAAACACTTTTATAAAACATGGACATGGATGATATAAAAAATCCCAATAAATACTTACGAATAAGCAATCTCAGATAAAAATGAGACTTGCACAATTATCCCATACCTTAGGTCTGATATGATTCGTATGGATCTAAACCTCCTGTATAATGATTTTAGTAATGTAATTGACTTATTACATAATCATATTAATTTTTATTATATCATATATGTTTCAATTATGAATTTATATTTCCCATTCTTTTGTAAATTCAATGTAAAAGCAGCGTTTTGGTTAAAATCATTTCATGTATCGTATGTTATTCGACTTGTTGTTCATGATATTATTACTTATAACATGATTTACATAATTCCAGAATTTAAAATATGATTTATATATAATATATATTCATCATATACATATATATTATAGATCTATAAAAGGAATGAAATACATCGTTCATGGAGATGGTAGGCCGTACGTTCGCATGAACGATGTTTACGTTTCCTTGTTGAATTTAATGAAATTAAATAGATTACATACATATATATATATAAAGTAGCATTATTATGTCATATATTTCATTATTATTCATTATATATACTTATAATCATTCTTGAATGGTTAATCATGAAAAATGAATCTCATCGCGTTTGTGGAGACAGTATTCTGTACGTACGCACGCAGGGGTGATTTTGTTTTTCATAGGATGGATAGATGTTGAAATAGGGTTGTTTCATACTTATAATAACATATCAGTATATGAGTGATACGGATTTTATTACTTCATAATGAAACAACTAAAGAATAATAAGTGGAAGAAGAAATAAAGTTGAAAGAATCGGTAACGGACATTACCTCTTCTTTGAAGCGCCTCTTTGAGACCTCCTCTTAGGGCACTAAAATTGGTCATTGAAGAATACCAGAACCTCTAGGATGTTTAAATGGAAGTGGATAAGAGAATTTGTCAGGGGTTGGCCGAGCTTGAAGGCTCAATGTGGTGTGAGGAAGAGAGGGAGGAGGTGCCCTTTTATAAGGGAGGAGAGGGGAAGCTTTGGAAAAACTAAAAATATTATTTTATTATAAAGTCATATTCGGTTTTTAATAGCTCCAAATTGAGTTATTTAAAAACTAAGGTGGTTATGGGTCGAAATAATCTCATCCAATAGAATTTATACAAGTTTAGGTTTCTATTTTAACCTTATTATTAAGATTTAACCTTATGTTAATTAATTTTACTTTTACCGCCTCTTCTTATTTTCTTACACTATATGGCTAATAAACATACTATAACAAGCCAAACCGATCCCAAGTTGTTTATTATTAATATATATAACCTTATATATGTCATTTGGCCGAATCTTAGATTTTTAGGAATAAAATAACATTTAATAATATAATATTTGTTTTAAAAACTATTTTATGTCAATTTTGACAATATTTGGTAATTTATTTTTTCGAAACTCAACATAGAATGATTAGTTCGAAAAAAGTTAACTATATCATTACAAACATGTCATATTAACCTATAAAATTAGTTTAATTCATAAAAACTCTCAAATTACATTTATTTGGGTAATTATAACATCAATTATGTCAATATTTCATTAATATGATAATTACTACATCATCTTTGTGTCATAAATAAATTAAATTATATAATGTCTAGAAATTATAAATAAAATATCATTATGTAGGAAATAGTTTTATATTTCTAATTAATATTTATAGTCGAATTTATCTTATTTATAACTCTATATTAAAAATGATTTACTTATTAAACTTTGATTTTAACTATTTTAACCCTTCTTTAAATAAATTAATATTAAATGTCCTAATCTAATCCACGTGGGCCTAAATGGTTATATTTTATTCCTCAGGTATTTTTTGGTCGAATTACACATATCGAATAGAATTAAGACATGTTTTAGTGTAATAATAATATTAATTATCATATTTAGTTTTAATAGTGGTAAATAAAAGTAAAAAGTTACTATTCACCAAAAAAATATTTTCATCTCATTGAACCATATTTTAGTCCGTGAAAATAATCGTGTCTCTCAGATTTTCTAAATTCCACTCACAGAAGCGGTAAAATTAAGTTTTATGAAAATTTTAGTTTTTTAACTACCACTTAGTGGTTTCACTATTCATCAAAAAATGAAAGTATCCAGAAAAATACCAAAAATTAGGCCTAAGCTATATTTGATATTATTAATTCATAAATGATGCCTATTTTACCGAATTCAAAACATATCAGTTGCATTAATTAATTTATAAATCAATTCTCGTCGTCAAAACAAATAGCGTCTTTTTAAGAGATAATAACTATCAAAAGATTGACAGTTGTTTATGTCTGGTTTAAATGTGAAAGTACATCCAATGACCAACATTGTATTAAATGGTAAAAATATATTCTAAATATACTTTAAAACCACTCAAATTAATAATTTATCACTATTAATTATTTCGATTAAAAAATTTGTTTTTAATTAAAATTTAGCAATTTTCACTATTCATTAGAATATGAATGTTATCCAAAAAGTACCAAAATTTCACCCTAATCTAATTTCGATATTCAGAATCCAAAAATGAAGTCCATTTTGAAAGATAAAATTTATAAAATTTCCAAAAGTTGGTATTACTATTCATAACGGCTAGTTCATAATAATATTATAATAATATCTCCTTTAGTGGAACTCGGTATTGCGTACTACACACGCTATCGAGGAAGGTCTTTATTGCGTGTAATGCAAGCCAACTCAGGGATGTGTGTTGTGCAAGATCCTTTTGGTGTAGCGTACAACACAAAACATTAATGAAATTAAAAAGAATATTTTTCATAAAATTTCAGGGTGTTACAATAGTGATTCACAATATATTCACATTATTTAATATTCATCATGTACATCATTGTGATTATGTAATAACCAAAAATTACCCAGACCATTTTTTTTGTGAAAATCCAGTGTTTATGGTGTTCTGGGGTCTGCCTGTTACTCATTATGAAAGGTTTCCAAAAAATATAGTTTTAAATATCTATATCAGCTTTTAAGTGTATCGGCATGTGAATGCGTTGCATGTCAGTGCACTAGTGAGTCAGGGGCATTGAAATCAATGATTCAGGGTCGTCGACATTGATGATTCAGGGGCATCTACTTCTTTGAGTTAGGGTCATCGACATTGGTGAGTCATGGGTGTTGGCATCAGTGAGTTAATGGCGTCGGCATCAGTTATTCATGAGCGTCGGTGAGTGGTTGCAATGGTAGATCAATGTCGTTTGGTCTAATCAGTAGCTCACCCATCGGCGATAGAGCCTCAGCGACTCACCCATCAGTGGATCAATTCTTAGGTTTTCCAGTTTTTTCTAGTTTTCCAGATTCAAACCTGTTACATCTTATTTCACATCAGCCATGCTTAACACCTTGTTTTGATGTTTTAAAGTCATTTCAAAGGACGTTAAATATATCTTTATTATCATAACATTCATGGGGATTTGAGATACCCAAAATGAGTGATCTAGAGCACATTCCAAAGATAATGACTTTTCAAACAATTCTTCCATTAATATAGGATCTGGGTCTTCCATGTTGGGAACTTCCCTTCTATGTTTTTATATTTTCTCCTCTTGGTGTGACTATATTCTTCATCTCTAGATGATTCATGGGCCTGTGCTAGACCCCTATGATAATCAGTTTACTCAGAATTTTCTACTGATAATGTGACCCCCTATTCTTGGCATAAAGGGGAGATTTGTTTGCCTGTTGCTTGAAGTAGGAATTATTCTTCATCTATTTAGTTGCACATCATGTGGTGTGGGAGTAAAAATGATTAATTATGAAGAAATGGTGATTGATTTTATTAAAATGAGAAATAAATAATAAGGGAATATCATCAACAGATAATTTGGGACAATAAAATAATGTGTCGAGAGTGTCTTGATGTTGATCACTTGTTTTATTTAGTTATCATTGTATTATTATAGTCCATTGTGGCTGTATTAATTATGAAAATCATGGATGTTAGTGGTATTTTATTTTTTACTGATGGTGTTCAATTTTTTTATTATGTTTTTTGATAATTGTATGTAACATTAAATCTTCATAATCACGTATATTTGGTTAATTAAATAGACTCCCCAAGATCAAACATGTTCCATGTTTACCCCATCTATTAAATGGAAAATTAAAGAACCCTTTTTGGCTAAATTTGAATACCTTTGGTTTGAAGGTGTGGTCGTGTGCTATTTTTTAAGGGGTTCTTGCCATGTGTAGGTTGTGGCAGAAGGGGTGGATAGGGGATTTGGTTCTATGAGAAGGGGGTGGTATATTTGGGAAGCAGGGAAATGGTTAATGTTTTTTGTTGTGGGATTGGTGTGTGCAGTGGAACTGGTGGTGTGCTAGTATCCTAGGATGAGAGACTGATTGATTTTGGAATAGATGGATTTGTGGGCAGAGGGACTCCCTTTGTTTGTGTTGTGTCCATTGAGAAACATTGTGCGGCGGGACTACAATGTGGTTATAGACTTGATATTTAGTGGGATTGCATATGTGGTGTTTTTGTGCATCTGGGATATCAGGTCGGGTTGTGATGGATGAATTGTAAGGTATAACCTTGAAGAATGAATATTTTTAGTTTTTGAATAGGTGTCTAGGGAAACATGGGGTTAGTAGTGGGACTGGAGGGTTCTTATTCTGATTTGATTTTAGA
Organism: Viscum album; assembly: GCA_963277665.1. Classification (NCBI taxonomy): domain Eukaryota; kingdom Viridiplantae; phylum Streptophyta; class Magnoliopsida; order Santalales; family Viscaceae; genus Viscum; species Viscum album. Next base: position 1,745,934,222 of record OY728153.1, read on the forward strand.
ATGGGTGTTAAAATTGAATTGCATTACATTGACCTCTATTTCCTTATTCAATGTGGCGCTTGGTAGTACCCTTAGTCATTGAAAAGATAGCTTAATGTGAACCCATTAATTAAATAATAAAAAGTGGTTAAATAAAAATGGGTTGGGGTTATGCTTTGGCAATGGTTGTTTGTGTGGTTGTGCTTATAGGGGTAGTAGAAGAAGTGGTCCTTGTGGGATTGTTTTTTTGGGACCCATCAGTCTAGATGAGTGTATTTTTAATTATATGTTTAAATTGAATTTTTTTGGGATTTCTGTACACACCCACCCCATGTTGAGAACTATGTGTCGAAAACCACCATTTCAGAGGGGGATGGTGTCTTTCCCAAAAAAAATAGTGAGATGATGAATGATTGGTTACTTACATTCTTCCTCGCACCCTCATCTAGGTTTTTACAACTTGATAATATCTGGACATGCTATAATTTCATGAGGCATACCATAGTCCAAGATCCATTGGATAGTTTTATTGTGGACAAGGGGTCTAGGTGTTTTAGGTCTAGTATTGTTTTCCCAAGTGACTTCAGGATGAGACCTATGTGTCTTTGGGTGAGAGGTGAGGTTGATGTAGCCTGGGAGTCTAGAGGTTAGATGTGTGGTGTGGTAGAGGACCAGGTGTGTGTGGGTATGTTGGGGTATTGGAACTGCATTTGGTAAGAATGGTAGCATCCAGAAGTAATCAAGTAGAAATGAGTAGTTAACCAGTGCGAAAGTTGTGCGGAGTACACAAATGTAAATGTTCCTATACTACTACATTTCATGACTTACATTATTTGGAAAGTGAGCCTTATTGAGGCTAAGATGGTTAGTATTCCTTTGTAGGGGCATTGAGGTTCTAATATTTTCTCACAGGGGATTTAGTATATTCTCCCACTTGTGCACAAGAGGATTTAGTTTTCCTACATGGTATAATTTTATACTCATCCTACATTTATAAAACTATTTTTCAGTACCAGGAGGACACTAAGGACCATGTTGGACTCTGGTATCTTGGTTTCAGTATAGTCACTATGTTCTTGATTAGTCTATTTCTTTTGGTACTTGTTTTATTACTTTGGTTATACATTTGTTTCATTTTACATTTAAATCATGCATGGGCAGGATTTTAGGTTCATTTACATAAATATTTGAAACTATTTGGTGTTTAAATGTCCAATACCCCGATCCATTTTCCATTAAAATGTATAATTCCATCAATTGTGTTTGATATTATATAACCATTGTGTTATTCGCCACTTTGGTGCCAATTGATGGCCAGACTAATGGGTAATTATCTCTCCTTCATCATGATTAAAGAAGGGGAATAAAATTTGATGACTGTTCCCTCATCTTGGGGAAGGTAGGTTATGACCGAGTCATATTAGATGAAGGTTTAGGGATAGGATAGATTTATAAGTTAGGAATAATGTGGATTTCATGGGATCGTATGGAAACAGTGTTAAGAAATCATGGAGCAAGAAATATTCTAGGAAATAATAGTGAGAACATGGAATTTTAGCCCCCCCCCCTCATGATCTGATGCAAGGACTCTGGACCTACTCAAATACAGATATAGTATACATTGATTATAGGGTAGAGACCCATGGAAAGGTAAATACATCATAAAGTCTTTTTTCTGGAGTTTTATGGAAATTTTGGGAATATAATTTAAATAAATAATTAAAATAAATCATAAAAAAATTCAATAATAAAAAGGAATATGAGTTCCTTGTTTACCTATTTTATCAATGTAACACAAATGTCACCCATTTGTGGTATGAGAAATTAAGCCCCACCAGGCTGTATTTGTTGATTAGAGGAGTGCCTCGAGAGGTGGAAACTGGATTGTGGCTAAATACCCTTCATGTTTTCCAACGACATATGCTGGGGAATTATTATGGTAGTGTAATAGACTTATAGATGGAGGGTTGGATGGAGAAGCTGATGATCACCTTCACCGTGATCCCTGCTCCAAGGGAGTACGGGGTTCCTCTAACAGTGATCCATATGGGTGTAGTATCCTATCACTAGTGGACTCTATACCTTGGGGGAGGAATGAGACCAATTTCAAATGGACTGACATTAAGAAGGAGTTTCATGTTGAGTTTCATTCCTCAATGATGATGTCCGAGAAGACGCAAGAGATTATCTCCCTCCAAGAGGGGAATATTCTGTTGAGGGATATGAGGATCAATTCTAAGGATTTCATACACTTTGTTCTAGATCTCTTTTGAGATGATGATTCACGAGCGAGATGAATTGAGGAGGAACTCTGACCTTCTCTTCAGTATGTCGTCAATCCCGTTACCATACGGACATAAATAAAATTTTAGAATAAGTAAAAATTATTGGAGATGATGCAATATTTGGGAGGTTTTTCATGGGAATGGGGATATCTGTGTTCCTCAAAGGGAATGGTAGTCAATAGCAGTTCTCTGGTGCCAGGGCCTTCTATGTTTCGACTAGTAGTGAGTAGGCCTCAAAGTTCCAGTTCTGATCTCTTGGTCCTTGAAATTTCAACATTATCTTAGTACGATGGTGCTTCTTCTATGGAGGCCTGGACAACTTTGGAATCAGTTCCCATTTTAATCATTGTATGGAAGGGGTGGGTAGGTTCAACACCCACCCCAACAACAACACTTTCTAGTAGGACATTCCAATAGTTGGGGTGGTTATCTCCCGCTTCACCAAGGGGTAGATGGTGTTGGTGGGGGCCGACCTTAGGATTCTCCTTAGGGACCTCAACTATGGCATGGTAGGGGAGGTGGTTGATAATAAAGGGGTAGAGAAGTTGGGAATGGGTAGTTGCATGCCACTAAGGCAATAGTACCCGCAGGGCTGGTGGTTTTTCAAGGCACGACTAGTACTTTTAGCACTCCTAATTTTACATTATTTGATTTAAGAGCCTCACACTTCATTGTTGAACCCAGAGTAGACCATTATCTATGAGTATAAGTTTAGAGACTCCCTATTCCCATGGTGATGAGTACACCAGTTGGTGGTCATAATAGTTTGTTTGATGTTTATCAGGGATATAGACTGATGTTGGGGCCACATCAATCTAGAGAGGATAATATTCTGCTATAGATGTAGCCTCATGATGTAATCTGAGTCATCAAAAATGATATTCTCTGTGCATGATTTTATCATCGAATTCAAAAGAAGTGTCATGTTTTCAAGAGTGGAAGGCCAATATGTAGTCATCATTGGCGAGTGGGGATGTCAAGTGGGTAGACAGCATGTGGATCCTCTTATCTCCTCGAAGGCTAAGGTATTAGTAGAATGAATAGACACAGATATAGTGGATGTTCTACGGATTGTCAGAGAGTTCATTGATGTCATCCCAGAGGAGGTTGTAACCCCACCCTCTCATCGTGATCTTGAGTTCAGAATAAAAGTGCAACCATGTGCCTGTCTAATTTCAATGGATCCCTATCGGATGGAACCTTCTGAGTTATGGGTGTTTCCATTTCAAGATGTATACATGATGAAGAAGGCCTTTATCTGGCCAAGTGTGTCATCGTGGGGTGCTCTAGTTTTTCTCTCAAAGAAGTCTGACTGACTGAAATTTATTTTTTTTATTATGAAAACCTTAAAACTCGGGGATACACGTCACGGAGGACGGAAATAATGAAGGCCAAGTGAGTCCTTCCGGATCACATTGACACATTCGAATAAGAGAGAGCTAAGACTATCATAAACTATCAAAGTCTCCTCTGGCCTGCCCCCACGAGCCATCGCATCCGCATCAATGATGGATTCTCTTACACTATGATGGACCATCCTTCCCTGGATGGTCTCCAATTTGCATCTTCTACAAATATACACCAGATCCCAAGCGATGTCACATTTTCCCTAAAGAGATCTGACCAGATCCTCCGAATCAGATTCTACATCCGTCACCCGAATTCCTCTCCTCCTACAAAGAGTCACACCCAAGAGTAGGGCTCTAAAATCCGCTCCAATAGAAGTACCAGATCCATAATAAGCACTGAAAGCAATGTGAACCGAACCCCAACAATCCCGGAGAACAGCACCGCCCCTCATGATTCCTCCCAATCATGAACCATCCACATTCAGTTTCAACCCACGACCCGGAGGCTGCCACCATACCTATCTCCCTCTCTGCAAGATCTGTGCACACTGTCTTTTAACGAGATTTCACAGCATACCTGCATACACTCCATTCTTGAAAAGAAGTAATATGTTGTTCTGAGGGTTTTCATTGACTACCAGAGACTGAACCCAGTAACAGTGATGAAATGTCACCCCCTTACAAGGATCAAAAATCTTTTCAACCAGTTAAAGGAAGAATGTTGGTACACTAAAACTGATCTCTAGTTTGGATATCACCAGTTCAGTGTGGAGGTGGTTAATATCGTAAAATTTTCTTTTAGATGTCGGCTTTGGCACTTTAAATTCAAGTTCATGCCCTTAAGTGTTACGAATACACCAGCTGTGTTCATGGGGATCAGGAACTCTATCTTTCACATGATCCTGGACTTGTTTTTCATCATGTTCATTGATGAAATCATGAACTTCTTAAGGTAAAAGGAGAAGCATATCGAACATCTGAGGAATATCTTGGATGTCCTCTATTACCACCATCTATATATAAAGTCGTCCATGTTCTAGTTTTGTACATGAGAGGTTCAATTTCTTGGACATGTGGTATCTCGTCAAGGGATATCAGTGGACCCATAAAATGTCGAGGAAGTTGTTTCATGGGTAGAATTCAATAATGTGGTAGAGGTTCACAGCTTCTTGGGTCTAGCAGGGTATTATCGGAGGTTCTTACTAGACTTATCTCATGTTGTAGCTCCATTGATGGATTTTACCAGAAATTATTAGGCCTTTGTTTGGATAGAGAAGTGTCAGGAATATTTTAGCTACCTAAAGGTAAAATGGTTAGTTTCTCGGTTCTTATGTTTCCTGAGGAAGGGGTGATATTAACGAATTTCTATGATGCATCCTATCTAGTATATGGATGTTTGATCATGCCGTAGCAAATATATATCTATTATTGGTCTACCAAGTTACGTCAGAATGAATGTAACTATAACACCCATTATCTAGAGCTTGTAGCTATCTTGTTCGAGATGATGTTTTGGAGAAATTACCTCATTGGGGAGTGAATTGTGGTCATCATGAATCACAAGAGAAAGAGGTATATCTTCTCATAGCGAGACCTGAACTTAGGAGAATGAAGGTGGATAGAGTTTCACCAAGACAACGACTTTAAGATCTCTTACACCTCATGGAAAAAGAATGTGGTGGCCAATTATTGGAGTAGGAAGTCAAAAAAACGATGTATTTTATAAATCCATGGATTCCTAGAAGGTAATTGAGGAGTTTTCTACTTTGAATTTGGATGTGAGAGTGAATGGGGGAAGAGGATGCCTAATTTAGAAGATAGTACAATCCTTCATGATGAGGCAGGTTGAAGAGTCACAATGTATAGACTAAGATACTGAAGTGATGCATGATTTCACTATCTAGCGTGATGATCTGGAGGGATTGGTGGAGGATAGTGAGAATAAGATGATGTTATGAGGGAAGCTATTTGTACCAGTGAAAATGTGTGAGGGATTTATTTGTGAGTTCTATAGATCACCCATAGGGGTTCCTCCAAGAATCTCTAAGATATTCTTAGGCTTGAAGGAATAGTTTTGGTGGCCCGGGGTGATGCGGGTAGTGGTGTAGTTTGTGGAAAGTTGTCTGGTGTGTCCGCAGGTAAAGGCTAATAACCTTGTTCCTAGTGGTTTATTGAATCCCATAAACATTCCCAAATGGATGTGGGATGTCATCTCAATTAATTTCATCATAGGATTACTTAGAACTCACGGTGTATGTGATATTCATTGGGTATTAGTGGACTGGTAGATGAAATCAGATCACTTATAGGTGGCCAAGGAGTCAAGCGTAGTGGATGTCATAACACCAAGCTATGTGGATGAGGGGGTGAGGCTGCATAGAGTTACAAGATCCATTATCTCGGACCGGGATAAACATTTTACATCATCAGTCTGGAAGAGAATGCATCATTCCTTTGACACGTAGTTACTCTATAGCACAATTTTCCACCCTCATACAGATGGACAATCAGAGGGGACTATACAGACATTGGAGGACATGTTGTAGGCTTTTATTCCAGAATTTAGTTGGTATTTGGTTAAACATATTTCCTTGGTAGAGTATACTGACAACAAAATATATAACTCTTCCATTGGAATGGATCTGTTAGAAGCTCTATACGGGATTCCATACCACTCACCCTAATGTTGGATGAAATTTATGGTGTTAACCATTCTATGTCTAGATGTGGTGCATAATATGATATAGATGGTGCATCCTTTCTATGAGAGGATAAAGGCCTCACAATAATGACATAAGTTGTATTCCATTTATACAAGGAGGCCTTTGTATTTCAAGGATAGGGACTATGTCTTCTTGAATGTTTCCCCTCGACGTGGGCAGTAGAGGTTTGGTCAAGGGAGCAAGCTTTCTCTTAGTTCCATTGATCTTTTTAATGTGTTTAGAAGAGTCGTCTGGGTGGAATATCATTTTGTGTTGACACTACCATTGTAGAAGATTTATGGCATATTCCATGTATCTGAACTCTTTCAGAATGTACACGATGAATCCCACATCATTTACTAGGGATATTTGAATATTAAGGACGACACGATGTTTTTTGAGTGTGCAATAATAATTGATGATCTTGAGGAAAAGGTTCTTTGTGGAGAGCCCAATCCTTTGGTTTTTATGTTATGGAGTCATGGTGGCCTCAAGTAGAGTAATTTGTAGTGTGAGGAAAAATACATTCCCATTACCTAGAGCTATTATATGTTTTGTTTCTAGGTTTTACAATGTTCTTTGTTTATGATTTAATACTTGACATCATTCATTATCAGATGAGTTGTTTCCATAATATCTTAATTTGTGTGAGATTTAATGACTATGGGAATGGGAGGACCTAATTTATAATCAAGATGCATTATTGTGGATGTGATTAAACATGTTCAGGCTAGTCAGGTCCACTCTAAGAGGATAGTATCATGACATGGAGGAATGAGCTCCCAAATCTATTTTTCTAGATAGTGTCAACATTGGTGTTTTTTTGGTTGTTTGGTTTAGTGGGGCCTTAGTGCTTGTATAGTTGTTTAAGACATAGATTTCCTATATATTTCCATGGATTTTGAGATTTTCACTCCCTCTTTTGAAAAACACAAGAATGGTCTGTTCGTGAGAGGTATTTAATGGGGGAGTTTCTTGAACCTCATTTCATCTAGATTAGTTTTAAACTCTCTAGGGTGATAATAGTTTGAGGGGCATCTAATGAAATTCTACTAATTTCCACATGCCATTACTTTGAAAAAATACAGTGTTTGTTTTATTTTCGGGGCTATTTGTGACTCATTCTGGGTGGTTCCCAAAAAATATAGTTCTGAACTGTCGGCTTTGGCATGTTAGTGCGTTGACATGTCAGTGGATCAGCATATCAGTTTATTGGTTAGTAAGGGGCGTCGACATCGGCGAGTCGGGGACATCGAAATTAGTGACTCAATGGGTGTAAGATTCATTAAGTCCGGTACATTGGCATCGGTGAGGCAGGGGAGTCGGCATCGGTGATTCATGGGCATCGACATCGGTGAGTGAGGTGTGTCCGTGATTCATTACTTCGGTTACTCATCATTGTTAGGTCATGTTAGTATCTCATGGATAAATGGCTCAGATTTTGTAGCTCAACATCATTAGGTCATGTTGGTATCTCACCCATCAGTGGCTCAATATCTGTGACTCACCCATCATAGATACATTTACCTGTTTTTCCAAGTTCTCTAGTTTCACCGCTCTTATTCCTTATTTGATGTAAAGTAAGATTAAAGCCTTGTTTTGGTGTTTTAAGGGAGTTTCATAGGATATTATGTATATCTTTAATATCCTATCTTTTTGGTGGATTTGAGATACTCAAACGACATAATATTGACCACAATACCACTATAATGGATTTTGAAACCGTTCATCCTTTAATAACGCTTATAGGTCTTCAAAGCCAGAATATTCCCTTTCTAATGTCTTTACTATTATATCCTGGTGTACTTAAAGACTTACTCTCTTGATGAGTCTTGTGTCTGTGCTAGACCCCTCTTCTGCTCATTTCCCCTTGAGTTTTATATTGCTCTCAAGATCCCTTGTTCTTGGTTAAAAGAGGAGCTTTGGTCACCTTTTGTTTCATGGAGGGATTATTCTATCTCTCATTAATTATAAATCATGAACTCTGGGTGTACAAATGATTACATATGAACAATGGTTGAATAATGTTCTTAAAAACATAATTCAATAAGAATAAAATATCCTAAAAAGGAAACTAGGGCCAATGAAATAATGGGTTGGGTGTCATTTGATGTTTGATTGCCTATTTTATTTTCTTATCTTTGTTTTCTTATGGATTTTTGAGGTTGAATGCCTATTGAAAATCCTGGAAATTGGGGGTCTTTACTTTCGCACTGGTGGTGTAACATTTTTTTTTGTTATGATATTTCATAACTGGTTGTAACATGGAATCTACTTAATCATGTATACTTGGTTAATTAAATGGATTCCACAGGATCAAACCTATTATGTGATCACCTCAGTTACATAAAGTGGAATTAAAGAACCATTGTTGGATAAATATAAATACCATCAGATTGAAGGTGTTGTTGTGTGCTGTGTTTTTTATGTGGTTTTAACCTTCATTACATAGTGAGTGCAGGGTTGGACATATGACATGGTTCTGCGAGAAGGGTTTGGTATGCGCGTGCAATGGGGTCGTGGTTAATGGTACTTGTGGTGGGATTTGTGCATGGGGGTGGTATGTGTGGTGTGCTTTTATCCCAGTTTGAGAGACTGATTGATTGTAGAATGTATGGACTTTTATGTAGTGGGAAATACCATTGTTTGTATTGTGGTCATTGAGAATCATTGGGAAGTGGGACTATAATGTGGTTATGGGATTGTTGTATAGTGGGACTGCTTAAGTGGGGTTGTTTTGTAGTGGGTCTGTGAGGTTTGCCTATGAGGTATGGATTGTGCATTATATTCATGATGAATGACAATTGGTAGTGGTTGAAATGGTGTCCACGATAAAGGGGGGTGTGCAATGGGAATGTAGGTTGGTTATTCTCAATTGATTTTATGAATTGATGTTTAAATGGAAATGATTTACCTTGGTCAATATTTCCTTGTTCAATTTGGTTCATGGTAGTTTCCCTGGGTAGTGATAGAATAAATTAATGTGACCCACATAATTAATGAATGACACGTGGTTTAATGAAAAGGGGAAGGGGTTATGCTTTGGTAGTGGATTTTTGTGTGGTTGTGCATATAGGGGTTTCATCATAAGGGGTCTCGGTGGGATGGTTGGTTGTTTTGGGATAAATAGGTTGGGCTAAGTGTTTGTTTACTTATATGAATAAAATTTAGTTCCTTGTGATTTCTATATGTACCCCACCATTGTTGATCACCTTGTGTTTAACACCACCATTTCATCGGGGAGGGTGTCTTTCCCATCATTTCAGAGGGAGGATGGATGTATGGTTACTAACTTTATTCATCACACCCTTTTCATATTCCTTACCACTTGAGAGTATTCGAGAAGTCTGTAATGGATTGAAGCATACCATAGTCCAAGATCCTTCTGGCATGTTTATTTTGGAGGAGGGGCATAGGTGTTTTTTGGCTATGATTATTTTCCAAAGTGTCATCAGGATGAGTCCCATGTGTCTTTTGGCAAGTGGTGTGGTTGGTGTGGCCAAGGTCTCTTTGTGTGAAATTTTTGATGTGGTTGATTCTTATGTGTGTATGTGTGGGTAGTGGTAGTGGGACTGAATTTTGGAAGAGTGGTATCATCATGACGTTAGTTGTTAATAATGTAGAGTTCAGTGGGAAAGTGGTGCGGGGTACCAAAATTTTGATGTTTATATACTACTACTTTACTTGACTATTTTTATTTGGTGAGTGTGCCTTGGTGAGGCTAGGCTAGTTAGTATTCTTCGGAAGATTATTTGAGAATATATTATTTTCTCACAAGGTTATTTGTATATCCCCCCACTAGTGCACGAGTGGATTTATATTTCATACTAGGTATACTTTTATACTCACCCTACATATTTAAAAAAAATTCATGTTACATGGATGACATTGAGGACTGTGTTGGACTCTAATAGCTCAATTGTTGGGATAAAAACTGTGTTTCTACATAGCCTCTTTTTTTGGTACTTGTATTAGTAAATTGGTTATACTTTTTTGTAGTATACTTTTAAATCATGTGTGAGATGGATTTCTGGTTCATTTATATAAGTGTTTGGAGAGGTTTGGGATTTTACCATCTTATCTCCTGATCATGATTCTATTAAAATGGGTAATGATAACCATTTTGGGTGAGATTCTATAACCATTGTTATAGTCTTTACTCCGGGGCTTATTTAATGTGGGATTTGGGGGAAATTAATTCTCCTTCATATTTTAGAAGGAATAGCGTGGAACTTTTCTTCCCCTTCCCACATCTTATGTAAGGTGGGTAATTACAGATTAACAAAAATAGTTAAATAGTGTTTAATTTTAGTTTCAATCAATGTATATTGTGATGTCAATGTCGAAAATATATTATTATGTTAATTATTATATTTGAATTTAAAATTTTTATTATTTTTCATATGATGTGATTTTGCCATACAATTTTTGACTATGGATATTTTGGGTTAAAAAACTATTCCATCTATCAGATGATGGAATAGAAAATTGAAGAGATATTTCAACTTTTTGATCAAAAAGTTATCATCAATTTGATGTTTAGAATCAATTTATTGAATACATTGATACATATAGAAAAGATAAATCCAAATTTATATGTTTTTATAAATATATATCTCCAAATAAAACCAATGGGACCTCATCTATAAACACTGACATGTCAAATTTCAAAAAATGTGTTGAAATTAGAAACAATCATAATTTGATCATATTTGGCTGTAATTAATGGAGTTAGTGGAATTTATATGATTCAAATATAGATATTTTATTCCAATTTAGTGAGGGGAGTACATTAACATATTATTATGTATGGAGTTAAATTTATTTTTCTTAAAAACAAAGGATTTAAGAAACATGTTTATAATACATTGCCTTTTTATTTTAATTTCCCATCACGAAAAGTGATAATAAGTGATTATTTTGATATATATGTTGAATAATGGTTATATATAAAAAATAATTATAGAGACTCAAATAAAAGGGTATCTCATTCTTTAGGAACATTGAAATCACTTCATGGAATTTAAAATATGTTTCTTACCACAAATTATATTGATGTACATTAGACTCACCTGAAAAAATTAACTTTTCATCCATTTGAGAATCAAAAATAAGAAGAGATTTGTGAGAATTTAATGGGATTTTAAAATATTTGGTTATTATAAAATTGTATGTTTTGATCATTGATAAAAAATCATCAAATCATGGAGTCATTATAGATTTTCAAAAAGCACTAAATAAATGTGGGAAAATCAATTTTTCGGGATAGGGATTACCAAATGAGATGTGGGACTCATATAATTAATATAATATTTATTTTTAGAGGAAATTAAAACTTCATGAACAATTTAAACATAGTAATATGAGGTGAAGTAAAATATGTGAGGAAAAAAACTCAAATATTAAACACATTTAAAGAATCCACCATGTTTGATGAAATTGAACGTTAAAATTTAACTTTGATCGTATGTTCTTATGAGATTAAACTCTTTAGACTTTATGATTGAAACTACTGAGCAATATATAACATATTTGAGGGATATAGTCTATAATAATAATATTATTATTTATTTAATTAATTTTTTAAGGTTAATATATATTAGTTTGTTAATTTTTTATATTTTTGAGTTATTTTATATTTTAATAATATGTTTTCACAAAAAAAATGAATGGGGTTAGAATTTATTGAGGGGACTAATGAAATCATACTTCACTCTTCAATTGATTAGGAAAACATGACATTACTTGTCCACTTCTAAATGAATTTATACTACTTAATTTGGGGGATATCTTGTAGTCATTATACTACTAGTAATTTATTCTTCCCATGAATCATCGAGGATTGTTATTTTTATTTGAGTTAACATTTCATATATAAATATATACTAGTACCTAATATTCATATATTTGACTGCATTTCATGTCAGTGGTTTATGAATTGATATAAAATGATACATGAAGTTGATATATATCATATGGATTAAATAATTAGAGAGATATTTTTTAAATATTAGATAATTCCCAATTAGATGAATAATATTTTTCATGATTTTATTGTTGACCAAAGAGAATTTGTTTTTATTTTTACCAATTTATTTTTATCAATATGCTTGGACTGGTTAATTGAAATGATTATTGGGATATGGTATGTTTAGATCTAAGAAAACTACTTTATGGGTACAAGAGGATACATTTATTTTTTCATGTTCAAAATAAGGTTTATTTATACAAACACAATGATGAGTCTAGATGTTTAATTCTGAGTAAGTTAAATAAAAAAGTGGTTTTGATTACATAGTTTCACCTACAAGAAATATAATATTAATTGGGGTCTTATTTAAGAAAATGGAGTTATATATATATTGGGGAGAATACTATGTATATGATTATGATGGTTTTGATATTCTTAAGTGGTTGAAGATTAATGAGCCATAATGTCCAATCTTAATATCTATTAAAAGAAATGTAATAGAAATTAGTCTATCAATTGTAGATTATGAAGAAACTTTTTCAACTAGAGGATGTGTTTTAGATGAATTTAGGTCATTATTTACACCATGAATGGTTCATGCTCTTACTTTTCTAAAAATAGTGGTTTAAAAATATATGTTTAATAACTGGAAACTAAGAAAACATAGTTGAGTTAAAAAATGTAGAAAAATTCATTGTTTTATATCGTCAATTTTATTGTTATTTTTTTATTTATAATATTTTATAGTATATTTTTTTAAGGAATTAAAAAAAATTTCAATAATCCAGTATACCATTAATGGTATGTTGGTAATATTTTTTATATAATTAATTTGTATAATTCTTAGTTCATTGGGGTTCAGTTTTTTTCGTTCATAATTATTTTCATTCAAAATTCTTTCACTTACATCGTATTGTTTATCTTATATTTGTATTTTATTTCTTGATGGTATGTCCACTATCCTTTTCCTTGTTTTTGTAAAAATTTGGTGGTATATGTTTTACGTGTATTATTTTATTGAATTATCTAATGTGGATTTTTTTAAACTATATATTTACTATTGTGATCTTCATTGCAATATACATAAGAGTTAGGCTTGTTGATGGTGGTAAAAATTCTTTATATTAATAATTGATCCATATTTTTTCACAAAGGCATTTTTTAATCATCTTCTTTGTAGGTGAAAAATAGGGTTATGCATCTAGATTATTTATGTAATAATTTAACATTAATTTATTTATATTTTTTATAATTGTAATTAGTAATTATTTCATAAGTATTTTAATGTTTATCCATTTTTTTATAGCTCTATAAGTATATTTTACCTCATATTTTATAGGACATGATTCTGTTTTTCCATTTGTTGATAATATTACATGGATTAGTCCCCTCACAATAGTATTTAATCAATATTCAAGCATGGAAACATGAAAATAAACATAATATTCTTTTTTGTGTGTATATTTCCTTTAGTATTCTTGAACGTGATGATATTTTCTAAAATTCAATGGTTATAGAATGAATATTTATAATGTATTCAACTATATAAAAACTATTTGTTAGACCTATATCTAAGACAAAAATATTTATGAAATAATTCGATGATGGATCATCAAATAATTGTTTTTGGAAATTTTTTGGAGTGTTTTTTTCGATACTATTCGACATGTAGAAAGAATTTTCTTCAAGAGTGTAATTTTAATTATTTTAAAATGAAATATTCATAATTTTTTTATAAAACATTATCAAAAATGATAAGCTATGTAATGTATGTGGAACCATAATGTACTAGGATTTTGGATAATTGTTCAGTGGATTTTCATGTTATTTTTGGATTCATCCATTTAAATTCTATTTTTATTTTTTGGAATCAATATTTTCATCCAAATTACATTCAATGTTCAAATGATGTATAAATATTTAGTATGTGTTGTATCTAATAATATTGTGAATTTTCAAGAGGCTTATATGATTTATTATTTTTTATAAATGAAGTGAAATGAGATTTGGCTTTAGAAGGTATGTGCTAAAGAGAATGTATGATTGAATATATTTTTAATATGATTGATCTCAAGTGGTATAGGATAGATGATATTCATCATTCTAAAAATTTCTCAACTATTTCCGATGCTGAGTAAACACACGGTCAGATTAAATTAAAATCATGTATTTAAAAATCAGTAGATATTTAATATTTTAAACAATCCAAGTCATGGATTATAACTATAAAAAATAATAAACTTATATTATTATTTATAAAAATATTATTTGTTTTTTTATTAAATTTAAGTTTTTATATATGTTATTTAATTGTTTTTTGACACAAATAGAGAGAAATTATTTACATAATTGTTAACCTAATAGTTAAAAGAAAAAGATATTAAAATAACTAAATAGTTGGGGAAAATTAATAATCTAATCCCCAAAAATACCCAAAATGGTTATTATAACTCATTATTAATTGTAACTAAAAAACTATATGGTTATATAATTTGGATTTGGTTATAATAAAAATTGATATCTTACAGCCCCTATGGAAAAAATTTGAAGAGAATAAGATAAATTGTTTTTAATGAAATAAATAAATAGAAGAAATGACCTTACTAATAATTGAAACAAAATAAAAATATTCTTGAAACATATTCTGAACATGGACATAGATTATAATTGTTTTTACATGAAATAATTATAATGATATTTTAAAGGAAAATTTATTTCATAAAGTTCCAAATAATTTTTAATTTCTATAACTCTTAAATAATACAATTATATAAATTTTATACCTAATAAAAATCTCTATGTACGTGTCATTATCAATTATAATTTTATTTTATTTACTGACATTAATTATTTTATTAAAAAATCAGTTAAATTTATGTCATAAATTTTCTGGTTGTTTGACTCATAACCTCAAAGAAATTCCATAGGTTTTACCATAGTCGAATGGTTTATGTTTCTATAATCTATTGATTATAATCATTTTTTAATTTTCATTTTTATAAATTAAATAATATTTTAGATTCATCCAGAAATGGTAGATATGAAAAACTATTCATTTCAGTTAATTTAGGGGGTATTCCATGTTCTCAATATGTAATTTTCCCTTAAATAAAACTATATTTAATAGTGTATAGTGAGAGAAACATCGAACATAAATAAAATTTAATATAATAATGATATATTAGTAGTTCAATATGATCATGATATCCAAGATATTGGTTTAATGTGTATGAATAAAAATACCATTATTATGAAATATATATAGAAATTTTATTTTTATTAAAATAAAATTAATTTAATCTCTACATATTATTATTTTAAATTGAATTAATAGATCATATATTTAATAAAATAAATGAACATTCACAAAATGTTTTTTACAAGATAATGGAATGAGTTTAAATTCTTATTGCGCATTAAAATTAAATTTTACTAAAAAATGGATGTACTACGTTTCATGTGTGAATATCAGGATTAATTTTTACACCATTATAAAATTTGAAATATTAAATGGAAACTTTTTTAAATCATCACATAATTTTATAATTAATATAATTATTTTTTATTTTTCAAAATTGATTATTTTTTAATGAATAATGAAAAAACTCATGTTAAAAAATAGTTATTTTTACAATTAACAATGTAATACCATTGTTCAATTTGTTATTTATTTATTTAAATATTAATTAAGTTTCATTTTCTTATATTTAATCCATCTAAATCCATGAGAATAAATATTATACTTGATTTTGATGTAAAATAAATTGTAGGCATAAAATTAAAATTTTTTAGAATATTTTTTCATTACTCCACACAGAAAGAAATTAAAATTTATTTTTTTCACATATATAAATTAAAACATATAATATTGATTTGATTTTTGAAAAAAAAATTATATAATAATTTCCATTTTATTATTTAGTGAAAATGATGAGTAACCATGTTAAAAACCTTATCACCATGGTAAATGGTAAAATGGGTTAATTCTATGGGGTGCGGTTTAAAAATTAATCCATAATATGGATTTATATCATGTTATGAGTTTATTTCTAAAGTAATCATCCTAGATTTTAGCATATTTCATTGTTATTCCACTTTATTATGATTATTCCCATTAAATTATTTTTATTAAAATGTGATTACAAAATGTCACCCTCTATCACTTATTATATTTTCATGATTTAAATATTGGTAAAAATATTATATGAATGATTATTAATGATAAAATTCATTGATATTATTATATATTTATTATAGTAATTTATTTTAAAATTTTAGATATATTATAATTACCATGAATGCTTATGAAACTCTGACGCAGTGCTTGGGAAAGTTGTTAAAATAGAAAGAAAATGATTTTAAAATAATAAAAAGTAATATTATTTTAAACAATTATGGTGTTATATGAATATAATGGATAATATTTGTGAATAATTTATTTTTATAAAATTTAAATTATAATTCTATTGTTTTCTTAATTCATTTAATGTAAAATTTGTTTATTAGTCATGAAAATGACTTCAAATTGTATTTAATTCTTACTTTTTTTAAACCATATGAAAATCCAAAAAAAATTTATTATATATAATATTTGGGAAATTTTTTATGCTATCATTAATGGTTTATGTATTTGTGAATTTTTTTATTTTAAAAATTACATTCTTGACCATTATAGATTGAAACTATGTTGCAATAGTTAAAGATAAACATAGTTAACAAAGGGATTAAACTAAAAGATATGTTTTAATATGAAACATAAACTTGTATAAATTTTGTAGGTTGAATTTATTTCTACATTATCCTCATTACACTAGATTATATGTCACATGGATCCATTCTAAAGTGTTTTGGAGAATATTATATATCAATATTTCATGTATTTACATTATTTCCACACACCTCACTTACAAAAGAGAATCTCCTATATTCTCTTCCTCACACAATTTGATCCATTCATTTCAAGTAATATGTACCAAAAAACCATTATATATTCAATGTAAACATAATATAACTTCTATTATTCCCTTTAGTCCATCTTATGAAATCTTATGGTGTAAGTGAAATGAGGATTTAAAAATAAGAGGTATAACTCTTACCCATGTTTTTTCATTTTTTTTATTCTTATACCTCCTTAAATTCCATAAAAACCAATATTATATGTTAAATCATTTTATTAAATTTTAATAAATGTTATTATGATTATCTCCAAACCCTTAATAATCTCATTTCCCATCACGTGTAATGAATCCATCTCTCATTCTTATGTGTAGATTACCACCTCTACAAAGCGATGTGTTTCATTTTTCACCATGACAAACGAAGGATGTTTATTAAATTATACTTAATGATTATAACAGAAATTACATACATTATTATAATTATAATAATATATTATATTATTTAAATTATTACATTTTCACGTACTAAAAAATGATAATGTCATTTGTGCATACATGTTGACTACCACCTTTATGTAGCGATAAAATTTATTTTTCATGTTCTCCATTCATGGTAGATTTTAGAATTTCATTTAATTTTAATAATTGATAATTATTTATTGATTTATATTCTATATATTATGTAACCACTAACCCTATGATATTTTTTTTGATAATATAATCCAAACAACCCCAAAACATCTGATGTGAACTTAATTAAATTCTTAATTTAATAAATACAAAAACCCAAGCAGAGGAAGATAAAGATTTCGAGGTTTTTTTTGTAATGTGTCAATTAATTATTTAATAAAACATGTAGAAATAGGTTGTAATTTTTAGTGTTATAATATTTTACATATTTTATATTTTCAAATTATTAAGTTACATAGAGATAACCTATTAAAATTCATGATAATGTCAATTAGTATGTATATATATTATTGAAATGAAATTAAATTGAGAGGATAAAATTTATATAATTATGGGATAATGTAACACGATTTGATTATAGATTCCTATAAATCAAAATTATGGGATACAACATGGACCACAAATAGTCGTATGGTTAAATAAGCCACAAAATAATATTATTAAAATTTAACTTCTTTAACCGCATCATGGGATTGAAAAAAATGAATATTAATAACTGAGTTTGAAAAAAAATTATAAAATCTATTTCTATAGTAATAATATTTAATTAAATAAAAAAATATACTCATATAATGGTTTTATCTTTGAAAATTATAATAAAAAATCTATTTTATTGCACTAGAATACATATTAAAAAAAATTAGTTTCCTAATGTGTGAATTAATATAATTAATTTCTAAATATTTTATAAATTGAAATTGACGTAATGAACTTCATTTTTGAAATTACAATGTCAAATTATCTTAAGGTGAATTTTTTATATTTTATAAAAATATCATATTTTTGGGTTAAATAGTTCAAAAACCAATTATATAAATACTATCACTTTTAATATAATAACATGAAATTATATGAAACTTTTTTGATTGAATGATTAAAAATTAAATTAGTAATATAAAATTTATAAAAATATAATGTTGATCTTTGAAATCAATTATGAATATTTTTTTAAGCTATGTAATGTTAGAATAAAAATTAAAACTATTTTTGGTTTGTTCGGTTAATTAATTATTCACATGGTCTATGTTCCTAAAATGTAAGAAAATTCATGTATTTTTTTGAAATATACATTGAGCCTTTTATAAATATATGTTATTTTTTTATTAAAATAAAAACTCTTTTTTTCTTATATTTTAATAAATTATTCAAAAGGTTCTTTTTGGTTATGGTTTATCTTGAAAGAAAAGTAAATTTTATTTTATTTAATATAATTCAATTAATTAAATTTTAATTACCATTATTCTAATTTTTTTTGTCAAATAATTTTTATGATTGAAACAAGCATTTTTCTAAAAATTATTTCTAATTCATTATAAGAACATATATTAAAAGTAATTTTTACCAATTTAAGAAATGAAATATTTTAAAATAGAATGAATATTTTGAATCCAAATTAATCAATTTTTAAAATATTTAAACTATATTTTTGTACATAATGAGTGGTAAATGATGTAAAAATTTATTAATCTAGTAATGTTTAAAATGAGTTTAAAGGGTGTTAAACAAACAAGTAAATGGTTAGAATGAGCCAAAAATTGTCTAAATTGTATTTCATGATCATATCTAAACCATATACCTATAATTTTATATATTTTAATAAATTTAAGCCACATTTGTTGAGTAATAAATATAATATAAAAAAATAATATGTATTTATAATATTTCCACCCACCTTAATTATAAAAGTTAATCCCTTATATACTCTTATTCACAGTTAATGGCCATAATATTTTGGAAACATATATTGAAATACCAATCGAGTTAATTTATACACTTTCTAGTGATTTATTTCTTCTACTAAGACTCTCCTATAAAGTATTAAGTTGTAAGCCAAAAGAGGATAACCAAAGAAGATGTATAACTCTTAATCGAGTACTTTTATTTTATATTTTATTCCACCACCTTCAATTATACCTTAACAATGATTATATAATTGAATTAATATTTTCAAAAAAATTAAATTTTATTATTATGATTTCAAATCCATTATTCAACTCCTATAACATCATAGGGGAAATTAAAACATTACTTATGTGTACGTGTGGACTACCATCTCTACAAGTGATGTGTATCATCTTTTATCACAACATCATAAGAGTTTTTAATAATAATTAATTTAATGAATATATATGATATCCATGAAATAATGATGATTCTATAAATATAAGATATTACATACCTTCTTACCCTTCTCCCGGTTATGAAATGATAACGTTGCTATTCCGTTTTTTAGGTATACCACATTCATGAATTGCTGTGATTTATTTTTTATGTCTATATTTTGTGGATGATGATATAATTTTATTTTATATATTAAAATTTTAGTTATGTTTTATTTACATTCAAAATATTTTGAAACTATAACCTCTTTTACCATTTTAAACTAACTAAATCTGTTTTGATATTGTTAATCGAACATACTTAATACAATCAATATTAACATAATTTATTTTATAATTAAATATGTCATAGGAATAAATAAAATTAATTTAAAATTTTTAATGGATTGGAAATTTTAAATTTTAGTAATCAAGTAAAAAATTTAATCATATTATTTTTGAGTTAGATAAGGTACTGAATGATTCCATATACAATGTATGGAATTTTAAATTAAAACAATACTTTATTATGTACCTTTCAAAGTATTCCTTTTCATTGTCCATGTATGTCCAATTTTTAAATAATTTTCATAATTATGTTTTAATGTTTATTAAATTTTATTTTAAAGTAATTTTTAATTTTCTTAAAAATTATTCAAATGGATCTTTTGAAATGTTTTTAATGTAACTAGATTTTTATTTTTATAAAAAATAATGAATAGAATGTACTATTTTAACCTATAAAAATGAATTTATATTCCCAAAATGATGAATATTATAGACATTACTACTTCCATTACATGTTTCTATTGTTGTTTTCCACGAAATACATTTTCCTAATATTCTAAAAATTTTAATTGAAATTTCTTCAAAAGAAATGGCTACATTTCTAAAATTTTCAAAAAAAAATTATCTTGTTATTTTAAATATATTCACATCAATTTTGACCTCTGTTGGAGATTATTATTCATTAACAGGGTATAATATAATTATATCATCGACCATATTTCTCTTGAGTGATTATTATAACGTTTTTTATCTATTGAATGTTGATTTTTTGATAGTTAAATGTTAGTTTTTCAATATGAATGTTTATGTTGACTTTTTATTATATTAATTTATAGTATAAAAACATTAGAGTTATTATGTTCTGGGAAGGGCCTATTAGAGCCCTTGAATTCATTAAAAATCCACTTTAGAAAAACTAACATGTGTATTTTTGGTTTGCCTACCCAATTATTTATGATTTCCTTCCACGAGGCCATGACAGATTGTTTATGATTTCTTGACACAAGGCATTGATGATATTATTTTTTTGTTTTACGGTATGAATTAATTTTTTATGAAACTAGTTATTCTTATCCATGTTATTATTTATGTTTTTATCCTTATATATATATCATGTTCTAATCATTGATGGGTTTTATGAAAATATTTATATTTTATTGAATAATAAATAAATATATGATTTAAAGGATTATTTAAAATCACATACAATTAATTTTTTTTTTAAATGATTATGTTTATTGTTTTTCACAAAACACTCTTGAATTATTAATTTTAATTTTTGATTTATTATGAAATATTTTATGAAAAAAGATTTTGTAGAAATTTTTTTATATCGTAAATATTTATTTCAAATTAATATTTTTTATAAGAAAATACATCCATCCTTATGATATTTAATCAATTTAAAATGTAAAAAATGTTTTTAGTTATTTTACATTCTTTATTGAGATTTTATTTTTCTTCCCATATATTCTAATGTCTTTCAAATGTCTTTCAAATGCCTTAAGAATGAGTTGAAATTATAGAAATAATTTATTTACAATATGGGGATATAACTTAAAATAAGAGACCATGATTTAAATAAAACATTTGTTTATATTTAATAATCCTATTTATTTGGAAGAAAATGGACATTGAGTAGAAGTTTCAACATTTTATTATAATTGTTTATTATATATGACATTTATCAATTATCTAAAAATCATAACAAGAAAGATCATTGAATTGAAATAATGTTAAACCCTTGTTATAAAGAAAGTAATTTTGGGTAGTCTATGTTATGGGGCACTATAGTTGGTATTAAAATAAATGTATAGATAATTTTTTGAGATTATGATGACTCAGGTGAAGATACTCTAAAAAATGTAGATACCATCATGGATTAATAAATATATGGTCGGTCATAAATTCAAAGTCATAGATTCACCTTTTTGGTTTTATTTGATGAGATTCATGACAACTAAGGATATTTTGTGACCAATTTATAGGAATAAAACCCCTTAGTTAAGTATGTGTATTGTTGAAAAGGTTATTTTAGGAATAATGATTTTATATTTTTTAGACAATAGATTAATGGTTTTTATAACCATTAGGGTTAATATTAAATTTGATGTTAAGGTAATTATAGTTACTCAAATAAAAGATTCATTATAATTTAGAAATATGTGTTTTACCACACATATAGATAGCCTTGATATTAAAAATTGATTTGGGGAATACATGATTAATTTAATTTTGAAAAAGTTCACTACATTGGGAACAATAATTGATTATGATAAATAAAAATTTTATTTTATGATGGTAATAGATTTGGAGAAAAAATAATGAGCTACTTAATATAAGAATATAAATTTTTTTGGATTTATATTGATTTAGGTTATTTATGGGAAATAATAGAATATTTTGAAGATTATATGATTAGGGAATATATATTTTTGGTATGTAACTTTATGAGTGATTAGTGTCATTTGGAGATAATTTCTAAAGTGGGCACAAATTAATATGTGATCAAATATTTATAATTATTGTATTTTCAAATTGGTCTAGAATACATTAATGAGATTTAATGTTAGTTACATGGAAAATATTTAAGTTTAACATTGGGTGTTATTGTTGAGGTTTTGGAGATTATTGTATTATTTCTCCATCTGAATGTTTATTAATATTGGATATTATCATAATTTTTTCTAAACATTTTCTGTTATGATAAATATATAAAAACATGAGAAATAAATTTTCATCCTTTTGTGGATATTATGATTAATTTTATAGTGAATTTAGTGCTTTAAAAATGAAAAATATTAGTACAATCATGATTATACACATGATAAGATTAAATCATTTTTATATAATGAGAATATATCAGGTATGGGTTATAATATTTTTTCTCTCAACTATAAATGAATTCTCAATCTCAAGTAAACTGAAGAAAAGTCTGGTGAGTCTTATATGGAATGTAGTACTCAGCTACAATGTTATATTTTTAGAAACCCATTTGATATAATGAGTCTAATGGAGGTACACATAAAATGTGTTTCCATGTCTTAAATAAGAAATTAATGATCATAATAGAGTGTATATATCTGATTTTATAACTATGTTGTGATGAATTATGTTTGATATAATCAAAATAAAATGGCGAGGATGAAATATTTTTAAGAGGGGGATAATTTAATACCAAAAAATTTCAATTTATAATTTACCTTAATTAATAATGTTATTGTTAGCATATACCAATCAAAACACCAAGCATAAACAAGCTTTGATATACTATAAAAATATTATTATTTAAGTGTAAATTTTACAATTATTCATTGGTTTTATGGGTAAAAATAGATAATAATATTATAAAATTTATTTATAAAATTTTTATTACTATAAATGTACCAATTAGTTCATACTAAAATAGAACTCATGTTTACCTAAAATAATATCTGATTAAATGAAATATTTTATCCAATGAAAAAGTTCTATATGAAAAATGTATTTGTAATAAAAATATATTTATTTAATCACTATTAATGGTTTTTTTAATGTAAATATATTTTGTAATATTAACTAATATTTATATAATGGTGGATACAAGATAAAGAATCGGTATAAATTATTTATATACATTGAAAATATATTATCATAAAAATATATTTTATTTCTATTTCTTCACATATATAATGATTAAATTTTTCCACTCTTAAAAACTATGTTTTAAAAAATGGTAATCATATTTGAAATTACAATGTAAAAAATTATTATGATAAATTTGTGGTATTTTTCTGAAAATGTTTCTTTTTTGATGAACATGGGAAAATATTATTTTTTATAAAAAAATTATTCTTTAATTAAAAAGAATGAAACATCAGTCTCAAAAGTTAGTTTACTAGAACCTAAGTGAATAATACTTTTTAATTTCAATATAACATATATAGTGTATTCTACATGATGTATACTTACCATAATAGTGATGAAAATTATGTGTGTATTATTTATATTGTAATGTTCATAGATTATTTCTTTAATAAAAAGGAAAAATTAGTTCCCATTCTATAATGGGAATCTCAAAATACTTTGGCATAAATTACAAACATATATCATATGGTATTGATACATTTTAATAACTAGACACAAAAATGTATGAACATCAGGTTTTGGGGGCTCATAAGCCTTGAGAATTATTCCCTTGATGTCATTACTTGATATCCTTGATTAGACGATATCATGAAGACTAACACACCAATAGGAACACCACATATTTTATTTTTCATTGGTTATTCTTATATAGGAATTTATGTGATGGTATAACGACATGATATATTATTAGTTTATAAATTTTGAACACATAATTCAATTCATGAGAAAGTTATGGAATTGATTTCCTATTGAGAATGAATGTGTCGGGTGCATCATTGGTGGTATTCCATTATATGAATAATCAAGATATAATTTTTCGATTCAGAATGTGATATTTGAGAACTACTTCATCAAGAGAGTAGTAAAATTCATAAATCTATAGACATGTTTGAATAATTTATATCCATCCATTTAGGTAATCAAATGATTAAAAAAATTGATGATGAATGAAAATTTACATCTTAAATAATGATATATCATGAGAAAAAGCGATTATATTACATAATGTGTGTTTATAGGAATGTTTTTCATTATAATGATTTCTTCTTATATCATCAAGTTCCTATATGTGTTCTAGAATCCCATTATTTTATGTGAAAATAATCAAATATTATCATGATAAGGTGGTATATTTTTATAATCTCTACGTATTAAATTATCACGATCATTCTATGAAATATGGGTTTATGACATAGTGGCCCATAACACCAGATCTAAAATTTTCTGAGAATATATTATCACCATGAAATCAGTAAATTTATATTATTTTAGTTTTGAATAAATGGTAGTGGATTTATTTAGTAAATTTATTTACATGTATTAATGCAAATATAAGAAAAATATTATATGAATAGATATTATTTTAATAATAATGGATTATTTAGTATTTTTAGTAATGATGAGTCATGTTAAATGATTGAATTTAAAACATAATTAATGTTTTATATCAAGAAATGTTAAAATATAAATTTTATTAAGGACCAATAAAAGTATTAATACAATAATGTATATAGCTTATTTATTAGGAAATAAATATTTGGGGGATGAGGAGTAATTTTTTTTTACCACAATAAATATTCCATACGAGGCCCTCACATGAGGTGCAATTCATCTTGTGAGTTTGGGTGCTCATGTATCTTCTATCCTATCTCCTTCTTAGAGATAGATGCTGGAATGGCCTGAAGGCCTTCATTTTTTATTATTTTGATAATACACCTTTCCATGGTTGAGGTGGAACCCATTCAAGGCCCGAAGGCTCAGAGACAATTACATGACCCGTAGGTCTTAGAGGGAATCACCCAGCCAAGAAATCTTGAAACTACTCCTCCCCATCATATGTCATGATATCAGCACTCCACCTTTATAGGGCTAGTCGGCAAGTTGTCCTATGCAAAGCTGCACATGCCCAGTACCGATGGCAAAGCCATACCCTCTCATTCATCCAATTCCGATTAGCTCTGCTCTAGTGGATGTGCCTGCCCTGAATCCTCCTTTTTACCCTTGTCCCTTATATTCTAACCGGTACATCTGCATTTCATTTGGCCTGAAGGCTTGGGGTGGTATTGATTGGATGATATAACGATGATCATTTGGGCATTGAAGACATCGATGGATATTCATGATAGAACTCATGTTTTTAAAATTGATTATCCCAAAGGATTTAGAATCATCTGTGGAGAATCTAGAGAGATATATATTTGGTTACATCAAGAAATGGCTGGCAGTGATGATTTTTTTCGACCATGGATATTGATCAAATGTGGCATCTTAGATTTAATATTTTTTTAAGTTAATCATGTTAGATCCTTTATCTATTGTATCAGGCTTCTCTTTACCAAATATAACCTTGTTACACTAATAATTGAAGAAAATATTTAAACCCTCGACCTCTATTTTTCTATTACATGCTACAATCGGTGAAATTATTTTAAGAGGGATATTTTGAAGGTTTAATCCTCGTAAAAATTAAAATTACATTAAATTTATACAGAATTCCTTGATATGGTACCATTTTTATATAAAAAGATTCAATCTAACATCGGGTGACCAAGTTTCATTAATTATATGTTTTTAATCATATTCAAATATATATTTTTGGTTTAATTTAAAGAGAATATATGATATATCTATGTTAATATTTTACAAAAAAGTAATTTTTTATAATGTATTTTATGAAACCCTTATTTTAGTCTTTTTTTTATGTTGAAGGTATAGGGTTCTTCCCAAAGAGAATATTTTTGAAAATAAATATTATTTATTTCACAATTTCTATGTGTATAGGATTGATAAATTTAAAAGGAAAATATATTTATAAGGATAGGCTGGTTGGATTCAAAAATAAAATAAAATAAATAAGTTAACCCATGGGAAAGTGTAAGAACTAAAAAAACAATAGGAAATAGTATTGGGGTGGGAAGAACCTATACTTAAAAACATGAAAAAATATAATTGGTTAGAGTGGGTGGATTGTGGTGGATTCCAAACTAAAAGAAAGAATATTTTTAATTTCAAAAAAGGTGGTGGTAGTTCCACCACCCAGCAGTTTCATTCTCCAAACCCTCACTAATGCCTCATCCCCCTAAACTACCAATCCACTCTAACAACCCATGTTTGATGTAAATGTACATTACATTTCGTTTTGAGGAATACTTCATCCATGAAAAAAATAGACGCCCTAAGACTGTATTAGTTTACTGTCTATGTAAACATGGACTATAATTTACTATCATGGTCAAAGAACTTCAACATCACCCATAAAGATCATCCCTTTTTTGTTTTCCTACCTATCACATTTCTTTATATCATGGGGAAATGAAAACATAAAAAAGGAGAGTTAAAATTCTCAGTAAGGGTAATCATTGAGAACATAAAACAAACCATAAGCATAAGAATGTAAAAATGAGAACATATAGTTTAAATATCAAAATCGTGAGTCAGGAATTAAATCTTGGCAGTACATAACACATATATTATAAAGTAACATTGACATATCATTGGCATAAAACATGGAATTATGGATAATATATAAGATCATAATATTACTTCAATAGTATCTAAGTAATTTCTTTCAAGACATTCATAGTGGAAAAATTCCTTTACTAAACCAGGTTTACTTTTCATTCATGCCATGTATTACTGAACCGGGTTTACATGCCATTCCAACCCTATATTACTAAACCAAATTTACATTTAGTTTTATTCATGCATATATCATGAGATATAAATCCTTACCCAATTCATTGGTGGGAGATATATGTACCACCCATATCATTATGAAATCTTTCAAACATGTTTCAAAAAATATAAATCATTCATCATAGCATAACCAAATAAATAAAATGGGTTGATTAAACATTATTTCATCATAATATAATTCTTATAAAATATCATTACATCATTAACAACATAAAATAAATGTACTAATTTTATTATAAATGTATGCCTATTTATTAATCTCATCTTATATGGAAAATAATTTTTATAAAATTCTTAAACATAATTCTTGAGGAAAATATCATTTTTTCTTCAAAAACCTTTTCCTTTTTAAAAATTCAAGAAAATTATAGAATAAATAATTTTATGTGAAAATAACTTTGTAAGATTTTAGGGTAGGATTCATTAAAATAAGGCATTATGAATTTGTAAAAAACTGTTCATGCTGTACAAGTTAAAAAACAATCTTCTCCTACTTTTGTGGAAAAATAAAAAAGTACCACATTTGGAAAATAAAAGAAAGGTTTATTCCATACCATTTAAAACAAATTCAAAATTGGTCAAATTTTACATTAAAAATTATTAGAAGAATATAAATTGTATTATTAATATATGAAACATTTATTTCAATGATAAATATACCCCAGTAAATACTTATGTATAAAAAATCTTGTAAAATAATATGATTGTGAAATTATCCCATTCATTATGTCTGATACACTTTTTATGTGTCCAAACCTCATGTATACAGATCTAGATAATGTTATTAACTTATACTAGAATCATGGTCCTCATATATGGTCGTATTATCATTTGTTTGTAAGTAACGATTCATTGTTACTCGTTATTTGGGTTTTATCTCCTTAATGATCGTAAGCATGTCATATCGAATAAGATCAGGTAATCCTTCATAGGATATATTTATATAATTATAAAATGATATTAAAATAATAAATTCCATATTTATTTATTATTAATATTTATATAATTATTCTTGAGAGGTTATCATGTAGAAAGAATAACATCACATCGTGGAGACGGTAAGTCATACGTATGCACGCGTGGTGCTCTCCTCTTTCATAGTACGGATAGAAAGTTGAATATGGTTGTTTAATAATTATAATAACATATCAGTATATAAGTTATACCGAAGTTATTATTATGTAATGAAACAAACCATGAAGTAGAAGTATAAGTGTAATGAAATATGAACGAATCAGGAAAGGGGATTGCTTCTTCTTTGATAGGCTCTCTTTAAATATCCTCTTAATAGAACTACAGTTGGGATTTTGGGAAAACCATCACCTCTAGAATGTAACTACGTATGTTTTGAAGACAAATGGGAAGGTTCTGGATAAAATTTAAGGCATAATGAGTTATGGAGAGATGATGGAGTAGGTTCCCTTTTATAATTGAGGTGAGGGTCACTTTTGGAAACCTCAAAAATATTTAATATAACAAAATCAAACCCCACATAAAAACATCTAAAATGTCCCAATTTAAAATTTAATATAATATATGGTTATAATATCATCAACTAATAAATTTTAGATTAGTGTTTATGTCAATTTAATCAGTATCATTTTAATTAACACTTAATTATTCTATTTATTTTTCAATTATGGTAACAAATATATTTCATTATTAAAAGTGTAAAATATATACTTATATGAAGTAAATTAGACCTCAAATGAATAAATAAGGACATTTTAGACCATATAATAATTATTATATGTTTTTAAAAATTGTTTTGTAATTTTTAAATAATTTAATAAATAATTATTTTGAAAAAAATATCAATTGTGTCAATTTTGAAAAAAATAATTTTATTGATTTTTAAAAATATCAAGATAAGATCTTATCCGCAATCCAAATATTCTATAATATATCTAACGGGTCAAATGAATCTAGAAAATTCTTTATAAAAATTAATTAAAACATATTTAATTTATTTTAATATATTTAATAACATTTCATTGATATTAAAATAAATAAAATAAATACTACAACAATATTTCGTAATTATTTATTATATCTATTTGATGAAAAAAATTAAAATTAAATTACAGTTATGAATAAAAAGTAACTATATTTCTGAATAATATATGTAGTCGAATTTAACTATTTGAAAACAGAAATGTCCCATAAATCAAAATTGGATGATTATGGTCGATATATACTCTATAAATAAAAGTTGGTAGAGTTTTTTGGCTACATTCTTGTTATTATTATTTTAATAAAAAATAATTT
Organism: Viscum album; assembly: GCA_963277665.1. Lineage (NCBI taxonomy): Eukaryota > Viridiplantae > Streptophyta > Magnoliopsida > Santalales > Viscaceae > Viscum > Viscum album. Next base: position 1,745,964,074 of record OY728153.1, read on the forward strand.
ATTTAGTTTCGTCAAATAAATAATTTATTCATCATCCATATATAAATATTTAAGGTAAATATTTCTGTATTAAATTTTTTTTAAAAAAATTACCAATATAAAGATAAATATTTTATAATTCAAATATGTATTTTTAGTCACACATAGATTCTGTATAACCTTATTTTAAAATTGTATTATTATTTAAAACAAGAATGTCATATCTTTAAATTGTTTTTATATAAAATATTATAAATACCATAATATCTCTCAAATGGCCCCAAAAAATAAAAAAACATATATATAAGGGAAATATGTTTATTAATTGAAAAGGTAAAATTAATATTTTTTGATATCACCCATGTTTTCATATGTGGATACAAAATAGATATTAATGATAATGAAAGGACATTTTGTTTCTTTTTTGGATTTAAATGCTATTTAAGAAATTTTCATGGAAAAGTATCCATTAAATTACATAATTTTGATCCTTACATATTATAGGAAGAATCCCATTCATCAAATAATTTATTATTCATTTTTATGGGGCCATTTTATAGTCATTGTAATTTTATTTTTAACATAAATTGCTTAAATTACACTTTAGAGTGGTAATAAAATTTACCATGGTTACTATCCATATTGGTAAAATCTAAATGTGAAATACATACCAAATTTTGACCTCAGAAATCCAAATCTGACATCCATTTCTCAAAATTAAATACACATATGTTTTATAATTATATTTCAAATAAAACTGTTAAAATGTCGCGAAAAACAGTTTTTCAAAAAATTCCTCTTTTAAATAAAAAATGTTTTTATAATAAACGGGTGTATAAAGTAATTTTTAAAAACTATAATGGGATAAAAATGAGCTAATTAAATTTCAAAACTAATACTGATCATATTTTAACTATTTAATTATTTAAAAAAAAGAAAAAAGTATTTTCACTATTTATCAAAAAAATGAATCTTATCAGAAAAATAAAAAAAATGCAACCAAAGTAAATTTTTTTATTATAAACAATAAAAAGAATATTATTTTTTCATCATTAAAATAGAAATGTTCCAAATACTAGATTTAAAATTGGTCTCCATCAAAAGGAGTCAAAACTTCCTTTTTAAAAAAGTAATTCTTTTATCCGAAAAATTGAAGTTGTTCTTATTTAATGTTCTAGAAGATAAATGAGATGAATTATAATGTTATATAAAATTTAGAATATGGTTAATACTATTCATAACATTCATATTATATACCATTAAATTATAATATTTTAATAATATATCTTTGTTTAGTGAAACTCAGTATTAACTACTATGTAAGCTATCACGAAAGGTCGCTCTTGCGTGTAACGCTAGAATTTGAAATTGTGTGTGACAGAATCCAAGAATAGTGTGTGACAGAAGCCAAGAATAGTTTTGTGTATAATGCAAGCTAATATGATGTTGCGTAGAGTGAAAGATAATATTGGTGATGTTTGGAACACAAGACATTGAAGATATTAAAAAGAATATATCTCATAAATTTTGTTGTGTTACATTCTACCCCCTCATAAAATAAATTTTTCCCTCAAAATTCATCGGGGTTATAATTGGATTTCTACATGAATTATTTTTTCTAGAAAACCCACATAGTAAAAATGTATACTAAAACTACATTATAAAAATGAAATTTGGAAACATGACAGTTTCCTAATGTAACTCATCACTGAATTTCAACATAAAAGAACATATATGTGAATTGAAATCATGGATATAAAAGAGAAATATATCCATAACATTCTAATGGATAGTGAAAGATAATACAATTTAGTGAAAGATAATTACCTAAATTCGATAAATTTACAATGATTTAAGGGACCATATGATTCATCAGATAAGAAGGTACTAGGATAACATTTTTGGTTTCAAGATCCTTTTCCTAAATTTGATGAATTTTTTCATGATGAGAAATACTTACTTGATTTCAAGAGAATTTCTCTATTATTGATTCCTTGAAGAATTCCTACGTCATCTCTAATTTAATTTTGAATTTTTCATTCTTGATGTGTTAGTAGATCATGTGATTGAATGATAGGCCATTCAAGCTATCTATACAAAAAAGTTAGAACATGTTATCAAATATGCATAAGTCCACCTATAGTGACATAGTACAGTAATTTAACAATGTTCAACCAGAACATAAATTATATTATCCCTAAATGGATGACATTACAATCCCTCCAAAAACTAAAAATACAAAACTTTAGAAAGAGTTGAAATACAATGACTTAAAAATTTACTCCCAAATCTCATTTTGTAGTTCATGGTTGTCTTATTCCAAACATGCGAAACATGTGAATACCTTAATCATGTATTCTATTAAAACAAGGTAATAACATTAATTACCGTAGAACCTTAGTGAAAACATGCATTCTGTGAGAATTAATTATTTCCACATACCAAAAATACCAAAATATTTGTATACTCAAACCACGATATCACAATGTCCTTATATCAATCATTATATCATTAATACTATCAAATATTCAATTTTATACTAACCTATTCATTATGCACATATCATGTTCTTTCCAAAAAATATTTTAATCACTCTTCATGGTTACCAGTACCATATAATTATGGGAAACCATAATGGATCAATACATAGATATTCCAATATTCGATAATACTATAAATGATATTCCAGAATACAATTTTGGAATCCCTTTAGATAAACACTTAATCAGTCCACCAATTTAGTTTCATAGTCATCATTCCATATAGTCATCACATGTGACTTCCCTTTGTCTTTTTCCTTAAAAGTTTGCTAAAATAAATCACCACTAACAATTGTATTAGGTCGTTGGTAAGCATAATGCCCCATTATCTTGCAATTTTAGCATTGAAGTTTTAGTGGTTCATTGTATATAGTCTTTTATATATTCACATCATTAGAAACCTTTTTACCATTACTTCATAACTCAATGGATTGATAAACATATTTCTAACACATGAAACATTTTCTAGTTCCCTTAAGGAAATCAACAATTTTATTCTTTCCACACTTTGAGCATAAGGAAACATTCATCTTATTTTGACCACTATTTTGTGATTTTCCCTTTAACTCTATCATTCGTTTCTTTTCAAAACAATGAGAAGAATATGTAACACCAACTTCTAGTTCTACCTTGATAGCACAACACACAATTTCTTCATATCTACTAAATTATTTAATATCTAATTCCCTTCGAATTCATGGTTTTAATCCACTAAAGTATTGAACATTTTTTACTTTCAGGATGGATGATATAGCTAGAATTAGGCTATGCATGTCCTGTAACATTATCCTCGAATGTAAAAACAGATTCATAATCCATTTTCTAAATCTCAAGGAACTCCATTTAAATATTTTTTTAAATAATATGACGGAATTACTTATTGAAAGACATGTTCATGAACTCGTCCCATTCCATGACTTCAATTTCATCTTGCTACCTTGTATTCTTAATTTGATCCCACCAATCCTTTGCATCTTATTATAAATGATAAATAGAGAAAATGTTTTTTTATGTTCCAAACAGTGAAGTATGGATGATATATTTCCAATGGTACTGATTGATTATTTAGTAACAAGTGCATCAAAAGATCTATTGAATGAATTTGGACATTTCCTCATGAAGGACTCAATATAATGTTGTTCCATTCTCTAGTCATTGGGCTGTCTACAAGGAATCATAGCTTTTGTAAGTATATCAATAATATTTTTTATTCCATTATTGACAAAAAAAAATTATTCTGGAGGACAATTATTTCATTCCTAGTTTGTTCAATATTAGCATGGTTTCTTCATGTTACAACAATTGTCTAAAACCCAAAAAAAATAGTGTGGGAAAAAACATACTTTGAAAACAACATAATGTAGTGGGAGTACATTCAATATCTAACATCCTAGGTTTCATTCTAGGTTATTCATGATCATTACCATAATTCTAAGACTATAACCTATAGTTATACTAAACCTTAGGGAAATCCCAAGACATACTATATAAATATATCTACGGATCTGAAAAAGGATTTCACATCCTACTTTCCAAATGTTGACTAAACCTTCACTCTAATACCAACTCTAACAACCCAAGAATGAAGTTCATGGCTATTAAATTTATTTTTGAGGAATACATAATACATGACAACAATTTACACTCAAAAACAATATTTATTTAGTTTCTTTGGAATCATGGACCATATATTTCTATCATGGAAAAAGATCTTAAATATATCTCATAAATATATTTCCATTGTTTTTCATACATAAACCCTTTTTTACATCCCAAGGAAATTAAAATATAAAATGGGTGAGCTCAAATAATTTGTAAGGCTAAACATTGAGAACATAAAACAAACCATAAACATAAGAATGTAAAAAATGTGAACATAAAGTTCAAATATCAAAATCATGTGTCATGTAATAATTCATGGATGTACATAAGCCATAGATCAAAAGGGAAAATTAACATATCATTGGAAAAAACATGTAATTTTATCAAAAAAAATGCTTATAAAACTATTTCTATAGTAGACAAGGCATTCCTTCAAAGACTATTATAGTGGACAAAGTCCTTCACTAAATTGTATTTACTTGTCCTTCTAGCCTTATATTACTGAACCATATTTACTTGTCATTCAAGACCTGTATTACTAAACTATATTTTGAATATATTTCAGTCATGTTTATCCCGTGAGATATAAATATTTACCCAATTCATTGGATGGAGATATAGTTTCCACCCATCTCATAATAAAATCATTCTAACATGTTCCACAAAAATATAAATCAATCATCATAGCATAACCCAACAAATAAAATGGTTTTCTTAGAAATAATTACATCATAACATAATAAATATAAAATATCATTCAATAATTAACATAATAAATTCAAATTAATAATTGGGATTGAAAAATAACCATATTTGAGTGTGTCATCTTTGTTGGAAAATAAGTTTTATAAAACACTTGAACTTAATTCATGAGGAAAATATTGTTTTTCTTCAATAAAATTTTCCTACCTCAACATTCCACACATTTTTTGAAGAAATAATTTTCTCTGAAAATGAACATGTATTTTTTAAGGGGAATATTCAATGAATTATGTCATTATGAAAGCATAAAAATCTGCTCATGTCGTACAAGTTAAAAAACATTCTTCTCGTACGTTTTTCGGAAATGTAAAAAATATGCCATATGGAAAATGAAAGAAAGATTACATTCATAAAATTTAATTAAAATTTCACAATTGGTAAAATTGACTTTAAAAAATATTATAATAATATAAATATACTTATATATTTGTGAAACCTTGATGTGGAATATAAATATAAACGAGTAAATACTTATGTATAATTAATATCAAAAAATAATGAGATTGTGAAATTATCCCTTTTATTAGGTCTGATATGCTTATTTTGTGGTCAAACCTCCATTATAATGATTTAGAAAATGTTATTAACATATTACAGAAACATGGTCATCATATGTTTTCATATGATCTTTCATTTGTAATTAAGATTTCATTCTTACTCATTATTCGTGTTTTAACTACTTCATGATTGTAGTCATGTTTTGTTGAATAAGTTCTGGTTCTCCATATTAGGTCATATTTATATCATCATAAAATGATATTAAAATAATAAATACCATATTTATTCATTATTTATATTTATATATTTATGCTTGAGTGTTTATCCTGTAGAAACAATCACATTGGATCGTTGAGATGGTAGGACGTACGTACACACACATGGTGACTTCATATTTTCATAGGATTGATAGAAATAATAATATAGTTATTTAATAATTATAATTACATCTAATTATATATTTGATACTATAGTTATTATTATATAATGAAAAATATTATGATGTAGAAGTAGATGTAGGATAAAATATGAAATAATTTTTAGAGAAGATTACCTCTTCTTTGACGTCCTCACAATGGATATCCTCTTAATAGATATAGAGTTGACCTTTTGAGATAACAAGATACTATTGAATGTAACTATGGAATTTGAGAATAGAAATTGGTAGGGGATGGATGAACTTGAAGGCTTAATGAGTTGTTGAGAAATGAGGGAGTAAGTTCCCTTTTATAGTTGATGTTAGGGGCACTTTTGGAAATCTCAAAAATATTATATTTTATTAAACATAAACCCCCATAAAAACATCTCAAATGTATATATTAAAAATATTAGATATTATAGGGTTTTAATCTCATCAAAAAATAAATTTTAGATATGGTTTTATGTCCATTTATTCATTATCATTGTAATAAACGCATGATTATTCTATTTAAATTTTTACTAGGGTAACAAATATTTCAATATTAAAATGGTAAAATATTTAATTTTATTTCATACATGAATACGTTAAGACATTTTAAACCTAGTTTAAAATTAATATAAAATTTTAAAAAATGTTTTCTGATTTTTATATAATTTAATAAGTCGTTATTTTGAGAAAATATCAATTGTGTCAATTTTGAAAATATTTATTTCATAGATTTTTAAAAATATAGAGATATTCTTTTTTCCTTCAACAAAATATTTTATCATATCCTAATAGGGAAAGGGAATATATAAAATTCATTGGGATAATCAATTCAACCAAATTATATTTGTTTTAATATTTTTAATAACATTTATTTGATATTTCCCTTAATAAAATAATTACTACAACAATATTTTCTAATTATTTAATATACTTATATACTGAAGAAAAATTTAAAATAAAATACTATTATGAATTTAAATTTACTATTTTTTCAAATAATATTTGTAGTAGATTTTATAGTTATGAAAATACAACATTAGAAATTTTATACATATTAATGTCTGAATGTGAAAAGTTTAACATTACTTTAAATAAAAAAATATAATAGTTATAATCTATCCCTTGTGGCTTCAAATGGTTCACAAGTCCACTAATGGATGATTATGGTTGATATATACTCGATCAATTTTTTTGGTAATGTGAGTTTTCTATTTAATGGTTATTATCATTTTAAAATTAATTATTTATTAATTTTTCATCAATTAAATAATTTCTATATAATATATATATAAAACATTAAGGTAACTATTTATTTCCTAAAAATTTAAAATAAATAACCATGATAAAAAAAACATTCTTGGTTTTAAATAAATATTTTTATTCTAGTTTATCATATGTATAACCTTATTTTAAAAATGATATATTATTTCAAGCATGAATGAAGCATCATTAAATTATCATTAAATAAAACATTATAAATACCATAATTTCGTCCAAATTACCCAAAAACGTCAAAAATATTTTTATATAAGGAATATATGTTTATTTAGTTAAATGGTAAAATTTATATTTTTTGATATCACCCATTTTTCATATTTGGACACATAATAGATATTAAAGGCAAAGAGAATGAAATTTTGTGTCTTTCATTGATTTAAATATCATTTAAGTACATTTCATGGAAAAGTGTCCAATAAATGAAATAATTTAGTCTTTTTTGTGTTAAAGGTCCAATCACATTCATCAAATAAAATTTTTTCATTTATTTTTGTCATTTTATAGTCATTATAATTTTTTTTCGAGATTACCTAATTTATCTTTATCATAGTGATAAAATTTTCCATGTTTAAGACTAATTTTTATCAAAACTAAAAGGTAAATATACAAAAAAATTTGACCTCAAAAAAAATTATATCCATTTCAAAATTCTACACAGAAATGTTTCATTATTAAATTTAAAATACAATCGTTAAAATTTCATGAAAAACAGTTTTTGGAAAAATGCATCTTTTTAAATGGAAAATGTTTTAATAATAAATTTATGAATAAAATAATTTTAAAAACACATAATTGGATAAAAATTAACTAATTAATAATTAAAACTAATCCAAAATATAGTTTTACTATTTAATGATTTTAAAATTAAAAAATTACTATTTTCACTATTTAAAAAAAAGTATTCTTACAAGAAAGATACAAAAATATTAACAAAAGTAAATATTTATATTCCACACTAAAACAAGAAGTTTATTTTTACAAATTGAATATAAATTTTTGTCAAAATCCAGATTTAAAATTGGTGCTCCATCATATGGTTGCAAAATAACCTTTTTTAAAACATCTTTTTTCTGAAAAATTGATTTTTTTCTTATATCATGTTCTTGAAAATATATAAGATAAATTTTAATTTCATATAAAATTAAAAATTTGGTTAATACTATTCATAATTTCTTGTTTATATCCCATTAAATAATAATATTTTAATAATATTTCATTGATTAAGGAAACTCGATATTGTGTACAATGAAATTGATCGAGGAAGGTCGTTGTTGCATGTAACAAAAACAAAGATAGTGTTTCATGTAGTTCAAGATTCCTTTGGTGTTATGTATAACATAATAAAAACATAATTATTTTATAAATAGATCCAAATATATACTCATTGTTGTTTGAAATGAATTCTATCAAAAGAACATGAGATTGTGTGTAACACAAGGCAAGGACAGTGTGGTGTATTGTGGAAAATAATATGGTGTTTCTTATAGTGAAAGACAATCTTGGTGTAACATACAAAACAAGACATTGATTAAATTAAAATAAATATATCTCTTCAAATCTCGAGGTCTTACATCCACTGTGCAGCACCCCACACCCACTCCCCTATGTCAACTCTCGTTGGATCATCCTCCTTGACCAACCACCAGATCCAAAACCACATGATGCACCGTCAACAATAACAGCAAACCAAGAGACTCTTTATTTTTATCCACCACTCCATAGCCCCATCTTTTATCCTTGCAGGTGAGGACCCCACACCAGCTAGGAATCCCTTGACTGACCCTCCTGTGGAACCACCCCATTTTCTGGCCACCACCCCATTACCTCTTTGTTAGTATTCGTACTAGCCTTACACCAACCTCTCACTCGACAATGAATCATACTCTTATGATGTTTCGTATATAGACCTACTCATCATTATACATTCACGACACATGACACCCTATACATACCACCTACACTAGAACCCCCAATCATGGATAAACCCACTCCACTATATTAGTTTCTTTATGCAAGCTGACTCACAACATGTTTGGTCTGCTTGTACCAAGCTAGGGTGGCCTAACCCTCAATGCAGATTTTGGTTCAAGATTATGCATGCAAAAATTTTATTGTTTTGATGGGGTAGTGGGGGAAAATTAAAATTTTAAAATTTTCAAAATTACTAAAATATCAAAATTTAACTAAAACATTTTTTAAATAAAATCAATAAACATTTTCTGACCATATAAATTTTTTTATTCGAATTAAAATAAAAATAATTTATTTTTAATAATTTAATTCCCAGGACATAAATTTATTAATATTTGATATTTAATTCACATTTAATTTATGTAATGTCTAATCATGAGCATCGAACATCTAATGTTTGTCTAACTATTTATTTATTTATTTATTTATTATTTTTACATTTAATTTTTTATATTAATTAATTAATTAATGTGATTGTATTTGTACTATCATAATTACAGAAATATATATATGGTCTTATGCATCCATCAATATAATTATGTGTGTTTTTTTATTCCAAATACCCCATTAAATGAATAAAAATATTTATATATTTTGATGAAGATGTTATAAAATGAAATCCACATCGAGACAACGAATTATTCCAGACCAAATCATGACACATTAGAATGAGGTGAGAGCCATGATTTCAGTCAGAAGCAAAATAAGTATTTTGCCTTTTATTCAAGCTTAAATGAGAATAAATAGAACAACCAATATCAAATTTTCCATAATTGTTGAGTTTTTTAATTAATTTACGCATCATTTATGATTTTTCTAATTTTTTTTGTTTTCAAAAAAAAAATACATTATAGATTAAATATATTTAAGATGATATGAATGTTTTTATTTTACTACATTGTAGGTTGTAAGCAAGATCACATGGTCCATACATATCAAATAGAAAATTATTTTATTCATTGAGATATAACAAAAACTCCTCAATGTGATATCATGTCTCAATGCCCTCTGTTGATTAAATTTTAACAAAGCCAAATGTTTGGGGTGCCCATTAGACCTAGTTGTCGGTGCCTCTTACTATTGTGGAGTTATTAGGAATGTGATGGACAAATATAAATAAAGATAAAAAACAATTATGTATCAATATTAATATTTTTTCATTTGTAGATGAAATAGATAGATTAAATAAGGTTTATGATATTTAAAAGCTACTACATCACGCAAGAGTTCACAGAGCCCCAAGTCCATATAGTTGTCCAGTCTAAAACCAACCTTAAAACTCTGCTTGTAGTGATGTAGCCATATATTAGACTCTGGGGAGATGATTTGGGGATCCGTTAAATAAAATACTCGAGTGAAATGGTATTCCTACTCTTGTATTTAGGGTTACTAGGGTTTGATAAAATAGAATGACATATCTAATGATTTCATTAATCAATATTGTATAATCAATAATTAGAATAAAATGTAATTATCTAATAAAGGTTTAATTATAAATATAAATGATAAGTAACACCATAGATACATCATCATTAAAATTTCCCATATTTTATGGACTCATCGGAATGAATTCCATGTTTTTGTACATGCAATTTAAAAAAGTACTAAGATAAATGAAATTCCATGTGTTCGAGTCCCCACAACCATTTAAGTGGCCTATTGAGGTGAGGGTTAGGAACATTCATATAGGTGACTCATATATGATGAAATTTATGTTTTCATCATAAATATATTATTAATATTCCTTATGTAATTGTTGAAGCATCAACACATGGATAGTTTTATAGGTTTTCTCATTTTTGAGAATCTTATGAGGAGAAAGTGAATGGAAATGTGAATTGGGTGATGATTACACTGGATACATGTAAATTGAATGATGAATCAAGATCATTCAATACACCGCATTATTATATCATTTTCACCTAATTTCTCCAGTTTCATTTATGATTATAAAATGACTAAAATATAAAAATGATTCATTACCTTTTGGCTATGGTTTGAAATATTGATATAAACTTGATGAAAGATTAATCTTTATATATTAGGGTTTAGATGATGAAATAGAAATTAAAAGGCCCAGTAGAATGTTTTACGCCAAAGGATAGAGATAAACTTCATTTAAAAAATTGAGGAAGATCATTAAAAAAGATTTAATTTTATTTTCATGTCATGAAATAATATGTTCAATGACTGGATGTTATGAACTGAATTGATAAAGAAAAAAATCATTTTTTATTTAAGTATTTTCATCAATTATTTTTGGTGTCCCTATTTTACTTCTTGGGAACTGAATATAATATATCGATCAAATACGTGTTTTGTAATTTAGTAACTGTCCAATAAATTATATGTTACAATATGTATAGTGAATTCTCCATGTAGTTAAGAAATGGAGATTATTTCTCTAGTGATGAGAAGTGCACACCTTCCAATTTCCAAGATTAATGATTCTATTGGAACTTTTATTGAGTGTGTAGGGTCCTGAAAAATCCACAAACGAAATTCTACCCAAATCCCCTAAGAGTTGGGGAAAATAATCAAAGAGGAGACACAAAGGACCAGTCCGTGAACCGGTCCATGGAAGCGCAACGTGGCCAGGCACCGCGAGGCACCCCCCCTCCGCGAACCATTGTCATTCGCGGAATGGAGGCGGAGATCCTCCGCAGTCGCGAGGCAGGATGGGTGCCAGTCCGGTTCATCGTCGCGAACCGCCCCGACCACGGACAGTGTCGACCGGCTAAAGCCACACCCGCTGTCGTTCGCAGAATGGAGGCGGAACCCTCTGAAACCGCGGATCACTCCTAGAGTTCGCCTCGCGGATGAGGGGAGTGTTCAATACCCACTGTGAATCACGGATTGAACAAGTCAACTGTGAACCGGGTATTTGGTCATGGGCCTCTGCAAAAGGAGCCGCATGGACACAGATACATTCCTTTCCCCACTATATAAAAGGAGTCCAAGGGGGAAAGAATGAAGGATCAGAGAACTGGAATCAGATTCAAAGGGATTGGAGATTCGGAAGGAGAAGGAAGGCTTCGGATTTCGTAAACAGCGAAATTCCCATCCGCGAACCATAGCAGGTATATGAATTAAGAAGGAATTGGAAAACGCATAATAATTTGGTGAACCGCAAACCTAATTAGTAAAATAAAAATGAGAACTGCGAACCATACGCCCTCCACGGATGACTTCCCCGCAGACCACGGAGTTTATGCCTCTTTTCCCATCTATCATACCGTGTAGCTCCCTCCTCCGCGGGTGAATCCCCGACCAACAAGCCTCCGATCGTCGCCGCCCTTGGCCGCCACTACCCGCCTAGAATTCTCCGCGAACCACCCTGGTTCGCGGATTCAGCCCGAAACTGCGAACCACCATGTTTCGCAGATTGAGCCCAAAGCTGCAAACCACCCTGGTCCGCGGAATGAACCTGAAGCCGCAAACTGCCCTGGTTCACGGGACGCCAATCAGCCCACGGACCACCCATGTACGCGGACGGCTCCTCCAACCGCATGGCACATCCCCACGTGAAGGGCACCACCACCCATACCTCTCTGTGGCTCGCCAAATACTTCGGTGTTCTCATCTCTAGAGCCAGGTAAAATCCTTCAAATCCAGTCAGGTCTTCTGTGAATCCCTCATTGGCCTATACATTGGCCCCAAGCCGAGGCCTCCGCCAGAGCCACCGGATCCATGTGGTATAACTTTCAGGCACATCAGTGCGCCATTTTGAGTTCACATACACACGATAAACAGGGGAAAAGGGGTTTTCCTGAGCCTTGAGCAGATTCCTGAAGCATTCCTGGGTTCACATTCCCACGATAATGTGGATTCTGAGCTTGGGAACCCGTTTTCGGCCCCTCCACTTATCCAGGGCTCCTCGGGGGTATTAAAATACTCAATAGAAGGAAGCCCTCGGGGACTGCAAGAGAGGATATGGGGACAGGAGCACCCCCCTTTCCCTCTCCCGCTGGGCTTTGCCACTCCGGGTGTCCATCACGGAGTAAGCCCCGATCTTCTGGGCCTCCTCAGAGTGTAATCAACAATCCATAACCCCGGTCTGCCTTCATGTGCAAGCCCCACTCCGCTTCTCACGGACGCACCTTTCACGACGTGATCCTCTGGTCCCTGCTGCCTCTTGTTTCTCACACCGAGCATGACTCACGTGGGCTTAGAATAAGAATCAACCATGACATCCTCCTATGGGCTGCCCTAGAGCGTAAGCCCCATACCTAAGAGAACTACGAGAACTTTGATCCCTGCCTTCTAGACATGGTACGTAGGATGCCTCCATGAGGTTCAAGCCCGTCACCCATCGGACCACCTGGTCTCTCTTCAGGTCAGTCCCCCAACACCTAGCCGAACTATGTGGACTTTGATCACTGCTTCCTAACCAGGGTACGTAGGAAGCCTCCCTGAGGTTCAAACCCAATGGTCGGTTGACCCGATCATCTCCACATCAGTTAACCATGCCACTCCTACTACTGCCTCAATTGAGTTCCAACCCTTCGGGGTCATTAATCCAACGGGGGATGGTAATCCTCGGGCATAAATGATTCTGAACCCTTGCGTCTAGTTGACCGTTGCCCACTAGGGTTTAATCTGTGGAACTATGTTTGGGTATAAACCAAATATTCGCATACATATGAATACGTCTTAAATCTATAAGAGAGTCCCGGAACAGGCAATAATTCCCCCCCAAAAAGGGTTCGATGAGCCCGACTTCCCATCCTCTCGACCAATGTGAGTTCTTAAGAGTCACTGGTCAGACCATCCGGCGAACGCCTTGCTTTGGAAAGCAGGTCCATCAATAATTGGAAACGGAGCAGTTGGGCATTTCTTGGCTGAATAACCATGAAAAAAACAAAAAATGGTGAAACCAATGTGAATCTTTAACCAAACATGACGGATTTATCCTAATCCCACCATGTTCCCCCTTATGCTCCAAAGGAGGGCCAAGCAAGGTCATTAATTATGAATGGGATTATGAGATGCTGCTTTGACAACTTTACAGCTTGTATTTTCTAAAATTTTTCGAAGGAACTACTTTCATAACTCCCTTTGATCCAATGGCATCGCAAAGGAACTCACAACAGCATGCTTCCAAGGAAACAAAGACGAGGCCTCCTCAAAAACGGAGGACCCCATCACCCACCCATCATCTTCAATGCTGGGTTTCAGATGCGCTGATCCGAGAGTACCACATGAATGGTACTCTCCCAATGGTGGAGGCGGTCATGCACACCCTCCGATCCATCAAGAGTCGCTGGTCGCCTACCTAGAAACGACCGCAAAGGCGGACCCAGAAATCTCATGTCGTTGTCTCCAACCGTTTAGGGAGCCTATCCCTAGAATGGGACAATGTGTACCTCTCTTATCTCAGGGAGGCGGATGAGGTCGACGTTGAGGACTTCATCCCTGTCAAATGAGGGTTCCTCTCTAAGTCCCCCTCCGGAAGGCATCATCGCGGTCACGCCGCGACTCAACATCCTCGCTCCGAGGAGGATGTTTCCCCGAGGATTTAGGCCCACGCTCCCCGAGCCCCGGCCCCTAGGACCGCCCGACGAGGGCGGAAGACATACAATCAGGGACCGGTCATCACCCTGGTCCTTGAGGAGGAGCTCCGATGCCCAGCCACGAAGGCATACCCCAAACATGCACCTACACCTGTTCACTCCTCCCAAGCCTGCCATCCAGACATGGCAGCATCATACGAGCCGATGTGCATCCCTGCCAAGATCCATAAAGACCGTCGCTCATGCAGGATGGCACTTACAAGGCAGGCACCTCTCCCTGCCTAGGGTTGTAGAACCCACTAGCTTGACGAGGTGGCGACCTGGAACCTGCAGGACCAGCTTCTGGCAGTTTCTTCAGACTCCCTCCATCCTGATATGGTGGCGATCAACAAATCCCACCACCCAGATGTGGCGGAAAATCATAGGCAGGCATGTCTCCCTGCCAACAATGGCCACCGACTCGATATGGTGGGAAATCAATATATGCAGGTCCAGCCCCCTCCAGATGCAAGTAAAGTCTGCCACCCCGATGTGGTGGCAAACAGAGAGAGAAACCAGCATATCCCGGTACAAGGACAAATTCGTTCACGTGCCCCGATATAGAAGAATTTCCAGTACCCACTGACCACTAGTGGACCGGAGTAGGATATTCCTACTCTGATACCGGAATGGAGCTTCATACCCATTCTAGCCAAAGATCTCTCTTTACAAATCCTGGCAATGATGGAGGAGTAGGTATCGATCCCAGATCATATCTTGCAGACTTAACAACATGTAATTGAATTGACGACAATAGCAATGACTCGGGACCATGATCTTGTCTCCCTAATTGAGGCGACTCTTCTAAGAGATGATATAGCCACTGCATCCCTACTTCAGCCCAGGATGGCCGTCGGCTATATTCCGCGACGCAAGGCAACCAGATCTAGCAGCTTCGCTCGTTCCAACTGGGGGACACCCTTCCATCACGGTGGATGCTCTAGAGTTGTCATATATCCTTTCTAAAAGTGATGATGTTCGTCGGCGTATCCTGGCAATGTCACAGGACCCAATTAGATAGGGACCCAAAGGTGAAGGCAGTTATCAACAGCAGACGGTCCCCGCTGCCCGCAAAAAAGCACCCCAAACGTGACGAAGGCAGTCAGAAAATAAAGAGTGGGTTCATGACTCTGCTCTGCTGGATGCTGGGGTTTCTAATGCTGTTAAGCATGCATCAAAGGCCTTAAACCCTTCCCACCCATTACCATATTATGGGAGTGATAGTAGCAGTCACGAAGGTACTCCTCGAAATGTCACTACCAGCAGCTCTGAAGGTCCTCCCAAGAGCACCCGTGGGGGCCTCCCCCGCGGGCATATAACGATCGGTCACGAGAGATTCTCTCTTGATGCGAGTCACATAAACCCTCAACATGACCAGAATATCGAGCAGCAAGAATGTCCTTCACTTGATGTGGTCCTCCCTGAAGGACCTCCCTAGGGTATACACTGCAATCACTCTCCATGTAGTGGGACCATAGATTGTGATGGTAGTCCTCGCTATCATAGTCTCAACTATGGAGGCCCTCCCCGTAGTGACGTCTCATTACGACAAGAAGGTCATCCCCTTGTCATAGCCTTCCCTGAAGGTCCTCCCCAGGGGTTACGCTGCAATGGATCTCCACGCATCCAGGAATCAGGTCACGGTGGTAGTCCTCGCCACCCAGATAATAGAAGTCCTCCCCGTAGAGAAGTCGAGCAACGAGAAGGCCCTCCCATCGTTATGGTACATTATAGAGGCCCTCCTTAGGATGTATCCCGCAGATATTCTCCCTGTGGTAGCAGAAATGTTAGTCCTCACCATTGCCGCAGCTGTGATGGTAGTCCTCGCCACCATGGCCGCCATTGCGAAGGTCCTCCCCTTGTCACGATGTGTCCTGAAGGTCCTCCCTATGATGCGCATCAAATGCCAAGCCATGATGGTCATCCTCACCATGATGGAAGTTGTTGCAAAGGTCCTCCCCATAACAACGCCATGCATCCAGAAGGTCCTCCCCTTGCTGCAACATGCCTTGGAGGTCCTCCCTAGGGTGTGCACTACAAAATTCCTCTATGTATTGAAGCATCAGGAAGTAATGTTAGTCCTAGACATTACGGTTGTCATTGCAAAGTTCTGCCCCGTGATGACATATTATATCGACAGGAAGGTCCTCCTATTTCCGAATCAGGCACCGAAAAGTCCTTGTATGCCAAGGCTCTCAGAAGGACGGGATCGATCATGTCAGACTCCCACCTTGTCGCCAGTGACACCCTTCTTCGATCGGGAGACTTTCTAGGGCCGCGTTCATCCTCTGAAACACCTCGGAGTCTCCCTCAAGACAATTCTATTCCTACCAGTCCCACTGCCTCTGACTACAGTGACATCCTTAGTTGGGCTGACCAAGTAGAGGTATCACTGGCAGAGGAGTATGCCGATATGTTGCACCTAAGGAAAGGACTGGCCAAGAATGATATACAAGTTATATTTTGGCCCACGTCCACCTCTCAGTACGACATACCCAAGGAGTTGTCAGAAGAATGCATGCACGACATCCACCATAATATGTGGACGACCCTCCGCTGGCTGATGTCAAGCTTACTGCCCTATGACGGGTATGTAGACCACGTCAAGACGATAGGGGATCTCCTGCGTCACATCGACCTGGAATCCCTTTCCTCAATGCGACAACAACGCCCCGAGAGGCGCAAAGGGAATATGGGGGCAACTTGCCTCCGTGCACTGCACGAACTGCGCCTCCTTATCGGTGATGCTCCGACAAGAGTCCATATAAGGGGATGGGGGGACACAGATCTTTTCATTTCACTCTTATCCCCACCTAGAAAAACTCGTTCGTCATGGTATCGTGTAACGTCGTCACATCGAGACGGCAATCGGGTGGACCCCCTGTTCAGGAAAGGCAACACACCCAACAGAGTCGGGCCTCGAGTAAGTCCCATAAGCGTCAGGCCCAGCGGGAACGAGCTATTTAAATACTCCTGAATCGGGCCACCGAGAGCATACAGTAGGCCTCTCGCCTAAGAGAGGTCCATCAACGATCTCTGCCTGCCTCCCTAGAAGGGACTGATCCACAAGTGAATTCGGCACTATATCCGGTTCACCCCTGGATGGGGTCACACAAGATCTGGAAGGTTGCGATAGACGCAGCTACTACCGCAATCCAGGGTCAACCCTAGCCTGCAGGGTTGGGGGCATTTTTAACATCAAATTCCCCCGTAAGACCAATAAAACCATGAAGAGACTCAACATATAGGGAATAGATCCATCCCTAGCCCTCAGGGTTGGGGGAATTATTACCCGTTCAACAATAATCTCCCCCACGAGAATTCATATTCTCTCATCTAGGGAGGACAATCAGAAGAGAAGGTACCCGTACTATCTCTTCATGTGAATCATCACCACCTCCGAGAGGAAGGCGCACTATAAGGTCGCATCAAATAACTCTCCGCGACACCCATCGTCAAGAAGTATGAGGGCAATCCCAGGTCATGAAAGGGATGGCCATCCATAGATGTGGGAGATCCTATTCCTATTTGGAAGATGACGTCCCCTCCACCCCGCAATATGAGTTCATCAACTCCATAGAGGCTAACCCGCGGGTGACACCGGAGAAAATTAAAATCCAGACGGATCGGGAGATGATGGTTCCGGTCAGGCTGTGACTCACAGTGAACCACTAGGAGTGCACACCTGGAACCATATGGCCGCTCTAAATATGGCCACCCCTTTAGATAACCTCCCTCTGCTTACCCTACGAGCTCCCAACAAGGATAAGAACAAAGGAACGGTAACCCTTAACTCGTACCCCTCTCTCGATAAAAACGAGCCACTCACGCTCGAAGAGAGGTTCGCTTGACAGGAAGAAGAGATGAAAGAGTTGAGGCGGCTTAACGCTGAGCTTCACCAGAGGAACCACCATATTGAAAGTGCGTCCCAAGAAGAGCCATGTGATGCACAACCGGAAATTGCACCTCAATGGCTAAGGCTTGCCCCAAAAAACGAAGCATGATCAGGGCTCCGGTATAATGAGGTGTCTGGTTCGTCCAACTACCTAAACGTGGATGATGAATACTAGGGTTTCCCTCCACTTTGGAGACAACCGGTGCAAGTACGCCTGAAACCTCTGAGGGTACCCTGAATGGAATATGCACCCTTGGTGCCGGCCAATCTGGATCCTCAGGCAATGCCTCGGGCTATGCCTGCCCAGGACTGGGCCCAACAGGATGTAATCTAGGGACTCACCAATACCATTGAGGCACTAACAGCTCGACTAGAAGCTATGGAAGGTCGATGCGCTCCGATACAGCCGGAGCGGAGACCCTACCCTGATTGGGTGACCAACACACCACCTCCACCCAATTTTGGGAGCCCTGTATTCCCCATCTTCAATGGATTAGGTGATCAGGAGCAGCATTTGATGCACTATTCATCCTATTGAGACCTTATGATGGGGACTCTGGAATAGAAAGAAGCAGTGAAACTCATATTCTTCTTCCGGACCTTGCAATGATCCACCTTCGTCTGGTAGACGAGTCTTCCGGCCCATTCGATAAAGAGCTAAGAGGACCTTCGGCAGCAGTTCCTATTCCACTTCAGTTCAATGTTGCCTAAAATAACGGTCAGAGATCACCTGAACTACAAGCAAAGGGAGAACGAGAGGGTATCATATTTCATTGCCAAATGGAATGGTCTGACCTATTCTTTGAACATGAAAATGCCTCAAGATGAGATACTATCCATATGCATTGATAATCTCAAAGATGAGTTGCGAACATCACGCATACCGGTGGAGTGCACCACTGGCTTCTGCCATCTCTCGGCTATTGCTCAAAGAATTGACGACTCCCTGCAACAGACTAATTCAAAGTCCTGAATAGCCTCGTAGGCTCTGGTGAAGAGAGCTCCTAGAGTTAAAGCGTCCTCTGCCACACTCAAGCCGGCCCCTGTGCCCGCTCCGCCACTCAGGCCTCCACCAAATCATTAAGGGCCCCCTGCATATCAGTAGCTGCCACCACCTAAACAGGACGATCAGAGAGGACAGAAGCGAAACCAGTTCGAGGAACGAAGTCAAAAAGTATACTCATTCTAAGACGATAATGTTCATGGCTATTTCATTTCCGCCCTGAACTGGAACTTGCTCTGCCTCCCAGAGCCATGGAGACCTGAAGAAGTTGGCCAGGATGATAGGCTATATTATTTCCCCTACCACTGGATGTTGGGGCACAGTATCCATGAATGATTTATCTTCAATGACCTCCTGCAGAGGATGGTAGATCATGGACAAGTCGAGTAGGGACCACCCCCAGAACATGTGGCATGTATCTCTACCACCGACTACGACAAAGAGGAGGGGTGAACGAAAGTCACCAGAAAGTAGGGGCAGACATTTGACAAATGGATGACTTGGAAGACTATCAACCGAACCTAGGGCATACTATGAGCTCAACTACAACAGACGGTCTTTCCACCACCATCCCCTAGAGCTGCAGAGCCGAAAGCATCGGCCTCACAACCCTCCACAATCCGGTCATCAGGATAGAGACGAAAGAGGAAACAATCACAAGAGGAGCAGTCCGCAACTAGGCCAAAGTTAGTCCCGACCCTGGCAGACTTTATGCCCTTGAATTTGGAATCACGGGCACTGACCCACCAAACGGCACTATCAGAGACAACCGACCAGGTTGACCTGTCAAAGGATGAAGATCCAATCTTTGGTTCTATCAATTTCATCCATCTCATGGAATCATTCCCTAATGAAGGGTATGATTACGAACCCGAGTTCCCTACACGATCAGCCGATAGGAGGAATCGTAGAGGCAAGGGATACCAGGGGAGGCACAGCCGCAACCAAAACCAACACTACGATTGATCCCCGGCCCAAACCGATAATACCACAGAAACCCTTGGGAGAGCCCTTTAGCAGACTCAGCAGGAGAGGGAATGCCCCTCTACCTCCACAAGCGGCCACTCTGGCCATGTTGTTCTGTGATACCCACTAGAGGAGGAGCAATTTTCTGGTCGCCTAGTGTGCACAAACAGACCGGCCATGCCAAGTCCTCAAAATGCGGGAACACCATCAACATCCTTCCCCACAGATGGTCCCTCCTCGTCAAATGCTCCAGCTCCCAATGCACCCGCTAGGACTCTCCTGCCAACGGAGAAGCGTCGACCGCTAGAGAAAAAATACGACATCCTTAAGAAGCTGACGTCAGTACTAGCCATGTTTTCAATCCTGGATGCCCTAAATTTGTCTGCCGACCTTAGGGAGGCGCTCATCGTAGCTTTGATCAGCCCCCATGAATTCCAAGACGATGTAGCAGCTGTAGAGAATTACTGGATGGAGACTGGCCCGACTGAATGCAATGCAGTGATTTCCTTCACCGATCAGGACGAAGATGCCATCATGCAAGGAAACATCAGACTTCTATATGTGTCTGGCACGCTGAATGGTATTGATCTCCAGAATGTCATTATAGACAATGGCTTTGGAGTAAACCTCCTTCCCCTATGGACACTCCATAAGTTGGGCTATAGTGAGGATGATCTAATTCCATCGGCCACAACATTGTTGGGTTACGACAAGAGTGAGCAGAAACCAATGGGGAAGATTAAGCTAAAGACTCATTTTGGTGACCTGGTAGCCTATACAGAATTCCTGGTGGTTCAAAAGAGCACAGCATTCAATACCCTGTTCGGAACGACGTGGCTCCAAAAGCACATGGTCGTTCCTTCATCCTACCACCAGTTTATCAAGTAGTGAATCAATAGACATAGTGGGACGTTGCACGCTGACAAGACCCATTTCGAGCTCTCCGAGTCACATTACATCGACACGAGGTTCTATGAGAAAAAGAAAAGGAAGCCTTTGATCGACGACGTCGACTGGATCCCCGCTCCACATGGCCTCTAAATGGTCCCCGATGACCCCCTCGGGCAGGATGTCAGAGATTATGTCATGCCCATCAACCATTTAGAGAGTAGTAGTTTAAGTCCGGACATGCATGCAGATGTCCTCATGACTTCATCCACGATGGCCGAGCACGAAAATGCAGGAACTTCTACCAACCCTCGATTTGGGGATGAATACTCAAGAAAGGATGCATGCGATGCCTCTCTCTCAAACCCCGAAGGCTCAAACCGGAAACACTCTCCTCATCAAATCAAGAAGATGAGGACATGGGAGAAGAAGAGGGAGAAAATCTTAGAGATGCACCTCCCGCTTCTGAGGAGGGTATCTCCACCACTGTGGACGAGCTCATGGAAAAAAACCTAGGTACCGAAGAAAACCTGAGGCCCACTCTCATTAGCGTGGCCATGTCTCTCAAGGAACACAAGGTATATACCTCCTTCCTAAGGCAACACCGGGAAGTATTTTCCTGGAATTACACCGAAATAACATGACTCAATCCCGAGGTAGTGACGCATCACCTGGGTCTTCCAGAAGTCCATCGAGGCTGCAAAGAGGCCGCCAGAAGGACCCACCCCTGACACGCTGCCAAGATAAAGGCTGAAGTCGATAAGATCATTAAAGTAGGATTCATCAGGGAGGTCCAGTACCCCATTTGGATGGCCAACATCCTCCCTATCAAGAAAAAGATCGGGCAAATCCGTGTCTTCATTGACATCAGATACCTCAATCAGCATTGTCCTAAAGATGACTTCCCGGTTCCAATCACCGAGTTATTAATTGATGTGACGGCCGGGTATGAGACTCTATCCTTCATGGATGGATATTCCTTATATAATCAAATCAGGATGGCCCGAGAAGATGAAGAAGCCACTGCCTTCAGGGCCCCTCAAGGGGTATACTGTTATAGGGTCATGCCCTTTGGTCTCAAGAATGCTGGCACCACGTATTAGCGTGCCATGCATCAGATCTTTAAGCCGTTCCTGGGGAAATTCGTTGAATGTTACGTGGATGACCTAGTGGTCAAGTCCAGACAGCGCTCAGATCACTTTTCGGACCATGAGACCATCTTCAATATGCTCCGACAGCATATCTTGAAGATGAACCACTTGAAATGTGCCTTTGGGGTTACCTTAGGGAAATTCCTTGGCTTCGGCGTATGCCATCGTGGCATCGAAGTCGGCCCTGAGAAGACGAAGGCTATCCTGAGCCTTCGACCCCCTCAAAATCTCACTGAGCTAAGGGGATTCCAAAGGCACCTAGCATATATTAGGTGGTTTATAGCCAACCTGGTAGGAAAATGTTTTCCCTTAACCTGGTTGATGAAGATGGGGGTCACGTACCAATGGACGGATGATTGCCAAGAAGCGTTCGACAACTTGAAGAAGTACCTCCTAATCCCACAAGTGCTCACGCCCACGGTCGAAGGAAGTCCTCTCATTCTATATGTGAAGGCCCTAGAACGGTCATTCGGATCCTTCCTCATACAGAAGAATGACACCGGCAGCGAATATAGTCTCTATTACCTCAGTCAAACCATGATTGATGCTGAGGCTCGATACTCAAATATCGAGAAGAGCTGTCTAGCCTTGGTATTTGCGGTTCAAAAGCAGCGACATTATCTGCAGCGTCATGAGGTCCATTTGATCTCACAGAGTAACCCGCTCGAGTACATCCTTAGTCATCCGATGCTAATTGGATGCATATCCCGATGGGTGGTCATCCTACAACAATTTGACATCTAGTTCGTGCCTCAAAAAGCCATCAAGGGCCATGCATTAGCAGACTTTCTAGCAGATCACCCTTCAACAGGTACCACTGCACCGGACGCTGAACTACTTGATGAAGATATTATTTCAGTTCAAAATGAGTTTTGAGTATGGGAAATGTACTTTGACGGTGCGTCCCGAAGCCCCCCCAAGAAGAGGATGGAGGATACCAGATTCAACAAAGTGGGTCTGGGGATAATACTCGTGTCCCCAGAAAAGGCAGTTTTTCCATATTCCTTCCTCCTCTAAGAGGGATGTACGAAAAATGATTCAAAATATCAAGCCCTCATTGCAGGCCTAGAGCTCGCACTCCAGGCACAAGTACAACACCTTAAGGTAAAAGGTGACTCGGAGCTGGTCATCAAGCAAGTCAATAGTGACTATGCTATTAAAAAGGAGGAGATGATCCCCTTGTTTGACCATGTCCGAGGTTTAATGGCCGATTTCTCCACATAACCAACACTGAATTATATTTCCCGGTCCCAGAATGCTCAGGAAGATGCATTAGCCAACGTGGCCACAACCCTATCCGACCCAGATCGGGATGAAACGGTTATCTGTATTTCTCACCGTCGAATGGTATTTCCATTTGTTCAAGATAAGACGGAAGAGATCCACGAAGTCAGTCCTGTCCCTGAGCCATATGCTACTGCTACTGGCTTGATTACCCCCCATCACAAACTACCTTCAAGGGGGAGTCCTTCCATCACACAGGGCTGAACGAGAGAAAATACGGAGAAGGGCAATCAATTTTGTCCTATATGGCAGCGCGGGTCAGCAAGAGGTACTCTACAAAAAAGGCCTCGATGGAGTGATCCTCATATGCATTGACAGAGAAGAAACCAATGTCATCGTGACTGAAGTACATGTTGGAGCATGTGGAGCACATAAACCAGGGACCAAGCTTTCCTATCAGGTTCGAAGGCTTGGGTACTGCTGGCCCATGGTGGCACGAGACTGCGAGCATTTTACCGCGAAATTCCACTCATGCCATATTCATGCCAACTACATACAGCATCCCTCAGAGTTACTTCATCAAGCTAAGTACTCCTGGTCATTTTCCATCTGGGGGATGGACATCGTGGGACCATATCCTCCCACCACGGCCAAACAACTGACGTATATCCTCACAACGACCGAATTCTTTTTCAAATGGGCAGAATTTATACCCCTCAAGGAATTTGAGGCAAGAAATATTTTCATCTTCATGGAGACAAATATCATCACCAGATTTTGTGTCCCTCATACCATATTGAAGAACAACGACACCAATTTCTGCTCTACTGAGTTGGAAAAGCTATACCACGAGTATGGTATCAAGGCTAACCACTCATCCCGCTACCATGCAGTGGCCAACAGACAGATATAAGCTTTCAACAAGAAATTTTCCAAAATCCTCTAGAAAATGGTGGAAAAATACAAGAATTCATGGCCGGATAAACTCCTCCATGCATTGTGTGTGTATTGAACCACAATCTGCTCCTCTACTCGGTCTACCCCGTACTCATTGGTGTACGGCACAGAGGCGATCCTACCCATTGAACTCTAACTTCCATCACTCTGTATTTCAATATGTGATCGATTATCTAATGATGAGCAGTCAGAAAAGTGGTTAGGTGAATTGGAACAGCTAGACGAGAAGCGGTTCCACACTATGCACCACCTGGAAGTATACCAGAACTGGATCGCATGAGCCTTCAACAAAAAGGACTGCCTCCGATCTTTCATGGAAGGAGAATTAGTTCTGGTCCTCTGGACTATAATGATACCTTGGAAGAAGCTTCCCAAGATGGAGCCCAAGTGGGAGGGACCATATGCTATACACAAGGTCTACTCCAACGGAGCATACGCCCTCATCTCCGTGGACGGGCAATTCACTACAGCTCCTACCAATGAGATATTCTTGAAGAAGTATTTCATATAGAGACAAAGGAGTATTCACGTCCTCACCACATGACTTTAAACTACATGGAGTTCGTCCATACCACACAATGATAAACTGCACGGATGAAGAAAAAAATGAGATGTACACTCGTCCGAGCTATATGACACTAAACTGCCAAGCACGTCGTCCTAACCACAAGACATTAAAGTGTATGGACCTCATCCGACCTGTATGACACTAAACTGCCAAGCACGTCATTCTAACCACATGATGTTAAACTGTATGGCCCTCCTCCGAGCTCTATGACATTAAACTGTGAATAACCTCGTCCTCACCGCATGACGTTAAACTGCACAGAATCTAATAATTCCCTCATCCTCGTCGCATGGTGTTAAACTTCATGGATTTCATCTATTCATCCTGACCACATGACGTGAAACTATACAGACACAATCCTCAATGCATGACATTAAACTGTACGGATTTCACAGAACAACATATGGCTTGATTCCTGCCCCTGCAGGATACGTAGCGACGTCGGGATTCCCTATCCTGGCCCAGCCACTTCAAAAAAAATGTGTCCCCTTTCCCCCGTGTATGGACCAGACCTGCACGGGGTGTATCATCTTTACAAAGAACTACATACGGATTGCTTCCTTCCCTTCCAGGATACGTAGCGACGCCATTATTCCCTATCCTGGCCCAGCCACTTCCAAAAAAATTCCCTCTTCCCCTGTGTACGGACCAAACCTGCACTGAGTGTGTCATCTTTTAGAGAACTACGTGAGGCTTGATTCCTTAACTTGTAGGATATGTAGTGAGGCCATAATTCCACACCCTGGCCTAGCCACCTCAACAAGAAATAAAACAAAAGAGCCCATTCCCCCGTATACGGACCAGACTTGCACGGGGTGTATTCACATCCTCACCGCATGACATTAAACTGCATGGAGTTCTTCCTTACCGCACGATGATAAACTGCATGGATGAAGAAGAATTAAGAATTCCCCTCCCACCGTGTATGGACCAGACCTGCATGGGGTGTGCTCGCCGTCCTCACCGCATGACGATAAACTGCACGGATTCCAAAGAACTACGTACGACTTGATTTATGCCCTCGCATGATACATATCGACGCCAGGATCCCCAACCTTGTCCCAACCCCTTAAAAAATGCCCTTTTCCCCCGTGAGTGAACCAGACCGACACGGGGTGTTTCTCGTCCTTACCGCATGACGTTAAACTGCACATACAATGATGTAAAAATGCCCCTTCCCCCGTGTTCGGACCAGACCTGCACGGGGTGTATATCATTGTCCCCAATGCATGATATTAAACTATGCAGACCCCTTTTTTCTTTCACGTGGGGTCTCCTTCATCCCCATCACATGACTTTAAACTACGCAGTCCCCTTTTTTACTTTCACATGGGGTCACCTTCATCATTACCACATGATGTTAAACTGCATGGATTTTGTCCCCACCGCACGATGTTAAACTGTGCAAACCCTTTTTTTTCTTTCACGTGGGGTCACCTTCATCCTTACCACATGACGTTAAACTGCATGGAGTTTTTCCTCACCGTATGACGTTAAACTGCACGGACTTCGTCGTGACCCACCCAGGACACATGGCGATACGAGATGGAGATACTCATTGCACATTTGGATACATCCTTTCCATACATCAGGCTCCACGACCAGGATAATTATGGATCTTCATAACTACTCATGTCCATCGGAGGTCGAAAGTTATCGACCCATGGACACCTTTGTATGACTATGCATACAGTGCCCTCAGCAGCTCTGCATATTGATAGCCCTTGGCCAGTCTACCAAAGGCAAGATTTCCAAAGCTGACACTCTTCCTAGCTCCGTATGCTTACCGGCCTCAGAGCCCCCATACCATACCTCTTGACCCAGAAGTTTAGGACGATGTGGTTTACAATTTCATTCCCCTTTTCACATCCAAATGTTTCCAGGGTATCCTAATCTGGCTAGCCTGTGTGTTTTTCAGTGGTTCACATAGAGACCTGCATCAACAAACATCAATCCAGGACTAGGCTACTTTGACACAACAGACAATTGCAGTGAAGATGTATTCTGTATACCCGGACACCATTATCCCCACATGCCGAACTCTACACTGGGAGCAGTCACAGATTCTCATAATCATTCATGGCCATCGGAAGTGGAAAGTTATCAACCCGTGGACACCTTTGTACGACTATGCATACCATGCCCTCAGCGGCTCTGCATAATGATAGCCCCTCGCTTGTCCATCAAAGGCAAGATTTCCTCGGGTGATAATTTCCTAGCTCTGTACGGCTACCGGCCTCAGAGCCCCCACACCATACCTCCTGATCCAGGAAAGCTCAAAGTTGTAGTTTACGACCTTCATCCCCCACCCTGTTCTAAATATATCAGAAAATCATGACCCAATTATCCTTTGATTGACTGTAGCAATAGTCACCCAATGGTCCGAGCTCTATGACCGATAAACTAGAAGTATATCGTCTGCACCGCATGATGTTAAACTGCGTGCAGTAAAGGCACACCCCTGCGAGCAAGATAAATCAGCGAAGGGGGCTCTTTGAAACTCAATAAGCAACCATGGAAGGATATTCCCAACATGTCCAGATATTCCCCTGCCAAATGACAGACATTGTGGCCCGGATAATTGTGGATCCTCATAACCATTCATGGCCATAGGAAGTGGAAATTCATCGACCTGTGGAATCCTTTGTACGACTATGCATACCATGCCCTCAACATCTCTTCATAATGATAGCCCCTTGATCGTCCATCAAAGGCAAGATTTCCATAGGCGATGCTCCTCCTAGCCTTGTACGCTTACTGGCCTCAGATCCCCCATATCACCTTTCTTGATCCAAGAAGCCCCGGATCCATTATTTACACCATCAACCCCCCTTCCATGTTTGGGGAATTTTAAGGTATTCGAGCCCAGTTATATTATGATAAAGGTAAGACTTCGCAATAATGCCCCCCATCCTCGCCGCATGAACTTAAACTGCACGACAACTCTTCAAAATTCCCTCTTCCTCATTGCATGACGTTAAACTGCATATAAACCTTTAATAATGCTCCTCGTCCTTATTTCATGACGTTAAACTTCACGGTCGAACCCATCATGGGTTCAGTAAAAAACAAAGGCTTTTCTCTCTCTTGCAGTGTATGGGTCTGACCTGCACAAACCACCGCCTCACACCAGCGTGAGAAAGAATTACTTAACCTATTCTCAAGAAATTTATTGTAGATATTTCCCCCATATTCTGGGACACTTTCATCATAAACCATACTCTTTACTCAGAAAAAGCCGAACTCTCATAAGCCACCCCGGGTGGTTCCAAATCTCATATTCCCTGAAGTTGCTCGGCTATCAGAAGTAGATAGTCATTGACTTAAGGACACATTTGTATGACTATTCATACCATTCCCTCAGTGGCTCTGAATATTGATTTCCCCTGGCCCGTCAACCAAAGGAATGTTTTCCTTGGGCAATGATTCTCTCCGTACTCTTCTTGGCCAATGAGCCCCCATTTCTATCTCGGAATTCGAAAACCATCTGAGTTATAGTATACCAACCTCTTCCACAATCCAACCCGTATGCGGCGGGGTGTCTTTGAAAAGATTACCAAGACCCAGGAGAAGTCGATCCCTTTCAGATGATGTCCCAGCTGCATGACTTTAAATGGCGTCAAGCCTCGACCATCCCTTACGCTAGCTAAATGTGTAGGGAGGTGGTCTCCAGACCACGTTCCTGGTTAATACCGATGCTCCCAATACCCTTTCAGATGTCACACTCCTCTTCTGAGCCACCCCTGGTGGTTTTCATATTTTTCCATTCCACCCATCGTGGTTTCCATAAGCCTAACATCCATGAAGTCCCCTGTCCATCAGAAATGGATAATTATTTTACTTAAGGAAACCTCTATGTGACTATGCATACCATGCCCTTAGTGGCTCTGTATATTGACTTCCCCTGGCCACTCTACCAAAGGCTAGTTTTCCTTAGGCAATTCTATTCCTGCCTCTGTACGCCGACATGACTCCAATGCCTTGAGACATGCCATGTGTGCCACTCAAATTCAAACATGTTTCCACCCACATGCGTCTGAAGGGTATTAAGATGTCTTCTAATCAGTTGAACCTTATTGGGGCCTCACCCCACCATATTTTGTCAAAGATATTCGACCTAAAATAGCAGTAATGATGGTCTTGTCGGCGGGACCTTAAACCGCTCACAAAAGAAAGAGGCACAAAGCCTGTTAGGCCGAAAACCTGAAAAGGGTGACCTAAGAAAAAGTCGGGATGTACCTGCAGGGTCCATACCAGATGGGCCCATGCAAAATCAGGGCATTAAAAGAAGAAAAATACATAATGTTTGTAGGGTTTTCCTATAAAACCCTAGTAATAGTCAGACTGTGCTCCCTGTATCCCATGGTACAGGAAACAATTAGGGCTTGTTTTCCTAAGTTATGATTAGTTCTGATTCAGTGAATTGTTATTTTCACAAAAAGAGTTATAAGTAACAATCAAATTCCACATCAACGAGCGATTGATGGAGACTGTATTTCACTCGAAAAAAGGGGGAGGAAGTCCAGAATCTGGGGTCTCTCATTCATACAAAAGAAAGGGGGACAGTGGGGTAAGTAAAACAGGGGATAAAAAAGTAGCTCTGATAGTTATAAAGGATCCTGACTTTCTCTCCCCACGAGATCAGCGACTATGCGGCGAAGGTTGTTGTCGGATTGTTCCAACACAGCCTTCTCCCTGGTTTCAACCTCAGCCACCAGACAGATATGCTCCACTGTGGTTTGGAGATCACTGATCCCTTTTCTGGTAATTTCAAGATGACCAGTCATAGCTGATAACTGATCCCTCAGCATCGCAGCCCGTTCTTCACATTCATGAAATTCGGAGGACAGGATGGCCACCTGATCTCGAGAGATCGCCTATCGTGCTATCAGTTGATGGTGATTTGTTGTGGTTTCCTCCAAGGTTTGGGCCCCACAATGAGTGGTCTCGATGTGAGCAATCTTTTATTCATTAGGGACAACTTCTTCGTGGGCCATGAAAACTTGGCAAGCAAGTGAATGGAACTGCCGATAGTCAAAGCCACCCAACCCCAAACCAAGAGAGAGCTGATGAAGAGCTTCGGTTTTCATTTCCATTTCAGCTAAGGGGGTTTTGGTGATGATTTCACAGATTCGGGTCTAGCACTACTAGAAAAACAGGTATTTGTGACGGGTCATTTGCGACGGGATCCCGTCGCAAATGGCTTGTTGTGACGGGGGCCCGTCGGAAATGGCCCGTTGTTGAAAACGGTGTCGCAACAACAATTATTTGCGACGGGCCCGTCGCTAAAGCCTTTTTTGCGATGGGGATTCTCTCCATCGCAAATAGTACTCCGTATATTTGTAAAAAACTTTTCAAATAGTAATGGCGATGGGCCCCGTCACAAATACCTGTTGCGACAGGCCCGCCGCAAATAGTTTTTGTGACGGGACCCGTCGGAAAAACTATTTAAAAAAAATAAAAAACAATTAATAAATTATTTTAATGCATATAATAATAATACTATTTGCGACGGGCATAGTATCCCGTCACAAATACTTTAAAAAAAATAAATAAAAAAATTAATTATTAATAAATTATTTTAATTAATATAATAATATTCCAATTATAATTCAAAAATAAAAAATAATAAAATATTAATAAATGATTTTAAGTAATATAATAATAGAATTATAATTCACAAATAAAAATAATAAATTATTAATAAATTATTTAAATTAATAGAATAATAATAGAATTATAATTCAAAAATAAAAAATAATAGAATATTAATAAATGATTTAATTAATATAATAATATTATAATTATAATTCATAAATAAAAAAAATATTAATAAGTTATTTTAATTAATATTAAAATAATAGAATTATTTTACATTCAAATATTAAAATAATTCAAGTATTACAAAAAAATATAATTAAATTATAATATTATAAAATTTTAATATATATATATAATTTAATATTATAAAATATAAATAATATTATTATTCATATTAATATTGTTACTTCAAAATATAATATTATTAATATTATATAATGAGACAGAAACTACGAATAGAAAAAAAAATCATATTTTCATTTCACAAATTTTATAACATAAAAACAAACTCTAATCTGAAGGAGGGGGGAGGGGGGGATCTGCAGGTGGTGGTGGAGGAAACTCTATCCCTAAAGCATGAGTGAGTCGGCGCATGTACTCCATCTGCTCCTGATGCTGCTGCAGCCACCGACTCGTCTTCTCCTCGTACAGCTGTTACTAGCGTCGACGCTCCTCCTCATGTTGCTGACGCATCTACTCCTGCTCCTGTCGGTGACTCTCTATCAGTGTAGTCTGAGATCACAACTGATCCTCATACTGTGTAGCAGAAGAAGATGCATGAGCTCCTCTCGATATGGACGCCGACATCACAACACTGCCATAATAATTTTCGGGAGTCATTCGAGAGCTGATACCAACTACCCGGCCCTTCTCGAAGGCATACTGGGTGGCCTGCATCCATGCCGCCTCATCAAACTGACGGCCAGTGGTCTGATCTGATGACTTGGCATGACTCTCAGGTCGGGCCTGTGATGTTGCGGCCTCATATGACTCCTTTAGTTCCAATTTAAAATTAAAATTGTGAATATATTATATGTAGTTAATTTTTAAACTTGAAAAAAAAATACTTACCACAATGTGATGCTGACGATCACCTCTGAGCTCCCCAGTATCAGGATCACTATACATCCTCCGATATACGTCGTACTCCGTAATATCGGGGTGCTCGACAGCCTATAAGAATAAAAAATAAACTGTTAATATTTATAGTTATATAAAATATTTATAAATAATGTACGTACCAGATGCTGTCTATGAGTACTGAAATAACGAGTCCCAGCTCGATGAGTCACCTCCTGTCTCCCCCGATTCTTCCTCCCCACCGATGATCTCCTCTGAAAGGCACCACTCAACCAGTGCGCACATAATCCATCCCATACATGGGATGAAATGTACTCTGGTCGGTGTGCTCTACATGACTCGTCAAAATCTGACACTCCTGCTTTCTTCATGGCAGTTTTTCTTAAATTGTGCCAAAACTGACGAAGGCGATCAGACATGGCCACCTCCCATGCCTCCTGGATGGCGTCACGCATGGTATCCTCGATCAGATACCATAAACCCTACAAATAAATCAAAATATCATGTTAGAAATGAAATAATTTTCAAAATAAAAATTATTTATTTACGTACGTACCAACCAATGGCCGATCATGTCCTGCTGCACATCAATGGGAATCTGCTCCCTTGTGGTCCACGGCTGAGAGAAATAGTTGCGCAAAATAGCGCTGCCCTGTCTGACTGCTATATGCGGAAAACTGTAAAAATAATAAACATTTATTATGTGAATAAATTAATGAAATCTTAGTCAAATCCACAGGTTATCACACAGGTTATCACTCCTCCGTGTGGGTGGATCAAACCCAAGACGTGGACGTCTCTCGCGGACGGGGTCAGGAATCATCAATCGTGCAAGACCGCGCCCCCTCCGCGTAGTCCCTGGAGCGCCTGCAGGCTGAGGGTCATCTGCCAGCAACTCATCTGCATCGAAAGACAGGTCAGCATCCGCCAACTCACGAAATGTGGCGTCGTCCATATGAAACAGAAAATGTTAATGTTGTTAGAAAAAAATTGATAATTACTATTATATATACATATATACATATTATTATAGTATATAAATACCATGGAATTCTATCAGTGTTCATCATCATCATCATCTTCATATATGTCAATGTCATCTTCATATTCCTCCTCAACATCATCAATATCCATTCTAGTTATAGTTGCTTCATCTCTTACCATTTCAAATTCATATGTGACATCATTAACATCATCGTCATCACAGACTCTTAAATGTGGGGTGTCATCATCGATACTCATGTCTCTTTGTAAAAAAGATTTATTTTGAGTACTCTCTTGAAAAACATCAATTCGTTGCACATCAGTGAAAGCACATTCACTTCGACTAAACTGATTGTCTCGAATTTTGATTTTTATTACACTCCACCAATCAGTCAAGTATCTTGATGTAGCACAGTACTTTGCGTAATAAACTTGATGTGCTTGTTGAGCCAATAAGAATGGTTCATTTACTGCGAGAACACTTTTACATTTAATATCGATGATTCCATGAGTCGGATGAACACGCACTCCTCTCTCTGTATCCGACCACCGACATTTGAACATGGTTATGTAATGTTGTCCAAGATAACAGAGTTCAATGATTTCATCAAGTATGACATAAAATTCAACTTCATTTTCTCGATGATGAGATCCTCTCAAGCTAACTCCACTGTTCATTGTTTTTTTCGATTCCCCATATGCATGTGTGTGAAATCGAAATCCATTCACCACATATGCATTATAAGTTTTAACAAGTTTGGAAGGTGGGTTACTCAATACACACGGCCGTTTGTCAATTTTATCAGCATGTCAAGACACCTGAAATTTTTTGAAATAATTATCAATATAATAAGCTATACATTGAATGAGTTTCTAAAAGATAAAGAATTTATTTTACCAGCTTTTGAAACCACTGAGAGAAATTTTTCAGTCGACGTTCTTCGAGAGCAGCTTCTGTAATTTGTGGAATTTGTTTCTTGATATGATTATCATACAACCTATAAAAACCAAAGTTATTTGCTATAACATAAATGATAGAATAAGTGATATAAACACTTACAGTACAACTGATGTCATCTCTTCACAGTTGAGCAGAACATACGTATGACCTCTATGATGTTCATCATCTGAAAGCCAGCGTTCATAAACTCCACCAAAACCAAGCTCTGGCTGGTTGAAAACAGATAATTGATTGTCGATATCATCAATATTCCTCTTGTTCCGTCCCATTCGGTTGTGTTTTGAAGGATACTCAGATTTAAAATAATGGGAGCAGAAAAAAGATATTTCCTCTTGCAAATAATCTTCTCCAATAGATCCTTCAACAGATGCTTTGTTACGTACTTTTCTTTTCCATTTTTGCATGCATCTTTCAAATCGGTACATCCATCGAAACTATACTGGACCTCCACATTTGGCTTCATATGGCAAATGTAACATAAAATGTTCTATTGAGTCGAAGAAAGATGGCGGAAATATTTTTTCCAGTTTACATATAATTACAACAACATCTTTTTCATGTTTTCCTAGA
The DNA here is from genome assembly GCA_963277665.1 of Viscum album. Lineage (NCBI taxonomy): Eukaryota > Viridiplantae > Streptophyta > Magnoliopsida > Santalales > Viscaceae > Viscum > Viscum album. Next base: position 1,745,998,513 of record OY728153.1, read on the forward strand.
GTATCATAATCTGTTGTAGCCGCACAAATTTACCGAAAAAATGAGACATGTCTGTTATGGAATCCCAAATCACAGAATTAAACAGACCTCTTAATACAATGGGTAGAAGTCTTTCCATTATAACATGACAATCATGACTTTTTAATCTAGTAATATGACCATTCTTTACACATCTACCCAAATTGGAAGCACAACCATCTGGAATTCTCAAATCTGCAATCCACTGACAAAATAATAAACGGTTTTCTTTAGACAGTGTATAAGATGCTTTTGGTTTCAGTAACCTTTCTGTTCTGACATTCTCAAACAGCTCCAATTCTAGACGCCTGCAAATTTGGGCAAGATCTAAACGTGCATTTACATTGTCTTTGCTCTTTCCTGGCGTATCCAAAACTGTATGAAACAAATTATCAAAACAGTTCTTCTCAATATGCATGACATCTAACATGTGTCGTACCAACAAATCAGACCAATATGGAAAATCCCAAAATATGCTACGTTTAATCCAATTGTGTTCTTTCCCAAAACCAGAAATTTTCTATTGGTTTATTGTGGGACCAAAAGTGATGGTAGGTAATGAAAATACAACTGATTTTAACTCCGAACCTGATAGAATTTTTGGAGGTCCATCCCTTTCAACTGTTCCTTTTCTGAAATGAGATCTGTTTCTGTGAAAAGGATGATCAGCTGGAAGAAATCTGCGATGATAGTCAAAATAACAAGGTTTCTTTCCATGAATGAGCATAAATGCTTTGTTCTCTCCCATACAGTAAGGACATGATTTCTGACCATGTTTACTCCAGCTAGATAACATCCCATAAGCCGGGAAGTCACTAATTGTCCACATCAATGCTGCTCTCATTATGAAATTCTATTTCGTTGCAACATCATATGTACTGACACCAGTACTCCACAATAAATTTAATTCATCAATCAATGGTTTCAAATAAATATCAATATTTTTCTTCGGATGTCCTGTAATTAGTAAAGTCAAAAAGATATATGGCTCCTTCATCAACATCCATGGAGTTAAATTGTACGGAGTTCAAAAAACAGGCCAACATGAATATTGACTACCATAAGATCCAAACGGACAAAAACCATCAGTGGAAAGGCCCAGTAAAACATTTCTAGCTTCTAAAGCAAAGGATAGATGCACTCTATCAAAATGTTTCCATGAATTACCATCGGATGGATGATTCAAGATTTTATCGGTTGAAATATTCTCTTTATGCCATGACATCATTGTCGCTGTATTCTTAGACATGAATAAACGCTGAAGTCTGGATGCAAGCAGAAAATATCTCAACTGTTTTACAGGAATCAAACGATACTTTCCGTGTTGTCCTTCTTTATATCTCAGTTGCCCACATGTGGGGAAACTATCCAATGACTCATTTTACCCAGAATATAAAATGCATTCATTCGAACATGCATGAATCTTCTGACAAGTAAGTCCCAAATTTCGAACCAGCCTCTTACTCTCATAGTAATTTGCAGGCAAAACATTTCCTTCGGGTAACAGTGTTTTAAGCAAAGAAAATATCTGGTCAAAAGAGGTGTTTGACATTCTGTTATCTGATTTGATAGCCATAAATTTTGCAACTGCTTCTAATTTCCTCATCTTGCAGCCAGGATATAATGCATCTTCAGCAGACCTCAACAAATCATAAAATTCAGAAGGTGCCAACTCAGGATTTGGAGCTATATCATCCGGAGTTTCTATATGTTGAACAGATGAACCTGCAACATCATGTACTAAATCTTGAAACCGGGATGGATCCGGAATCAAGTTGGTATCACCTTCTCTGGAACTGCGTTCACCGTGTTGATACCAAAAAACATAATCTGGTTGAAAACCAAAACGCAAGAGATGTTCCCCCACTTTGTCAAACGTGTCAAACGTTCTTAATGCACATTTTCTGTAAGGTCATTTTATTTTTCCTTCTGAAACAAATTCTGGATTTGATGCCGCAAATGATAAAAAAGTCTCCACACCCTCTACATATAATGGATTTAAACCAGAACCATTTAGATTTCTACGTTGATTTTTCCATATGCGGTCACCTAATAATGATTTTTGACGACCTCGTTGTTCCATATTTTTCTTTAAAATATAAAAGCATTACTGGTTTTGAATAATTTTTTAGAAAACTCAGTCAAGCTAGGATAATTATAGTGTTTATATCATGCACGACTGACACACACTTTTTATTGATATAGACCTAAAAATTGACCCTTTAAGAAATGAATATGTTGAGAATAAAGCAAAACCTGTTACAAATATTGATAATTTTAATATTATATAAATTTTTAATTATTTTCATAGTACTAATATTATTGGTAATTATTCCAAATTATTGGTAATTATTACTAATTATTGGTAATTATTACTAATTATTGGTAATTATTACTAATTATTACTAATTATTACTAATTATTGATAATTATTGGTAATTATTACTAATTATTGTTAATTATTCCTAATTATTGGTAATTATTCCTAATTATTACTAATTATTACTAATTATTACTAATTATTACTATTTACCAGTAATTATTGGTAATTATTGATAATTATTACTAATTATTGGTAATTATTACTAATTATTGGTAATTATTGGTAATTATTGGTAATTATTACTAATTATTGTTAATTATTCCTAATTCTTGGTAATTATTCCTAATTCATGGTAATTATCGGTAATTATGGGTAATTATTGGTAATTATGGGTAATTATTGGTAATTATTACTAATTATTGGTAATTATTACTAATTATCGGCAATTATTCCTAATTATTACTAATTATTACTAATTATCAGTAATTATTCCTAATTATTGGTAATTATTCGTAATTATTGGTAATTATTACTAATTATTGTTAATTATTACTAATTATTGGTAATTATTACTAATTATTGGTAATTATTACAAATTATTGGTAATTATTGGTAATTATTAATAATTATTGGTTATTAATACTAATTATTGGTAATTATTATTAATTATTACTAATTATTACTAATTATTGGTAATTATTACTAATTATTGGTAATTATTACTAAAAATTACTAATTATTACTAATTATTACTAATTATTAGTTATTATTACTAATAATTGGTAATTATTACTAATTATTGGTAATTATTACTAATTATTACTTATTATTACTAAATATTACTAATTATGACTATTTACAGATAATTATTGTTAATTATTAGTAATTATTCCGAATTATTGGTAATTATTACTAATTATTGTTAATTATTAATAATTATTACTAATTATTACTAATTATTACTAATTATTGGTAATTATTACTAATTATTACTAATTATTACTAATTATTTGTAATTATTACTAATTATTACTAATTATTGGTAATTATTACTAATTATTACTAATTATTGGTAATTATCGGTAATTATTGCTAATTATTGGTAATTATTATTAATTATTATTAATTATTACCAATTATTACTAATTATTGGTAATTATTACTAATTATTGGTAATTATTACTAATTATTGTTAATTATTACTAATTATTGTTAATTATTACTAATTATTGGTAATTATTACTAATTATTACTAATTATTACTAATTATTACTAATTATTACTAATTATTGGTAATTATTACTAATTATTACAAATTATTACTAATTATTACTAATTATTGGTAATTATTACTAATTATTACTAATTATTACTAATTATTACTAATTATCGATAATTATTGGTAATTATTACTAATTATTTGTAATTAATACTAATTATTGGTAATTATTATTAATTATTAGTAATTATTACTAATTATTGGTAATTATTACTAATATTATTGGTAATTATTGGTAATTATTACTATTTACCGGTAATTATTGGTAATTATTGGTAATTATTCCTAATTATTGATAATTATTACTAATTATTGGTAATTATTACTAATTATTCGTAATTATTGGTAATTATTACTAATTATTGGTAATTATTACTAATTATTAATAATTATTACTAATTATTACTAATTATTGGTAATTATTACTAATTATTACTAATTATTACTAATTATTACTAATTATTGGTAATTATTACTAATTATTGGTAATTATTACTAATTATTACTAATTATTACTAATTATTACTAATTATTACTAATTATTACTAATTATTACTAATTATTGGTAATTATTCATAATTATTACTAATTATTGGTAATTATTCCTAATTATTACTAATTATTACTATTTACTGGTAATTATTGGTAATTATTGGGAATTATTCCAAATTATTGGTAATTATTACTAATTATTGTTAAGTATTACTAATTATTGGTAATTATTACTAATTATTACTAATTATTACTAATTATTACTAATTATTACTAATTATTACTAATTATTACAAATTATTACTAATTAATACTAATTATTGGTAATTATTACTAATTATTGGTAATTATTACTAATTATTGGTAATTATTACCAATTATTGGTAATTATTGGTAATTATTCCTAATTATTGGTAATTATTCCTAATTATTGGTAATTATTCCTATTTATTGGTAATTATTCCTAATTATTGGTAATTATCGGTAATTATGGGTAATTATCGGTAATTATGGGTAATTATTGGTAGTTATTACTAATTATTGGTAATTATTACAAATTATTCCAAATTATTACTAATTATTACTAATTATCGGTAATTATCGGTAATTATTGGTAATTTTTCCAAATTATTGGTAATTATTGGTAATTATTACTAATTATTGGTAATTATTCCTAATTATTGATAATTATTCCTAATTATTGGTAATTATCGGTAATTATGGGTAATTATGAGTTATCATTACTAATTATTGGTAATTATTACTAATTATTATTAATTATTACTAATTATTTTTAATTATTACTAATTATTACTAATTATCGGTAATTATTGGTAATTTTCGGTAATTATTACTAATTATTGGTAATTATTACTAATTATTGGTAATTATTACTAATTATTACTAATTATTGGTAATTATTACTAATTATCGGTAATTATTCCTATTTATTACTAATTATCAGTAATTCTTCCTAATTATTACTAATTATTACTAATTATCGGTAATTACTTCTAATTATTGATAATTATTCCTAATTGTTGGTAATTATTACTAATTATTGTTAATTATTACTAATTATTGGTAATTATTACTAATTATTGGTAATTATTACTAATTATTGGTAATTATTACGAATTATTGGTAATTATTACTAATTATTGGTAATTATTAAGAATTATTGGTAATTATTACTAATTATTGGTAATTATTGGTAATTATTCCTAATTATTGGTAATTATTACTAATTATTGGTAATTATTCATAATTATTGGTAATTATTCCAAATTATTGATAATTATTCCTAATTATTGGTAATTATCGGTAATTATTTATAATTGTTTTTAATTATTACTAATTATTGGTAATTATTACTAATTATTCCTAATTATTACTAATTATTACTAATTATTACTAATTATTACTAATTATTACTAATTATTGGTAATTATTCCTGATTATTACTAATTAGTGGTAATTATTAGTAATTATTACTAATTATTACTAATTATTGATAATTAGTGATAATTATTACTAATTATTACTAATTATTGGTAATTATTACTAATTATTGGTATGTATTACTAATTATTTGTAAGTATTACTAATTATTGGTAATTATTACAAATTATTGGTAATTATTACTAATTATTGGTAATTATTACTAATTGTTGGTAATTATTACTAATTATTATTAATTATTCATAATTATTTCTAATTATTGGTAATTATTCCTAATTATTAGTAATTATATTAATAATTACCAATAATTAGGAATAATTACCAATAATTAGGAATAATAACATTATTAGTATATTTTATTATTAATATTAAAATAATATAATTTTCTATATTATATACAATTCTCCTTTCATCTGTGTGTTTTCTGTCTCCACATACAAATAATACAAGTGAAGACAGAAAACACACAGATGAAAAGAGAATTGTATATAATATAAAAAATTATATTATTTTAATATTAATAATAAAATATACTAATAATGTAATAATGTTATTATTCCTAATTATTGGTATTTATTACTAATTATTAATATTTATTCTTAATTATTGAAAATTATTACTAATTATTCCTAATTACCATTAACTATTAACAATACTAATAATTTAAATTTATTAAGTAACAAAACAATGTAAACATAATTAAATTACAACGAATTAAGAATAATTGAAACTAATAAAAAATTTAAAATAAATATTAAATTAAAATGAACATAAATACCTTGAAAATTGATTTGAGGTTGATCTCTGATTGTTCTTGAAAACTTCAATATCAACTCCGGAGGAAAAATGAAACTTGAGAAACACTGAACTCTAGAAATAGAATTTTGAGAGAAGAAGAAGACGGAGTTTGAGAATGAATTGAAAAAAACGGATGGGGGTATTTATAGGTTAGATTCTTTGCGACGGGTCCATTTGCGACGGGTAGCCCGTCGCAACTAATATTATTTGCGACGGTACCCGTCGCAAATACCTTAGCCATCATTTATTACGATCAACGATTAAATAGTTATTTGCGACGGGGGAATATTCCCGTCGCAAATACCTTTTACCGTCGTCGGTTATTTGCGACGGGCAATAACCGCCCGTCGCAAATATGTTTCCCGGGATTTGGCGCGCAAAGCGCACCAGTTCTTTTGCGACGGGGAAAGCAATCACGTCGCAAAAGGCAGCTTATTTGCGACGGGCAAATACCCCCGTCGCAAATAAGTTTTTAACGGGGCTATTTGCGACGGGATATATCCCCGTCGCAAATACCTCGTCGCAAATACCCATTTTTTCCGTAGTGTAGACCCACCTGTGCAATGCCCTATGGTCCACCATGATGCGAGGATCTTTGGTATCCTCACTGGATGACACAAGAATAAAGTCTAGCATGGCAGCCCTCGCAGACATGTGCTCACTAGAAGTTGACTCTGATGCTGGAAAGTATGGAGTTCCTAACCCCGGTTCAGTCTTGGGGTCCAAGTTTCTAAGCCCGGTATCGACTGGCGGAACCTTCATGATGGTCTCATTAGGACGTGATACCACAGGGCCATCCTCATCCACGCACAAGAAGGATGAATTTTCCTGAACTGCGACCACCGCAGGGTTGGGAGAAGAAAGTTCTCTGAATCGCTTTGATCGGCGAGCCATTAGTCGGTCCTCCCTTAAAACTTATGAAAAAGGTGTAGTGGACGCAGCAGCCACCATACCTCCCGGTTTGGGAGTCTGTCGGACAGCCTTCCCTAGGATCCCATCCGGATAGTATTTTACCCATGTCTTTGCATATTCCAGGGAAAGGCTGGTAGTTGCGCCCGTATCAGGTAGTGGAACGCTTGCGTCAGATCCCTACTGCATCAGCATCAGCCACCATTGATGAAGTATGGCTAGATGCAGTCCTTGGGCCCGAGGAGGGGGAAGAGAAGCTTGGACTTGCACGCACTCAAACTGGCGAGAAAAGCGATATGGGAAGTACATCTCGCATAATGAAACATCGTTGATCCGTGTAGACAAAAACCCGTCCCGCAGGCAGACCATGTAAGAGCGCTCCTCCAGGCTCCCCTGGCGGTTGTCGATTAAGAGGCCAGAAGGGGCGGGGTAGGGAGTGAAGATGAACTGGGATAAGTGGCTCAGGAGCTCGAGGACTTCACTAGAGTTGAGAGACTTGAAGCGAACCCCGGCTATATCCAGTAGCGTAGGGCGGATGGTAGGAATTAGGATGGTCGTGTTGTGACGAAATTCATAACAGTGGCAGTGGTCCGCCACCTAGCCATACAAAAATTGAAATGGCCAACTTAGATGGTAGGGTGACCCGCCCACCTGCATGTGCCTCAGTAGCTCGTAGATATGGGCCAAAGTGGGCATGGCTGAATTCACCAAGCGGCCCTCTGCTAACTTGGCCGCTATCATCAAAGTGCAGGCCCGTACACCGAGAATAACATCCCGGGAAAGAAATAGCCATCCACTAAAAAACATGGCAAATAGAGTGGCCAACCGGAGCATAGGAGACACCCCAGGGTGTGCCTCGTAACCCCATGAAAGGTAGTCTTCTGCTTTCAGAACCGCCCAGTAAGAACCTTGAATGGTTTGTGATTGCTGGGAAGGATGAGTCATGGGGCGCTTAATCTTCGGCGTAGGACCGGTGGTGTTTAGAAATAACCCTATCCAAGTGTCGTATGGCATAAACGAGCGGGCACGCAAGGCCTGACCCAGCGACTGCTCCGCCATGGTTAGCAGCTCTTTTTCCAATAAAGCCACCTATTCAATGTCGTCCAATGAATCGAGAGAGGTCAGAAATTTGTTATACATATCGCCAGCAATCGACAGTCCTCTTATCTGGTAGATTTCCGACAGACTGATGCCGACTTCACCGCGGGCAAGGTGGAAAGTATTAGTACATGAACACCAGTGGCTAAACAGGTTGGGTAGGATCGAAGATGGTGGGTAAACAGCAAATTGGGAAGCCCACACTGTGGAGTATAGGTTGACAGCTTTCAGAGAATCTGGAGACTCCCGACAGTGGTGATGGACCCAGAAAGCCGAATCCCAATCATTTGAGAAGATCCCACCGGATCGAAGATCCCACCTGGGAACCCACCCCGCATCAGGATCCCTTCGATCAAGATTAATAATAGAAGGGTAGTCCTTAAGGACAGCTTTCTGAGAAAATTCTTGAGTGCACTGATCTCTTTGGGTCCAGACAGATTCCCTTAGAATAGAAGTTTCTTTCGGACCAAAATTAGAGATTATCTCCCCGTATTGGGTAATGTTTTCCTGAATGTATTTTGAAGGCGCTTCCAGGAAAAGAGAAGGGAGACTAGCGAATGTATGGGGGATAGGGACATCGTCTTGAAGACCAAATCAGTAGAGCAGGAGCCGATTAGATAATGGATAACCCAGAAGCTCTAGATAGAGCAGGTTCTTCAATGCACTTTCATCAAGAATGATGGGCCGACTAGGGTCCCCTTTGACGCTCTCCACTCTGTGAATCATAGCTGAATGTCTCTTTGAAGTGGTTGAGAGGGGCTCTACAGTAGGCCTCGGTGCATAACGAGGGGGAACCATATTTTCACCCTGCACAATGAGAGAAATCAGTCTGAAATAAAAACCTGGACAAGAATAACCAAAATTAATGGTTAAGGAGCCTTCACAACAAAATCTGCAAGGAGTCCTTGGAGGATGGTTCATGATGACATCATTTCGTGAACCGACCCTTCGCGAAATCAGTTGGCGAAGCCCTGGCCCACGGAGCTTTGGCCAAGAAACCGCGATCCTAGTCACTCCACCTAAATTCAATCCCAGGTTCATTTGGAAGACTCTGATAATTTTTAAAGTTCAAGAAAAATTTAGTCCGTGAAGCATCAAAACCACAAAGCAAGTTCCTCCACAACCCGTTATCACATACGTTTTAACATAATTAAGAGTAATGGTTCGCGGTTGGGAAGTCGTTTCGCGGGTGAAGGCGACCGCGAAGAATAAATGGTTCACGGAAGTTGATGCCGGTTCGCAGATGAGGCACTTCGCGAAGGAGAAAACACGCGGGGGCGAAGGAGCTCTGGTTTCGTGATGAATTCGGTAAAGGAAAAGTGAGGGCTCCACATATTTATAGGCGTGGTCCCCCACCGGGTCCACCTTTCTAACACAAACCATCTCAGTTTCAAGACCACATTTACATCGGAATGGCCTCCTCTTCATTCTGATCAGACCCCATTCCGATGGGGGGAATTTGTAGGTTCCTGAAAAATCTTCAAATGAAATTCTACCCAAATACCTTAAAAAGTTGGGAAAACAATCAATGAGGAGACACAAAGGACTTGTCCGCGAACCGGTCCATGGAAGCGCAACGTGGCTAGGCACCATGAGGCACCCCCCTCCTCGAACCATTATCATTCGCGTAATGGAGGCGGAGAGCCTCCGTTGTCGCGAGGCAGGATGGGCGCCAGTCCGGTTCACCGTCGCGAACCGCCCCAAGTATGGACTGTGTCGACCGGCTCTGGCCCCACATGCTGTCGTTCTCAGAATGGAGGCGGAACCCTCCTCAGTCGTGGAGCCCTCCCAGAGTTCGCCTCACAGAAGAGGGGAGTGTTCAATACCCACCGCAAATCTCGGATTGACCAAGTCAGCTGTGAACCATGTATTTGGTCATGGGCCTCCACAAAATGTGCCGCGTTGCCACAAATACATTCCTTTCCCCACTATATAAAAGGAGACCAAGGGGGAAAGAAGGAAGTATCAGAGAACATGAATTAGATTCGAAGGGATTAGAGATTCGGAAGGAGAAGGAAGGCTTCGGATTTCGCAAACAGCGAAATTCCCATCCGTGAACCACATCAGATATATAAATTAAGAAGGAATTAAAAAATGCATAATAATTTGGTGAACTTCAAACCTAAATAGTAATAGAAAAGGAGAACAGTGAACCATACCCCCTCTGCGGATGGCTTCCCCGCAGACCAGGGTGTTTATGCCTCTTTTCCCATCCATCGTACCGTGTAGCACCCTCCTCCGCGGGCGAAGCCCCGACTGAAAAGCCTCCGATCGGCGCCGCCCTTGGCCGCCAGTGCCGGCTTGGAACCCTCCACGAACAACCCTAGTTCACGGATTGAGACTGAAACCGAAAAACACCCTGTTTCACGGATTGAGCCCGAAGCCGCAAACCACCCTGGTTCGCAGATTGAACCTGGAGCCGCGAACCACCCTGGTTCGTGGGACGCCAATCAGCCCACAGACCACCCTGGTTCATGGACGGCTCTTCCAGCCGTGTGGCACTTCACCACGTGAAGGGTTCCACAACCCATACCTCCCGGTGGTCACCAAATACTTGGGTGTTCTCACCTCCAGAGCGAGGTAAAATCCTTCCAATCCAGCAAGGTCTTCCGAAACTCCCTCATTGGCCTATTCATCGGCCCTGAGCCGAGGCCCCCGCTAAAGCCACCGGATTTGCATGGTATAACATTCAGGCACATCAACGAACCATTTGGATTTCACATACCCATGGTAAACAGGGGCAAAGGGGTTTCCCTGACCCTTGAGCAGATTCTCGAAACATTCATGGGTTCACATTCCCACGGTAATATGGAGTCTGATCTTGGGAACCCCTTTTCTACCCCTCTTATTTTCTAGGGCTTCTCGGGGGTATTAAAACACCCATCAGAAGGAAGCCCTCGGGGACTGAAAGAGAGGATATGGGGACAAGAGCACCCCCATTTCCCTCTCCCGCTGGGCTTTGTTGCTCAGGGCATCCATCTCGGAGTAAGCCCTGATCTTTTTGTCTGCCTCAGAGTGTAAGCCCCAATCCATCACCCTGGGCCACCTTCATGCGTAAGGCCCACTCCGCTTCTCACAGACGCACCTTTCACGACATGATCCTTTGGTCCCTACTTCCTCTTGTTTCTCACACCGAGAATGACTCACGTGGTCTTAGAGTAAGCATCGACCATGACATCCTCCTATGGGCTTCCACAGAGTGTAATCTCCACACCTAAGTGAACTACGTGGACTTTGATCCCTACCTTCCAGACAGGGTATGTAGGAAGCCTCCATGAGGTTCATGCCCGTCACCCATTGGGCCACCTGGTCTCTCTTCACGTCAGTATCCCAACACTTAGCCGAACTACATGGACATTGATCCCTACTTCCTAAGAAGGGTACGTAGGAAGCCTCACAGAGGTTCAATCCCAATGGCCGATCGACCCGATCATCTCCACATCGGTTCACCACGCCACTCCTAGTGCTACCTCAATTGAGTTCCAAACCTTCAGGGGTATTTTTATAATGAGGTATGGTAAACCTCGGGCATAAATGATTCCGAACCCCTGGGTCCAGTTGACCGTTTCCCACCGGGGTTGAATATGTGGATACTATGATTGGGTATAAACCAATGATTCACGATCATATAAATACATCTTAAATCTATAAGAGAGTCCCAGAACAGGCAATAATTCCCCCAAAAAGGTGCGATGAGCCCGACTTCCCATCCTATCAAATAATTTGTGTTCTTAAGAGTCGCTTGTCAGACCATCCGGTGAACGCATGGCTTTGGAAAGAAGGTCCATCATTCATTGAATACGGAGCTGTTGGGCGTTTCGTGGATGAAAAACCAAGAAATAAACAGAGTGTTAACAAAAATTATTTCCCACATGTCCTTTGGACACAAGGATAAATTATTCCAGTTTTCAAATTCATGTTTTATATGGTGTTATATACATTTCTAAAGGCTCAATAATGCATTAATCATTGGAAATAGCTGATGGATATCATGTGTAATACTTCTTCATACCCATTTTTGTAAAAATAATTCACTTTATTGAAAAAATTTAATTGTTTTGAAGGATATACCTTGTATTTTTTTGACTATTCAGACTTTATCATTTTAGGTATTATTAACACATTAACATATATAGGTTGGGACAAAGAAACAATTATCAATAAATTATTCCACACAACTTTTATAATTTGTTTAGTTAGAGAGTGTGATCCATTACAAGGTTATGATTGTAGAAAATATACATCATTGGATTCCTTTATGATTATTAATGAATGAAACAATTATATTAAAAACATTATTGGTTAGAAGAGATCTGTTTCATTGGTCCCATTTTATAGAGAGTATATTGACAAAGCATTCATTGATCAATAAAATGTATCACATGGAAATTCATAAATTCTTGATTTCCTTATAGAACAAAAATTTATATGATTTTATTTAGTAGGATCAATAATGGGGGTTAAATTAAAACATTGATCTTTAAAATATTGCATTCCATAATTATTAAAAACACATTTCCTTATACACAAAAGTTTTGTGATATATGTAAAAGGGGAGTCAATTTAGAAAAAAAATATACATTGTAGAAACATAAATTATTTTTAAGATATTCTTCAGAAATTGAATAATTATCCCATAAGCACATGTCATCAATAATTAAAAATTGATATCATATGTGTTATAGTATGATATATGTCAACCATATCATAAGTACATCTGTTTATATACAAATATGATGTTATCAATTTAAAAAACATGCATCAATAAAAACAAAAAATTCAACTCCGTTAATTATATTAATTTTCTTATCGATATTAAAAAATGACTATTTTAGAAAAGTGACAGTCAAGTAATTGACTATAGTTCTATAATAAGGGAGTACATATCTATTTGTGATAGTGGGAACAAGACAGAATTGGGTTTTTCCAATGATAGAGATGAATAAAGTCATGGAATATGAAAAATTTCCACAAGAACATGTGGAAAAGGAATATTACATAATAACATGCTAAATAGAAAGGTTAAAACCCTGGTATTGGTTTTACAATTATTGTGTCTAGTAATACATTATTCAATGAGAGTAATGAATCCAACAGTTAAGTAGTAAATGAAAACAAGGTTACATTTAAATGACAAATTAGAAGTCAATAATGGATTCCATGTATCATGATATACGCGGTTATTATTTTTAATAATACGGAGGGTATTAATGTGAGACTATACATGTGTTGTTCAAGCATAGTATAAATAAGGATTGATTTGTAAAAAATTTCATTATTACTAAATCCATTATAAGTTAATTTTTCATATCTTGTTTTTATGATCATTAAATTGTGTATTGGATGTTAAGACCACCAATCATGGAAGGTGTATATAAAACACTACAAGAAAGGGTTGGTGACACCATACAAAGGGGTGGAAGTTACAAAAATATATATATTTAATTAATGAATGAAACATGATCATAGATTATTCAATTGGAAATATTTTTTTCAATGTTTTTAACAATGGTTAGTCAAACCATTACTCATTTCTAAGGGAAAATTACTTTGAAAACATATAGAAAACAACTAGCAGTGTTACATCAAGTTAATACTAGAATGAAAATAATGATCTATTTATTGACTTAAAGTAGAACATTATTATTTTTTAGAATAATAAATACTATGTTAGATATAATTGGATTATTATAATAACTCAAAGTACATATACTGAGGATGTTTTGAAAAAATTATAGATGAAAATTTATTAGAGAGAATTGTTACCATTATCACATGACATATCTATCCTAGAAGACATGTATGAGGAATAAGAGAATAATAATGTATAAAGTATATTTTCATATTATTACTTTATGGACCAATTAAATGGGTAATGTTATGTAAAAGATATGATATTACTAACATATACTTTAAGGAATGAATGTTAATAGGATAAAGTCAGAACATCCCAAATGTACTTAAAAGAGTATATACGATATTTTCATGACACCTTCCCCTAGAGATTCCACTCCTATGAGGGAAATGAATAAAGGGATACAATGACACATGATTCAAGCCTTTAGTAGGCCTTAGGGTGTCAACCAACACCAAGGGTATACAATCTCACGAAATGGGAGGCATTTCAATTTTTAAAGAAAAAAAGATCAAGATATAAGGAGGTTCATCCCAAAAAAAACTATAAGATATATATATATATATATATAATAAATCCAAATCCATCCCACATGCATGTTTAAAAAAAATAGTTATGATTAAAATGAAACTTCAATTTAAATACTAAAAACAAGGCTATGTAGCAACACAACAAATATCCCTACATACGAGTTAGTATGGTTAATAACTTCCACATAATCCTCATGGAAACATGAAAAAAAAATTATATACATAATTTGATCATACATGTATTCTCAATATAAAAGACAAATTCTCTTGTGCACTGGTGAGAAAAAAATACTAATTCTCCAATGAGAAAATTGTAGAAACCAACAAAACCTATCAAGGTATACTAGCCATCCCAATCTGACCAGGGCACATTCACCATGTAACGAAATACATGTAATGTAATATAGTAAGCATGTTAGTTATTTGGGTACCCCACAACTCATTCCCATTGGTTTTG
Source organism: Viscum album (assembly GCA_963277665.1). Lineage (NCBI taxonomy): Eukaryota > Viridiplantae > Streptophyta > Magnoliopsida > Santalales > Viscaceae > Viscum > Viscum album. The sequence goes on from OY728153.1 coordinate 1,746,013,513, forward strand.
CCTCTCTTTCCAAATGGAAATCATCCAACCCTCCCACCTCTTCTGAATGTACCATGTCATAACCATCCCACACATTCTTGGGTCTTGGAGCTAGTCTCGTCACATGGGAAGACGAAGCACAACATATCCCACTTGTACAAACATTGGCCTCATAGCTTGTCTAATCACATTGTAAAATGAACCACATCATATCCCACAATCACACACCATGGATTTATAGTTAGTCCCATCACATGGGAAAATGAAACACATCACATCCCACCCTAACACACATGGGCCTCACACAACATCTCATCAAAAAGAGAACTGGTAAGTTGTAACTCATCTCATCTAAAAGTCAGTTGGTAATAGACAACTATCATTCACACACCTGGGCCTCATAAACCACTACATGACCATATAGGCGTGGGCTACCACCATCCTAATGAGGGAGAAGGGATGTGAGGGTGGCCAACCATCCATCCTCCCACTGGGATGTTTTGTAAAGACACCATACCCTGTGATGATTGTGGTGTTTAACACTTAATTCTTAATAAGGGTAGAGTGCATGTAGATATAAAGAAGGAAATAAATGTATATATATATATGATACCACAAACTCAATCGCAACCTATGAGTTTTAATCTAAAAATCACCTCATAATACCACTTTTTCTACTACATAAAAAATTCAAAAACACATGGCACACCACAAACTCAAATCATATCCCAAGACAATTAACCCACTTTAGAAAATGTAATAATGAGTAAAAAGAACCATGGTAAATTAACCCACTTCACATTACCCCCCATTTAATACCCATTCATGACATAATATTCTAATCTCAAGAAACATGAAATATATCTATAGGTTATTAATAGAAAATAACTGATGCCAACCACTACAATCATTATTATTAAAATTCATCTAGTCTAATCCATACCCTCAATAGAGAAACACCGAACTCACTTCCCCACCCCGAAACACATAATGGAACAACCTAATCACAACCCTTATATACAATACATCCCATCTATTCAACACCAAATCCCTTTTACAGTCACATCTAGGTTCACAGAAAAACAATTTCACAACCTAAGATTCCATTACACCACCCTAACCAGCCCACATCAAGTAGCGATTCCTACAACCCTACCACATCACAAGTCAAAGTAATACCATGCAGAAAACACAACCACATGAATCACAAAAAGAATATTTAGAGTTAATGGGTAATTCTGAAATAAATATCCACTTATAATTTTATGGGTTATCACAAAAACAATTTGATCCTAAGGCATCCATTTGTTATTTGAGTATACTTGGTTAACATATACCATGTATCTATATAATAAGAAGGAGAAAACAATGCATACATAAATATTCTGTCAGTAACCAAGGACTACCAACAACAATTATTTTTAGTATATATATATATATATCCCATACAATTCAAATCATTGATAACAAATAAAAATAAAACGTTACATTCATTCGTCACTTTCTCCAGGGCCCGGAGATTGATCTTATCCAGTTTAATTATATTGGTCTCACAAAAATTCAACAGTCTTTTCAAAGGAATAATTCATACACCCATCCAACATGACGCACAAATAAAATAGAGATAATGGAAACCTACATGGAAGAAGAAATGTTCAAAACATCTTTATTATGCCAATATTTGGGTGTGCATGCAGCTAGAATATCATTAGGGGAAAACACGATACAAAGGATACAACACAAACACACGACTCCTCAAGGAAGAAAGGTATGGGTATCTCACACCAAGGGAATGTGAAGCATGAAAGAAATATAAGATCTCAGATTTATAAATACCAAAACCAAAATCAATGGGAGAAACATTTATTAATATCCATTAAAGGTGGATCTTGACCAATACCATGAGTTTTGGAAATCATTGGAAGCTACATGTTTTTAGAAGATAGATATGATATAAAATATAATAAAACACCATTAAATATGGTATTTAAATCATTTTATTTTGAAGAAAATGTAAAATGGTTGAAGCTGGAAAATTGGGAAAACGAAAAACTACAAGAAATAAATCACCAATAGGTGATTCATTTGTGTGAGTAATCGGTGTTAGTCATTGTTCAGTGAGGTAATTGTGTGAGCTATCGTTATGAGATAAAGTGCGAGATACTGGTGTGAGTCACCAATGAAAGTGTGCCATTTCCACTCACTTGTCCTAACTCTTTATTCTGACTCACTATTTCAAGCTACCATCAAGAATCACCGATGCGACTCATCAATGCGACTCACTGTCATGACTCACCATTAATGACCTACCATCAAGACTCGCCGCTGTGACTCACCGTAGTGAGTAACCATTGTGAATCACTATTGTGACTCATAGTAATGAATCACTACCACTAACCTCTCATTAGAGAACCTGAAAAACTGGAAAACTATAAACTATGGAAATAAGTCATTGTGACCTCCTAGAACACTTCAACTACCTGATTTTCAAAATGTAATGGATTGAATAGGTTGGTTCCATTACCTCACATACCTGTTAAACTATTCACATCCCCAAGAATTTAATATCAAACCCATATGGAAAATAAGTGTTCGAACAACCACCCCGTGAGAAACCTATCAAGGATCTCCCAATGTTTGAAACACCCTTACTGACATCAATGTTAAATGATAAACCACCATGTGTTGTTCGAAAGCTAGGGTGAAACCTCGAAATCCAAGCACACCCCCTCCATTATCTACTAACCCAACCGAGAAGAAGAAACACCACATAAGCATAATAACTATGTCATCCTGAAAAAATGAATCAATGAATTCCATTTTCAAAGAAAACAAACCATCAAAATTGTGCGGCACTAACTCACTCTCATAGGTTTAGTGACATCACAATCAATGAAATTCGGTTAGGAATCCAATACTACCTTTTTCATATGTGAGAACATCATCACATATTTCACCACACACATGTAAACCATTGATAAACAACTTATTTAATAATACACAGTTCAAACACTACATCACAAGGAAATATAGAAAAAGTAAAAATTCAAAACTACTCTAGGTATTGGGCATGAATATGCATTTATCATTCCCAATTACTCTTCTATATGCTTCCACGACTCCACAACATGTGAACCAAAGGAATGGTCCTAAAATGTATCACCTTCTCCCAATGATCCTGGATATTTACTAACTACTCCACGTACGTTGGGTCATCTTCAATATCCAACTCTCCCCATTCAATGAAATGTGATTCAACGTGAATATAAAAACGAAGTTGAAAAGTGTGAAATACATCATGGATCCCCTAAAAATATGGTCATAATTCCAACTATTATTCCACCTTGACAACGCACTTAAACACCTTGAAGGGTCTATCAAAATTGGGAGAAGATTACACCTTTTCCCAATCCTCTGTTTACCACGTCAAGGGGAAACTGTGAAGAACACATGGTCCTGAAAAAGGAATTCCAGGGGCCTCCTCCTGTGATTGAAATATATCTTCTTCCATTCTTGCACCACTTTCTTCCTATCATGATCAATCTCGACTCTCTATGTCATGCTCTGTGCTACCTTATGTCCAAGAGCAGCTATCTTCCCAATATTTTTCCAGCACAAAGGTGAATAACACATTCATCCATATAATGATTCTAATAGAGTCATACCAATGAAATAGTGATATGTATTATTGTAACCAAACTCCAACAAGGTAATGTGTCATACCAAGGATCCTAAAAGTACAAGATGAATTCTTGTAACATATCTTTCAGTGTCTAGAGAGTTTGTTCCATATTACCACATTTCTAAGGTTGGAAGGTAGTGTTGAAGCATAGCTGAGTTCCAAAAATATGCAATAATCCCCTCCACAATTTTGAGGTAAAATGTGTATTCTGATACAAGACAATGGATCTCGGAACTCCATGAAATCTCACCACTTAGTCTATATACCTCATGACTAAGACCAATATTGTTTCCAACTACTTTATCACTATGATGGGAGCTAATTTCATCAGTCGATCCACTATTTCCCAAATAGAATCATAGTCCCCCAGAGCCCCAATTAACCCTTTTATGAAATCCATCGAGATTTCATCCCACTTATGCCTGAGAAAAAATAAGGTATTCAAAAAACAACCGGGAACATGGTGCTTATCCTTAACCAACAGGTACACTAAGAACATAACCACAAACACTTCCACTTTCTGTTTCATCTGGGGCCACAAAAAATACATCCACAAGCCATGGTATATCTTGGATGATCTTCGGTGTACTGCTAAAGGTGATTTAAGATACACATAGAGGATTCCCTTGTACATTTCCATTGAGAAAATAGCCTTGCATGGAACAACATATGATTTTGAACATTCTCTAATGATCCCACCAAAGCATCACCATGGTCAACACTATCATGCATCAACCCTGCCTCTGAGTCTTCCCACTGCGACTCCTAAACCAACTATATCAGGGAATAACTCACTATCATATGAAACAATAAGCCTCTACCCCCATCTACTATTGTATCTAATTTCAAGTCTACTAACTCCTCAACCGCTTTCTAAGTATCACTAGATTCCTAAAAAACGCCTTTCTATGACATTCTTCTCAAATAATCTCAACAAAACTTCAACTATAATAAGGTGAATGATATCTCAGGATCATAGTCCTGAAGAAACTCTAACCACATCCATATACACTAAATCAATTCATGCCGGGAAAATATTTTCCTCAAACTATTGTGATCAATGAAGACCACAAAGAACTCCCCAATGGGGTAATGTATCCACAAATTCAGAACAAGCACAAACACTGCTAACTATAGATCGTGGGAGGCATAGATAGGTCCATAAGGATGAATCTTTCTAGAACCATAAGAGATTAATGCTCACTGCTAAATCAAGACGCATCCTAATCCTAGACAAAAGTCAATGTATTACACCTTAAACATTATCCCTTCCTCAGGAAACCATATCACTTGTTCACTAACCAACATCCATTTTAGATAACTGAATGTATTTTGGAACTACTCACCCCACACAAATTCTCAGTCCCTCTATGTGATAGATATAAATGGAGTTGAAACTCGAGAGAAATTGGGTACAACCCACTGATAATATCCCACTAGACTTAGACAATTGTAGGTTCTTCTACATTTTTTACTGCTTCCCATGAAAAAACTACTTCAACATTTAAAGGGTCAACTTCTACACCCTGATGAGACATCACAAGACCAAGGTATCCCACTTCTCATGCCCATAAATCATACTTGGATAGGATTTTATAGAGATGGTGGAATTAAAGAACATACAAGATGACGTTGTGATGCTCAACATGCTCCTTCGCTGACATCAAGTAGATGAAGATACCATCAACGAATACGATGAAGAACTGGTACACAAACTTATGAATTATTGAGTTCTTTATCCCTATGAAAATGGATGGTACATTCATAACTACTAATGGAATGACTATGAACTCCAAGTATCTATTAATTAATCTGAATGTAATCTTTAGGATATCACCATCCTCCACCATTAACTAGTGATATCCATACCATAGATCGATCATATAAAATCAACTCACCCATCTTAGCTGGATGAAAAGAGTGTATATACTTGTAAGAGGGTAATTGTTATTGAACATCACGGGATTCAAAATCCGGTAGTCTATGCACAACCAAAAACGTCCATCCATATTCATTGCTCACAACACTGAAGCACCCCATGGCGACACACTGAGCCAGATTCAAAACTTTTTTATCAGAGAATCTATCTAATTTCACATCTCCCGCAACACAAAAGGAGACATCCTATAAGGGGGAATTGAAATTAGAGAAGCATCGGGCTGTAGGTCTATCATGAACTCAACATCACATTGAGTGGGTGGCATTACAACCTCCTCAGGGATTACATACAAGAATTATTGTACTAAATTTGGATCCTCCACCATCTCAACATCCACTAATTACACTATTATATCATAAAACAATGTAATAAGGGGATCCACATGTTGACTACCCACATGAAAAACAACATTTTCAAATGAAAGCCACATGTTTGTCATCATCATCTGAAAACACAACTCTTCTCCATAAGTTGTTGGTAATGACATGAATATAATACAACCAGTCGATCCTGAGAATGAAATTTTATGGAATTATCTGCAGAAAGAAAAGAACCAAATGGGACTGATGTAGTCCCATAATTAGTATACATTACCAACACACATAAAACATGATGTTTTGAACTTTGAATAATGTACTCAACACCAAGGGCATGAGATTCCTCTCTATGTGTAGTCCCAGAGCAAGGGCTAGACTGGGTAAAACAAATGAGTGCAATGTTCCTGAATCAAACAATGATTAAGAAAGGGTAATCAAAAAACTGATCACCCCTCTAACGATTTCTATCCATGTTGGAAAAATGGATTCTGTGGCATGCAACAGACCGTTCGTAGCTCCTCCTCCCCTATTTTGATGACTTCCTCCATGATCAAGTTTTGATAAAGGACCATGTGGATCAATCTATGGTTGGAATCTACCTACTCCATATCCCCTTGGTGGAGCATGATCTTGTTGTATGTGCTGCTAAAATGACATTGCTGGAAGCTACTACTGAGTCTAGAATTGAACCATCCCATCGCCACAATATTGAGCTTGAACAAATGATAGGTTCGTTTTGAATATTTCCACAGACTTAACAGGTGAAACACCATGGTCCCATGATCATAGTAATGGAATGAGGATCAGATGGTCAAAATGGAAATGGTTGAGGTCGACTCCCCACCAGTCAAATTCTCAATGGACCTGGCACATGATTCTTAGATCATGAAACCCTGCCTCTCAAAGAACTATTCGTTCTCCCCTCTTGTGGTTTTATACCGCATGATTTCATCAACTAAATAACATTTTCCTTCTTTGGAACCTCAAAGTACATCAAAAATATAAGGCGAGTAACCATATACAGGATATATGGAATAAGTGAATTCTATTGAAATATCGCATGAGAAAACTCACCCAAAAAGAGATCCATGGAAAATAAAGGGTAACCTTAAACAAAATCCCTATTTCCTATACCAGCATACTCCGCTAATAGAGGGAGAGTGACTCATTCCGTATCTCAGAATTCATGTTTGATTTACGAAATTTAACTCTGAACTCCTTCTTGAAATTGACCCACAGAACGTCAGGCTCCTTCTTCTCCCTGAGGCAAAACAACCCTAGATGAAGCAGAAATCTTCACATCTGGATCCAACAACACCTAACAAGTTATACAAGTCAACAGAACCTCACCGAGGCACACACACCAAGTAACAGAAGTCAAGAAATGCAATATAATATGAAAATCGATGAATTGTGTACCCTACACCACATAACCACTAGTTTATCTTCTCTTACGTAACATAAACTTTCTTCAGGCTCCCACCTCTAATGAATGTACCATGCCAAAAATCTCCCTACAACACCTCTGCTTCATAGATAGACTCTTGAGATAGAAAAACGAAGCACATCAGCACCCCCAACAAAAACATGGGAATCAAAACTAATCTCATCACTGAATAAAAAAGCTCTTCAGACCCCACCAGAACACACCTCAGCCGCACACCACATCTCTTCCTGATGACACCTATAAATGAACAAGTCATCTCGTCTCGAAGACACCCATGTAAGAACTACTATCCCGCACACACCTATTCCTCACAAACCACTACCTTCTAGATGATTAATGGGATATCACTACTTTCAAGAGGGAGTAGGGAAGTGCGGGTTTCCATCCATCAATTCTCTGACTAGAATATTTGGGAATGACATCGTCCCCTGTGATGATGGGGGTGTTCGGCACATAGTGTTAAACTACGGAGGGTGAATATAGAAATTAAAATATATATAAACACAAACACACACACACACACAAATATATGATACCAAACAATAATCCAAAACTTTGGGTTTTCAAATAATGAACAACTCAAAAAAAAAACCTTTGTTCCTACCTTTAAATGCCCACCACATAAAAATCCAAAAACTCAAATCATTTCCCCAACCAATTCATTTAGCCCATTATCATTGAGTTTTTTTAATACGTATTTAAAGAAAATTATTTTTTAAAAAAATGATTGGGATGAAAATATTTTTAAAACTACGCCTAAAAGGCAGCATCACATATTCCAGCTTTGGAGATAAGGGAAAGGCAGCTTCCGCGATGCCGCTTTTCCACTAAAACCCGAAAAATAATAATTTTTTTATTTTTTTATTTTTAATTGTTTATGAATATATATAACAAAAAAGAAAAAAATATAAATAAAAATAAAATTTTCACCAGAATTTATCTGCGATTTAAAATCCAACAGCACTGCCATTACATAAGTCGGGATTCTGACAGAAGCTCTCACCCAGGGCCCCCTTTTATAAGAGATCTTACCCTGGAAATCATTCTATATTTCCGATATGGGATTCTGGTTATACATTTCCTGCATAGAACATTCTAAATTTCTGATGTGGGATTTTGATTCAATTATGTGACATTGAAATACAATAAAATATAAATCATAAGACCAATATAAAGGAATCATAAAAATGGATTAAAAATTTAAAAACTAGTTGAAAACAAAAGTAATTTCATAAAAAATGATGTTAAAAAATAATTTATAAGCTTTCAAAACCACCTACATGAAACATAATATTTTAAATTACATGACTTTAAAATCCTATAAAATATAAAGTAAAAGACCAATATAAATGAAACATGATACATGGATTGAACATATAAGAAATACATGAAAATAAAAATAATTTCATAAATTTTTTTTGTTCCGAGTGGATACTCAAGAGGGGGTGAATTGAGTTCCAATTAAATTTTCTGTTAAAAAAATTATGATAAAAATCCCCGAATTCAAAACTGACTATTCAGTTTAGGCAGTAGAGATATAAATGTTTAATTTCTCAACATGTTTCTCTACGGTTGATTAGTCCTCAGTTGAATCAATGCAATTAGTAATTTAACTTTTGAAACCAGTTTTCTGAATTAAACATATATACACACTAACAAAAACTAACTATCAGAGTGAATATAAAAATAGATTTCAATCATTGAATAAATATAAGCATCGGATAAAATAAAATTAAGTATTTGAAGAATAAAAAAACAATGTAAACAAGAGGTTCAGTCTCAAGCTGTGACCTAATCCACTCCACTTATTGATCACCTACCACCAAGCTATTTAAATAAATAAACATTTGATCCACACCCTAGATTGGGGTTTACAATAGCACACCCAGCTGTCCAGTTCACACTTGACCTCTACTACAGTTATTCAGGGGAAATAAGTGTAAGAAGTGATTAAGTATGAGGATAGTTTGATATCCTCTAGTTATGCTCAGGGGAAAGTGTGTGTGATAGAACACAATATACATGCTCGTCAATTAGTGATGATAAAACACAAGAGAGTTAAGAAAAATAGTAGAGTTAAGAATGTTTGTTGTCATGTAATGATCTAGACTAAAGGGATGTTAAGAAAATTGTATTTGAGTCTTCTTCTAGAAGATGACTTCAGAACAGAGTATAGCAGTTTCTGTAATCCAGCTTTGAGGTGTGAAAATGTTCAGCTATTTAATGTATTGATATACACTGATATTTTTTCATAAGGTTTATTGTTACAATATTCTTTTAATATCAAGCGCTTAGTTCCTCTCTTTTATTATTTGCACAGTCTGTGTCACAGTGTGTACTTGTACACTTTTAACGTAAATGATGAGGTCCTTTTATACTCCATGATCCTCAAGGAATAAAGATATCTGCATGTGCATGTACCTTATACTGTCTAGGAAAAGTACTACAAACAACATTAAATAATATCACAAACATTAATTTGTTTAAATATAACCATTAGAAATAAATTTGAATGAATGAAATGGAAAAAATTCTTTATGACTATCGGTGAGTAATCATCAGTATTTGTCTTTGATTTTCTATCATCGTTTTTTCATCTTCAGTGTGTCAACTTCGGTGTTTCATTCTTCATTCTGTTGAACTTTGGTTTGGGGACTTTTGGGTGTCGACGTCGGTGTGTCAAACATTTGTGTGTCGACTTCAGTGTATCGACTTCGGTGTCTCGACTTCGGTGTGTCGACTTCGGCGTGTCGAACATCGGTGTGTTGACTTCACTCTGTCGAATTAGTTATGTCCACTTCGGTGTGTTGACTTCGGTGTATCAACATCGGTGTGTCAAACTTCGATGTGTCGACTTCGGTGTGTCGATTTCAGTGTGTCGACATCGGTCTATCGATCTTCGTTGTGTCGACTTCGGTGTGTCGAACTTACCATCAGTGCCAGGGATTCAAGAAAGATTGTGAAGTGTCTATCTTACCAGAATAATAGTTATGCTATAGGTAATGTATAAATACATTTGTAAGAATATTTTTTCTTAAATATAAGGTATTGACTTATTAAAGTATATGGTTCTGTATGACATAATTGACTAACATAGAGATATTAAAACTGCTTGAAAGAGTAGAATCTGTATATTGAAATTATTTGTGATTATGAAAACTACATTATCACTAGGGTTCCAAAAATCTCTCCCTTTATGATAATTACAAATTATGTTATACATGAAAATATATAGAGTAAATATAGTTAAATTCATTCCATGTTCTAACTGATATAACAAATCTCCAATCACTAAATGGATTAAGGTGAGCATATGCCATGTGTCCTAAACCAGAAAACCCCCCCTTAGACAAATAATATATTCCTAAATATAAAGTATGGCTCCTATAATTTTTATTTAATGTATGCTTCCTCTCATTTTTATCCCCATTCTAGGATTATCAAAAACGAAGAGAGAGCAAAAAGTGAACAACACCATATGAATTTTCATTAAAAGGACAAAAAGTACAAGACAAAGAAAAAGATAAAATCCATATCAAAAAATAGAATCCATCATTATGGGTTTGGATGTAGATGAGATTTTCCTTTATTGAAGGATCCAATGGATAAGGAGATAGTTTGGGAGAGGCAGAGGTTGGAGTTGGTCCGAGGATAACACCAGGTAGGGAAACACCTGTAGGAAAACTAGTTGCAAGTGTAGGCCACCTTTTTGACAACACACGACTTGGAGACTGCTCAGTAATGATCAGTCAAATCAGAGTAAGAGCTTGGGAGACAGTCATTTGAGTAGGAGGCCGAGAGGCAAAATAAAGAGAAGAAACTAGAGGGACCACAATAGCCTCATCCTGAACATGAAGGAAAAGGATTGAGCAAGTTGATAAAGTCATTAATGATTTTACCACCATATTTCACGTCTTTCGCAAAGAAATCCTTATTTTCTAAAAATTTACTCAGAAAAGGTGAAAACTCTTCCAATTGGATAACTTGATTTTTGAATGCTTCTGTGACTAGAGGAATTCGAAGATTTTTAAAATGAAACATGAAACCATTGATGAGGTCATTGTTGGTATAATTCTTAGTGAAACACTTATACCCCTTTTCCCGAATCTCATTTTGAGCTGTAGAGGCTTCATTTGTGCACTGTCTTACAATATTGTACACATGATCTGTATTTCAAGGAACTATTAGTAGAGTTTCATTGTCTGAAGCACTATGGTGTTTTTGAATTTCCTCTCTCATCACAGCCTTGAGAGACTCCAAATCAGCAACAACACTTGTCCCACTCCAAGAACTTTATGGGCTAGTCAACAATTTTCCAATCTCTTAGTTCAACTTTTTCAGATCTACACTGAGTAGAAGACTTAATATATTCTTAAGAACTTCATGAACACCACTAAAGGAGGTCGTGAAGTCAGAGGTCAAGGAATTCAACTCATTGCTCATCATTCTTACTTATTTTCTCATAAAGGTGTTGCGTCTAATAATGGTTTTGCGGTTGTAATAAAATTCAGTTGAATATCCTGAATCACAAGTCGTGAAATATTTGTTGCATCAGCATTCGAGATACTTATGGAGGTGGAGGCTTCATTTCTGGATCCCACTAAAGCTATTATAGAATCACAAAGACCATTCATAAATTTTTTCCAATCAAACATAGTGACATAGTCAGTGTCCAATGATTGAGAAATAGGTTCTCGAGGTGGAGGTTTAGTAGGTGCAATATGTTTTGATACAACATGGACTTCTGTAACAGGAGGAGTAGGTACCCTTTCATCATCCGAGTCATATTTTGAACCGAAAAGTTTGTATACTTGATTACTATTCCACTCTCTAGTGCATGTACAATCTTTTGGCTGAATGGTTTCAATTATTACCCTTCTTCAATATGGCTTAGGAATAACATCAATATCATCAACTACTACATCGAGCTCTCTAGACATAAAAACTTGTCTGGGAATATGATCCAACCAAACATCAACTTCTGCCTGAGCTCCAGCTACTTCAGCTTCACCAGGTACTTCTTTAATTTGAATCACTAGAACTATATCTTTTTCCTCCTGGCAAGAAGCCATAAGATCATTCAATTCCTGAATTATTTCTTGGTGTTCAGCATTCGGCTGGAGTGGTATGTCCTCATGCTCATCATCTCTATGACCCTCAGTATGTTGATCAACATGATCAACACCATCACCATATCCATGTACAGATTATTCTACAGATATGTCCACCACCAGTTGTCCCAATATTAGAGAGTCACTCCCATTATCCAAACTTCCTCCATTATCACCATCATCACCACCACCATCATCATCAGATTCTTTATCTGATTTTCTAATGTAACCTTCAATTCCAGTAACATCAATTTCGTCCTCAACTTCATCACCGAACAATGATTACCTTGAGGGAAACTCCATAGGTGGAATCTTAGGTCCATAATTCATTTCCTTGGTACTTTTAGTAATATCAGGATCACTCCTATCGTCAAAAGGTGATCCTTCTTCCCTAGGCACTTTAGCCTCATCTTACCCATCATAATAAACTGGAACTTCTCCTGGTCTGATATCTAGATCATGATGGTCCTTTGGTCTAGAAGGATGTTCAACTAGATTGAAATTATCATACAACCATTCTTCATCACCTACACAACATCTCTTCCATGGGTTCCAGAAGATTTTCATCCCCTTACAAATGCCTTTCTGAAGATAGAAACCACTACAAGAACTTATCACTTCATCTCCATCTTCTACACAATCTAAATTTATCAACATGGTAGAAATCATCCCCAGATAATACAAACTAGTTACCTTCATCGATGGATTAATCAAATCAAAAATATGATCTATAACATATCTTCACAGATTCACTTTTATTCCATGTTTCAACAAATAGATCAAGAAAACAACCTGATATTCCATAGTCGATAAATCTTCCTTCCTTGAGAAGATTTGATGTTGTATGAACTTAATAAGAAGTCTTATTTTTTTTCAAATTCATTTTCTACAGTACTTCTTGATTGTTCATTTCAAGTCATCTCTTTCAGAGCATCTTCAAAGGAAAAAAAATTTGAAGAAGGAGGAATATTTACAAGGATAGTCAGCAGAGACACAATCATGAGCCACCTCTAAGAATTCAACTCATTCATTAGACGAAAAAGTGACATCCTTTACCTTTAACATCAATTTCATCTTTGATGCCTCAGCTTCATCCAATGATATACCCAAATGCTGGTAAAACTCATTAACTAGCTGGGGATAATAGGGTCTTTCATTGTTGGTGAACCAATTGATCCATCCTTGTGACTCCAGCACTTTTAACAGAAAATATTTTCTGGATAGAAGCCAATTCACCATACACCTCCTTTTCTGTTGTAACAACTCTGCTTACAATCCTTGGTTTCACAGTCCCAATGAACTCACCTTTATGATGCTTAGCAGAAGGATATTTTCTAGGTTCTTTCATTGCACGCTTAGTCCTATCAAAGATGATGCTTTGGATTCCAATTATGCTAGGAGGTAGAGAGTTGAGAGAGAGAGTTTGACAAAAGGTAGAAAGCTTTACAGTAGTGGAGAAGGTGAAAGGTAATGATGGATTGTACTAAATAAATTGTTTTGGGATTATAAAACATAAAATATAAGAATTTAAATGCAGAAAGTCTAAAATTGATTAAATAGCATCGTTTCATTTAATGTTGACAGAATTTTCAAAATAACCCATAAATATATCAGTGTCAATGAATCGGTTTCAATAAGATCAGTTTCACAGGAGATCAGTTTTACATGATCAGTTTCAAGAAGATTGGTTTAGAAAGATCGGTTTTAGAAAGATCAGTTTTAGAATGATCAGTTTTAGAATGATTGGGTTTAGAATGATCGGTTTTAGAAATATCGATTTCTAAAAGATCTGTTTTAGAATGATCGGTTACTGATTTATCATTCCAAATTCATGTCTGATGTAATTCATTATCTCATAATTTAAGGATTTAGTGAATATATCAGCAATCAGAAGTTCAGTCCCAATAAACTCAAGAGTTAGATCACCTTTTTGATAATGATCTATCAAAAAGTGATGTCTTACATCAATATTTTTTTTTTCTACAATGAGATATTGGATTTCATAAATGTTAACAGCACTTGTGTTGTTATAGTTTATAGAGACATGTTTGAATTGAAATCCATAGTCTATTAATGTGTGTTTCATCCAAAAAATTTGAGCAGAACAACTACCAGCCGCAATATATTCTGCTTCAGTAGTAGATAATGCAACACAATTCTATTTTTTACTGCACCATGATACTAGTGACTTTATTAAAATGTGACCTGTTCCAGAGGTTCTTTTTCTATCTAACTTACAACAAGCATGTTATCATCTAAATAACATATTAAATCAAATGATTGTTCCCTTGGATAAAATATTCCTAATTTGGGAATATACTTGAGATATTTGAAAATATTTTTAATGACATTTAAATGCGATTCTTTGGGATTATCTTGAAAGAGAGCACACATAGATACACTGAACATAATATCAGGTCTGCTAGTAGTAAGGTAGAGCAGACTTCTTATCTTACCTATGCAGTTGGTTTGATCCACTGGTTCTCCAGATTCATCAGCATCCAACCTACAAGTGGTACTCATATCTATATCACTACCTTTACTACAATCCAAACCAAAAAAATTAAAAGATCATTAGTACATTTACATTGATTAAGAAAAATACCATCTTTATTTTGAAAAATATGAAATACATTGATAAATTTATATTCTTCCGTTAAACTCATTTTAAAATCATTTTTCATTATTTTTGAAAAAATAGTACATAAAAAAATTTTAATAGATCCAAAAATTATATCATCTATATAAATTTGTACTATCAAAACATATTTCGAAATATTTTTAACTAACAATGTATGATCTGCTATTACTTTAGTAAAACTTTTCAAAATAAAAAATGAACTAAGTCTATCATACCAAGGTTTTGGAGCATGCTTTAAACCATATAAATATTTATAACGTTTAAAAACATGGTTTGAAAAATTGGGATTTGTAAAACTTGGGGGTTGTTCAACATACACATCCTCGACTATATACCCATTTAGAAAAGCACTTTTGACATCCATTGGATAAAGTTTGATATTCAGATAAGCTGTATAAGTAACTAGTATCTCAATGGCCCCTAACCTAGCTATAGGTGAAAAGGTCTCCTCATAGTCTATTCATTCCTCTTGACTATAACCTTGTAAAACTAACCTAGTGTTGTTTCTAAAAATATTTTTAGACACATCTACTTTGTTCCGAAAAACCCATTTAGTGCCTATTTTCAAGGTGTTCTTAGTTCTTTCAACTAGTACATAGACTTTGTTTTTTTTCAAATTGATTTAATTATTCATGCATATCCATCACCCAAAATTCATCATTGATAGCATCATTAATATTTTTGGGTTCATGCTTTGAATGAAATGCTTGATGCTCAACCTCGTTTCTCATAGAGTCTCTAGTTTGTGTCCATCCATTCAAATCACATAATACATCATTTAAAAGGGGATTCTTGAGAGTTTTAATACTTCTTGAATAAGTTAAACTAGAATCCTCATGATTTTCTATTAGTTCAGACTCAATAGGTGTAGATTATGGAATATTACCAGAACAAGTTACTTTTATCGGGGATTCACTTTCATTATCATTAAGGTATAGAATTGACATATCTTCCTCAAGATATTCAAGAGAGGTTTTGGGTTGATGTGGATCAGTCTCAACAAATTTGACATGAACTGACTCTTCCACACATTGGGTTTTCTTATTGAATACTCTATATTCTTTACTCAAGATTGAGTAACCTAGGAAAATTCCATCATCACTTTGGAGGAAAACTTGTCAAGATTTTCCTTAGTGTTAATGATAATGATTGTTCAACCAAAAACTCTGAAGTAGTAAACCAATGGCTTCCTATTATTCCAAAGTTCATAAGGGGTATTCTTAATAATATATCTAATCAAGACTCTATTAATGGTATAACATGCTATATTTACAGCTTCATCCCAAAAAATAAATAGGCAGATTATACTCACTAAGAATAGTTTGGGAAATCTCATGAATGATCTTATTTA
The DNA here is from genome assembly GCA_963277665.1 of Viscum album. NCBI lineage: Eukaryota > Viridiplantae > Streptophyta > Magnoliopsida > Santalales > Viscaceae > Viscum > Viscum album. The sequence continues at coordinate 1,746,029,980 of OY728153.1, forward strand.
TTCTTTCCCCGACTCTATTTTTTTGAGGTGTTCTAGGAGAAAGGAAATTGTGAATATATCCATTGTGTGAGAAATATGATTAAAACATCCAATTTTCAAACTCACGTCCATGATCACATCTCAGGGTCTTGATTCTAAGTCCACTACGATTTTCCACAGACTTGGATTATTTGATAAAATAAGAACAAGCTTCAATTTTGTTAGCTATAAAGTATACCCAAGTGTACCTAGAAAAATCATCTACAAGTGCTTCCAATTTAAACATGAAACTCATGATGGTCCAAAAAAATCCATGTTAACCAATTCAAGTGGTTGAGAAGTAGAAACTCATTTCTTTGGTTTGAGAGAGACATTTTCTTCCTTTCCCTTCTGACAGGGATTGCACACTTTTTTAACTGGGAATTCCAATTTAGGTTAGTCTCTAACTAAACCGTTGCTAGTTAGTTTCCTAAGTGAGTGAACATTCCATTGTCCTAATCTCCAATTCCACAACCAGGATTCCTTATGAAAATCATTTACGAAAGAAACATTTTGCTTACCTAAGTTATCTAAATCAACAACGTATACATTCTCATTTCTAAGAGAAGTAATTAATAAAAAAATTTTGGAATAAAAAACAATACATGCATCATTTTCAGATTTGTCATTGAAAAAATCATCACACAACTGAGAGATGCTAAGTAAATAGTTCTTTATTCCATCAACAAAATGTACTTTGGAAATTATTACTGTATTAAGGTAACCAATCTGGGCTAAGCCGAATACTTTTCCCTTTACAGTATCACCAAAAGTTAGGTGTCCACTATCAACTTGGATTAGGATCTTGAAGCAAGAATAATCTCCTATCATATATCTTGAACATCCACTATCCAAGTACCACATAGTCTTATGGGAACTCATTAGGCAACATCCCTACAAAACAGAATAAACATGGGGTAACATTGGTACCTAGATTTTCATCTGTACTGAGAGGTTAACAAGTAAAACATTGGTAACCCATACTTGTCTCACATATTTCCTATAATCAGTAGATATAGTTTGAGACATAAACACTTTGTTTGTTCCTTTAGAGATTTTTTTAAAGAAATGGTCAAGAACATGAACTAGCTATGAATTGTCCATATTTTGGAATAAATTTAGTTTAAATGATCCTCCCATGATCTGGTTGATATCCTAGACCTGTTGTAAATTTTGGGGCAATCTATTTTCCTTGAAAGAGAGTCAAGCTATCTCTTCTAGTAGTAAAGTTCTCAAGATCTCTTCTTAATTTTTCATGGGATAATTTATGTTCTGTGCTTCCTTTTAATAGATGGGAGAATTGTTCTTTTTTCAATATACAGATTTGACTTATTATTTTCATTTAAATCATGCTGTCTCTTTAATGATTTATATTTTTCCTTGATCTCATTAAAGGTATCCCCTAGAATTTCACAATATTCAAATAGTTAATCCTTATTCATATATTCATCATTATGTGACTCAATCTTTTTCCCAAAATAATAGGCATTATGTATAGGAGAGTTAAGTGTTACCTCAGATGTTTCTGTCATAAGACATAAGTTGGCATGATTGTTCTGTTCACCATGAGAAGCATCAGATCCATTGGATCTGTCTTCTAAAGCACTCCAGGTGGATTTCGTATCCATTTTATATCCTTTTACCTCATCTACAGATTTATTCTTAAATTTTATCTTGTGACAGTCTACATTTACATGACCTTTTCATTTTCCCTCATAGAAGATTATTTAATTTTGTTGTCATTCCATTTCTGTCTTTCTTCCATTGTCCTTTACTATCATACCTTCCCTTATAGCTTGACTTCCTGAATATTTTTTTTTCATTCGGAAGAAAATTTTGAATCTCCTTGCAAGATGATCCATCTCCTCATCACTATCATAACCTGAATCTTCACTGGTGGAACTATCTACAAGAACATGAATTTTTTTCTTTTTTCATTTTTATTTGAGGTTGAAGTCTTAAATGCTACTGACTTTTTCCATGGTTCCTCATCTACTTCTTGATTCATGTTAAGTTCTTCTTCATATATCATATGTTTTCTATTAGCTTATTCAGTGGTTGATTGCCTATGTCACAAGATTCTCAGATGTAAACAGACGTTCCCCTCCATTTTTCAGGTAGGCAACGATGCAGTCTCATGATTTGGTCCTTATTGCCCACTAGTTTTCCAAGCAGACTCACAGTGATCACTATTTCATTGAACCTGAGATACATTTTAGAGAGAGGTTCATTAGGAATCATTTTTAAAATTATAATATTTTATAGTGTGTGAATTTAGTCCCATTTATTTAACATTAGTTGTTCCCTCATGAGAAATAGCTTAAGTGTTTGAAATTTCAAATGCAGTTTTACTAGCTGATATTCTATTGAATTCATCATCACCTAAAGGACAGTACAAGGCATTCATTTCTTTATAGTTATTATTATATGTAGCTTTATTAAACTATAACCATTTCTCCCTAGTAGTAGCAGGAAACACATGTTGTTCTTCAATTGTATCCCAGATTTTAGGTCCCATGCTTTCTAGATACATATTAATTTTTAATTTCCACTAAGCATATTTATTACCATTATAGAATGGTGTCCTATTAGTAGCCACACCATCAAGTATAGTTTCCATAGTTACTTAGAATTTAATGAACTGAAAATTTATATATGACATAAATGTTAAGATCTTTAATATACAACTAAAATCACAATTGAAAATAATTTGAAAACATGAAAACAAAAAATCCATCTGATACCAAATGTTGGTCGGAGTGGATACTCAAGAGGGGGTGAATTGAGTTCCAATTAAAATTTCTGTTAAAAAAATTATGATAAAAATACCCCAATTCAAAACAACCTAGTAAATTAAGGTATTAGAGATATAAATGTTTAATTTCTCAATATGTTTCTCTAAGGATTTTTAGTCCTCAGTTGAATCAATGCAATCACTAACTCAACTTTTGAAATAGGTTTACTGAATTAAACATATATACAAACTAACCAAAACTAACTATCAGAGTGAATGTTAAAAAAGTATTATGTCTTTGAAAAAATATAAGTAGTGGGTAAATTAAAATAGAGTATTATAAAATTAGCAGAATAATGAAAAATAGAGGTTAGACTCAATCTGAGACCGAATCCTCTCCACTTGGTGATCACCTACAACCAATCTGTTTATATAAATAAACTTATGATCCACACCTGGGATTGGGGTTTACAACAGTACACCCAGCTGTCCAGGTCACACTTGACATCTACCATAGTTATTCGTGGGAAATAAGTGTAAGAAGTGATTGAGTATCAAGATATTTTGATTTCCAGTAGTTATGCTTAGGAGATAGTGTGTGTGATAAAAACAAATATACACAATTCTTAATAAGTGAAGATAAAACGCAACTGAGTTAAGAAATAGAATAGTGGTAAGAATGTGTGTTGTGAAGTAATGCTCTAGATTCAATGGATGTTGAGAAAATGGTATTTGAGTCTTCTTCTGGATGATGTATTCAGAATAGAGTATTCTAGTTTTTGTAATCTATCTTTGAGGAGTGAAATGTTTTAGCTCTTTAATGTCTCGATGTACACTGAGCTTTTTGGAGAAGGATTCTTGTTATAATCTTTTTGTAATCTCAAGTGCTTTGTTCCTCTCTTTTAGTATTCGCACAGTCTGTGTCTCAGCGTTTCTCACCATGTACTGCTACACTTTTAACATGAAAGATGAGGTCCTTTTATACTCCAGGATCCTCTATGAATAAAGATCTATGCACGTTCATGTACCTAGTACTGTCAATAGATAGTCCTATAGACAACATTAAATAATGTATGTAACATTAATTTGTCTAAATATGAATGTTATAAATGAATTTGAATTAATGAAATGGAAACCGTTATTTATGACTATCATTGAGTCATCTTCATTCTGTAGCCTTTGATTTGTTATCACCGGTATTTCATCTTCACTGTGTAAACTTTGGTGTGTCCTTCTCCAGTTTTTCGAACTTTTGTCCATGGACTTCGGTGTGTCAACTTCGGTGTGTCGAACTTCTGTGTGTCGACTTCGGTGTGTCGACTTCTATGTGTCGACTTCGGTGTGTCTAACTTACCATCAGTGCCATGGAATCTAGAAATATTGTGAAGTGTTTGTCTTACCAGACTTAGTGTTAGGAAAATGGTTATGTATAAATACCTTTGTAAACATATTTATTCGTGAATATAAGCTATTGACATATTAATGTATATGGTTCTATATGACATAATCGATTCACATAGAGATATTAAAATTGAATAAAATAATAGAATCTGTATATAGAAATTATTTTTTATTATGAAAACTACATTATCATAGAGGGTCCAAAAAAATGATTATGGAAAATAATTTATAAGTTTTCAAAGACACATACATGAAACCTAAAAATATTTCAAGCATGTGACATTGAAAGCCTATAAAATATAAACTATATGACCAATATAAATAAAACATAAAACATGGATTAATCATATAAAAAATAGTTAAAACTAAAAATAATTTTATAATAAATGTTCATGAAAAATAATTTATAAGCTTTCAAAACATACTACTTGAAACTTAAAAATGATTCAAGTATACATCTTTGAAAGACTATAAAATATAAACTATAAGACCGATATAATCTAAATTTAAAACCAAGATTAAACATATAATAAACTACTGAATTATTAAATTAATATTATTAATAATTAATTATATAAGAATTATTACTTAATTAGTAATTAATAACAATTAATTATATGATAATTAACCAATTAATTATTAATATAATTACTCAGTATATAATAGTTAATTAGTAAATTAGTAATATAATTATAAATTATATTTATTCATTATACTTATTAATTAGTAAATATTTTAAATTATTATATGATAATTAATTGGTTATTTGGAAAAATATAATTATTAATTATATAATAGTTAACTAGATAATTATTAATATAATTATAAATTATCATTATTCATTAAAATTAGTAATTTAAATTATTCATTATAATTAGTAATTATAATTATTAATTATAATTACTAATTATAATTGTTAATTATTAATTATTTAATCATAATTAACAATTAATAATACAATTATTAAATATATAACTATTAATTTCATAATAATTACTTTCTTAATTAGTAAATAATAACAATTAATTATATAATAATTAATTAGTTAAAAATTAATATAATAAGTTAATTATAAATATAATTATTAATTATTTAATAATTAATTAGTTACTTACTAATATAATTATTAATTGTATAATAATTAATTAGTTAATTAGGAATACATTTTATTAATTATATAATTTGTTATTAGGTAATTAGTAATTATTAATCATTAATTATATAGTAACTAATTACTTAATTAGTAGTATAATTTTTAATTATATAATATTTAATTATTTAATTTTTTTGAGAAAGATAGATTCGAGACTCGTTTTATAATTAGTTAATTTGTAATGTAATTATAAATTACAATTATTTTTCATAATTATGAATTACTATTTATTAAAAATTATTATATAATAATTAATTAGTTAATTGGTAATAAAATTATTTATTATATACTAGTTTATTAGTAAATTAGTAATATAATTATTCAATGTAATTATTAATTTGTAATTATTAAAAATTATAATATAATAATTAATAAGTTAATTAGTAATATAATTATTCTTTATTATTATTCATTATAATTATACATTATAATTATTAATTATTAATTATTAATTACCAATATAATTTTTAGTTTTATAACTATTAATTATATAATAATTAGTTAGTTAATTTGTAATTATTAATAATTATTTATATAATATTTATTTATTTATTTAGTAATATAATTAGTTAATTATTAATATAGTTAGTAAATATTTAATAATTAATTAGTTAATTACTAATATATGTTTAATCCATGTTTTATGTTTCATTTATATTTGTCTTATATTCTATATTTTATAGTCTTTCAAAGTCACGTACTTGAAGCAGAATCCCATATCAGAAATGAAAAATGTTCTGCGTAGGAAATGGATAACTGAAACCCTAAATCGGAAATGAAAAATGATTTCTAGGGTAAGATCTCTTATAAAAGGGAACCCTGGGTGAATGCTTCTGTCAGAATCCAGACTGTTGTAATGGTAGTACGACTGGATTTAAAATAGCGGATAAATTATTGTGAAAATTTTATTTTTATTTTTCTTTTGTTTTGTTTATATATATATTTAAACAAAACAAAACAAAAATATAAATATAATTTTTTTTAAAAAAAATATAGTAATATTTTTTTGGTTTTAGTAGAAAGGCGGCAACGGGGTTACCGCCTTTCGCCCAAAACAGAAAGGATGCAACTGCCCTGCCGCCTTTAGAGTATTTTTTTTGAAAAATTTAACCTCACCATTATTTATAAAATACTTTTGCTAAAAAACATGTTTAAAAAAATCCAAAAAATCACCCACACAACACACTTCATAAAAAATCTATGAAAGGGACAATCATAATTAATGAGCCATTCTTCAATCAATTCACACTTATTAATACAGGGGTTATCAAAAAAATTTATTTATCCAAGGAAATCATTTTATTAGACAACTGTATGTGGTTAATCGATCCAATGTATTTTTTTAACAATAGGTAGACAACCATGAATTCATAAACACTATGTTTTTAACAACGGAAGACTAATAGACACAATTTTTAGTAGGTATAGAGCCCGTAAAATTCACAAAATTGATAAAAAAATATCATCAAAACATTTTTATCATATGTCACATTTCCCATGCCCCTAGATTGATCATATTTGGTTCAATTATCTCTTCTAAACCTAATTTAGCTGTCTTCTCAATAGAACTATTCATACACCCACCCCTCATGATTCATATATAAAGGAGAGAAAAAAGAAAACTATAACAACCCTCCTCTTTATTAAAAAAAATTATCATTTGTCATTACATAAATATGAACTAAAGACAACTTTGAAGATCAATATGTCTAGTTTCTTGGAAAATTAGGAACACTAAATGAAAACATAATACATAAAATACAACATCTTCATTGATAACTTCTTTATGATGGCCACAAAATTCCTTCGTACTTAGCTTTTCAAGCGATAACCCGAGGACATACATAAGTAAAGGGTGAGATATATAGCATAGTAAGAGAGTAAACAAGGCATAACATGAAGAATGCCACACTTTTTTTGAAATAGTAATATCAATGAAGCATAAGAGAAATAGGAACACAAAGTCCTAATATAGCATGATTATCATAAGGTGGGGATGCGACAACAACATTTAACATGATATTAGCATGATCCAAGGATAATTGAACATATATCCTGAGGAAAACCACATTTATCATGAATTAGAATGCGTAAATCCTAACTTCAATTGATATATCATGATACTAATCTTTACCAAATGATTTGGAGCGTTATTTGGGTGCACCCTTTATAAACATTGAATTTTCGGGATAATTGTGCCACATGGAACATACAACATAGAATCATTAAACATCAACAATTATTCCATGATAAAAGATTTTGTAATACATACATGAAATTATATAATCAATAATTATATGTTCATAAAGGTGAATTACCTTGATAGAGAAATTGGTATGATATTTACTACATGATGATTAGACTTGGAAAACACGGTGAAATTTTGACAGCATAATGGTGTGACATAATCATTTATAAATATGGTTTATGAGAGAGAAATTTATATATCATCAAATGTAAATGAAATGGAAAGTAAGCGGATCACATATATAAAATTCCAAACACATGAAATTTGTAAATAGAAGGCGTAACATATTAAAGAAACATGAAGAAAGATGAGGAAGGGAAAACTATTATAAAACATTGGCATGATAACAGGTGTACATTTGAGGGATTAATTAGATATAAATAGTTATATCATCATTAAAACATAAGGATGGAAGTATTGGGGAAGTGATAAATCATACCCCTACATTTTTAATTGAAAATAGAAGGGTTTAACAATATAATAACTCTTGGATAAAAATGAGAAGGGAATGAATCCCTTACTTGAACGTGTGATCCCAAAGGCTTGGGAGAGGCTTGAGAGTGGCATCATTGGTTCTTAGGGAGATTTGGGAGGATTATATAGATAGGATGGTAGAGTAGGGACGTTCTAAATGTTTTTTTATTTAAGATAAGTTGGAGAATATGTGGGTTTATATAGGAAATGAGAGGGGAATTCTTTAATATTTAACAAAAATAGGTTTTGGAATATATATAATTAATTATTTAAAACAAAAAATAATCCCATGGTTTTGCCCATGGGTTTTTTCCAAAGGGGAGTGAAAAAAATTATATTACATGTAAAATGGAAAATATTATTAAATTTGATGAATTTCATATATGGAGGTGAGTTAAACTCTCATAGAAATCATTTAAAAAAAATATTTTATATATCGTGGAGGTCCCACTATGGCATTGTAAAATAAATAAAACAAATATAAAATCTAATTATTTTAATGGAAAAACATTTATTAGTAGAATATAGATTTTATAGTAATTTATTACAAAACTATTTGGTCATTATGATGTCATAAAACACATTATATAATCAAACAATATTTAATTTTAACCAAAAAATTCAACAATCTCAGAAAATTATAATACATTCACCATTAAAAAATTTCAACATCATGAATCCTAAAATGATATTCATTCTATCGAAATAATTTTCAAAATATGTGAATTTTCACTTTTGAGTAAAAAATGTCATTTACTAATAATTCATGGGTTTTTCCAAAGATAGTATTCAAACCATAATAAAAATTATAATTGAATTCAAAAAAATTATATAATCAATTAAATTTAATAAGAAGTTATTAAGTAATAATAGTTTACAAAAATATTATCTAAATCAAATATCCCTTAATTAATCAATATAGATTTCATAATTGAATATTAACTAAAAATACTATTTCTCATTTAAAAACCATTTAAAAAGTATCAAAAATAAAATTAATGTCTATTCTTTATTATATACCAAAATAATGAAAATAATAATAGTTCTAGGGTCTTGTTATATAACCCATTATAACAACCACATAAGACCTAATTGTAAGGTGTCTGATGTTGACACACTCTTAGGGAGGCTCGAAAAACATCGCTCGAGTGGTAACCTCTATTAACATTAACTTCTCCCATTAGAATTTCCTCAGAATCATAATGACTAGAAGAACGTATTGGTCCTGGTCAAGAAAAAATCCCAGTGACGCTACATACATTCTGAACCCCATAAAGTGGGCTTCATATGGAGAAATTCTACTGGTTAAGGCCATCAAATCCTTCATCTGAGTAAATAGGATTTGTTAAAGTCCTATATTTATATTAATCTTCTGATAAAAGTTCAATGGATTTATTATCAATGGTATCAATTATTAACAGATTTCTAAAATCAAAAAACATAAAACCATGGATGTTTATTACTTTTATATACCAATTTTACATAATAAAACATTTAATTAGATAAGGTATAATTTTTATTATTTAATGTTTGGGTCGATACAATCCTCCCACCTTAGGAAATTTCACCATCAGAATTTAAAATTCCAACAAAAAAATATATGAGTGTAATTATACATCAACACTTCCTCTAATTCCCACATTGCTTCTTCATACTTATTTTTTTCCACAACACCTTTAAGGGGGCATTCTATTTTTTCATAGAACATTTTCCTTATGATATAAAATTTTCACTTGATTCTCTTCATATGAGAGGCCATTCTTCAATGTTTCCACCTCTTGATTGATTAAATGTGATAGGTCAGGTGTGTACTAAATCAATTATGGTACATGAAACAAAACATGTACTTGAGAAAGGTTTGGTGGGAGTTCTAGTCCCTATGACACTACTTCAATGTGATCAATAATTTTAAATGGGCTAATACACCTTGGACGGCGATTTGAATTCTTCCAAAATCTCATGACTCTCTTCCACGGTGATATGCAGAGGAATACAAAGTCACTGAAATCAAACTCTAGGTCTTGTTGATGATTATATGCATAGAACTTTTTTTGACTCCAAGCAGTTGTAATGTGATACTGGATGGTCTTAACCTTCTCCGCTATTTCATCGACCATTGTTGGACCTTGGAGTTTTTTCTCTCGAACATCATCACAACATGCCAGTGTTCTGTACCTCTTCCCATAAATTGCTTCATAAGGATCCATTTGGATGCATGAGTTTAAACTATTACTGTAAGAGAACTCAGCCAGAGGATGATATTGATCCCAAACTTTTTTGAAGTCCATTGAGAATAATCTCAGCATGTCCTCAAGTTTTTGGACAGTTAGCTCAGATTGGCCATTAGTATAAGGATTATAAGTCATACTGAAGTTCATCTCAGTATTCAGAGCATGTTGGAGTCTCTTCCAGAACATATTGGTGAATCTTATATCTTCATCGAATATAGTAGATAGTGGTACTATATGAAACCTTACCACTTCTCTGATTAATATTTTTGCTAATTGATCTATTGAGAAATCCTCTCGAATTTCAATGAAGTGTGTAGTTTTTTAAGATGATCCTCATCTACCTTGATTTGATCGTTTCCATTGGATGTCTTCGATAGTCCAGTGATAAAGTCCATGGTAATGTTCTCACATTTCAATTTTGGTATAGGTAATGGTTTCATCATACCCTTAGACTTCTACCTCTCAACCTTCACTTGCTAATATACCAAGAACATTGATGTATACTCAAGAATTCTCCTAATTCATGATATACCACCAATAATTCTCTTAGATATCTCCATAAATCTTTGTGATTAATTGGTGACTGAATAAAGTTAAACTATATGCATCATACAAAAGTGAATTATTCATCTCTATATTTTATAGAACACATAGTATTAACCAAAAACTCATAATTCCATCTTCATTAAAAAAACTCCATGGATTTTTCTTTATTAAAAGTTTCCACTTTCTTTTTAATTAGCGCATCATCCTTTTAAGAATCCTTTTACAATTCCAAATGACAGAATTGAGAAATAATTTGTGAAAGGATTTATGGTGCTCTGTTATTTATGATTCCCATGTCTATATTCATAAAATCTAAGAATATTGTATCCTTCTGAATTCTCATTAATTGTAGAATTATTGGGTCCATTCTAGTTAGAGCATATGCCACCTTGTTCATTTTCCCAGGGAGGTAATGGGTTTAGCAGTCCTAATATTTGATCATTTCTAACAATCTTCATTGGAACATATTCGTATATTTATGTGTGAATATATACTTAAGGATCATTTAATTTTCACACTTCTCCCCAAAGAGGAAATGCCACCAAATTCTCCGAGAAAAGATTACGAAAATCAACTCCAGATCATATGTTGGATAGTTTTTATCTTGAAATTTTAATTTCCTTGAAGCATAGGCAATGAATTTTTCATTTTCAATCAATACACATCCCATACACTTCTTCGAAGCATCACTAAACACCACTAAAATTTCTCCAGTTTTGGGTAGTGTGAGAATTAGTGTAGTGATAAGCCTCATTTTCAACTCATTGAAGATATCTTCGGATTCATCGATCCAAGAAAACAAGTCTCCCTTCCTATTTACCATTTTAAAATGGTTTGAAAGGCATGAGAAATTTCTCAAAAATCGGTTATATTATCCAGCAAACCCAAGGAAGCTACGAATATTCGTCACAGATTTTGGCCTTGGAAGTCCCTAAATTACATTTGTCTTAGAGGGATCCATAGATATCCCATTTCTTGCGATGATATGACCCATGAATTATTATTCCTTCAACTAGAACTCAATCTTTTTGTACATTGCATAGAGTTTCTCCTCTGACAAGGTCACTAGTACAGTTCATAGTTTCTCCTCATTCTCCTCCTTTTATTTGGATTATATTAGAATATCATCAATAAAGACAACCACAAATTTGTCGAGGTAATCTCTAAATACTATATTCATCAATTCCATGAATACATATGGTGCATTAGTTAGTCCAAATTCCAATACTATGAATTCATAGTGTCCATACCTTGTATGATAACGTGTCATGGATATATCTTCCTTCTTCTCCATTACATGGTAATACACCAATCACAGATCCCACTTAGAGAAGTATAGTGATCCACATAGCTGACTGAAAAAGTCATATATTTTTTTCAAAGGATTCTTGTTCTTTAACATGATTTTTTAGGTCATAATAATCAATTAAAGGAGCATTGATAGTTCCTTCTTCTAGATGAAGATGACTAATTCACACCATTGTGAAGCATTTGGGAATATAAACCATTATCTAGATTCCCCTATAGTTGTTTCTTTATCTCTTAATGCTTAAAAACAACCATTCTATATGGAGTATTGGATATTGGTAATGCCTCTGCTATAAGATCAGTCAAGAATTAAACATCTTTTTCAAGGAAAAACACCAGAAAATTCCTTGGGAAACACTTCAGTGAATTCCCTCAAAATAGGAATTTATTTAAGGTTGGTTGCTTCCATAGACATAGTAATTTGAGAGGGATATGAATGCTCATAGGACATTAATAACCACACTTTAGATTATGGTGATAAATAAAATTCATCCTCATTTTTTCACTTGTACTAAATCAGGGGCTGATTCACCATATGAAGAGTGATTTCCCTCTCACAACAATTGTTTTCAGCTCTATATAGTGAAATCCAGTCCATTCCATTAATTGCATAAAATTCCAAGAGAGGGAGTATGACGAGTTCCATTGGGAAGATCTACCACAAATTGTGATAGAGGATGAGTTATACTCAAGGGATGCAATAATTTCCTCATTTTCCATCATAACTAACATCTTTATTTCCATGCTATTTGGTAGTGTCTGTATTGTTCTACTAATGTCTCAAAATATAAAATAATTCATAGAACCAGAACCAAAAAGTATGTTCTCTATTCTTGAATGAATAATTAGCGCAAATGTTACCACATAATTTTTGGTGTTCTCTTCAGTGGTAGTGATGGAATAAGCTCACCCTTACTTCCTTTGAAGTTGTTGGTTTCCTTAAAAAAACCCTTGTCTTAGGGAACTGGTTTGGAAAGTACCCATGTTCATTATAGTTGAGGCAATGTACAATGCGTTGAGGTTTGAATGGAGTGTTCCTCTGATCTATCACATCAACAAGTTTTTCTTGTTAGTACTTAATGGCTTGGTTCTCTTCTCTTCCTCACCAAAATAATTTATTTATCCCCTTTATGAAATTTATAGTGTGGTTCTTTAAACACATTTGGAATGTGGGGTGTGGGAATTTCTTAGCACCATTGGATTTATCCATAGGATCACCAAAATTAAAGTCCACTTTTCTCCTCTTATCCCCGTGAAACCCCTGATATTTTCTAACCACTAATTTTAAATTGAGGGAACATTTTAGAATTTCTTCATAGCTATCAAAGTCATTTATTTTCAAGGATTTCCGTAGGCTAGTTTTTAGCCCACCAATGTAGCTGTAAACCTTGCAGTTGGGGGTAATGACAAATCCAATCACGTATCATGCAAGACTTGTGATGTATTCCACTTATGTTCTGATGGAATCATCATATTTTTGTGTGAGATCTAAAAAGTACCTTTCTATCTAAAGTTAGAGGGTGCATAGAAAATATTTATCGAATGTTTCATTCTGGAAGTCCTTCCACTCTAACGCCTCGATCTCTTCCCCAGGATTTGTAATTTTGATCAATGTCCACCATTGATAAGCATCACCCTCTATACGATAATCATCTATAAGAACATAATATTATTCATAAAATTTAAGGATGGAGAAGAACTTATCAATGGAGTGGATCCATTTTTCATAAATTGAGAGATCATATTATCCCTTAAAAGTTGGAGGCCTTTGTCTCATGTTTTTCTAGATTGAATTTTGTTTTTTTATAGGGCGGTTGGATGTTCCACTTGACCCATGTTTCTATTCAAAACATTAGTTAACTAAGAGTGTATCGTGACAAGGTTTGTGATTACTAATCCCATCATATTGGTAATCTCATTAGAATAGTAATCACATTGATCTTTGCATCATTTTTTAGACCGAGCCCTCCTATTACTGGCCATTGGCTATAGTAAAAGGAAAGTTAAGGGTAACACATAAAAAGAAATCCAAAGGAAAAAAAGACGAATTATAAATTACTTTTATTTCTTTTTCATATAAATTTATAGGCTTTTATCTATGTTATAAAAGATCTACTTCCCAACATATATTCATAGGAGAAATATTTTTATTCCTTTAATTATGGATCATAAAGAGATTAGGAATTTACCAAATCCTTTTTCATGACCCATACCCCAAGGCCCATGTCGTGACTACCCTCAGACTGCCTTTGATAGGCCAGGGGCTAGTGACAAGCACCGAAAGGCATATTTACAAAAAAGGGAAGGTGTTGCCTTTATAATATATAAACCTTAACAAACCGAGAACACAACCAGATACAAGAACAAGGTATTCTATATAGTAAACAAGGTGTGTACAGAATGTAAACTTCCATAATACAAGACTAAATGGAAAGTACAAGGAAAACTAGAAAGTACAAGAAAAACAGTGTACAACTACTGTGAACAGCAAACAAAGATCCTACCAGAAGGGTAGGTACAACTCTCGAATGATCATATCTACAGATCACCTCATCAAAGGTCCACCTCTGAGCAGTCTCCAGTCTAGGTACCCTCGTCCTCAGTCAACGTTGTCCATCATCTGCACCAGACACAACAAAGTTTGGGCATAGCCCATGCAGGGGTTAGTATAAAACTATTCATTAGGGACCCCGAGACCCCCGAAGTTCTCTCAAATCCACAAAGGATAAACCACAAAACAATGAAACTTTAGTCAATCATGCTTAGGTTTATTCCCATTCATATACCTAAGTCATCACAATATACCCACCTCACATAGGAGGGAATAATACCTCATAGGTAATACCATGAAGGTAGGAGTACCACATAGGTATCACAACAAAGGTATAATCAAACCATGTATACATCTCTGATAAACTGGATTATAATGTTGACCCACAGAAAATCGCTATGAAAGCTGGTATTTAGGCACACGATTCTCTAGGGATAATAACAACTAACATCCCTAGTCACTACGTCGAACACCTCGGATGCTAGAGAACTCCTCCACATTAGAGTAAAATGGGTCTTCCACGTCACACAGAGGTGTTTCCCACTAACCTTGGACTTAAAAGGTACTCGTTCTGTCGAGTACTGTGGGTGCCACATCACATAGAGGCGCACCCCACAGTGGGGCAGCCGTTTCACACAGAGGCGCTCCCCCTCATTGACTACTGTGGTGCTCCTCCTACCTAGTACCATTGGTTAGACACATAATACAGAGGTGCTCACCACTATGGGTCTACCACATCACATAGAGGCGCTTCCAACTGGGCCTGTCGAGTCGCTTCGAGTCAAAACGGTCAGCAGTCGTCAAGTCTCAGCTAGTCACAGGGTTCCGTATGTAGCGCGCTTGGGAGAAACGTACTTCAAGCCATCATTCATAACTCAACCATCCAACAAAATGTATCTCAAAGGTCCATCACATCTTAATGGACCTAATGCAACAAACGACATGTCAATTGGACGCCCGGTCTGTATGTTTTTAGAGTGTCCGCTCCGAGGGCCCGATTTCATTCAGGGTTCGATCCAACCCATCCATTACCCAACATTATCAAAAATACAATAGGATTATACCAATAAGATCATCTTGATCCAAGGATTATTGTGATGTAGAAGGTTTATCAAAAGGACTCATGGATCATAAGTTATGGCCAACAAGGCGTAACTGGGTCAAGATGGGCCCGTGTCTGGTCCGTCACGGTAGAACCGACTTGACCTGATTCGGGTCTGGCCCGGTTGGCCTGGGCTTTGGTGGGCCTAGACCGCTGGGACATAGTCCATTCGGGCCCAAAAATGGGGTGGCCCCGCTCAGCCACTAGGGGTGGCCCGACCTCTACTGGGCGTGGCCCAGCCTGCGATGGGATTGACCCACTAGCGCGACCCGTAGGCGCAGCCTGGTGGTGCGGCACACTAGTGAGGCCTTCTAGAGGTGGCACCGAAGGGGGAGTATCTCCCATCCATTCTGAATGGCAATGTGCAGCGCTGTTAGGAACTTCCAAGTCACCGCAGGATCCGAGCGGGTCCCGCCAAACTGCAACGGTCAATCGGTGTTCCGCCCGGTCCTCCTCCCAGTAACCTATTCACGCGCCACTCCTCCACTACGACTGGAATGGTCACCCACTCTTCATCCTCTATCGCAGCCTCCTACTCCTCTAGTGGCATAGACACGCACCACCACTTGACCACATTTCTGACCAGATTCCGACCACCAACCTACCTTGCAGCGCCCAATGGGACGTGGCTTCATCATCATCCGACGACACGGACACGCGCCGCCCTTCATTCCTCGTGGTCGGCCGGGTACCAATCATATAATTCTTCTACTAGCAATTGCGGTATTGTTCCAAGCCTGAAAAATAAAATAACCACATATTTACAATCCTTTGGTCAAGGGATCTGTGTCCATATGTTGCGCTCAACATAATATTTCATTTCCACTGTGATTAAATATTCGGTGTTGAAGAAGGAATGAAGAACCCGATAAGAATCAGAATATTAGAGCCATGGTATATGCGTGGGATGATGGCCTTGTTTCATTGTCCATCGTCGTTGTGAAACCAGAATATGAAGAATTGATAAATAAATTGAATCATATTAAAAACAAACCCCTACCTTGTTTTTTCATTGGTGATGGTGCAAGGAAGGAGATGAAGATGGTGAAGTTTCTGACATCCATCACTCCCGCAAGAGGCTCCAATGTCGGTTCCTCGATCTTGATCTAGAGAGCGTTCTTTATTGAATATGTTCTTCGTCTGGAAGATGTTTCTCCAAAGGCTCTCTTTTTCCAAACCCTTTCTCCATGAGAGGAGGGGTACCCAGTTAATAGGTTAAGATTTAATTTTGGAACATCAATAGGGGGATCCCAAGATTTAAAAAGTTGATTCATTATTTCAGAATTAATGAATCCTTTTAATTAAAGAAGAAAGTGGTTTCACCTTTTGTGTAACCAGGAATTTAATTCTCAGCATTAAATGCCTAAACAACATTGTGTGGTTGCGAATTTATGATTCAAATTTGAGGTGTCAAATGAAAAATAAAATAACAGTTATTTATTTTTTATTATTATTTTTCTAACCCTCCCACAGAAATATGAAAAACTAACTCCTCACCTCGACCTACTACAGTTTAGGTGAATATCTCCTTAAGATAATATCATTGATTTTCGTTCAACGGTGTCCTTGGATTTCAATTTTTTGCACCAGTTCAAATGTTACAAAATACCGCTTAGGCGTTTAATAAACTCACCTGAAAAAAAGTTTGGAAAATTATAAACAGTCACCCTCGACCTGCACCCTTTGAGGTTAGGCTCTGCCTATGTGAAACACGCCCCAACGAACCCCAAAGTACTCTCAGATTTTTAATCCGAGTTACATTTTAAAAGTAATGGATTTTCCAAGAAAATAATTTTCACTTAATTAATTTATTTATGGCCAAAAACTAAATTTAATTGGTGGCCCATGCCGGCCAATGTTAGTATCTTCCTAAATAAAGAATACCCTCACGTGTTCAATGGTGGAATTATATATTTAATCCAAGTTACCTTTTGTGAGTTATAAGAATTTGAAAAATAAAATAACTTTATTTAATTATTTTATTTACGATTATGCAATTTTTGGGTTTTCTCACTGGAGTCTCACACTAACTAAACATAAATCGTGCCTAGTGTAGAATCGCCATACTAATCACAACAGTTCCCTTGGATTTATAATCCCAGTAACCATTTAAGATTTATTCCACCTTTTTAGGAAAATTTCTTACGTGCGGTTATTATACTTTAACAAAAATTTGTTAGATCATTCCGGGAACATTGGGCCTCGAAATCATGTTCCTTCAAGTTTCATGGTCTTGAAATAATTCTATATTCATAAAAAAAATTATACAGAATTTATGGGACATTATATTCCCCCCACCTTATGGATTTACATCCTCGAAATCCAAAACAACGTCAAAACAACTAAAAGAGGGTACTGAGAACGAATCTGAGCCTTCTGCTCCCATGTGCTTGCCTGGAGGTTCTCGTGCTACCAGCGTATGCACACCAGAGGTATCGACTGCCCATGAAGGACCCTCTCCTGTCGATTCAAAATCGCCATTAGAGCTTATGTAAACGTCACCACATCACCTAAGTCCATCTTTCCATGGTCAATGACATGAGAAGGTTCATGCATATATCTATTCAGTTGGGATGTGCGGAAGTTGTCATGCACCCTCTCCAACTATAGCTGAAGATCCAAGTGGTATACTACCTCTCCTATCCTATGAAGTATCAGAAAAGGACTGATAAACCTCAGTGATTACTTGCCTCCTAAGCCAAATATCCATAGTCCCAATCAAGGAGAGACTCACAAGAATACGTGGTCCCCCTGGAACTCCAAGGGTCTCTGTATCCGGTGAGCATAAGACTGCTTCCAGCTTTGGGTAGCCCTCACATACTAACAAGTGAGACATCATGATAAAAACTCTACCACTACTTCCTTCATCTCAGGCCATCAGTACTAATGTCGGAGGTCCATGTACATCTTTGTCACTCTAGGATATACCGCCAGAGGGGATGTATGGAAATCCCTCAACACCTCCTCTTATAACGCTTCTGTATCCACGGTAAGTCCTCTAAAGGGGATGGAATGCTCTCCACCTTTAGAAAACCTATCAAGTTCTTGCCCTGAGGATATCTGAGCATATCGAGCCTCGCAGTCAGTATCCCCAAGCCGTGCCTCCCTGATTTACAAAAGGAGTGGGGTAGTGACAGTCATAGACTGTAGGTATGTAGCTTCATCTCTATCCACGAAGGATATCTGCAGCGTGACTAGGTACTCTGACACCTCACTTAGTAGCTGTAGACCAGACCTCCTGTTGAGTGCATCTACTACCACATTCCCCTTCCCAAGAGTATATACTATCTCAAATTCATAGTTATGGAGGAACTCTAGCCACTCCTATTATGAAATGATAACTCAAAACACCCGCATCCTTGAGGGTAGGGCTGGCCGACTCAAGAGTGATCGATTTCACCCTCCTTTGCATGGGTTTGTCCTGTGCTTCCTAGGTTTCTATTTTTCCGAACAAGTAAAATCCAATTCCAACATTGTAGGTAAACCATAAACTTTTCTATTAATTAAGTCAATATGAGTATGAACTGATGATGTATAGTAAAAAAACCAAACTAACATCATAAGGCCTCAACACTTCTGCCTAGAGGTTCCAACAAAAACTCTCACCTCAAGGGTTTAATCACACCATCGGCGTAAGTGTGATTATCAAGTCTCCTCCAAAAGGTATCTTTAGATGTGAGCATCAAGTCAATGACTTAACCAAAAACTCAATATCTTGAACAAGATATATGGTAATACGGAATGATTTGTTTTTATTTCTATTAATACCGCAACTCATAGTAGACATAGAACAAACCTCTAACCATTCTTGGAGCCCTTGGGTCACACTTTTTGACCCTATGCAGCTACTCCCATCCCTTGTACTCCAGCTCCCTGATCTCAGTGGGGACCACAATGGGGGGTGGTTGAAACATGTTGAAATGTAAACCACATCATGATGCTCTCCTCATTCTACTACCACGTCTCAATCCCTACACATTCATCTATCCCTAACACTTATACATTCCAAAACATTTTTACACACCCAAGTCTCTCAGACTAGTGCACGTTTTCTACTTTACCTCTACAAACATTCACTGGTTTTATCCTATCAACTGAAGGAAATTCAACCACAAATTTTATCTCTAGAACCCTCATATAGGTAAGAATTCATAGAGGAATTGTGTTTGCTCGGATGTCCTAAAGACACCTCACTCAGATGTCTGATCCCTGAAGAACTGATCGTATCATATTCATCGAGTACCAGGAATGGTCGGTACGCCATGATGAATACTTAGCTATCGACTTGTCATCCTCCTGAAGCTGTAGAAGCTCTAGAGAGCTCTTGGCCTACTTTTCAAGCCAGTCCTCAACTGCCTGTGAGTCGGGCTCACCTTAGAACCTGAGGGTTATCTGATGCTGAAACTCATGTATGACACTAAGCCTAAATGTGCCCTCTACAAGTTCTGTCAGTTGAAATAGCTGACCAATGGGCAATGACATAACTAGCACCCTACCCGAAGGTACCATCTCGGGCAACAGTCCACGTATTGAAGCCTCATTATCCTACGGAGCATCTTAATGGACATGTACTGGTAAATACTAGCATATAGAATCACAATCTCCTCTACAGTGGATCAACTAGGCGAAAAAATGAAGCCACTCCCTCCAACCAGCCCTAAGCTTCCTAATAATCTGACTCGCCTCAAAACCTTAGATTCACCTGTCACTGGAACTTGTGAAATTAACTCAATCAGTTTCCATCCTCTACTGGAGGGGCTAGTGGAAATGCTCATCCAACAAATAGTTGTGTGGTTGGTACACCACCCAAAGGTGCTAACACCATAAGAGATCCCAACACCAAGGCTTCGTCGCTCGGTGGGAAATCAACGTGTAATCTCTAAGGAATCCTAGTAGGTTGTCTACACAGTGAAATCCTAATAAGGAATAGGTTTTCCACAATAATTATTTTATACATGGTGAGATGACTCTAAAGAAATCAAAAGAAAAACTTTTCATAAACGCACGCAATCAGTGGTTTCGTGTGCTATGTTGGAAATCAGAATTCATGGCCCTGGTGTATGGATATGCCAGCCACTGCACCAACACCGGACTCCCCAAAATGAAAACCACACTCATAACACTTAACACTCTTGCGTCACAGAAAATATTAGGGTCATAGTTCTTCGATAGATCCAAAATCCTCTGATACCACTTTGTAATGACCCATCCCTCGGGCCCATGTTGTGACTACCCAAAGCTAGACTTCCATAGGCCAGGGGCTGGCGACCAGCACCAAAAATCATATTCATAAAAATGGAAACACATTGACTTTATAAAATATAATTTCACACATACAATGAACACATCCAGATACAAGCACAAAGTAAAATATATAGTAAACATGGAGTGTGCAGAATGTAAAGGCGCCAGAATAAAATCCCAACTAGAATGTACAAGAAAAATAGGAAATTAAAATTAAAACAGAGTAAAAATACATTGAACATCTGCCATGGATCCTACCAGAAGGGTAGTTACAACTCTAGAATGATCATATCTACAGATCACCTCATCAAAGGTCCCCATCTGAGCAGTCTCTGGTCTAATTACCCTCATCCTCAGTCAGCATTGTCCGTCATCTCCACTAGACACAACAAGGTGTGGGCATCACCCATGTAGGGGTGAGTTTAAAAATACTCATTAGGGAGCCTGAGACCACTGAAGGCCTCTCAAATCCACAAATCATAAACCATAAAACCGAGAAACAACAGTCAACCCTAATTTGGTATATTCCCATACATATTCCTAAGTTATCATAATATAACCAACTCATTCAGGAGGGAAGAATACAACACAGGTTATACCATGAAGGTAGGAGAACCACAAAAGTATTACCACGAATATATAAGACTCATCTAAAAATAGTTATACAACTCTAAGAAATAAGATTACGATTCTAACCCCCATAGGATTACTATGAAAGCTGAAAGCCAACCACATGATTCACTAGGGATAATAACAAATAACATCCCTAACCACCATGTCGAACACCTCAGTTGTGGGGGAAATTATCCTCTATAAAGTACAATGGGAATGTCGTGTCACATAGAGATGCTTCCCACTAACCTTGGACTGCTGAGGAACTCCTCCTATCGAGTACAATGGGTCTGCTGCGTCACACAGAGGCGCTCCCCACCGTGGGTCTGCCGTGTCACATATATGAGCTCCCCCTCGTGTCCTGCTGAGGTATTCATATTATTGTGTACAATGGGTATTCTGCATCACACAGAGGTGCACTCCACCTTGGGAGTTCGTTGTCACATAGAGGAACTCCCCACTAAGCCTGCCGAGTCACTCAATGTCGAAATAGTCACCCGTCGTCATGTCTCATCCTGTCGCAAGGGTCCGTATATAGCACGCTTGGGAGAACCCCTCTCCATGCCAAAAATCATACCTCAAATTCCCCAAAGTCCCATGAAGAAGTATACCAAAGGTCCACCATGTCAAGGGTCCCAAGGTAACAGACGACACATGAATCAGACACTGGGTCTTTATGTTATTAGCGTTTCTGCTCTGATGGACTGGTTGGATTCGAGGTTTGATCCAACCCCATCATAACCCAACTTTATTCAATACTCAATAAGAGTATACCAAAAAGACAGTTTCGATCCATGGATTTTTGTGCCACAGATGGTTCGTCAAACATACACCTGAATCACATGTTATGTACACAAAGTCCTAACTGGGTCTAGATGGGCCTCGGTCTGGTCCGACCTGGTCGGGACGACCCGGCCTGGGACAACCAAGACTGGTTCCGGTCACCCCGACTTGATTCGGGTTAGGCCCAGTTGGCCTAGGCTGCGGTGGGCCTGAACCATTGAGTTGTGGTCCGGCCCGACCCGTTGTGCATGGCTCGACCCGTACTGGGCGCGACCCGGTGGCACGGTCTGCCAAAACAAGCACCGAAGGGATAAAATCCCCCTTCTGTTTAGAATGGAAACAGCCAGCACCTTTAGGCACTGAAAAGAAATTATAGGACCCAAGCGGGTCCCGCCGAACTACAATGGCTGACCAGTGTCCCAGTCGGTCCTCCTCCCAGCGGCGCAGTTGCGCGTCGTTGCTCAACCACATCCGGCACGACTGGCCGTTCTTCAGTCTCCGTCGTAGCATCCTGCTCCTCCAGCGACATTTACGTGTGTCGCCACTCCACCACACGTCTGGCCAGATGTCATCCACAAACCTACCCTACCGCGGCCGACAGGTTGTGGCTTCTACATCAACTGGGGGTGCGGACGCGCACCACCCTTCTTCCTCGCGTCTGGCTAGTTGTCGGCCATTGCTTTCTTCCACAAGCCATTCTGGATTTGTTACAAGCCTGAAAAATAAAACGATCGCATATTAGAGATCCTTTTGTCGAGGGATCCACGTCCATATCTTGCACTCAACAAAATATTTCATTTCCAGTGTCATTACGTATTTGCGGATGAAAAATGCACGATAAACGGATAGAGAATCAGATGATAAGAGGCATGATATATACACGGGACCATGACCATGTTAGTTTCGCCATCATAATTGTGAAACTAGAATATGAAGAATCGATAAATAAATTCAATACTATTACAATCAAACCCTTACTTTGTTTGCTCCTTGGTGACGGCATGGGGAATGAGATGAATATGGTGATGTCGCTGACGTCTGTCGCTCCCGCAACAGGATCCAAAGTCGTTTCTGTGATCTTGATCTGGAGAGTGTTCTTCATTGGAGAGGTTCTTCATCTAGAGGATGTTTCTCAAAAATCTCTCCTTTTCTAAACCCTTTCCCTTTGAGAGGTGTGGCTCCAAATTAATAGGTTAAGATTTAATATTGACACATCAATGGAGAGATCCCAAGAATTAACAATTTTATTCATTATTTTAGAATTAATAAATCCTATTAATTAAAGAGGAAAGTGGTGTCCCATTTTTTAAACTAGGAATTTAATTCCCAACATTAAATTCCTAACCACCATCATGTGGTCCCCACATTTATGATTCAAATGGGAGGTTTCAAAAGAAAAATAAAATAAAAGTTAATTATTTTATTTTATTATTTTTGCAACACTCCAAATAAAATTTGAAAAACTAACACCTACCATCGACCTACAACTATCGAGGGGAAGGTATCCTTAAGGTAATATCGATGATATGAGTTTAATGGTGTCCTAGAATTTCAATTCTAAGCACCGGTTCAAAAGATTCAAAATGCCTCTCGCACGTTTACTAAACGTACAAGAATTAATGTTCGGAAAATTTTAAACAGTCAACCTTGACATGTGCCAGTTGATAATGGGCTCAAACTAAGTGAAACATGCCCCAAAGAACACAATGGTACTCTCAGATTTCCTATCAGAGTTAATATTTAAAATTTATTGATTTTACAATAAAATAATTTTCACTTAATTATTTTATTTGCAGCCAAAAACTATGTTTCACTGGTGGCCTACACCGGCCAATGTTAGTATCTACCTAAATAAAGCATACACTCAAGATTTCAGTATTGGTATTTGATTTTTAATCCGAGTTACCATTTTTTAGTTAAAAAAATATGAAAATTAAATAAACTTTATTTAGTTATTTTATTTACGGTTATCCCATTTTCGGGTTTTCTCACAGGAGGCCCGCACAGAAAAAACGTAAGTCGTGCCTAAGGTAATCTACCATCCTGAGTTCAACGGTGCCCTCGTTTTCTTGATCTGAGAACCATTTAATAGTTATTCCACTTTTTAGGAAAACCACTTTTGTGAGCTAATTAATGCTTAAAAAAAACTTCAATGGATCATTTCGGGCATTCTGGGCATCAGAATCACGCATCGTCAGATTTCACTGCCTCAAAATAATTCCGTATAATTAAAACAATATACAAAATTTATAGTACATTACACCATTTACCCCAGGACTGTCATATCAAAGAGTGTATTATGGTCTATTTTCAAGCGCTAGTTCTAGATCGAGTCTATATCCATGCGATGTTTTCATGTTTTACCTCTAGATACATCTACGTCATGGTCACCTCTAGTTGTTCATTTCCAAACAAGGATTTATTTTTTTGATAAACCACTTACTCTATAATCCCATCAATTTATTGATGTTTTTATTATACTTAGTCTTATCCCTATGGATTTCTCTAGGGTTTTATAATCCAAACCCCAAAAATAAAAAAACCTACCATTTGATACCAATTATAACAACCCTTCTTTTATTACGCAGATAAACATTATTTATTAAATAAACATACACTTAAGAAAACTATAAGAATCAAGATATTTAGTGTCTTCATAAACTCGGACCACTACATGAAAACTTAATACATAAAATAAAAAATCTTTATTGAAATATTCTTTTACATGGCCACAACATTATTTCGTACTTACCATTGCATGAGATAACCTAAAGACATACATAGAAATGGTTAGCTATAAGGCCTTGTAAGGGAGTAAAAAAGGAATAACATGAAGAATACAAAAGTTGTTATGTAATAGTAATATCAATGGATAATAAGAGAAATAAGAACATAAAGGCATGATATAGACTGATTATCATAATGTGGAAATGTGGGAACAATATTTTACATGATACTAGCATGAGCCATGAATAATTGAAATTGAGAATGATTAAACCCTCATTGAACTTGAATTATAATGTGTAAACTCTCATTTTACTAGATCTATCATGATACTAATCTTTACCCAATGAATTAGAATGCTATCAGGGTGCACCCTGTATATACATTTCATTTCATTTATAAGTGTGCCGCATTGATCATATAACATGGAAAAATTCAACATAAAAATTTATTACATGATAAAGGAATGTGGAATAAATGCATGAAATTATATATTCAATAATTATATGGTTATAAATTGTAATTCCCTTGATAAATAAATGGGTATGGTATTCACTACACGATGATTTTTCTTGGAGAAACATAGTGTTATTTCGGCAGCATTGCAGTGTGACATAATCATTCATAAAAATGGATGACGAGAGATAAAGCTATATCCAATCACATGTAAAATAAATTTAAATTAATGGGGTAATATATATACATGTCCCAACCCATGTAATTTTGAAATTGAAGGTGTAACGTATTAATGAAACATGATGAAAGATGAGAAAGGGAATAATTCTTATAAAATTTCATCATGATAATAGGTGTACATGGGAGTGATTAATTAGAGAGAAAGATATATCTCATCATTAAAACATTAGGATGGATGTATGTGAGAGGTTAAATATCATACCCTAACATTGTTAATTGAACATACAATTGTATTAAAATATAATGAAACATGGACAAAATCAGAATGAATAAATCCCTTACTTGGATGGGTGATCCCAATGTTTTGGAAGAGGCCTGAGAGAGTATTAATGGGAGATTGGGGAAACTTGGTGGATTTTAGAGACAGTAGGTAAGAGTATGGACGTGATCCAAGGGTTTTTAGTAAAGAGTAGAGGGAGATTGGACGGGTTTATATTGGAAAAGATTGGGGAAAGCTTTAATATTTCACAAATGTAGGTTTTGGATTCTATATAATTAAATATTTAAAACCACATACCAACTCATGGTTTTTGACCCCTGTTTTTGCAAAAGGAGAGTGTAAAAAATTATTTTTTAAGGCCAGTGGCCTATATTATTAAAATATTAGGCTTTCTTATGTGGAGGTGAGTCACACTCTCAAGGTAATCATTTTCAAAAGTTAAAATTTTTTATAAGTCTTGGAGGGTCCACTAAGGCATTTTAAAATAATTGAAACAAATATAAAATATTAATATTTTAAAGAAAAAAATATACTTGCCAAATATTACTTTTATAGTATTTTATTACATCACTATTGTGTCAATATGATGTCATAATATACATTTTATATTTTAATGATATTTAATTCTTACCCAAAATTTGACAATCTAATAAAATTTTGGAAAATTTATTGTTAAATAATTTCAATGTTATGAATCCAAAAATGATATTCAATTTTTATAAATAATTTTATAAATATGTGCATTTTATATTATGTAATAAAAATACACCTTTATTGAAAATTCATGGGTTTTGACAAAAACCATTTTTAAAACATATTAAAAACTACAATTGTATTCGTAAAAATCAAACGATAATTTATATTTAATTAAAGTGTTTTCATAATGATATTTTATCAAAATATTATTTAATTCAAAAATCCAATAATTCGTCAAAGTAGATTTCTTAATTGATTATTAAATAAAATTACTATGTGTTCTTTAAAAATCATTTAAAATGTAACAATAATAAAATAAATGTATATTCATTATTATATAGAAAAATAATGCACCAAATTAAAATTCTAGGGTCTTGTTACATTACCCCGTATAATACCTGAATAATACCTAAGGGTAAGGTGCGCGATGCTGATAGAATCTTCGGGTGGATTGGATAACATCTCTCGGGTGGTAATATCTATCAACATACACTTCTTATATAGGGGCTTTTGTTCAGGTTTAATGTGTTGAAACACAACTTGGGATTGGTCACGAGTGAATCCCGGTGATGATACCTTCTTTCTAAGCTCTGAGAAATGGGCTTCATATGGAAAAATTTACCAAGATGAGGTCATCGCTTACTTTTTCTATGTAAATTGAATTTGTTAAAGCCCTATAGTTATACTAATCATGTGTTCACTATTTAGAAGCTAGATTAGGAATGGTAAAAATTATTAATGGTATTTTAAAATCCAAATACATAAAGCCAAGGAAGTGAAAATGTATTATATAACCGTTTTACATAATATGATATTTAATTAGATGAAGAAGAATCTTCATTAACAAAATTATGTATCATTAATGATCCTAGTTGAAGTAATAAGAGATCCACACTTACTTATTGCAGAAAAAACGTGGGGGTGTGCATGCAGAATAAAAAGCCTCTAAGAAAAACATGATCCAAATGATACATCTCAAACACACCACTCCTCAGGGAAGAAAGGTTCTAGGTGTCTCACACAAAGAGAAAGGGAAGTTTACGAGGAACAAATGTTCTCACCTTTAGAAACGCCAAATCTTAAATCAACGGGAGAAAAAATATTTATAATCCATTAAATGTGAATCTTGATGAATACCATGTGGTTTGGAAGTCATAGGAATCATGAGATGTTTTGAATATAGATATGATATTAAATGGCACTAAAAATCATTAAATATTGTATTTAACTCATTCTATGTAAACTAAAAAGTTAAAGTGATTAAACTAGATAAATAAGAAAAGGGATGAACTACTAGAAATAACTCACCATTAGGTTAGTCATTGGTGTGAGTCACGGTGTGAGTAATCTTTGTAAGTCCCCAATCAATGAGCTATTAGTGTAAGAAACCAATGAGAATCACTTGTGAGAGTCATCATTGTGAATCACAGTCCTAACTCACCATTCCAAATCATCATTGTGATATACCATTATGACTCAACATTTTAGTTCACCATCCTGAGTCACCATCATAAGTCACCATTGTGACTCACCCTTGCGACCCACCGATGAAACTCACCATCAGCGACCTACCGTTGGAGGACCTATAAAATTGAAAAAATTATAAAGTATTGAAATAAGTCATCAAGAACACCAAGAACACATAAACCACCATATTTTTAAATTTTTTTGACCAAAGAAGTCTACTCTATTACAGATATATTCTTAGTATATATGAAGGTAGGGATACTATTTATAAGAGGATACAAACTAGCCTTCAGATGGATCAATATGATAAAATATTGTAGTAAGGATAATGTAGTGGGAATGATTTTCTTATTCAAGATAGTGGAAGACATATCTAAAAATAATTTTCACATTATGGATTCTTAGGTTGATAATGATTAAATAGATATTAAAGTATGATTTGTTTGAGTTATTTGAATCACACATATTATGTTATTTTTATCATAATTATAATTAGGATATTACTACTACTACATTAGATAAGATGTCAGGTTTTTTAATGTACAGGAAAGGAATATAATCTGGGATATATTCTCTTGGGGAGTCTTACACAAGGAGTGATGTTAGAGACAAATAAATATCTACAAAGTAGAGATGCAGAATGCCCATGACTAAAGACATAATTTTGCATAAAATTGATGTTATCATGTAAGAGGTAAAAAGGATGGTTAATAGGTTTTATCTAGTGAATGTGGGAGTTTTTAAATAGTGGGATTCTTAGAACCAACTAAAAATATATGTTTTGATTACCATACATGTTATATAGTGAGTTTTTCAAGATGTACACTTTCCATGACTGTGTTGATATTTCTGAATCCACTATTTTAAATAAAATATCCCTATATTATTTTTCATATCAAAATGTTATAGTAGTTAAACGCCTATAATCAAAAATGTAATATATTGTGGAAAAAATCATGAACATAAGTCATATGACCTAGATAGATCATATTGGATGGACATAGATGATGAATTACTATCAGGTATTGGGGGATCAAAAGCATTGATACTTCTTTCATAATGTTTTATCATGGTGATATTGATTAAATGAGATTATGCTGACTGAAATACTAATAGGAACAATACATGTTTTACGTGCATTGGTAATTATTATTTGTAAACATGTGTAATGGTCTCCTAAATTGATATTATTATCAGTGTATTGTAAGTTATAACATATATTAATACAAGGAACAATCATGTTCATTGATTCCATAACAAGGTATATTTTTTGGGTGCATCATTTTTGGTATGACACAGATTTAGTAATAAATATATAAATTTTCACTTTTGATATGAAGTGATATCTTAAGCGTAGTTGATCAGCATGTTGGCACATTCACAAAATCTATGGTCATGGTAGAATATGGTATGTTCATCTAGTTAGGATAGAAAATAAAAATTCTAGATAGGATGACAAAAAAATGTGTGTACTGTACTTTAAGAGGTATCCCGATAAAAATATACTATTTTACACAATGTGTCTCCGATGGAAATGTTTTCATTGCTAAGAATTATCATCATCTATTTAGGGTCCTTGATGACTTTCCAGACTCCACTCTTAGACTATGAATATTCATCTCTATTACCATGATACGTGCATTGAGGGATACACACTATGTATATTCCAATGTATATCTTATTCTAATTGATATTTTTCCAGGAATTGGTGGACCCCAACACATGATCTGAAATTTTACTGAGAAAATACGATCTTTAATGAACATATAAATTTACATTAATCATGTTTAGAATAATAAGAATTAAATTTATTTATAATTATTAATGTAAATACATGGAAAATAATAAGTTGACCAATATTATTTTAATATTCATGTTTGGATTAATATTTTCCAAAATGATGAGTCAAGTTAAATGTTCGATTTTTGATGAAATTTATATATTATATTACATGTTATAAAATATAAATGATACTTATGAATCAATAGTGTAGGGAAAAATGTTTCGTATAGTTTATTTAATAGAAGATAAATGAATGGGCGGTCGGGGACACATTTTTGGTGATTTTTCAATCCACTATATAAGTCATAGGGGGATCTCACACCAGGTACTATTTAACTTAGGATTTTGAGACCTCATCTATTTTCTCTCTAGCTTCCTAGAGTGATAAGCTATAATTCCAAGCTATTAATAAAATAACACCTTTGAGGATTAATAGAACAACATAACTATGATAGTAGTGATATCAATGAAATCATTAGTTCTCTATGCTAGAACCAATATTTTTTTCTAACATTCCCATTAGATTCTGAAGCACATGGGGACTTTATAGAGGGATCCAACTTCAGTTCCTTCATGCAAAGGCCACCAATGATGAGTGGTTATCAAGCAAAACTATAATTAGAATGAATCATTATTTGATTTAATATTTTTTCATAAAATTATTAATGAGGATTTGTCATGTTTTTTATTGGGCTATTCATTTCTAGAGAAGAAGGAATTATGTCAGTCATTGGTGATAATGTTTCATTCCCCTACCCATCGGCTTCCACTATGCACCTAAATACCTTCAATTTCACTGTTCAATTCGGTATTGTATTCTTTTGAAATTAAAATGTGTTTAATTTTGTTAATCATAATAAAATTAATTATATATTAATAAATATTATACTCATTTCGATATAAAATAATTTTTATGCTTTAAACATGTATTTTTTAAAACTGGTTTTTTATTGTGCATCTCACAATTATATTAAATTCCATTTTTATGAATTTAGATAAATAAAATATAGAAAATGGATTTAAAATATAAAATTCATTTATTCCTATTTTTAATAAGGTTTATTATATTTTTTAGTCATAATGAATGGTAACCAAGGTAAACAATTATCATCATAGTAAAGGGTAAGATGGGTTAATCAATTTTTAATTTAAGGGATATGGTATAAAAATTAATTGAAAATAATATTTTATCTAATTTAATTGGTGACTTTCTTATAAGATCATAATATACTATAAAATATTCATTCATATTTGATGACCATGTGATTATGAGCTTTATAATATTTTATGTAAAGTGTAATTAAAAAATGTATCTCTCTCTAAGTTATAATGTTGACATGTTTTAGATACTGATAAAAATTAAATTTAAATGAATATATAAGATAAAATTATTTAAGAATATATTATATATATATGAGTAATTTTTTTAATCATTATAGATTCTATAATTACCATGAGAGCATACAGAACACTAACATTGTGAATTTTCATGTAGTAGAAAATACTATTAAATAATTTAAAAAAATTAAATGTAATATATTTTTATTTTAAATAAGAGATTTCATAAATTTATCGAGTAATTATAATGTATATGTGATGTTTAATTGGATTATATTCTAATTCCAATGTTCTTGTGATGTCCCTATTTTGATGTTTTTCGATTGTCCAAAAAATAACTTTAAATGAAATGAAATGATTAAAAATAGATTTTAAATCACACAAATTTAATCCTAAATAAAATCAATGGGTGATTTCATATTTAATCATGAATTTTTGATTTATGTGACACTTTAAATATTTAAAATTAATTTTATGACTTTTAAATAATGAAAAATGTGTTATAAAACATACTATAAAAGAGGGTTAACATAGTGGTT
Organism: Viscum album; assembly: GCA_963277665.1. NCBI lineage: Eukaryota > Viridiplantae > Streptophyta > Magnoliopsida > Santalales > Viscaceae > Viscum > Viscum album. Next base: position 1,746,061,847 of record OY728153.1, read on the forward strand.
AAACCAGAAGATAATCATTAAAATGACACTTAAACATGAATAAAATATATTGGTTGAAGTAATTTTAACATTATCCTAATTATAGTAGAATAATTGGATATTTTCATCCATTATAAATAAGTTGTACACATATTATATTAAAACATTCCATGTATTTACAAGATTGACACCCACATTACAACGAAAGGGGAACCAATTTTCCTCTTTTTATCACACCTCTAGAGTAATATTGTTTTAAAATAAATTCCAAAATATCATCACATATTCATTCATAACTTCTTATATCTTTTTTAATTTCCAAAGTACTATCTGAATGGTTCTAATTTTGTAATCCATTGGAGGATTTACTAAAAAAGATATAACTCGTTTACAAGTTCCTTCATTTTATATCATCTTCTACCTCTTTAAATTATGAATTATATAATATGATATGATAACCTTAGTATATTAACTTTGGTAAAAAATGTTTGATGATGACATAACTTTATTTCTATCCATTTACATCATATGAGAAATGAAATCATTACTCATGCATATGTGTGGACTACCACCTATAAAAAGAGATATATTTCATTTTTCACCACCACCCCAAAAAGGATGATTATTATGATTTATTTAATTAATATATATGATATTAATGAAATAATTATAGTTTTTGAAATAAAATATATTACATACCACATTACCATTACAAACATTAAAAAAGATAATGTCACTGATTTGTACGTTTGGACTACAACATCTATAATGTGATGTGATTCATTTATCATGTCCACTTTTCATAGATGATCATAAAATTCCATTTTATATATTAAAATTATAATTATGAAATGATTTATATTATATAGACCATTGAACCATAATTCCTTTAACCATGGTCTTTCTAATGAAGTTGTTATCAGATTATTAATCGAATGTCCTCAAAACATCTAATGTAAACTTCACTGATATCATAAATAAATTTGTCATTATAATAATATAAATAATAGAAATAATGATAATGTAATGAAAATTAAATTGTTTTTATTCATATAGAATAAAAAATTGTTTAATTATTTAGGATTTATAGAATGAACACAATGATTTGAGACATAAGTTAATAGATTTTCCTGTAAAAATGTATTTTATTTCATACCTTTCAAAATCATTATCCCCAAAGAAATTATTTATAAAATGTTTCGTGAATGGTCTTATTTTTATATCAAATATTATTAATGTCTATTTTTAGAAACCTTTAAATTTAATTACAAATGATAAAATGAATCTTTTCCAATGTTTTTATACAAAATAATGTTGACTTTTTTACAAATGTGTGAATAGTGTGTTCTATTTTAACATATATATCATGAATTAATTTTCCAAATTTCATGAGAAATATTTTTATTTAATATTGCATTATAATATTATGAGGTTTTTTTATATAAATTCATTTTATCATCATTTTATAAATAGTATATTTAAAATGATATCAAAATAAAAGGATATTTTCTCATATTTTCAAAGTATGGTTTGAATGTTATTTTAAGGTTATTTTTGTCAATTTAGACATCTATTGATGATTATTCTACATTAAATTATTACAATATAATGATTCTATCCATCCAATTAAAATTAATTAATTATGATTATTCTATTTTATTTATTGACTATGAAAATTAATAATATTTTTATACAATTTTTTCAATAAAAATATTTATGTTTACTTTGTATTGTATTCTTTCATAATATGAATTTATTGGACAAAGTAATTTTAAGGCGAGTCATGTTAAATCCCTTCAATGAATCGATCGGTATCATGACAGAAACTATCTTGGTTATTTGGTGTACACTTTCCAGATTATTTATGAGGTCTTGTATTGTTTTCTTGATTATATGTTTATGATTTCTTGGAACAAGGAATTTATGGAATCGTTATGATGTATGATATTAAACATCCCATCATTATATAATCATTTATGATTATATACCTAAATTTTTATTTTTATTCTCGGATATATTCCTTCTTCTAGTTGTTTAAGGGGTTTATAGAAACATTTTAATTTTATAGAATAATACAATGAAATTTAATTGAAAATATTTTATATTATCACCTATTTGAAAAATTATTTTTTGAGTAAAATATTTCATGTTTTTTCAGAATCATTCATGAAGGTTTATTTCTTATTAGATATTTTCTTAACTTATGAAAACCATTTTTTGTTTTTATTAATTCATGATAACAATAGAAATAACACTTCATCCTTATGTAGACATTGTGATCTTCTATAAGATGAATTTAGATCTTTAGGAATGGAAAATTCATCATGGTCATATTAATGAGCATAAATGGATGAAATCGTGAATAAAATGTGGGAATAAATAAAGTTTGTAAATATTATCATAAATTAATATTCATGAAAACAGCTATATCAAATTTTATTAATTTGTTAGGATAAATTTATTTTAGGAGAGTCAAAATCAAATTGTGACAATACAATTTTTGTATGTGGGGGAGAATGTATCAAAACAATATTTAAATATGTAATTATTCCTTAAGAAACAGTATATTCGATATCATGTATCACACACAACAATCATAATGAATGAACCATGATTTACTATATAAGTATTTTCAGTTATATATAAACATTATAACCAATTTGTTGGTTTTGCGATTATGAATATGATTAACCATGCTAAGAAAAATATGATCAAAAATATTTTGCATACAAATCTATAATTTAATCTTATAAAAAAATGAAATCAATTTTAATTAAAAACATTTAATATCAATAGAGATATTTTTCGTAAAAGTGTTTTATATCTGCAATATATTTTTATGAAAATAAATTATTTTATTAAATATTGTAGAATGTTTTTAATGATATTTATAGATAATATATTTAATAAAATATATTAACAATCATATAATTTTTGTTACTAGATATGAAATTAGTATAAAATTAATCTTATACTTCAAAAATTCATTTTATTAAAAAAATAATTTTACATTGTTTGTCTCTGTGGATATCTGAATTAATTAAAGACGATTTGAGAAAATGTTTAATTTTAAAAATGGAATATTTTTTTATATTATCATTTCAAAATAATAATTGTATATTGTTTTTGGATTTTTTCTAAAATGGTTGTTTTATGGGATGAATAGTGAAAATACCGATGTGGAAAAAACTGTCATTTATTATGTTTAAAAATAATAATTTCATTCTTCCATCTGTATTTATATTTATTTTAATGTCACATACGATTAATTTTATTAAAAATAATAAAATTAATAAAATGGGAATAAAAATTTTACATGATTTTTGTAAAAAATCATTTTTGGGCTTAAAACATGCATATTTAAAAAAATATATTGTTTCATCGCGCATCATGTACATTTATTAAAATTATTTTTTACCAATTCTTGAAGTTAAATTATAGAAAACTATTTTCATGTTTTAATCATAATTTCAAAATTAAGTAATAAGGATTAGGTAATATTTAGTCATAATATATTGTAACAAAGGTAAAAGTTTATCAACAAGGTAAACAGTAAAATGAGTTAATCAAGGTTAAAAATATATGATAAGGTCCTGAATTTTTCCACCACATATATTTCACGCATTTTATGAATGAAATTTGAACAAAAATCTTATTATATTATAATTTTATTTCATTTTGATGCCACTAACAAGTGATTATTTCCTTTATAATATTTTAAGTAGAGTAATTATGAAATGTCACTCTCTTACAAATTATGTTTTAATTATTTGGAAATTGATAGAAATGACATATTAATTAATATATATGGTAAAATTTATTAAGAATATATAATATATATGAGTTTATTTTATTTTCTCAAAATTGCATAATTTTGTTTAATGTTAACACAACAACATCCTAAGACATGTGTAAGCAATAGAAAAAAAGTAAATTATTTTTAAAACATTAAATGTAATATGTTTTGGACAAATTATTATGTTACAAAAATTTATGGGAAAATTAAAATTTATTTTTGAGTGATAAATGTTTTATTGTTGTCATGAATTTAAAATTTTCTAAAAAGTCATGAAAATGGCATTAAATGGTATTTAATGTTTAATTTTTTAAAATCACTAAAAATCATAAAATGTTATATTAATGAAAATGGATATAAATTTTTCGATATTATTATGAATGGATCATGTATGTTAAACTTGAAATTCATTAAATTACTTCCATGGCCATTAAATATTATAAAATTTATTATAATGGTTAAGGATAATGAGGGGGTAAAACAAAAATATATTGTCTAAATGAAACATAAACATGTATAAATTTTAGTTGATAAATATATTTCAAACATATCTTCACTAGAATTCACGTAACATTTTATAAATTTGAAATGAGTTAGACACTTATGATATTTTAATTTTTCTTGTAATTATAGGATATCTACACACCTCACTTATAAAAGGGCACCTTGTATCCTCTCTTACTGTACTTTATGATCCATTTAATTTAGAAAATATATTATAAAATACCTTTAAATATTCTTTCTAAACATCCTAGAGATATTTTTCATCCCCAATTACTATCATAATAAAAATTAAGGTGTATGAAAAATGTGAATTTGTAAAGAATAACAATAACTATTAATCGAGGAATTTATTTTTTTATTCTTTGTCCTTTATTTATTTCATAACCATGATTATGTAATAACATCAGTATATCAAATACATAAATTTTTTATTAAAATATGTAATAACCCTTATTCATATCCATTTTCATCCTACGGGAAATGAAAACATCTCCCTTGTGTATGTGTGGACAACCACATTCCCAAAGCGTCATTTTTCGGTTTTCATCTCTATCTCACAATGATCATTATTATCCTTGAATTAATGAATATATATGATATTAAGGAAATAAGATTAATTCTAGAATGACAATATATTACCATTCGTCTCAGTCTTCCAACCATTAAAAAATTATAATTTCACTCTGAATATGAGTGCAGTACCACCTCTACTAAGGGATGTCATTCATTTTTCATTTTCCCATTTAATTAATGATTAGAAAATATTTTTAATGTATAATAATATATATTATTACATGATTTCTGTTTGGGTTATTATGGAATCATAAACGCTTTAACCATGGTCTACTAGCCAAAGCGGTTTTTAGATTATGAATAGAACAGACTCATAATGCATGATGAAAACGTAACTGATTTGATGATAATATAATTCATTATAATAAATAAAATAAAAGGATAAATGATAACGGAATAAACAATAAAACGTATATAAAGTAATTGTAAACATTATTTTATTTTATTTTTTTGGAATTTTTTGTTTTATAAAATTATTAATAACATGAGGTAAATGATTTTCCCTAGAACCATATCTCCGTGTTATCATTTAAATATCATTTTACAACACTTCCATGATCATAAAAATTTTCAACAATGTTCTTATTTATGATCAAAATATTGATAAATTTAATTTTCAACTACATTTGGATTTTTCAATAAATTATTAAAATGATTATTTTAAATTATATTCCATGCATCTCACATTATTAATTTTACTAATGTGTGAATAAAATGATCTATTTAATGATATAAATAATGTGCAGATTTTTCCACCATCATAACCATTATTTGATTTTAAGAATTACTGAAATGGTTCCACGATTATTTCCAAAAAAGGTATTTTTTTCAAAAGTTTTTATTATTATATTTATAATGATTTCTAATGAGAAGGATATTTTCTCATTATTTTAAACATTGGTTTATATATTATTTTAAAATAATATTTATCATTGTAGACATATTTAGATTATTCTTATAATTTAATGTGGTATAATCCAATGATACCATCCACATTATTTATCCTAATTCCAAATGATTGTGTTATTATATTTATTTAATGGGTATATTATAGAAAATTCATTTCCATGTTTTACTATTATAATGTTTGTGTTCATTTTGTGTTGTATTATTTCATAATATGATTGAATTAGACTCATTATGTGATGAGAGGGACCTTTTAAATCCCCTCATTTCCTCAATAGGTCAAATGAGACACACAATTATTGGTATTTTGTATTATCATACACAATTATTTATGAATTCTTAACATTAATCCACGATGATTTTTATGCTATCTAGGAAAAATGCCTTGGTGGTATCATTATGATGTATAAAATATTCATTTTTTCATTATAAAATTAGTTATTACTATCCATGTGATTATATATATTTTTATCCTTGATTATATTTAATGTTTTATCTATTAGTGGTTTTTATAGAAATGATTCCATTTCATAGAATAAGAAAATGAAAATTGATTTAATAGATTATTTATGATGTCGTATAAGTAAAAGGATTATTTTAAAGTAATATATTTCATGGTTTTCAAGACACTATAATGAATTATGTTTTTTATTTTATATTTTCTTATGATTTTTTTAAATTTTTCAAATTAGGTATATTTCAAGAGTAAATATGGTTTCATGTAAAATTTAAAGACTATTACAAGTGAATTAAAACCTGATTACTGATTTTCATGAATTTTAAATGGATTAAAACGTTTTATTTTCTTATATACTATACATACCATTTATTTTACCATCCAACGTTTTCAAATACATGTCAAAGGGCTTATAAATTAGTGGAAAATATATTAGGGTGTATCATTCCATTAAAATGAACCATCATAAAAGAGACTAATTATTTTTGAATGAAAAAAAACATAAATATTATAATAATATTTTTGAGAAATAAATTGTATATTGTGTGGATTTTTTCACTTTGAATTGTAACAGTTAGTTATGTAATATCTTTTACGAATTCCTAATAACTATAAACTGATAAGATTCTCATAATGAATGAATTTTAAACCCCTATTATAAATTATTTAATTATTATTTTTTATGTTATGGGGAGAAAAATTGGTAAAATTATAATAATTATAATTTATGCGTAGGTGTGAATTGGAATGGTGTAGCCCAATCCATAAGGTGAAGTTAGGCCGAATGCTAATATGCACATCAGACTGCATTGTCACTCCCTGACTTCTTACCACCAATAATTATAGAATAATGGGATTATAATGATTTTGGTTACATAATTACATCATTTTAATTATTAGTTTTTGAAACGATTTATAAGTGTCCCAAATAATGATATTTTTTTAGTAATTTAACTTTTGATCATAGTGATGTTTATACCTCTCCATGGATATAGTAACATATCTGAAAGACAAAAATCCTAGTGTCCTATAATATTCATCGAGTTATTTTTTACCTTTTACTATTATATGAATAATTTTTCATTTTTTTATATTGGTATTATCATAATTTCTTGGTGACATGGTTCCCATTTTTATGTTTCTAGTGGAACACATATAATTTCTCTAAGAATTCAAATATTATAAATTTATTACTCATTGTCAAGTGGGTCAAAAACAATCCAATACAAAATATATGGGGATAAGTTTCAAAATAAATTATCAAATAATATTTAATATTACAATTTTATGGACTTATCAAAAAAAATTATTTATTATCTGAATTTACCATTTCCTATAGTGACAATTGTTTACCCAATTACTATTCTTAGTGACTAAAACTAAAGTTTAACTCATTAATAAATTAATCCATCGTTGTTAAATATATTGAATCCATTTTTAATGTTATAATTTGTTTATTTAGAATAAATTACATTTAATATTAGTGCACAAAAAGTAATGAAAAATAATTTTTATGACATTTTTGTCATTAAAATTGAATATATTCCAAAATAAAATCGAATTTTATTTGATATGAATTTATTATATTATATTTAATAAAATTTATATTATATTAATTTAACATTGAAAACATAAAAGGATGATAATTTTAAATTGATTTATTTAAATAAAAGAAATTGGGGTGTTCCAAAAAATCATATTTTTTCACTATTCAGTAGAAAATAATTATTTTCGAAAAAATCCTTAAAATGTAATTCTATGTTTTAATTGATATTGTGATGTCAAAAATAATGTCAATTTTATCAAATTATATATAAAAAATCTTTATTTGTTGAATTAGAACCATGTTATTCGTGCAAAAACAATTTCGTTATATATAACAATTATTTTTTCGACTAAGAACTTATCTAAAACTAGTTATAAAACAATGATTAATATAAATGAATAAAATGAACACATATAACACTTATATATATATATATATATATATATTATTTCATAGGTATTTGCACACCCCCCATTTAAAATTTCTTCTTCACAATTTTTTTCATTACTTAAACAGGTGAGGGTATTTTTACATTATAGAATTTTATAATTATAAAATTTCTTATTCACTAATATGGTTCTATAATAAATAAATTACATTTAGTACATCCTTATTATAAAATAAATGTTCTCAATGACCAAAAATAAGAACTGATTTTTCAATAAAAGATGTATCCATCTCTAACTACATCAATTCAAAAACCCAAAACAAGAGATACATCTGGTATGCATTTGCATAGAAATGAAACCTAGAGAATCTCAAGTACCAAGGATAAAATTGGATCTAAGGAAAACAAGTGAGAAACCATCCCAACATTGATTTAAAGTTAATTGGATCTAATGAACTTCAGACTTTTATTTTTAACAAATAATCATTTTTCAAAGGTGATACTTTATGAGAAACATGATATATTACCCCTAAAAACATATCAGTTTTTATTTTTGATATAAATCTTTTATCCACTCTAAGAATCTATCATATGTGGTTGAATCATCATTACCTTGTCAACTATATATTATACCAATTCTAGTATCAAAAAAAATCCATCCACTGAATTCATCTTAACATGATAGAGCTTGACACTTATTTCCTTATCATGCGAATAATGTAGAAATATAGACACTAGAATAAAATCAATTTTTATAATAAAATATTAATAATGACTGATATTGATCCTAACATCCTTTGTAATAAATATATCATGATTGAATTATATCATCTAGATTTTGAATCATTCACTCAAATTATAGATCATATTGAGGATTAAAGGTTGTGATGAAAATAAATTCAGTTAGCAACAACTTTTGATTCCATTTCAAAATATATATGGCTAATCTAGAATCATGATTAGATATAATAGAGAGTGGGAGAGAATGTAATATTACTATCACATCAATATAAATTGAATCAAGTTGATCCCAATACAATGTATCTCATATAGGAATAAAATAAGATAATTTAGTTAAAAGATCAAAATTAACCCAATCCACATTATTATATAAGGATATCTATGGTAATCCCACCACAGAAATCCAATGATATATTCTCTCATTTCCATTTAGAAACTAAACAATTATAAATAATCACCTTTGATTATTTTAACAATGTATTTACTTGACCACGATGATTGAGAAAACAATATCTATGAGATTTATTCAAAAACGTCCATCCTTTTCCAAGAATAAATCTGCATACAAAACCTATTTTTAATCCTAATAAAATAATCACTATCAACATTAATTTTATGAAAAATAAATTCTATAACAAATTATAAAATTTATTTCAAATAATGATCTGTCATTTAATAATTTATAATTCAAACTTCCAACGATTATTATATTGAAAAATGAACAAAGATGAAGTTGGTTAATGAATAAAAAATATCTTAGGTAAAATTTATTAAATAATTTATGAAATAATCATGTTATAAACCAATATTAGTTAATGATATAATATCATTTTGACTCACGTTATTATCTGCCTTGTTTTTAGTTTCTAAATGATAGTGGATTGTTCAATAATACTACATTGTTAGTTATATCCATTTTCTCTACCTTATTATCAAATTTGTTTCTTTAATATGTTCTCTAATATTTTACGGTTAGTTTATATTTCACATTTTTCCTATATAATTAATGCCACAAAATCATTAAAGATAAATCAATCACCACAATCTAATGATCATGCATTGTGTATTCTTATTCATGGAGTTCCAATTGAGATGAATGATATTCAATTACCATGTTGTATTTCATTGGTATATAACCAAGTCCTCTCAAATAAGCATAACTATAAATAATAAATTCTCTATTTCTTGTTTACAATTATATCACATGATCATTATAAAAACTCCTTTTAATTTAGGAAATATTTCATTGAATTAATTAATCTAGATGCATTTAACTCATTTTTTCGTTAACAATTAGAGTAGGATAGATAACCATGGAATGTTGTTAAAAACGCATTAGTTGTAACAAACTAATCGAAGATAACATAAAATATCAGTGAAATTTATGGGTATTTCAAATTATTCATCCATTTTAATTTTAAAGGGATCAATAATTATTCCATATTTAGAATCAGAATGACTAATAATATATATACAATTCTGATAAAATTAATATTTATTTCATTTTACATACAACATAATTTCTTCCAAATGAAGAAAAAAATCCTTAGTTATTTCTCTTGTTCTTCAAACATTTAAAAAAAATAAAAAAAATGAAAACCACCTATAATGCATCCAAATAATCATAAAAAAATATATTTGTATGATCTATAAATATAGTTGGTGTATTTTTCAACCTCAATGGCATAAAAACTCATAAATACTACTCCCCATATGGAATATTCGAAAAACATTTCTCCCTCCTTCACCTACATCTAGTGATACCCATATATGAGATAAATCATTGAGAAATACTGAGAAAACTGTAGTTGATCCAAGAACTCATTAATATGAGGGAAAAAATATTTTTCCCAAATAATGATGACATTGAGTTCTCTATAATATATTTAAAGTCTCATATAACAATACATCTATTTAAAAATTAGAATAAGAGCACCCCCTAGAGAAGGTATAGGGTGTATGAAAACCTTATTACGAAACTTGTATAATTTCCTTTAAAATTGAAACATCTTAACTAAATTTATTTAATAATAATGTTTTGAAGTTGGATTAACATAAAGAACTAACTCAAAAGTAAATAAAAGATCCTATCAAATCATTAGTGAATAAAACTATATATTCATTCACTACTAACACATCACTATTTTTAATAGTTTTCTTTTTTTGGAAAATTTGTACAAGATATATTTCACTCAGATATTTGATTAGTTTATCATCATCATAACATTTTACCGAAGGTATGAAATAATTTTTATATATTTATTTAAATATAATCATAAAATTTAATTTTCCTTATTAATCGTTGCAATTTATCTTAGCATAGGAAACTAAAACCCAATCAATTTCTATAATAACATAAAACGCAATTATTATAAAAATTCCATGATTTCCATGAAAAAACATTCAATAAAAAATAAAAGGATGGTTATTATATATTAATTTTTCCTTGATACTATCCATAGAAGTATTTATTAAAAGTTATAAGTTCATATCTCGAGATGGTATTTTTATTATACATGAAAACATCCATGATGTATAAGAATACGTATATCTTAGATTGAATAATACATTGGAATAATTTTCATAAAAAACTAATTCAAATGATGACACATCATTTTATTATCTAACATCAATCATATTAGTATAATAAGACTTCTCATACCTTTTTTCTAGTAGTCGTTATGATTTCAACCTTGTGTAACAAACCTCATATTTACATTATAAAAATAACCCAACTCATTATAACATACAAAATACAATTACTAGATGACTATATTTTTTCCCACTATTGGATTGAATAAAACTCTATTAAATATTGTCGTGAGATAAAGGACTCAACTTACCCCTTTGGAAAAAATATTATGATCTCACAAAACACTATTTAAAATTTAATTACAATATTAAAGTGATTGGGGGGGCTTACCTCTAGATTTATTAGTTCCATGCATCTCATTTTATAACCACATTGAGCACTTATAAATTCTATTTTCATGAAGTATATATGTTTCTAAAAATTAAATCTTATCAATATCCACACAATGAAGGACATTATCATGACAAATAAATTCATAATAGGACAAAAGGCGTTGTAAAAATGGTTTTAGACCACTATAAAATCAATTAATTTTACTATATTGTTATAGAGAACAATTCGATGTAGTCCTTACCCTCTAGAATAATTGGACTCACATTAAGCCACTAATTCATCTACAATTTTCTTCTACTCTATAATTTTTCATTCTATTGTTAGATAAATAACATGAAGAAATTATTTCTCTATAAAAATATCAATAATGACTTCCCACTCTATAGAATCACTCACATCCTTTTCAAAGGTGTTCTTAATTTGTGACCATAATAAATTGTCTTGACTGTCATTATGATAAATATAAATAGATACATTTTGATGTTTTTTACATAAAAATACATCAATAAAATTCTATTTAATTGTTCTACACTATATATTTCACTAGAACATGACATCCACTAAATTTTAGGGGTTTTTATTTCATGAAATGTCCTAATATAGACATTTTCTTCTATAGATAATTTCATTACACTATTTAATGGGTTACATAATTAATATCCATTATAAACTATGTCAGTACTATCATAAAATGATATGTTTTTATCATTCTAGTTTTGGATTCATAATTTTAACTCACTTGAAGTCTTATACCTCTACATATCTCTATTTGAAAAATAATTTAGAATAGCCATGGAATAGATAATGTAATTTGAAAATCATGAAAAGATATCTCATGACAGTTTAACCATAAATTATAGTCTCTTTAATGTTTTATTTAACATAATCTTAACCTCTAACGTTATCTAAAACACTACTTTAATACCAACAATAACAGCCCTTAACATTATCCACCCAAAATTTCATGATTTATTATAACAATTTCACCTTCTTATATATATATATTATTTTTTTGGGTTTATTTTTTAAATAGAATTAGCTAAAAATATATATAATACCATTGAAACTTTTACAGAGTATACATTTTTCCACAAAATATGTTCTTTAATTTTATACAAATATTTCATTCAAGACACTTTTTATTCATTTAAGATTAGTCAAAATAATTAAACCATTGATATTAAAAAAATTTATACCCATCCTTAGATCATGTAATTTTTTTGGAAATCAAGATATATATAAAAAAAATCTTAGTATGCAGTATAGAAAAAAAATCTCATTAATCTACTAAAAAGCATAAAACCCAATGATGATATTTTACATTTTCTTAATAAAACATTAAATATAGAGATAAAAAATTTCTCCAAGTGAAAAACATTATTTTTTCAAATAAAACTATTGAAACCCATTTATACATCATAAGAAAAAATGTATTCAGTATCTTTTCATTTTTACTTCAATGACTACATCATGACCCAATCCATTGGAGAGCTATATCAGGCTCATCCATTCTCATGATCTATATCATTCTCACCTATCATCATGTATAATGATAAATTACCATTTCATCAAAAAAATATTATACTTATATTTTTATAACAAAAACCATTAAAAACAGATTTTAACCCATAAGATAAACACTATCCATTTTTCACAATCATAATGATACATATTATTTTATTTTGAAAATTCATAAAATTTAATAACATTAAATTAGAGTGTGAATATGAAGTTCTATAGAAATTCATTTTAACATATATAATAATATTGATTAGAAATAAAATCTATAATGGAGGGAAAAGGAGTTCAGGCTGCATATGTTAAAAAATCCTTTTTTTTTCATTTTTTGTAAAATAGAAATGATAATCTGTATTGAAAAAAATATAACGTTCCTTTTTTAAAATTTTTAAATAAAGTAAAATATATTAAAAAAATTACCTTTTTAACCCAGTAATTCAAACATTATAACATTATAGAAATATTGAAATGAATATGGATATGGAGTATACAGATATTAAAATATTTAAAAAATTAATTTAAAGGAAAACCCAATATCTCAAGTGGTAACTAATTTCATTTCTATTTCGTAGATTCTAATTATTAAAATTTTATTAGTTTTATACTCTCTTTTGAACTTTTTCTAGTTTAATTAAATTAACATTAATCGCTCTTTTTCTTTTTTTTCCATGTTTGGTATAGTTACTATAATGGTTAAGTTCACGTTTGATGTTTTGGGATCATTTGGTTTATAACCAAAAAAAATTAATTCATTGAATATGGTAAAATAATTTATTGTATAATTACCAAAACAATCTGAAACATGATATAGTAATCACATTTATATATTAAACAAAATTTTAAAACCAACTATGTAATGTGGCCGTGAAACATGAACCACATTTATTCATAGAGTTGGCTATCTTTATGTATGAAATTATGATGTTTTAAATTTTCTAATGGGTAGAAAATATGTATGATATATTTTATTTTAGTATTTATTAATAATCAATATGTTATAAATTTTATATTTATTAAATAATTTCATTCATATGACTATCCACGAATGGCGAAGATAAAAATGAATCACATCACTTGGTTGATAAAGTAGTCCACACATACACACAAGTGAAATTATTGTTTTCCAGTAAATGTTAGGGTAATAATGTGAGTAATATCTTTTCTTAATTTATCTTTCTACATAATCCAGTGATAAAAAAAGGAACACCTTTCTTCATGGAGGTGGTAGTCCACACATGTGAAAGAGTGATTTTCTCATTTACCCTAAGTAGAAAAGGGATTAACTAGGGTTTTATACAAATAATTAAACGATATAAATATATTTAATATATTTATATTATTATTTTACAATTTATGAGGATTATTTTATGGATTTAGAATACTAAATAAACACAAAATGTCTGGGATAATAGTTATACCTAATATTTGAAAAAATCCATTCCGCTCACACCTTATAACTTATAGGTTTGGTATTTTTGTGATAACAAGACCCCTAATATCTATAAAATAATTTTTTGAATGGATTTTAGTTGGTAATTTATAATTTATAATTTTAAAAAGGTTTTAGAAATAGAGGATATGAGGTCCCCTTTTATAAGTGAGAAGAGTGAAACAGTTGTAAATATCTAAAAATTAAAATATTATGAATATTTAACTATGGTAAAGTCATAAAAAAACTATCAAATTACAATGATAAGGTGATAATGTATGAAAACACTATCCAATAAGATTAAATATTAATTTTTCTTTCCTTATCAGAAATTTTTTACAACAAATACAACAATTTATGTCTTAATACATCGACACTTTTTTATGATGGTTAAATTCATAATAAAAAAAATATGAAATTGATATCATAAATAAATTTTATCCTCATGATAAAAACTATGTAGTCCATTTTTCATGATTTTGTTTTTATAATTTTCATAAATTACTATTAATATAACTGGAAAAAATACAACAAATACAATTTTTAATCAATTTCTATTTTTAAGCATAAAAATGATCATATAACAAAATAATATATATTTTGGATTACTATGGAATTATTTATATTATTTTGAATTAAATTGATATCATTATAAATTAAAAACATATCTATAACATTATGGGACTTCAAAATTACTATATATATTTAATGGAAATGAATGTTCTAAAAAAATCAGCAGTTTCCCTAATCAAATAAAAACAAAAAATTTTAGAAACATGAAAAAAATCCATCCTAAAATATATTTGATATTATTATATTTAAAAATAATTCAATTTTACTAAATTCAATTCCTAATATCATGTACGTTTTCTTTTAAATAAAACCATGTAATTGATGGAAATACGATTTATCTAAAATAGAAATTAATTTCTCTATTTAATTTTTTATAAATTATTTATAAAACTATGATGAATATAAATACATAAAATTAATAATAAAAAATCATATGGTTTATTTATTTATAGTATTACATAGTTTTTCGAACATCTATATAGTTAACAGCTCTCATTTTATTTATTTTTTGACAGTTTGATATATGAATTAGTAATGTTGAATTTTAAAAGGAATATGATAATAACCAATTTGGATATCCTCAGTGGGTCAATAATTATATAATGATAAAAAAGACTCACAAATATAAATATACATCACTTAAGGATCATGTAATTATTGTAAGGTTTGCATTGATCTTTTTTTAGGTCAATATAAAGTGTAAAATATATTGTCTTAAAAATCTATCTATTATAGAGAATAATATATATATATTAGAATATATATTATATGAACTATTTAAACTTTAAAATTAATTATTCAAGTAATAATATTTCTTAATTTAGTATAAAAAAGGATTTCATATTTATTTTTAAATTTTAATCTTCATAATAGGAAGTATTTTTTAAGAGTTATATCCTATAAAATAAGTTGCCTAGAAAAAATTTGAATAATTGTTTAAAAATTACATGAAGTGGATTAAAAAAATTTCCATGCCATGAATTTGGACTATTAAGGTTTTAATTAAAACTAATTAAACATTTTCATAAAGTCAAATTTGCAGTTAATCTTAATTTCCTTAATTGAATTTAAATTTAATTATTTTTTCATAAATATTTGTTATTTTAGTGGGATGTAAATTAATCATAAATTTTTAAAATATAATAACTTGATCTATCTTATTTTATTATAGTTTAAGGTCTTTTTTTATTTTTAAATAATTTTAGGAATTCTAAAAAGATTAATTAACTTTTTTTAATTTTTAAAATCCACTAAAAATATGAAAATATATTATGGATGTTCATTCCTAGACTAAGAATATTGGATCTCAAAGAATATTTCATTCTATGTTTATAGAAAAAATAACTTTCTCATATAAGTATTCACTAAATATTTTATATTTTCGATAATCTCTTATAATATGAAAAAATATAATAAAATAAATGTTTATACTTGAGTATTCTTATGAATTCTACTATATATTAATAAAAAATTGGGTAAATTCATAGAGAAGTATCTTTTCTCATTTACATTCATTTTGATTGTGATTTTAAAAAATAATGATTTCATCAACAATATTTGATTACTCATTTGAAGGATTCAAATTGATTTTTGAAATAACGTAAAATTTGAATGTGCATTACTATTGAATATATTTTATCCCTTATAACAAAGTGGGGTGAGTTATTTAATGTCGTGTTATATAATTTTGTGTATAATTATTTATTGATACAATAATTAAAAGGGTCTGAGAAAATTATTGATGGAGTTTGATAAATAATAGTGTTTCAAATATAAATGATTCAACGGAGTCATGATTGATGATTTTGTAGGGAAATTATTTAGGGTACATTTCTATCAAGAAATTTTGAGTAAGTTCATCAAAGTAATGGAAGAAGGATTAATTTTAATATTGTTTCAATCTAAGTATGTTTTATTATTTCTTTTCACTATCATTCATGTGATTTATAATTTTCATTTGTATGTGTATGGTGGATATACATGTGATATATATTTTAAAAGGATTATATTTTTATCACTTTACTCAAATGTTCATCATGATTGATAAAAAGTTGAATGTTGTGTGTAGTGGGATATCACTATTTGCTGACCAATGAATAAACACTAATAATGTTTTTTAAAACAAATAAATTATTAATATTTTATTACAATATTAAAAATATTCATACGGTTTTGTAATAATTGACAAATTTTAGTTAAATATATTATACATATTGTATAAAATGATATAAAAAATGTATATACATAAAATAAAAATATTATATGCCAATGGATCAATGATCCCCTCACCACTCTTAACAATTACCATTAACAACTAAGAATCATTAAAAATACTGAATCATAGTAATTTTTATTATATAAACAATCATGGGAAAAATGAAACGTGTAAAAACCACAATAATTTATAAAATATTAATTTCCCTTATCAATATTATTGAACCCAAGATCCTTTATCTGATTAATAGTGGTAGGATATTATTTTTGGATTAAGATCTTCTAAAATCCCTTCATGATAATCCCCAATATTATCTTTTCTTTCACCAATCTATCACACCAATTTTTAGATATCTTTCCAATCATATACATATATTTTTGCATCATTGAAATATGTATAATCCAAAAGAATCAAAATATATGGTTTATTATCTATAAAAAACCTTCTATTTCATGGCTTTGAGTTTCTATCTTGAATACCCAAGGGATTATTAATTTTCACTCAAAAAACTAACATATATATATTTATATATATCAATGAAAATAAGATTTTTCAATAATAATTAATTTATGAAGGGATAAACTTATCATGATAGGACCAGTTATAGTAATGTTATCTAATATAAATTTCTTTATAAGCTAATAGTTTTTCCAAGGTGATATTTACACAATGTGAAAAAATTCATTAATATATATCTTATAAGGACACAAAAAAATTAAAATATATATTTTATATATTTTATATGCACTAAGATAACTATATTAATATTCATTTATTATTTTATAATATTAATAAAATATTTTGAAAGTTGAAAAAATATCCCATTAAAATAAAAACTCTTCATAATTTTTCTAAAAAACATGAATCACCCATTTTCATCATTACAAATAGTAAACCATAAAAAAATTATCATACCAATAAAATATCATATATCCCAATGATGAAACATTATTTAAATTTTAATCCTCAACCATCATGGTAAGATTCAACTATATAGGGAAAATTAAATAAATAATATTAAAAGGTTTACATATACCTTGTTTTTAAAAACTAACATGAAATATTAATTAATTTGTAGTGAGTTAATCCTTTATAAAACTACATTTTGAGTTATGGTCTCGTAATTATCTAAACTACCAATGAAATCATAAGGGAAATCCTTACATTAATGGCGCAGATACAATTTTGAAACTACTCAACCTTGATACCTAATGAATAACATGATCTAAAATTAAAAAAAATACCATTGGTGTATTCATCTTTATAACCAGGGGTTGAAAAATAATAATGGGATTATTTTTATATTATGGTGGAAGATTTTTCCTCAATCTATCCTAACTATCCATCATATGATTTTACTTAGAAAATTTCTTAATTCATTTATTAAAATAAAAAAAACTTAAAATGGTAGGAGGAAAACTGTTCCCCCAATTAATATTAAATGGAAAATAATTAATTTTTAATAATTATTTTTTTGGGGACCTATAAAACCATAGAAAATTTCATTTAATCAACAAAAAATTGTCCTTACATGAAATCAAATCATTCCCAAAAAACTAGCACAAAACTAAAACATGAAAAGGAAAACATATATTGACTCACAAAAAAATATACATTCAAAATAATAAAATAGGATAAAAATAAAAGGATTAAAGAGATTATTAAAATTGAATAAAAAGTCAAGTTACTGATTAAAAACTATCTAACTCAATTGAATCTCTCAAAAAATTTCTATTAATATGATTTGAAAACATTTTTAGGGTTCAACTAATCCCATATATAATATATCTTCTATGTTGAATCAGAAATAATTATAAAATTATTCCCATTAAATGTTTCCTGATTTACAATATCTATATACACATATGAGTTACGCATTTAGTGGTGATTATAACCTAATAATATTAACCAGAGTGACTCCCATCGTTTCACATCCATATGAGAATCCATGTGTGTTAATGTGTTTTAAGACTACGGTGTATGTCCCTTCCCAAAAAAATATGTAATGGAAATCCTAATTTATAAAGAAATATGTAAGAAATAAAATGAAATTGTTAGTCCAATAACACATAAATTATGTTATAAATAAACTCATAATTGTTTTCTTCTCCATAAGAAAAAAAATTAGCCGAACTCACACCACACAAAATATTCTAAATCATGTTTCATAAACTAAGAAGTAAATCAGGGAGATGATTGGACCAAACCATAAACCCACATTGTAAAATATAATAATTATCCTAAACTAAATCATCACCAATAATTAGAACTTAAAATTTATCCCTATATCAAATTTTGGAATCTATTTTCCCCAGCGTAATGTTGAGTATAATGTTCTATTTATTAACTTTTATTTCCTTTAGTTTTAGAATTCATAAAAAATTGATATATGTTCACTATCTTTTTATGTCCCAAGTGTTTTAGATTTTTTTGAAGAAAGCATTGTATTTTTTCCTACATATAATATGGTCTAAAAATATATAATTTAAATACTTCATTAATATATTCATAATCGGTATGTGTTTGATTAATGAAAGTTGCCTTTATCATATGAGAAGATAGAATTTTTTCATATCAATCATACTAAAAATATTTCTTAAAAATTAGACTGATATAAGAACTGATATAGTCATACAAACAATCATACAGTTAATTGTACTGAATTTGATAAATAATTTTATCATACTAAATAATTTTTAAAATTGGAATACATAAAATGTGTTTCTATTGAATTGAAAACCAATTAACACTTTAATGGTGTAAACCGATATGACATCAAACATTTAATTAATATGATATGTCATGTCCCAACTAGCTACATATACTAAAACAAACAACTAAATATGAATATTGGGAGATATCATATATACGTCAATTAATTTAATGAGTTTGGAGATCTTTGGTTTCTCACTTTGGAATAGAGTTCAAGATGTACAACTCGTTAATATTTATTGTTTTCATTAGTATGTTTTGGTTCTAATGAATCCTCATAAGGGTTGTTTATATAAAAACATTTAAAAACTTAACTCACATTTGATCAATTTTATAATAATGAGATTACTTGGATAACAAGATGAAGAATCAAATCCATCAAATTGATGGATTTCGTGGTTTGAAAGATATATCTAATCATCTTATTGGGTGATTTTGGGGATTGGAAGACAAATAAAATCTAATCATCGCATTAATGAATTTTCTAGTAAGTAATCAAATTATTTATCGCATATATAAAACAGTGGATACATTTAGTCAACATTACTGAATTCATTTTCATAAGGTAAAAATGGTTATATTTTTAAATAGTTTTCACATCATTATTACATTTGTTATATATTGTATTACTTGTTTTTTATAATGTTTTTATTCTGCTGTACATAATAAAAAGTGAGTAATTGTATTTATATTTATAACTTCTTATTTATATGTACTATATTAAATATGATAACTAAAATACATTTATTTTATTGTATATATCATGAATAACATATTTACACTCTAATAAATGGGACCCATGGTGATTATAATTTTTACTCGGATATAATCAGACTAATATAAGATATCCTTATGTGATTCTGATAAAAGGACTGAGGGATAAAATGGATAATTTACTTTAAGTGTACTTGGGTTATATAGTTTTAACATATTAAACAATGTTTTTAATAATAAAATTCAACCCCCTGATGAATTTAAATCAATCCGAACAGATATTACGATCCAACATTTGTTAATAAAATAGGATTCCACTTCTCAAATAATTACCGAGTTTTTACATTCATTACTATTGAAAGTTATTTTAATGTTTTTTAGTAATTATAATTAATATAATTTGTACACAAAATCATATAGGTGTGAAATATAATTTCTATTACTTTTATGATGGCGGGCCTTAAAGTCATCTTGATAGAAAATCCTAGTCTAAACAGACCACCTATCATTGAAGGTGTTGATTTTGAGTACTAGAGAGATATGATGAATACATTTTTTATCAAAATTAATGTTTAAAATTATTATGTATTTAAGGGAAAGTATAAGATTTTTTATAAATATTTTATTCATTTTAAACTTAAATAAAAATAACAGTATCAGTAAAACTACAAAATAAGGAATATTCTGTTATGCTTCATGACAATAAGTACATATAGTCAAATATAATCATGTGATGCTACAAACAGTATTTTGAATAAGATTGAATTCATATATTTCGGTACATCAAGATTATTAGAGACAAGGGGATCTCTTCTTATAGAATACTATAAAACCTTTGATTTCATAACTATAGAATCAATTAAAAAGATTCACCAGAGGTTTATGGCCATCATAAATAGTTTATAATATATTGTTGAAAACGGGCCTGATGATGAAATCATATTTCATAGGATAATTGATGTCATGCCCGATGAGTGGGAATAAAAAAGTACAAGAGTTTACAAGACTAGAAGATGAATAATGTTACATTAAAAGATCTCATTGGAACCCTTATATAATATAGGGGAATATAATAAAGATATGTTTACTAAAAGAGAAATAAAATGGCAGTGTTTCCATTGTTACAACATCTACCTTATATCCAAAAGTGAAATCAGTTGAGAAAGATGTTAAATCATAAATCAAGAGAATGTTATTATTTAATATGATTCTAGTACTTCTGAATATTCTGACAGTAAGTTAGTTTATCATGTAATAAATAATAATAAGATTGTTGTGAAGAGATATTATCAATACCATTACAAAAATATTCATAAGGACAAAGGTGAGAAGAATGATGAAGTGACATTCTATGAAGGTGTAACATATTGAAATATCTAACAAAACTGTCCAATGATGAAGTAGAAAAGAAGAAATGAAATAAATTTTGAAAGGAATTACAAAAAATTATTATAAATCCAAAGTCAATAATGTATTAAAAACATCTAATATAGGGAGTTCCATTGGTGGTAATTCTTCTAGTAATTCTACTACGAATGAATGTATCACACATATTAACTTATTTGTTTTTGATAATCTAACCATTGAAAAAGTATTATTCATTTATATTTTAAAAATATCAATATCCATTACCAACTTGTATTTGTATTTTAATTCTCATAATTAGAGAAATTCTACCTCATTGGATGAAAAATGTTCCTCAGAAAAGAATTTTTCATTACCTTCTTATGATGATGATTCTCAATTTGAAAAAAACATTAGATGATAAGGATTGAAAATTTTAAAAAGTCATTATAATTATAAGTATAATATTTCTATACTATATTAAATAATAATAATTTTATTAATTAAAATATCATTTCCTTCTAAATATCTTGATAAGATTGACTTAGAAAATTATTTATTTTATAAATATATTGAATAATTCATTTCGGAGAAATATGATTTAAAATCAAAATATAGTTCTAAAATGAACAAAAATGAAGATAAAAATTTATATTTAAAACTAAAATATGAAATATATTCCTTGAATAATCATTTTTCAATCGTTACGACTCATAAAAATCGTTTGATAGAATATTCAGAAAATGATCCTTTTTCAAGAACTAACATTGTAGTGGGAACTAAAAAATAATTGTTTATTAAACAATTTTTAATCTCTAGTTTTTAATAAATAATATTTTAATAATGAATGTAGATTCTTATAATATTGTTTTCTGGCATTACAGAGCTAAAGAAGGTTTGGAATCTGAAGGCCCAGTCTTTTTTTAATAGATAACAAAGGTAGTAACGAGATCAATAACATATTGTACATGGATAGTAGGTGTTACAAGAACATGACAAGAAATGAATACTTTATCAAAAAAGATAATCAAGATGAATGGTGGTAAAGTATATTTCATAGATAGTGGTCAAGGAATGATTATCGGAATATGGACTAGTTATCTTCTTAAAAAAACTTATTTAAAATTTTTTGTTTGTAAATTTCTTAAAGAAATACATAAAAGAATAATTCAATTATGTGATAAAGAATACATTGTGGTCATTAGGTATGGTAATTTTTTAGTACGTAGTTCCAAGGATGAATATATTATTTCTATAAATCAGTATAATAATTATTACAAACATAACTTAGAAAAACATAAGAGTAAAGACTTACCTAAAGTTAGTGAAATAAAAAATCGATATTTGTTATGGAATATAAGGTTAATACCTTGTAACATTATAGAAATATCTAAATTTTCATTAAAATAAGTTTTTATTGATCTACTATATCTTATTTAAATACATAAAAAGACTATGACCATTTTAATATGGTTACTAACATAACTTATGTTTTAAATCTAATAGTGTAGTCTCAAAATTTGATGCTTTATTGTTAGTGAAAATTGAGTTTTATGATCCTACAAAAAGTGGATGTATTGGGGGAACATACTATATATATTATTGAGTTGATGATTAAAATAGATACACAGGGATTTATTTTCTTACAATGAAATTTAATGCCTTTAGTTATTGTAAAGCATTTATAGCATAGGTTAAAAATGAGAAAAACTCATTCATTATAACTATTCATTGTAATTGTGTAGAGAATTTGAATATTGTGATTTTGATACTTTTTTTAGTATTAATGGTGAACATAATAAATTTTCATTACCTTGACCACCCAAAGAAAGAACTTGTAGTTGAAATGAGAAATAGAATTCGTTAGGAAATAATAAGAACCATGCTGAGTGAATAATCAATTCATAAATTTTTTTGGATGAAGTGGTTGTTACTAACTAATATACTAAAAATAAAGTTTAAATCATACATCTTTTTATAAAACACCTTATAAACGGTGGATATGAAGAAAAAAAGGCTTCTTACTTCAATGTTTGGTAATAAAATGTACTATTCCCAAATAATACAGATAATTTACCAAACTTTCAACTAAAATCCAATAAAGGAATATTTTTAGGATATTACAGACTTTCTATTTCTTATAGAGATTTTAATAAAATTTCATCTACTATTGAGGAAACAATGAATTTTTTTTCGATGAAACCATCATTTTTTTCAAACAACCCCAAAAAAGTCTTCTTATTTTATTTCTAAAACTAATCATCAACCATTGTTATAAAATCCTCAACATAAATAAGTAAATCAGTTTTTTTAAAGTCACTTCATAAGAATAATGTCCACCTATTGGTGAGGAATCGATTTTTTAGAACCCATGATGATTGTTTTTTCTTAGTAATCACCCTAGTGAATGTATCATTGGTGATGTAGATTGACCATTTAGGACTACAAGTTCCTTAATAAATTAAGTTCTTCATCAAGTTTTTTATCCTAATTTGAAATTAATAATCCCGGTGATACTTTATGTGATGAGAATTAGATTAAGGAAATGAAAGATGAACTCAATGAGTTTGAGAGGAAAAAAGTCCATATTTTAATTGAATAAAATAAAGAATATTATATAAAATGATTAAAATGTGTTTGAAAAAAAAGGTATTGAGAATGGAATAATTATAAAAAAATATAACTACATTTGTTTTTGAGTTATATAATAAAAATTAATGAATTGATTATCAAAAAACTTATACATAATAATGTAGAATACAATCTATATTAATACTTTTGGTCTTTTCCGAATTTATTAATTTAATTTTTTTTTCAAATTGATTTGAAGTTTTATTTTTTAATTGATGTGATCATGAGGAATTTTATGTCGAACAAACCTGTGATTCTGAAAATTAAAAATATCCTTTATAGGTTTATAAACATACAAACGATTCACATGGATATAAAAAATCACTTATGTCATGGTATGATAGTTTAACAAGATATTCGTTCGAAAAAAAATTAAGGGAGATATTGATTCAACTATTTTCAAAAAGTAATTAAATAAAAATAATATTATTAATTAAATTTATGTGGGTGACCTAATATTCAGTTCAACTCAACAATCAAAATAAATTTACATTGTAGATCTTATAAAACCTGAGATTGAAATGTGTTTTATGGGTTCGAAAAAATATTTTTTTTGTTTTTAAATATCACAAAAATTAAAAGGATATTTTATTTATCAAAATAAGTATATAAAAGGCTATATTTTGAAATTTGGATTTAACAATACTAATCGTATTAGTACTCTTACTAATACCTCCAATACCATTTATCTTTATGAGGCTGAGCAAATATTTGATCAGAATAATTTAGGGTAATGATAGGAAGTTTAATTTAAATAGATACTAGTCATAAAAGTTTAATATTATATGTATTCTTACGTGAAATTTATTAATAAAATACGAAAGAATCACATTTAAAGGCTGTAAAATTTATTTTTCATTATCTTAAGGGAAATATGGACTTAGGAAATTTCCATTATTATGGAAATGTTTTTTTAATTAAATAGTTTTTTTAATTCTGTATTTAGTGGTTATAATGTTGATAAGAAAAGGTCATCCATAACTTTTCCTTTACTTGGAGACACTTAAAATTCTCAATCATATAAGAAACAACACTTTGTAGTTCTTTACATTACTGAAGCTAAATATGTGTTATTTGGAAGTTGTTGTAATGACGTGTTGTGGATGAAACACAGACTCCCTGATTGTGGAATGAAGTTTACTAAAACTAAAATACTCTATGTGAATAAGTTTTAGATTATATTAAGAAAAAACCAACACATCACTCAAATTATAAGCACATAAATATAAATAACCATTTCAATCAAGATCACTAACAAAATAATGATATAATTTTAAAAATCCTCAACATAAAATAACAACCTGAAGATATATTTAAAAAACCAATTCCTTATGACATATTTTAATACATTAAAGAGTAGATAAGGATGATTAATAAAATTAATAATTTTTATATATATATTGTTTATCCATATGATTGTATTAAGTTACACATTTTTATAGGGGAGTACATATGATTGATGTTTTTCAAAATTTTATGTTTACATAAAAACATATAGTGTTGTAAAATTTTCATCGTCATAAATTTTAATAATTGAATCATTTCAAAAAATTCAGATTTATAAATCTAAATGTGATTCTCAGACATTGAAAATTATATAAAATTACAAGACTCAAAATTATTTAAAATATTTTTTATTCAGGTTTTTTTAATAATGCTTTACAGAAATCAGTTTTTATTAAAAATAATATAAATTTATTTTTCAATTAAAAAACTTCTATAATTAGTTTATCAAAAAAATATTATACTCAATTCTTTTTAAACTATCAAAATATATTTTCTTTTAAAAACAAAAAGGAATAGGTAATTACACTAATGAATCATTCCACTCTAAAATGCACTCATTTATTATTTTTTATTTTTTCACTATCTCATTGTGATTAGTTATTTACATTATATTGAAATAAATTTACTTTTATACAAAATTTGTTATGTTTTCAATGCATTAAAGAAATTAAAATTTAGATTCATCCTTATTCTGATAAAACTATTATAAACATAGATATTTCAAAAAAATATTTAATCAGTTCATCAAATCAATTTCAACTAGAGGATCATGTTTATTTAATATCAACCATATATAATATTTTTGAATATGAACCATTAACCTAAGGGTATTTATAGAGGAGGGAAACCCCCTTTCTACATCAGTTGTTCATTGATATTTCTCCTGACTTTCTACACCCTAAAAGTATCTTAGTTCGAATGTTTTTCTTTTATAACCGATATTCAGTATCAGTCTCAGATATGATGTCCACCAAATAAGCTTTTTAAGTGTTATTTATTCATGTAAATGTTGGTAGATAGGATTGTTTTTGATAAATATTATTCTACATGTTAGAAGATCATTTATTTTTAAGTTTTGGAGTTTCTTTGCAAGGACAAACATGAAAAAGATTTAAATCATTTATATATCAATATACTTCATGATTTCTATACATTATTCAAATTCCATAATGAAAAATCAAAATCAAAATATTATTATTATCTATATATAAAAATGCATAAGGTGTCATGTGATATTATGTCTAGCATGGTTAGAGTAACTTCTGATAGGGAAGCATATTATTTTTCATATATGTTTCCCAACAATATTGGTTCTTTTAGAAAATCCAAATCTAAAGATTCATTGTTTTATCATTATAAAAAATACAGGAAGGTTTTTCATTTCACAAAAGATAATCATATAGTTGAATTCTGTATGGAAATATTTTTCATAATTAGAAATGGAGGTACAGTATCACTAAAGGTGTCTAATGTATTTTTATTAGAATATATTTTAAATATGAAGAAAAAAAGACATTGTAAACCTATATTTGTCACTTTATAAAACATAAAAACTGGATAAATCAAGTCTTGAATTATTATGTTTCCATGATTTATTAGAAAAATTTCTATTGAATTTAGGATAGTCTTAAAATGTAGAAAAAAAGTATTATCTTATGAGGGAAAAGATTTCATTTATCAGTGATGATAAGTTGAATAGAATGAGGATGTACTTTATTAGTAAAAAAATAATTTTATTGAGAAAGTTGATAGAACAATATTAGAGGCACATTCATCAATAAAATAATAATTAATGATAATAAAATGAAGAGGAAGCTAAAGGAAATTCCTATAATGAAGCAAAGTAATAGAAAAAAGTTCTAAAAGATGCTTTGAAAACTGGATGAAAGAAAAAAGTGAGAATAAACCATGTCTGATAAGAATTCATTAGATTCGTCATCATAATAATCAACAAAATATCCCTACAAGGATGATAATGAAGAAAAACATGGGCGTGTCAATGATGAGGAATCATTATAATAATAAGAAATACAATCCTCATCAAAGTAAGAAAAAGGTCATCATTATAAAAGAAATTTGTCGATAAGGCTGAGTCTGGTAAATACATAGATATTATTAAATTTTATGATGATAATTATGTTGATAAAAATGTTTCAAAATTAGTTGAAATGGTTATTTCAAAGAAAGAAAATTATAATGGAAAGGAAACTGAAGTTAGAAATAGTATAAAAAACATCCCCTTATTGAGCTAAAATAATCAAATTCATTTAGAATTGATGATCCAAAAGGATTAGATTACATTGTCCTTGTTTTGAGAAGCCAATAAGGAAAAATTTATTATTTTCCAAATCAGTAGGTTTGGTTTTAGTTAATTCAGAACACTATAAATGGAAAATCAGATATAAAAATACCATTAACATATAAATAAATTTTGAATAAAGTATAGTTGATGATTTTATAGGAAATTCATCGACTCAAAAAATCATGTAATCAGATGTTGAATTTTTATCATCAATTTGATTGAGATATTTGGATTCATAATGAACAATTTGATGAAGTGAATAAGCTCATAGTAGAATTAGAAATCTCCTTTAATCAGTTTCCAAATGACATGGAAGATTGAGTAAGGTTTGTGGAAGAGTTTGGAGATACCACTGATGAAATATCTAAGGTGGTTAATGTTATGAAAAAGAAGTTTCATGATTTAAAGATACATATGTACTAAATATGATCCTATTATGAATTATTCATCGTATTTAGGAATGAAATCATAGAGATTTTTGAGGATTTCAAGAAGTTAAGAGAAATGGAAGAGATGGTTTAGAAGAAAGATAAGCATAGAAAGATGTTTAAAACAATGAAGGATTTTTGATGACAAAAATGAATAATGAATGAACATTTTTTCCTATTGATGCGTGATTGTTTTTTCTTGGTAAAAAAAATTTTAATGGGTTTTTATGAACACAGATTCTTATTCAAAATATTAAACTTATTATGAATTTTTTCTAATTACAATTATTTATATGTTCTCTCATAATATTTTGGGATTATTAGTTAGTTAATTGTATTGGCATATAATATTTCTTTTCTATTTTTTTTGAAACAATGATCTTTTCCCCTTTTGATTGAAAATAAAAAAGGGGAAAATAATTATATTGGGGTGAAATTACTAAATGAGTATAAATCATAATCAAATTGATTACTAATAATTAAGGTGGAGAATATAATACATAGGTGAAGATATTATCTCAAGGGGGATTTAGTATTATTCATCATCGTAATATCCATCATACTCAAACGAGTATTAATCTTAATGAGAGTTATAGTTTAAAGAATCATATAGAATAAAAAATATTTAAAAGAATACTATCTATGTTTTTCAATTTTATTTTTAATTTATTTTTTGGATTCATTATTTTATAAAAGGGTGATATTGACGAGTTAAATGTTATTCTTATTACTTTTATATTTTTTTTCTTTTTTAAATCTCAAACACTTACATGATGTATGTTTAATAAATTATTATTCCCCATGTATTTTAGCAAGATTTTATAGAAAAAATTATATTTTCACATAATTATATAAATACTTAATGTATTATGAAAATAAACAAAATTTTTTCATTACGATCATCATAATGAGTATGTTTAAAATAAACTAGACATGAATTTATCATAGAAGAATTTAGACATTATTCATGTATAACATACTGATATGTTGTCTTAATAATCATAGTGGTAATGGTACCGAGGTCATCAGACTAATATTCATAAGGATTATCCTATTATCCTAGTTAAGGATGTCAATTGAATTAATGAAGTTAATTTTCAGATTATGGAATACATGTTTCTAATATATGAATAGCCTTTAATACTGTAATGTAATAATAATTATGATATTGGATATTCAATTATTTTGAAATAATAAGTTCTAGATAGTCATGTCCATTGAAAAAAATATAGAAATATGATTTTTGGGAGATCACCTATAAATACCAAGTCATTTAAAGAGTTTGTAGCTTTTTTAGTAATCACTTCTAAATGGAGATATGTGTGAAAAAATAATTTTTACGTAGTGTTTTACTTTAATAAGTTTCCATTATAAGGAATTCATATATGGGTTGTTTGATTAATAACTTTTTTATATGTAACTCATGTACGATCATTGTTATGATCAATACATTTTGAGGATAAAAAGATAGAGAATTTGATCCATCAAATCGAGGACTTACATGGCTAGGAATACAGAATCAATCTCTATACCAAGAACTTCTATATACAGGAAGAAAGATCAAATCTGATCATCAAATTGAGGTATTTTTAGGCATGTAATGAAATAATTAATAAATGTTTAAAATAGTTGAAACCATTTATCAGGTTTATTTACTACTTTTCTCTTATCATTAAAAGAGTTATCTTTTCAAAGATCATATAATTCATTCATATAATTTTTAGCAATTATATAAATATTTTTATGTTTTTAATCCATTGCACATAATAAAAAGTGAGTTGTCATATTCATATTTATATATTTTGGTTATATCTAATTCTTTGATTATGATAATAAAAATACATTGATTTAATCAAATCCATCATGATTATGGATTTTACACACTAATAAATTCTATTCATAGTGTATTTGATTTTTACTCTTATATAATTAAAATGATTGTAGTTTGGATTCAATAATTATGATAATTAGACTATGGACTAAATCCTCTTACATAATTTAAGAGGAT
The DNA here is from genome assembly GCA_963277665.1 of Viscum album. Classification (NCBI taxonomy): domain Eukaryota; kingdom Viridiplantae; phylum Streptophyta; class Magnoliopsida; order Santalales; family Viscaceae; genus Viscum; species Viscum album. Next base: position 1,746,092,824 of record OY728153.1, read on the forward strand.
TTAAGTTAAATAGTTTAAACTTAATAAACTGTGTTTTTAAAACTACAATTCACACCCTCTTGTAAGTATATTCATTTGATAAGATCTTATGATCCTATGGATAGGACTAGTTTTATAGCCTATATGTTTTTTAAAATACCTTATTAAGGTACCCTTCTACAAATTCAACCTTCACTAGTCCCTCATAAATCATTTTTTTAAAATTTAAAACACATTTTACACTTTCCAATTAATTTATAAAACTATCAATTAAATAAAAAAAATATATCTTAATATATAACACCAATGTTGTAAACAAAATATGGTGCTTCAACGCATTATATTATAAATATTAATGTTTTTAATATATAAAAAATTTATAAAATACTTGAAGACATTACATAAATTATAAATGATAATATAAAAAGGTTTTAACAAAATCATTCGGGCAGGTAATGATAGATGTTTCCCAAGTGTATTCAGGATGAGGATGTGATATGTTCCCAGGTGTCTTCCGTATGATATGTTTTTATGTACACAGATTGAGTTCTGGTGGAATGCGGGATGAGATGTGGTTATAGTCTAGGATTGTGTGTCGGTGGGAAACTATGAGCTTCGTATGGCCAGGTTGCAACACTAGATCGAGCTTTATATGGAAAGGTTGCAGCACTAGCTCAGGAAGAGGGGGAATCATCAGAGCATTATGCATGAGGGCTTGAAAAATATTCAGTGGGAAGGTGGTGTGGGGTACCCATACTTTGATAATATTACAATACTACTCCATTGACTTGCGATATTTGGTGAGTGTGGCTTGTAAGGATTGGTGGATAGATTCCTTTCTAGGATTTGGTTCCTTCTGTTTTCTCACTGGGCATTATAATGTCTCCCCAGATGTGCACGAGAGCTTTAGGTTTCCCTACTAGGTATACTTGTATGCTCACCCAACGTTTACTTTCAGGTTTTCAGGAGGACTTCATGGACTGTGTAGGACATTGCTAGTTGGGCGTTGTAGTTTTTCTTGTTGCAGTTTTTGGTTTCCTTTCTTCGTATTGTGCTTTGTAGTTTCTCTTGTAGTTATACTTTATTACAGAATTATATAAAACATTCATATAGGATTGGTTTTGGGTTTATTTTCATTTAATTGTTCTTTTTCTGTTGGTTTTTGACTCGTCCTATTTCCCGATCTTAATTAATAAAAATTTTAATGCCTCCCGTAATTGTGAAAACTGAAACCCTTGGTTCTAGTTGCCACTCTGAGGCCTACTATAGGCAGGACTCGGGGGGTCATCATCTTCCTTTCACCATTTCCAACTCATGAGGGGCATCATTGGTGGGAGGGGGTCGTGACAGAATGGTATCAGAGGCATGGGGGTTGAGAGATAGGATGGAGTCTGGAGTTAGGCACATTAAAGATTGCATGGGATGGTTGGGAGACAATGTCAGGTGATCTTGGAGTGTGAAATAGGCCAGGGAAGACATGCTAGGACACGGGATTTTAGGGTCCCCAGTGATCTGATGCAAGGACTTTGGACCAACCGAACAACCAATTGAGGCCACACTAATTGTAGGGTCGAGACCCTAAGAAAGGTACATGAATCATAATGACTTTTGTTAATGTTTTTCTGAGGAATTTTGGGGATTTAAAATGAATAAGGAGTCCACAAAAATTTAAGAACAATATTCTACACTAATCGGGTTTAGGCATTACTTATTTACCTTGAATATATGGCAATTGAGAGATGACCATTAGTAGTGCGGGAAATCGAGGCCCAGGAGGTTGACTTTTCAGAACAAAAAACGGATGACCGAGAGGAGGAGGAAGATCAATTTGGGAAGAATCTTTGAGCCTTTTAGCGGTATACTCTTGGGAAGTACGAGGGCATCATCTCAGACATGGAGACAAAGAGTTGGCTAGAGGAGCTGGTGATAGATTTTAGCTAGATCTAGGCTCCAACGTAGTACTGGGTTCCTCTGGCTATGATCCAGATGGGTGGAACAGCACGTCAGTGGTGGACACTTTATCATGGGGAGAAGAGGGAGGCTGAGGTCACGTGGACTGACTTTGAGAAGGAGTATCGGGCAGAATTCCTCTCTTCCATGATGAATGCTGAGAAGAGGCAGTAACTACTCTCCCTCTAGTAGGGGATTATGTAAGTGAGAGAGTTGGTGATCATGTTCAAGGATATCCTTCGCTTTGCTCCCTACCACTTTCCAGATGAGGAGTCTCGGGCATGACGTTTGGAGGAGGCACTTCGGCCTTCTCTCCAGTTTTTTGTTAATCCCTTCACCCTACCGATATAATTGGAGGTCAAGAAGAAGGCTAAAGTAGTGGAAATGATGCACACAATAGGAGGTGTGTCATGAGAAGGAATCCAGTTGGGCTCGTCAAAGGGGAAAGTCGTCAGCAGTAGGCCTCCAGCATCAGGGCCCTCTATGTTCTGACCAGTAGGGAGAAGGCCACCGTAGTTTCAGTATCGATCTCCCATTACTCACCCTTTTCCTGCGAGGCTGGAACTGATATGTTTCATCTTTGGCAGTCGTGGGCACCTTCGAAACTAGTGCCCGGACCTAGTACATTATAGTGGAGGTAGACCAGTACAACACCTACCTCAGCCACATCATTTTCCAGCCAGGCCCTTCCAGCAGCAGCAGCAGGGGCAGTGAGCTCCTGTTCCTCTGAGGGCAGATGCCGGAGGACGAGGCCAACCTCAGGGCACTTCTCAGGGACCTCGACCAGGCCATAGTCAGGGAGGTGTTCAGTAGCTGAGAGGCAGAAGAAGTGGATGTGGGAAGATGCACACCGTAGATGCAGTAGTTCCAGCAGATCAAAAAGTCATTCGAGGTACAATCAGCTTGTTTAGTACCCTTGCTTATGCTTTGTTTGATTCAGGAGCTTCGCACTCCTTTGTTGCACCCAGTATAGCCCGTGCCCTTGGACAATACATAAAGACGATTTTCATACCCCTAGTTTTGAGTATGCCAGTCAGAGGTCAGACCATCTTCTCTCGTGGTTGCCGAGTATATAGGTTGATGTTGGGGACACACCAATCTAGTTTAGATCTCCTTTTGCTACAAATGCATCCATACAACGTCATAATAGGCATCGACTGGCTGTTCTCAGTGTGTCCCGTCATCTATTGTTTCTGAAGAAGGGTTGTGTTTTCAGACTCGGGCGACCGATGTGTGACTTTCATCGGCGAGCGGGGTTACCAAGAAGGTAACTAGAAAGTGGAGCCCCTCCTTTCCTTGTTATCTGAACTATATGTAGAGTCGGCGAATAAAGAAATGGTGGATGTCTTAGAGATCGTCGGTGAGTTTATAGACGTCTTCCCTGAAGAGGTGGTGACCCTACCCCCTCAACATGATGTTTAATTCGGGATAGACTTGAAACCTGGTGCCCGTCTGATTTCTATGGTTCCCTACCAGATGTCACCTTCTGAGTTGCGGTAGTTGCAGATTCAGATTGACGATCTGATGAAGAAGTGTTTTGTTCGACCAAGTGTGTCACCTTGGGGTGCTCCAGTGTTTTTCGGAAAGAAGGCAGATGGTGGTCTCAAGCTGTGCATATTCTACTGGAGACTCAATCAGGTAATGGTCAAGAACTGTTACCCCCTCCAAAGGATAGACGATCTCCTTGACCAGATGAAGGGAGTAGGTTGGTTCTCTATGATCGATCTGTGGTCTAGATATCACCAGTTGGGGGTGAAGGAAGGTGAAATCTCAAAGACTGCCTTTAGCTGTAGGTATGGGCACGTTGAGTTTGTAGTCATGTTGTTCGGTGTTAAAAATGCACCAGCTATGTTCATGGGACTCATCAACTCCGTCTTCTGGGAATACCTGGATCGGTTCATAGACATATATGTTGATGACATTTTGATCTACTCAAGATCAGAGGAGGATAACGCTGAGCACCTGAGAACAGTTTTAGAGGTCCTCCGACAACACCATCTCTAGGGGAAATTGTCCAAGTGAAAGTTCTGTATGCAAGAAGTTCACTTCCATGGGCACGCGGTGTCTGATCAGGGAATAGCGGTGCACCCATCAAAGGTTGAGGCAGTTGTTTCTTGGGTAGCACCCAGGAATGTGGTAGAGGTTCGTAGTTTCCTTGGACTGGAAGGTTACTACCAGAGGTTCATACCCAACTTCTCTCGAGTTGTAGCACCTTTGACAACCTTGAAGAATAAGGATAGATCTTTATTGTGGGATGAGCAGTGTGAGGCATCCTTGAGTTATCTAAAGGGAAAGTTGGTTAGTGCCCCAGTGATGAGATTAACAGAGGAGGGAGTAACGTTTGTGGTATTCTTTGATGCCTCAGGCCAAGGCATGGGTGCATGATGATGCAATGACAAGGGGTGATCTCTTATGGGTCTAGGCAGTTTCGTCCTCATGAACGTAACTATGCCACCAACGATCTAGAGCTTGCGGCGGTTGTGTTCGCACTGAAGTTGTGGTGGCATTACCTCATCGGGGAGCACTTCATGGTCTTCACGGACCACAATGGTTTGATTTATATCTTCTCCCAGTGCGACCGAAATTTGCGGTAGTGAAGGTGGAAAGAGTTCCTTCAGGACTACGACATAAAAATCTCTTACACTGAAGGCAATGGAAATGTGGTGGTTGACGCTTTGATTAGGAGGAATGACGGGGTTCGAAAGTCGGCAGATGCCTGGAAGGCGATGGAAGAATTGTCTACGCTACACCTCGATGTATGGGAAGATGGTGGTAGAGGTTGTCTGTTTCAGATCATAGTGAAGTCCTCCCTAAAACGGGAGGTGGAGTAGTCTTAGTGGGGAGACATGCAGAGTGAAGTTGGGCACGATCGGGCTAGACCGTGCAATGCTCCGGAAGGGTGGTTGGAGGATGGTCTTAATCAGATGCTTTTCTAGGGGAATTTGTTTGTTCTAGATGCAATGCATGATAGAGTTCTTGGTGAGTTCCACAACCCACGCCTGGCAGTACACCTGGGAACTTTCAAGATGTACCAGGGATTGAGAGGGCAGTTCTGGTGGCCCGGGGTGAAATGGGCAGTAGTAGTGTTCGTAACAAAGTGCCTCATGTGTCAGCAGGTGAAGTCCGAACACCACGTCCCAGTAGGTATATTAAAACCTTTAGATGTCCCCGAGTGTAAGTGGGATGAATTCTCGATGGATTTAGTCAAGGGACATACCATAGTTCAAGGTGGTTGTGATGCCATCTGGGTAGTGGTGGAATGGCTGACGAAATCAGAAAACTTCTTAGTAATCAAGGAGTTATGTACGGTTGAGGCCCTAGCTTAGAGGTACATGAATTAGGTGGTGCAGTTTCACAGAGTTATGAGATCTATAATATCCGACTGGGATACCCGGTTTACCTCAGAGGTCTGGAAAGGATCGCAACATGCTTTTGGAACCCGACTATGATTCATTATTGCTTTCCACCCCCAGACAGATGGGCAGACAGATCGCACAATACAGACTTTGGAAGATATGTTATGAGATTGTGTTTTGTACCTTCGAGGATCATGGGTACAACACTTTCCTCTGATAGAGTTCTCTTACAATAACAACTATAACTGTACCATTGGCATGGATCCTTTTGAAGCTTTGTACGGGAGGTCATGTTGCTCGCCTGTATGCTAGACAGAGGATCGAGAAGTAGGTTTTCATGGCCCGGAGGTGGTGAAGAGCATGACGGAGAAAGTTCGGCTTATAGGAGAGAGGATGAAGGCATCTTAGGACCGGTAGACGTCAAACGCCAATAATAGGAGGAGACCCTTGGAGTTCATGTTTGGCGACCACGTGTTCTGAAGGTCTCTCCTCGGCGCGAGCAGTGATGATTCAGAAAGGGAAGCAAGATTTCTCCTAAGTTCATCATCCCCTTCGAGGTGTTGTCGCGGGTTGGCGATGTGGCTTATCAACTGGCGTTTTGACCACCGCTGAAAATGGTGCATGACTTCTTCTATGTATCTCAGCTCTGTCGATACTTGCATGATGATTCACAAGTCCTTGTCTAGGGAGAGCTAGATATCGGGGACGATGCAACGTTCGTGGAGCGACCCATGATGATCGAAGGTCGTGAAGAGGGGGTGCTTCGTGGATGAACCATTCCTTTGGTTCGGGTGCTATGGAGGCATGGTGGGCTTGAAGAGAGTACCTGGGAACATGAATCATAGATGCGCTCCCAGTATGCAGATTTGCTTTGAGTTTTATCCTGTTTTGTTTCATACCTGTTTACGATGTAATGATTGACCTGGTTAACTATGAAATGTGTTCCATGTTCATAATAAGTGTCCTGGAATGTTGGGATCGGAGGACCTGATCCCTAGTTAAGACGCATTAAATTGGATGCGCCTAAACCCGTGCAGGTGAGTCAGTGCCTTCCAAAGTGGATAGTATCTAAATGTGGAGGAAGGAAAACCCCTCACCCACAAGACCGGATGGTTTAATCTTTTGCCTTTCATGGTTTCACGGGGGAGAGGAGTGATATGTTTGTGATTTTTCAATAGATAGGCGAGGAAGGGGGGTGGGGGGTTGCTCCTTGGTAATAAGGAGGTTTTCCACTGAGAGGTATCTTTCGAGGAGGAGTTGTTCGAACCCCTCTCGTTTCTTTAAGTGGGGTTTTTAATTATCGAGGAAGAGAATTTTTTGAGAGGTATCTGATGTAATGGATCGGACCTCTCCAGTCCATTACTTTGTGAGATGTGGTTCTAGAGGTGTGTTGGGAGGTCAAGGTGACTTGGGGGTTCGTTTGGGTGGACTTTTAAGGAAAGATAATGGTCAATAGCTTTCGCACGATTGGCACACGGTTTGGCTAAACCATGTAGCCAAACCATGCAAGGTTGGTATTGGAGGCAGTGTCTAACACACAGTTAGCACATGGTTTGGCTAACCGTGTGGACTAACAGTGAAAGGAGTGTTTGGTGAGGCAGAAGCTAACGCATGGTTAGCGCACAGTTTGTTAAAACGTGTGGACTAATCATGTGGGCACTTAAAGTTAGATCCTAAAGTTGTGGATCTGAAATCATTTTCCTCTAAATGGTTCTTTTAAGTACCTAAGCATCCATAACTCGGGATTACCACTCCTTAGAGGTAGAAGAACCTCTCCCAAGCATTTTGAAGGCAATCTGGAAGCTTTTCTTGGCGAATTGAAGCCAGTTTCTTGAGCTATGTGATCGTTCTTGCATGATTTCCTAGATCTACTTAGATATACTCATTCTCTTCTTTCGTCTTCTAATATCTACACCCGTTATGGGTAGATATAAGTGTGTGGATGCTGAATATGATGATCATTGGTCTTGGTTGGGTTAGGAGAGGATATCTAAGGAGGATTTGTGGAGAATTGGCCATGTTTCTTGATCATTCTTAGACCGTCGTGGTTTCATCAAGAACCATTGAGGTAAGGATCTTACCATCATCTCTCTCGCACATTTATGCATCATTTGGGGTGGGTATCCTCTTGGATTTTTAGATATGATTGAACTGGTAAATAAAGATAATAATGGGTTAAAGAACGGGTTTTGGGGAGATTTTTGTTGGTATTGTTGTTTTATTTCCATAAATGATTCTACGTTGATTATGTTGTGAATTGAATGGGCTTCTTTATTCTGAAAATCACCATTTTTGGGGGCCTTTACATGTGTCATTATATGTTTCCTTGTTTTTCTGGATCTTTTCATGGACGTAATTCATAGAATGTGGATGTTTTTCAATCATGTAAAGTTGGATTATTAAATGAATACCTGGAACCCTTGTATGATCACATCGAATAAATTAAATGAAAAAAATGAATTTTGTGGGTGTTGGTTGGGGTTTAATTATGTGAAGGGGTGTTTCATGGGTTGTTTTAGAATGTGTGAGTAGTGGGGTAAAATTGGTTTGGTTGTGGGTTGGGGTGTATCATATGGTTGTGACGGGCAACGGAGCTGCGGTGAATGGTATTAAAGGGATAATGATGCGGTACGAGTATTTTTTCCGAGGTGTTAGTGGTTGTGGTGGTTGGTAGCAGGGCTGTAGGGATGGGTTGTGCATATGAATAAAATTGGAAGAGTTAACTAATGAACTGTGGTGCATGGTCATTGATTAAATACGGAAAATCAATAGAATTGATTGTCTGATAAAATAAAATGGTTTTGTGTTTCTTGTGTTTCCCTTACTTTATTTGTGGTTGACAGGGATATGTTTTACGAACTTTTGATCTGGTTTGGTTGTTGTTAGTTTCTTGGTAGTTAAGGAACTGATAAACTAAAACTGTTGAAACATGAAAAGCTTAATGGGGTTTGGGTCTGTCCATTGTGTGCATACTTTCGTTGTAGCAGTGTCGAGGAATGTGCTCAAGTCTTTTGTGTAGAATCCTTAAGATTGGCTGAGTGGTTCATATAATTATATAAATCTGTATGTTTTATGTTTCTTTATGCACCCCAACCATGTTGAGCTGCACGTTTCGAACACCCATCAGACGGGGGGTGAGATTCCCAAACATCCAAAGGATGGCTAGTTATTGTTCTTCTCTGTGCTCCCTCTTCCAGGTTCAATACCACATGATCCTTCAGGAAGGTTACGACAGATGTTTCCCAAGAGTCTTCAGGATGAGGATGTGATATTTTCCCAGGTGTCTTTGGGATGAGATGTGGTTATGGCCGAGGATTGAGTGTCGGCGGAATGCTGGATGAGATGTGGTTATATCCGAGGATTGTGTGCCGGCGGGATACTATGAGCTTCGTATGGCCAGGTTGCGGCAATAGCTCAAGCTTCGTATGGCCAGGTTGTAGCACTAGCTCAAGAATAGGGGGAAGCATCAGAGTGTTAAGCATGGGTGCTTGAGCAGTATTCAGTTGGAAGGTGGTGCAGGGTACCCATACTTTGATAATATTAGTATACTACTCTATTGACTTGTGATATTTGGTGAGGGTGGCTTGTAAGGTTGGGTGGATAGATTCCTTTCTAGGCGTTGGTTCCTTCTGTTTTCTCATGGGGAATTAGGATGTCTCTTTACCTTTTCAGGAGAGCTTTAGGTTTCCCTACTGAGTATACTTTTATGATCACCCTACGTTTACTTTCATGTTTTCAAGAGGACTTTAGGCACCGTGCAGGACCTTGCTAGTTGGGTGTTGGAGTTTTGCTGGTTGCAGTTTTTGCTTTCCATTCGTGGTATCGTGCTTTGGATATTTTCATGTACTTATACATTGTTCCATCACTGTATAAAACATGCATATGGGATTTTTTTTGGTTTATTTTCATTTACTTGTTCCTTTTCTTTTGGTGTTTGACTCATCCTATTTCCCGATCTTAATTAATAAAAAGGGTAATGCCTCCCATAATTGTGAAAACTCATTCCACTGGTTCTAGTCGCCACTATGGGGCCTACTGGAGGCGGGACTCGGGGGGTCTTCATCTTCTTTTCACCATTGTCAGCTCTGGAGGGGCATCTTTGGTGGGAGGGGTTCGTGACATTGTTCATGGGGATGAGTATCTGGATGGTGTCTAAGAGTACCTTTGAGTCCTTCTTAGTCTCTTAGAAGTAGGGGTATACGTTAAACCACCAGTGTGGGAAATCAGGTCCTGAGAGGATATTATGGACATTTTATGTACCTGTGTGATAGTTAGGGACATTTCCTAAGCCCCCCCCCTCAATGTATTGTTTATATTAATCACATTGGTCATGTTCAGTGACGCGTTGTGATGTTGTGTTCTCATTTGACTATAAAGGTGAAGTTGTAAATTTTTTTTGGGTTTTTTTTCAGAAGTGTGTCTCCTTTAAGGAAATATCAACACTCTTTGTTTAGAGAAAGTTGTTTCTATATATCTATTCCTCCTTTCATTTCTCATCCGAAGAAACAAGGGGTGATGTGTGGGCACTTTCAAAGCCCTTGTTTCACTGTAATGTCAGTTTAAGGTAAGATTAGTTTTGAGTGTGTTAGGTGTTAGTAATATTTTCATGGATAGCGGGGTAATTTTTTGTGGCACAAAAAGAAGATTTTTGATACATGGGTTTCCAAAGCCTAACTGCGAGGCCAAAGATGCTTCAATCTTTTGGTCTCCATCCATAGACCCCAGAGTGAAGTTGTCACATAGTCAGGGAAAGTCCCAGTGTTGTTCGAACCCTTGTACAAAGTCCATTTCTCAGTATGAATGATGTGAACAGATAAAACCAATGGTATCATCGTATTTCCTCTATTGATTCTATTTTATGTAATGTGGTGGAGATCCTCGTGCCCATGTTATCACCCAATGTCATTATTTCCCCTAGTTTCCATTGAGTTTTTGGAGTATGATTGGGAATTTGGATAGAGATTTGGAGTGAATGGTTTGAAAATGGTTATGATTAACCATTCACTAGAAAACCATACAACAAGAAGTATCCACATAGTTAGTGAAAAGAATCCCATTCTGTACGGATTAACCGTGTAGCCATCCCAACTCTCTAAATTTGGGTTCTTCCTGTGATGGACCATGCAGGTCGGCTGAGATGGTTGGTTTTATAGTGGGGAGTCCCACTATGATTCTCATGTATATTCATTTGGAAATTTATAATGGAGATAAACCTCTTGTAACAAACAGTCTGTTTGGGCCCCCTGTTAGTGTCCCAATACTGTGTTGGGAAAATTTTAGTTGTCACGTCTGGTAGAGAACCCATTTGTGTCTCCCCATACTAGTAACTCAAATTAGTCCATGGTCTTGGATTTGTGGTATGTATCCTTGTTCAGATCTATCTAAATACCTACATCTTACATGGGTAAACATTTAGAGTGGAAAGCTTCAAAAATTAATGCTAAATTATTGTAAGTGTATTCTTGTTCGTTGTTGTTGTCCATTTGCGTAAATTGATGGAACCATGTTTGCATTGTGTTTGAGGATTTTTATTTTGGTATAAAATCTGAATATACATGATAATTTCAATAAGTGGTGTATATTTTTGATGGATAGAGTATTCCTTCACTGATTGATCAATTAGAGGTGTTTTGGCCATTTAGGGTTGGGCAAAACGTGGCAAAGGAGTCCATTTTGAACCTTCAGTTGGGTTTGGGTTTTGCCTTTGGCCTTAATATGGCATTATGAGAGTGGAATGTTTTATGGTGGTGAGAATTTTCTCATCCATGAATTATTTTACAAATTTTTTTCATTTAATTTCCATTATTTGTTTCTTGGGGTTTCCCATTAAATGAGGTGGAAATAGTGGGTTTTCAAATTTTAGGCCAAACTGTGAGCACATTTCTAGATTTAAAAATAAATGTTGTTTCATTTATTACTCCTTGATTTTCAACTTTATACACTCATTCCACTTCCCAACTAGAATCCCCCAGTATATTATGACCACCAAATCAGTTTGGACCCCATATGAATCCATTATAATGGTGGATTTTGTTTTTTATTAAGGTGTTGGGATACCCCAAAATCCAATTTCTTGCATTAAAATATTTTTAAACTCATTAATATCTCATTCAATTTTAATGTTTTCTCTTTTATTGCAACTCTCACCAGAGATATTATATGCAAGGAGAGCCCCTAGTCTCTCCTCTACCTCTTTGGAGCTAATTTGCATTGCAAATTCGGGAGAGACTATTCTGGATTTCACAAATCGTCCATATTTAAAGAGGAAAATTTATTCTTTCATAACTCAATATATTTTTACTCTTTTACACCCATTCCAGTTCATACATGTCCTCCTATGAATTATTAGAACCTAATTTTCATTTATGTATGTTTCAAAATTAATATAAGGGTATATTTGAGTCGTTTTTATCAAGATTTATTCAGGTAATTGTTTCTCCCTTCATTTCCATCGTTCTTTTCAGGGTTTCCTCCATCTTTCAGGAATTTTTAGTGTATCCAAAAGTTAGGTATCATAACTAGGGTTTGATTTGGGGTATTTTTGGTTAAATATTATGGTTTATGGTTCTTTTTAACTTCTTTTTGGTGTGGTGGAGGTGCGGTTGAAGTTTCACACTAAGATTCAGGGGATTTAACCGAAAGGGTAGGTTATTCCATGTGTAACCATTTCTTGATGAGCTAGTTTGATTGTTTTAATAGTTTTTCAATTTCATCATATGTTTTTTGTGGTGAAAAAACTATTTTTGATGGATTTGGTTAAACATTTAATTCTATAGTTGCATTTTTATTTATATTGGGTGCACTTCCATGTGAAACCCTTGTGGTATTATAGGGGTTATTCTATAACATATTCAAGTGGTTTAGTAAATGTTGTTTGGGATTCCAAATCTGCTTTGGTAGAGTATTTGTGTGCTTTGGGGTTTCAAATACAGTTTTTGATTTGGTTTGATGTGTAATACCTTGTTATACTTCTTGAGATTATTTTATGAAAATGTGTGCCTTCATGTTTATCTTTTATGGTGTTATTTGAGGTAATTTTATTATACATGTGATTGGTTTAAAAAATGTCTCTATGGATGCCAATTCTAATTTGGGTTGGTATTGGTCTGATTTTGGGTTGGAAAGGGCGTTTTAAATTGGGTTTCACATGAAAAGCTTGGGTATAGTCCTTAGAATTGTTCTATGAATGTTTTTGAATGATTTAATGATTTATGTAAGAGGAGAAACCATATTCGAAAACTGTTTTGGTTTGTGTAAAATGGTCCACTTTTAATGTTAAATGGGCTGTTTTGTGTTGTGTTCCATCTGGTAAATGGTTAATAAAAATGTTTTACAGATTTATTAAAGTTTCAAACTAATGTGAATGTGGTGTGGGAATTTTTTTGATGGTGTGATGTGAAAAATGAATTTTTTGGTGAAAGGATTATCATGTGACATGCGTGGGGGATGTTTTGTTATTTTCAATATCATATAAATGTTTTATAAAATTGTTTTAAATATTTTTTGATGTGTTAATGAAAAGTGAAATGTGTTGTGGGGTATTTCGGTGTGCATTTTATTTTATAATAAATTTTAATAAAAAGGTGGATGGTGTGACCTGTGTGATGTACATGTGGTATATTTCGTTAATGTTTGATTTTAATGTGGTATTTTCATGTGCCAATTATATTTTATGGATTTTTCAACTTGCTTGAGCATAAGAGGGAATCCCGAGTATCTTGGTGGGTGGAAGTATACTTGAATTATATTGATCCTATGGGGTTTTTCCTTAGTTTCATGTAGCAATATTGACTCATACGACACTAAACAAACAATGGCGATGATAATGGGGGGAACTGGTTTATGGCTATGTTTCTAATAAGTGGCTCTTGCACGATAACAAATATTTTTGATGGTTAATTTTACTGAGATACAAGGAACCTAGAACCCACAACAAGCTAGTACCTAGGGTTTTTTCCATTGCTTATGCTTATTAATTAATTTATCCTTACCATTGGCATACAATGTGATTGGATGAAAAATTCAATAGATTTTGAATTTATTTTTAAAGTGTATATTTTTTAAATTAGCCCACTTGAAAACTATTTTTATTTAATGTTGTATCCTTTATGATTTTTAGATAGAATTTCATGTTTTGAAAACATGAAATATTTTCAACTTTAAATGTTTATTACAATGAATCACATAGCGGTGGTAACCTACTAGAAATTTTCTCACACCCTTGGTTTTTTTGTTGCAGGTTTCAAAACAATTTTTAGTGCTAGTGGTTCGGGTTTCAGGTAGGTCCATTGTGGTGCTACCGTGTGGAGATAGCATGAGGGGAGTGCCACTTTCCATTAAAATTGTTCTTGGGATGTAATTTTTGGTTTTACCCATTTTTTATAGTACATGATAGTTTTTTTCTCCTTCTAATTTAGTTATGATATTTTTTAAAGGATACTTTAATTTAAAACATACAGATTTGTTGTATTGGGGTTTTTTACAGTTTTATGTTTATAAACTTGTGTAAATCATTCCCAATTTTCCATTTATGATACCCGGGAACTTGTTAGAGACCATGGGGATCGAGAACACCCTTTAGTCCTTGCCATGGGCAGGTGTTGGTGACAGTTTTAATGGAAACAAGAATCAGTTTGTGACATAGTTAGCCACTTAAATTCTTTCCTCAAATGTCACCACCTCATATGTAGAGTCTTCCACATCAAGATAATAGATATATTGATCTAGATCAATATATTCTAACATGTAAAAAATATTAAATAGATTAGTATCCAAAAAATATTATAATTTTTATTTAATAAAATTGGATATTCAAAAAAGATATCTATATTTATCCATTTCATCATGATCCCACTACTACCATCCCTAAATGTTTTTTAAAATATTGATTATATGTTTCCAAAACAATATCAATAGGCATATGATTTTGAAAAATGAGAAAACATGTAATTCATGTAATTCTTCTTCCTTTAATAATTATTATTACATAAGTTTTAATATACTCATATTTTTATATTAAATTATATTGATATATTTTTATAATAACAACACCTTTATATGTGAAAAAAACATTTAATTCTGATCAAGGGACTTTCCGTGTCATTATTTATCCTAAATTAGAAAGTTTATAATTTTCTCCCTTTTTTCCTTCACTTGTGAGTAATATATTTTGAAACTGATCTATAACTATTAAAATCTACCACTGATGATAATTATAATTAAATAAAAACTTAATGAATCATTAAAATAAACTATTTTACATAGTAATGTAATTAATTTTGATATGTCCTTATCATGAGAGTGGTTAAAATTTAATTTATAAACTCCCTATATATACCATATTAGCTAGAATTAGGGCCTCCTCAACGAAGAATGCATTTATCACAATGAAATAATAGAAAAAATATTTTTTTTCTCTTAGAAATAGTAAAATCATTAATAAAATGTTATACAAAATAAGTAAAAACAAATAAAATAAAATAAGAAGACTCATTTTTCATAATGAAAGTTAATAAGAATTATAAGTACTTAAGGCTTGATCCAATTTTCTTATGCCTATCATATACCTTTTAAAGACATAAATCGTATAAAAACAATATCACTCAATAAAAAGATCAATGTCTCGACTCAAATCAGCTCTCCCACCATAAACAAATAACACCCATTCTTGGACCTCTCGTTATATATAAAATATTATTTAATACTATAATGAAAATTACATTAATGTAAAAACTTTAAGAAATAATAATCTCAGGCATAAATAACCCAATTAAGATAATTCAATAAAAAAACTATACTCCCAACACTCTTATTGAATAAAAACATGGGAATAATGGGGAAATTAATTATTAAAAGAGTGATATAAAATATTATTTCATAGTGAATGTGGGACTGAAACTCTCCAATTCACCATCAATGCTAAAAAAGAGAAAATAAAGAGTTTAATGATAATAATATTATTGGGGCTCCAAAATAACATCAATAATTACTCCCTTGAATTGTTCACCATGTTTTTTCTACATTACTATATGTATAATGCCATTATAAATAGAACAACATAATATTTTATTTACACTATATGTTTACACAAACCAAATATGCAAAAAACAAATATATTTAAAAATCATTCATATTTATAATATTATAAAATAAAAATCGAGGATCCTTCCTCTTAGGAATTAGGTAGTGTGAATGTTATGTTATCTATAAAAAAAATAGTGGTGAGCCTATATGAGATCCTTAACTAGAATAGAAAACACAATATCAAACCAGTCAACAGATTCAAAAGTAATTAACATCCAAAATACAGTTTTTTCTAGAACGTTTAGATTATTTTAATATACATAATTCTTAAAAAAAATTCTGAATTAAAAAACAGAATTTGTTTTATAATCCCTAGATATGTCAAGATGAGATATAAATAGAGTTATGACCCTTATCTCAATACTTAGTATGATTGGAACACATAATCAAATTCAATTCATAGATCCACTTGTATATATAAATATTCTAATATTACACTTGTGAACCCTTAAGAATTATCATGTGATCCTATCTATATATATTTTTTATGGTAAATCATGTGATGATTCACATTTACATCCTCCATAGCTCATCAATATTCACCCTTGGTTATTTGGAAAAGTGAAATTGCTTATATATCATATATAAATTTCCAATAAATATTATAATCACTGAGGTTTGGAGTATTAATTATGACATAACCTTTGGACATTGAGAATTCTTCTTTATAGTGAATGTGTCATGACTATACCCACCGGAGCTCCCCTGGTCGGTGATAAGAACGTTTAGATGTCCTGAGTCCCATGTCCAAGAGGCTAGGGGATACGAATAAGTGATAAGAACTAATAATATAAAAGGGTGTCCTTTTCCCTATGTTTATATATTCATGCACACATCTACCTCAACAAAAAATTGTGAAGGTATAATACCCGAATATAACATCTACTGTATATCCATGCCTGCAATGACATCAAGGGAGTATACCTGAGTATGAAAGTATAAAAAAAGAATAAATTGTGTAAGTTCATTCCAAAATAGAATGTACATCCCAACTTAACAACAACATAAAAAACTAAATATAATGATAGCCTAACACATGTTCTCCTTGTCTAACCACTTAAAATGGACAATGCACATAAGTATAACTAAGGTTCATCAATTTCATTATCGATCTATCTATCATCTGAATAAAACATGAATCATGTGTGAAAATATAATTCATGTATTATTATATATATACCCAATATGAATCCTTAAAAATATTAAGGGAGAAAATTAAAGATACAATCGATGTCATCTCAACCCATAGTAAGATGGAATAATTGAAAATATATGATAATAATGAAACAAAAATGAGAGAGAAAGGGGATAATTATATCATAAAATAATCCAAGTATGAGGATTCTACTAGTACATAAATGGTACATATTTAATTCCAAGAATATTTCATTACCATAATAGAATATTTAGAGAGGGAAAAAAAACTTTCCATTGTAATACCAAGTCAAGGGGGCACAATTTCTCATCTATAACTCGCACCATAGTGTGATGGGGGGAATTAGTTGAAAGAGGACCAATTTCCCAAAGCATCTGGTGAGTAACACATAATATATAGAGGGACCATTAAATGGTGTGACAGGGGGTGCAATTCTATAGTAAGCGGACTCCTGCTATGGTTCCACGAGGGGGTGTCAATCGATAGATAAAGGACTTGATCTCTGGTGCTGCTGAGTTGTTCCCATCAGTATAGAGAGGATCCAATATCTAGTGTTATATGGGTACCACTATGTATAAGAGGGACTCATGACATGGTGTGACAAGGGGTTATCACTCGACCTGAGTAGAGTAAATGGGGGACTTGTGCCCAAGTATGGTTGGGATTTCAAACCTCAACATCTCTTTTATGATCCATTATGATCAATAAAATTCACCAATAATTGTATAAAGAATCACAAAGCAATCAATACCTCATGTCATATCTAAAAATACAGTTATATGGATACCGTTATGTTCTATTTTAAAAATCACTGATGAATTTCTACTCATGGGATGGCATATGAGTTATGATGAAGAAGATATAAAAGGATGATGATCCTAGTAGAAATACACATTTTGTAAATAGGGTTTCATGTCATATGAACTAAAATTATATTTAGGGTTCTTTATCTCCTTGACAAATTGATGGAATCCATATCATACTACACAACATATACACATGGCCCCATAATAAGTATTATTATTTGAGATCATGGGCATGCACAACCGGAACATGTCTTAGACGACTACGTGTTGCCACACGGTATGTCCTCAATGTGACATGGAATGTTTGATGACCCAGGGTCCAAGGAATGTACAAATGGAACACATCATGGTAGCCTTGGTTGGGTCACATGGAATGTCTGCAGGAATAAATGGCATGTGTTACTTTACTTGTCGGAAACCCATGCCTCAGAGAGAACATGGAGTATACGTTGTGTGTTCTTATAGCTTAAATGGTGTCTATTTAAGAAATTTTTCGAAAACTATATTTCATATGGTGGATCCCATATTCCCCAATTTTTTTTAAAATACATCAATTTGAATGAAAAAATAAATGGGAAACATCTCTGAAAATTAATTTGTGACCTCTAGTGGCAAAAAATCAAAATTTGATAACTATAATGGAAGTCAGTCATATGTATCCTATCATTCGGTGTCCCATAACATGTAGCAACCATCAAAAACCAATGATCAAATTATAATCCAACACAAAATCATTATTCCTTACATAATTCACGTAGAAAAATATAACCATGAGTTCTATTATGCTCAATCCACCACATAAATGTCGAAAACTAGCCCCATAGGCCAATGACAATAATTATGATGAGTAAAAGTGGGTGAAGACACATAATAAAAGGTAATGGGATGAATTTTATTATGTGATCCTAGACAATGAACATGAAGTAATATATCTTGGATGATATCATGGAATAAAAAATTTAAACATTTCAACTAATTTAATTCACTGTTGGGCTCATTCATTGAAAAAATATCAAATCAATATAAAGTAGATAACAATTATGTTCATATTAAATTAGATTTTTGAATAAAAAAATTAATGACTTTTATGTCGATTTAGGATTGATTTTTTGTTATGATCATGCTATATATTGATGATGAATTCACATTGGGTTTTTTTCTACCCCATGATTCACCTTTACCCAATCACTGTCATCCTCTAATCCGGATTCACTAACAATGAATGATTAATTACTTCTCTCTAATTTCATAAATTTATGTAGCTAAAGTAGGATATTTTCCATTAGATGGAATATCATTTTGGTGGATGGGTTGAGTATTTTAATTAAAATAAATTTGTGATATTATTTATTTTTTTAAATGCACCAATAGGTTTCTCACATAGAACACTTGACACCGACCATCCTTAGACCGTGACTAGGGTCGAACCTGAATTATTGAATCAACTACTAGATTATATTTCCCTTCAGAGATAAATAAATATGGGGAAACCACTTAACGAAAAATTATCCATTTGTTTCCATTAAATTATATTAATATTTTTATCATATTAAATCTAGGTCTCGAGACACCAAAACACTATTCCTACTCTGAGTAATAATCTATAGATAAATATATATATATAAATACTCAAAAGGCAAATAAAAAAAACCAAACTCATTACATTCTAACATCGTTCATTTTATCATCACCTCTAAAAGAATAATCTACATAAAAAAAGAAAATTCATTGAGTATCGATATGATTCTCACACTCCCAGTAGCTCTCCAGCATGCTCCTATATTTCCAAATATTGTGAACCAAAGGAATCTTCTATCAATGCAGGGTCTTATCATGACGTTCCTCGATCTCCACTAGTATATATGTGAAGTACGATTAGTCTTATATGTTTATATCTCCCTAGTAAATAACATTCATAGTGTAATTAATGTATCTTCTAATCTGTATCACATGGAATATTCCATGCACTATGTATGAATTTACATAATATACATCAAGAGGATACTCTTAGGAAAAAATGATATCCGTTATCAAAATCAAATGGCCCATTAAATTAATCTTTTTAATATTTCTATATTCTCTAAAATTTTATAATGTGATTGTAGAACACCTAAACCTTATTAATTGGCACCTACACCATCTTTTCCCTAACAAAAGAGTCCTTTCATATCTTAGTCTAGCATAATGGTGGCCTAAAATCTATCTTATATCAGGCACCAAATTTTATCATGAATATAGTAGAGTGATAGCTGTTATTACAAGTAATCTATATCAATGGAAATTGTTCCTCCCAACATGGTTTAATGTCAAACATGGTAACTATATACATATCCTCCAACACCTAGAGAGTCCACTAAGTCATCCTTCCCATCTAATAGTAAAACATCATGGTCATCCTCAAGTGTTTCTGGATAGAACCATATAATCCTCTCCATAATTGTGATCTGAACCATGTATCATCTATAGAGATGATGGTAAAGGGTAACCCAAGATGTAAGATGATCTCATACATGTAAATCTAACCCAGACTCCCAACTGAGATTTCCAATATGATAGTAAGAGAGTGTGATGACATCATAATTCAATCACTAAAAATCTATATTGAATCATGGCCTCTCATTATCCATTGAATCAAAATCATTGATTTCATAGAGACTCCATTTCATTTCCACTCCGGTATCATAAAGGGATGTGTCAAACCAATCATGACCCGGTTCTCATACTTTACCTACTAAAAAGTTATATGTCGAGAGATAAACTCCAAATTCTATAGCTCATGGAAGCCCACCAAAACTACCATTGAAGGTCTATATACATTTCTTCCACACTACGATGTTTATACAAGAGGGAATTGAGAAACCCTCTCATCACTTCTTTGAGTAACATTATTGATAAAAAATCAACATAAAAAATGGATGATGTTATCCCAACAATTTGAAAATAAACCAGTTTCCTCTCTAGTGGTTATATAGTATTGTAGAACCTCAATGTTTAAGAGTCAAAACTGGGAATATCTCACACACTAGATAATAAATGAATAAACCAACATCTATTGACTAATATATACATGCCACTCTTCCAACATGACAAACTATAATGAATCTATACACACATAAGGCTCCTCTATGTAGAGTTACTGAAATTTTATACAAATGGAATATACCACCTCATTTATATTCCCCAATATATACTATATTTAATACATAGTCCTGTAGGAAATCTTACCAGTGCATCTGTCTCATGTTCAAGTCTCTTTGAGTGAAGATGATCTTGAGGTTTTAGAGGTCTGGGTAAACGACTAAATGATCACTGAAAAGATAGTGCCTCTACATATTGAGAAAAAATACCACTACTTTTATCTCCAGTTCATAATTCGTGTATTTATTCTTAGAGTTTGACAACCCATATGTGATAATTTACTACCACTTAATCCCCATGAAACTAATTATAATTATATAGGAATAAAAATAAAATACATTATTGGTTCCTTCCTCTGGTAGTGTCAACAAAGGTTTACTGTTCAACCTCATTCTTAACACCTCAAAGGATATTTTATAGTACTCATTCTAGGTAAACGACTACACTTTCAATGTTGGGGTTTTCAAAGGTGAAGAAATACAATAGAGGTATTCCTTGATTTTCATATAGTATCTTCTAATGAAAAGGAAACTATGAACATATTACATACTATTGGGTAGCTCCCATGAATGAAACACATTAATCTTCACATGGTACAAAACTAAACCATGCCCGGAGATGACATGCCATAAATATTAAACCATATAGAATTAAACCCAGTACCTAGGGAGATTCCCATAAAGGTGATTCTCTGATAGTTGGTCTAGGACCATATTTATATGCCTTGAATCCTCCTCCTCATACACATAACAAAATAGTATTTCATCAAAGAATACATATAAGAATCATTCCAAATATATATGAATGATTCGATTTAAAAGGAAATGGAACATGGAAGTGTAATTAATCCCGCCAAAAGGATTCACCAGGAAGTCATAAAGTTTGTAGTGATATTGGAGTTCCATCTTCGGAATATCATCCTCAAAAACCCTAAATTTGTGGTCATCAATCCTAATATCACTCACACCTCTCTACTAGTCGAATAGGTCATCAATTCCAACCAATGGGTACCTTTTCTCGACCATTACGCATTTCATATGACAATAATCAATAAAAATTCCAATTATATAATATAAAATATCATGGATAAAAATATAGGTACTTAGGGTTACACACAGGATCTGATAAAAACCTTTTTTTGAAGGACCTGTAACTACACACTCATCTCCCGAAATATTGTAGGGGACATCATATCTTCCACAGAATATATCAGTGTTGTATTGGGGTTAAAGACAATGTAAAGGTCCATCTCCCACTTTTATTTCTATCCCAAAACGTCCTCATTGAACATTTCTATAAAAATCCTCCACTTTGAGAGAAATTTGTATACTTTTAGAGGTTGTTCCACCAAGGGGAAATATCAAAAACTAATGGGGGTTGCATTTTATCATTCTTCTCGTATTCTTCATTCATTAGACCATGATAAATCCCTCAATAAAAAAGTTGAATATCATAACATAGATCTAAAGGAATCTATGTTGAATTTTATGACTTCTTATTTGGGTCCTCATAGTGGAAAAAAATTGATACCCAATATGATGTCTTAAGGTTTGAACATGATGTCCATGAGTTCCTCTAATAAAACCAATCAACCTAGCTCTATATTAAACTACATTCAGATGTGTTATAAGGAATATTCCCTCCCAGTGTGTAGCTCTAAATATTTCTTTTAGGATAAAGTCTCCACAAGAATCTCTATATCACACACATGTGATACAAAGTTAATGGAATGACTCGTGTTTGTGTCTAATAGTATTAAATTAGGAGAAAAAAGTGCCTCATACATACATTATATCATCTTATGAGTATACTAATAATGTCCCTATATAGTATGAAGCTACTCATAGAACCAATAACCAACTCACAGTGTCTGGTTTGGGCAGCCTAGTGGTTGTGTTGGGAGTATCTCCCCGGATCTCCCCATAGAACCTGCTCCCTTAAAATCCCCACCAAATCCTCTTCTAGAACAACCTCCATGGGGCCACCATATATGCACCAACGATATCCAATGTAAAGAAAGTAAATCTTCCGTGGAGTTCCATACATTACCTATCATCCCTCATTATCAAGTTAGTTAGTGTATTCATGTATCATGAGACTTCACCGAACAAAATAAAATAACATTCCATATTCTAGAAAAAAAATCCACTACATAAATCATATTCCATAGACCCAACTGGGTATATCCATCCATGGAAAGGTATATTAAAAAAAGAAAATTAAGACTAATACATGCTAGTTATCTCAGATGAATCAACCACATTATGTGCATCACCGACTCCATCCAATGCCCCTCATTCAATAGTCTCCATTTAACCAGATCCTTGTACAATAAACTTTCATAAGTTGGTATGTATACAAATACTATGATGTCATAGATGTCTCTATGTGGGAAATACTCGAAAATTCGTTCTGGAATGATTCCATATCATTCCATATCAATGGGGTAATGCATGAGGTCATTGAACCATGAAAAATTCTGAAAACTTTTCATATTGTCATACATAATCTTAAGAAGATATTGAATCCTAAAAAAAGCACAACAATTACGGGTATTACTCATCTTGAAGTAGCTATTGGTGGTTTAACAATGATATGATTGTCTCATCATGGGTCTACATCATTAGACTCTACAAATTATCTATTTCTACATATAGAATTATAGTTTCTAATAAATCTATCTATAAATATGGGGTTTGAACAATCCCAAAGACTTATATCACCAGCTTAATCCAATTCTACATTCACTGAGGATCTATATCATTGAAATACCTCAACAGTCATTATCACTAGAATTAACATTTCATGTTAATCCATCGCTGATCATTAGATTGACCAACTAGTATTATTCTTAGATCATTGGTAGGGGTGTTTCTCTATACATACCTATAGAAAACAAGCATAAGATAAGCCCCCTAAACTAAGGCCATATAACTTAATAGATCATAATTATGATCATGTATTAGTAACATGCCTTTTTTCCATTGTGGCAGCATCCTAAAAGAGATAATGATGAACCAAAACTATTTTGGAATACATATAGGAAGAAAATTAAATAAGAATATTCAATGGAATAAATCTTATATGATGTGTCTACCAATAATTCCATGAAATGTTTTCAATGTATAATGAGTTAATTAGACAGTAGATAGAGTTATGGTGAATAGATACAATGGGCATCGCACCCACAGTGGATTCTCTAGCTTGGAATCCAAACTTGAGATGCACAAACATTGTTTCCCTACTTTACTCTCTATGGGTCACACTCTAACACTAAAATGTGGATGAAAAGTTTTGATATTGTTCTTTCCGGACCTGAACAAATGTGGCATGCCTGGTTGGTCAAAATCCTAGTGTGAAAACAAAAATCCTGCCTCCAATAAGCCATGGGCTTGGAACCATCACCGATAATGTATAAGAAAAAAGGATGACCATCTCCTTATGTACATATATACATTCAACCATATGTAATGACTATGGTTTTGTTATATTATCCATTTTAATATTTCTATATATATAATAGGATTAGTCATTGGAGTCATCATAGTATTTTGGTGACTTGGGACATAGAAATAATATATAAAATTATTAATAATTCTAAATTTAATTATGTGTATAATTTATATTTAAATGGATTTAGAATTGTTTGGGGCCTTAAATGTTATATTCAAGGCCTAAGATGGTACCAAAATGAAAAGCATACCCTAGGTCCGACATAAGGCTGGTTGACATTATATGTTCCATGGGAGGTGACCACTGGCGGGTGTGTTATATAAAATAAATAATTTAATTTAGATGATGTAATTATGTGACCTAACATAGACACCATCATTAAATATCATTTTATTGAAAAAATAAAGGTTAGAAGTATAATATAAGGGCATTATAGAGGAGGAGTATATAATAATTATTTTTTTGTGGATCCAAACTAGAGAACATCAACGGTGGGATAATGTTGAATCAAAGAGAAGATAGAAAACCTAGTGGGTTTTATTAATAATTGGAAAACACATTATTCACCAATGATTGATCATAAATCGTGGTAGGGATCATTATATTTAATATCTTCATTTTGATTAAATATGTATATAATGGTTATCTTTTTTATCTTGATATATTATTTCTATAAACCGTACAAGCCATAATTTGAATTAAATAGTTTAATATAGTTTAATTTTGATAATCAATGATATCGCATTTAACCTGCACATCAGGATCATTGTCCCAGATCAAAACATCCAATAATTCCCATCAACCTTTTTTTGTGTGCCTTCCCCTCCTTTACTCTTCACATTTTTCATCACTGGCCTATAATGTTTTGTGATTTCACCTTTCCATGTTGAGAACATTCATTATTGAACCATTATATTCGTGGTGTTTTCACTAAAAGGTGATGGTTTAAGGAACTGGGGATGGATCATGATGTTAACAAAGCTTTTTGGTTCTAGATATGGATTTTGGGACCTTGAATGGTGGTAGACAATTGACAGACTATCTCATGAGTGATCATATTCTGATTTATGATCACCAGAGGCTAAGAATTGATGACCAGAGACATTTCCCTACGAGTTTATGTGGATAAAAAAATATTTTTGGGAATAACGATGGATCTGGATCTATGTGAAAAACCCAATTCTCTAAAATTTTCATGATGACATTGTTTTTACACCATAGGAAGACATGATATGTACTCATGGTTCTAAATGTGGATATGGATTAGATAGAGTAAAAGATCACATGTAGTGGCGTCAAGCCCACACACCTTGTGACCATACATGGGTAGCTGATATATGAGCCTGATGTACTCTCTTGACGATCCCCGATGTTTAGGCACTCCATTTAACCTTGGGGACATGTCAGGTGGATCTGTAGGGCCAACCGTTCGGTGTTCCTAGTGTACACACCCATGACCCTGGGTAGACATACATTCTATGCTCGTGTGTAGACATGTTAGGTAGTATGACATAGAATACCATGTTTTTAGTAGGGGATGACATTCCCATTAGATGACGTAATATTAGACACTCTTTGACCCCATTTACAGCACATGTAATTCTCACATGATCTTTAGTCACCTGCATATCCTTCTTCTGATCCTAGATGTTGGCTCCTAAGTATCCTATTTGGATTATTTTTCTATAACGAATGAGATGGAATGAATCAAATTTAATTCTTGAGATATTACATGAGTTCCTGCGTGAGTGAAACCTCTTTAGGTGATTGTTAAATGAGAATTTTTGTTTTATAGGATCATTATATAGAATTAGGGGTTGGAAACACCCTATACTAGAGGGGTGATGGTTCCCCATTCTCTCAACATAAGTAGATTTTCACCACCCTATCACAACTCAGTGAAGTTCCACTCTCTACAATGTAGTACCCCCATATTGTACAAGGGAATGAGTCCTTGATCTACCATGTGACACACCATATCGTACAAAGTAACATATCCTCTATCTACTAATTTAGATCTCCCTATCTCACAAGGTTAATGTTCTCTTATCTACAGTTTGGCACACCACTCTTGAACCCAGGAACAAGTCCTCTATCTACTGAGTAGAACCCACAAATGAAATAGGCACTGAGTCCAACATATACATATTATAATAACCCCATCACAGTGGGGTGGGAGTGCTTTGTTAGATATTTCCCCCCTTGTCTATTGTAGCTCCCTCAGGTTTTAAAATAAGAACATTATATTCGATAGCATAATTAACATGCAACACAAATATTAAAAAAATATATAACACCCAAAGACATTAAAATAAATTATATTTTAAATATATTCAACATATTCAATTGATCTTTTTACACACAACATTGAGTTTATATTGTGTTACACATAACACTGATTTTTTTTTGCATTACCCACAACATTTAGTTTATCTTGTGTTGCATGAAACACTAAGTAAAATTAAAATATGATATATCATTAAAATATTATTATTTAATATAATATTTATAAATAATCAGTAAAATTTATGGGAATAAATAGTAATAAAAATATACTAAAATTAGGGGTATCTATTAATTCATAATAAATTATGTGTCATTTAAAAGAAAGACAATGTTTGACATTATACTATATTTGTTTCTCAATGGAGGGTTAGTATTGATTTGGGTGCTTAATATAGAATTATTTTTACCAATTTTACAAAATTATATAAAGAAAAAACTCCAATTTTCAAATAGGGATGTCAAAATTATCATAGGTATTTTTTTGAATATTTCAATGTTTCATTTTATTAGGAACAGTTAAAAATTATGAATTTTAATTATAACCAACCCTTCTATTTAAAATATTTATTTTTTAGAAAAGATTTGAAATTGTGTTTAAATTGAAAATAATTCAATTTTATATTAATTAATCTATTTTATGTTGTTTTAATAATTATATTATTTAATTTATATATAAAAATATCGTAATCATTTGGACATGTTCATTTTAATACCCATCTTTCTCATCATGTATGTTGGACTAATATTAAATAAAAATATTCCCATTATATGAGTTGAACATGAATAATGGATTACATATTTATAAATAAAATAAATACTAATTTATAATAATTTTAAAATAATTTGTAATTAAAATTAATACTAAATGTATTAAAAAATTATCATGGTTATGGAAAAACGTGTTCATCCATGGTTAAACTAAAAAGATAAGGTCACGATTGAACTAAAAAATGGTCTAAAACTATTGAATGACTATATTTAAACACATACAAAAATAAGGATATATAATGGACGATATAAAAAATGATTTACACATGAATGTTGTGGGATCACTCATTTCTTTTCAAAAAAACTAAGTGTATCCTCACCCTAAACTATAAAAGGCCACACCTTGTTAATTAATCATAACACCATCAAGCCCTTGTTTCTTAAAATAAGTTCCAAAATAAAATCCCAAATTCAGTCTCCTCATCCTAGAATACTTAGTATAGTAATAAATATATCCTTTGAAGGCTTCAGTGCGAGCCTAAGTAGGATTCCTAAAGAATAGGTAATGTAATTCAAGTAACTCCATTATTTTATTTCCTCCCCACCTACTTAAATTATTATTAAATAATGATGATATAATAAACTGAATATTGACCTTATAATGGGATTTTTTAATAAATTTATTATATAAAACCATCTCAACTTCTACTAAATGGCTTAAGAAAATGTCATTCATGTGTACGACAGATTAATACCTCATGAACCAATGTCATTTATTTTTCCATTTTCACCACTAAAAGTTGGGAATGATGATAGATATAAAGTATATATTTTATATTTATAAAATATTTATAAATATATAGTCACTATATCATATGTAACATTTTTTATAAAATTCTTTTGGAGATATGATAACATTAATCGTGTGTAAGATGGACTGCCGCCTCCCACAGCAATGTGATTTGTCTTTCACTAAAGCTTCACATGGAAGGTGATAAAGATAAAGTCAATGAATATTTGTGACATCAATGAAATAATTAATATATAAAAGTCATATATATCATTATCTATAATATATATATATATCATTTACTTTCTTACCATTCACAAACTTTAAAATTATAACATCCTTCATGTTTGTGTGGACTGCTCCCATCACGAAATGATGTGACTCTATTTTCATCACCCAGCCCCATGGATGAAATATATGAGTATATTGTATGAATTATAAGATATTATTATAACTATTTAAATATTATATATTTCTTTTATTTTTTTCATAGTGATCATTTAAAAATTAAAATTTTACTCATCTGTTTCCACGACCTATTATTTCCATGATTGTAACACACTTCATTATTTATAATCATAAGTCAGTATTGATCCTAAAAGAATAGTTTTTATATAAATATTATAATAATTCCAATATTATTATTCTATATAAGATAAAAATATCTAATATATTCAAGAACTGGATCATTCATGAGGAAACACATTTGAGAAAATAAGGCAATTAACACCAGAAACAATGAAAATATAAAGTTATTTATCATTAATTGGTAATGAGATGTTATAAAATGACCATATATGATATTATTAAAATTAATATTGTAATCTCATTATTTAGTAAAATTTTGAAAAATTCTATATATGTTGTCAATTTATGTTTCAGTTAAGAGGGAGTGTAATGTAAGAGATTTATACTCAATTTATATTAATTTGAGACTTATTTGTCTTTATGAACCAATTCAATTCTATGTAATTTATATACTAAAAATTTTACATATAATATCATGATTATTTTATAATTCATGGTATTCTATGTTTAAATTTGAATTATATTATCTAAATTGATTTGACCTGAACATAACTAGTGGTAAAATTTATTGTAAAGACTCGATTTATTTTGTGATTATTAACATTGTCTTCAAACAATCACTTAATAATAATCCTTTTTTTGGTATATTAAATTTATCTAAAGTATAATTATTCTTGAAAATTTTATATTGTTATTTATTTAACTATATATAATTGTTTTCTAAGGTTTTTACTTTGAAATTAATTTTACTAAATTAGTAAAATTGATAAATTTTAATCCTTTAATCAATACAAATATTTAATAATAAGGTATATTGTCCATGAATTAAATGAAATATTTGACATATTATGAATGATTGGGAAATGAATGATATATTTTTGGGACTATTTATATAATTCCCATTGATGCATCAGAATCTTAATGAGTAAAAAATAGGGGGCCCAACACTAGGAATTTATAACATGTAGTTTGGAATTATCCTATGAATGGTCATGATATTAGTGAATAGGTTTACCAAACCATCTCGGTTTTAACCCATTATGTTCTAAACCATATTTTCAATGGTCTTTATGCTAAATGTATCATGTTACTATGAAACATGATGTATGATAACTAAACATTGTCTTCATTTTAATTTTTTTATTACTATACAAATTATTATCATAATGATAATATTTCTAGAAGAATTTGATTATCCAATTTAATGGTTAAATAGATTGTGTTTTTTTATATTTACCATTCCAAATTTATAATTTCTTATTTCACCATGATATTAAGGTTATTTTAATTGAATGTGAGTTCAGTTATTTATAATTCTATATTGATTAATATTTATAGATGTATGATATCTTATGTTGTATATAACCCTTGCCGTTCATTTGAGATCATCCTTATTTTATTCCAATCCCCAAGATTCTTTGAAGTAAATTATTAATGAAAAATATGGATATTTTAGAGGGAATAATGATATTATCAAACCGAAATATGTTGCAGTTCGTATACTAAAATTCAATACAATATTCATGTATGTATCTAGTTCTACGGAACTAAAAACAATTTGGTCTTTGGGATGTGTTTCCTTATATATTATACCAATTTAATAAATACAGAACCATATTCAGGATACAAGGGTTAAGATTTCTATAGATTTTATTAGAGATAGTTTAGTATAAACCCTAGGAAAAATATTAAAGAAAACATAGATTATAGAACATATCCCAATTATTGATATTGAAAATAATTATAGTATAAAATCCAAATGTTTTGGCAAGGTAGTGATTATATATCCATTATTGGTAATAAATCCTCATGTGGATAATAAAAGTAAACATCGTTATGTCCTAGATATATATAGAGATAATAGATCTAAAATGGATGCAATGTTCTTGACCTAATCATTAATTGGTACAAGACGATTCTCTTTAGTGTTCATATTATTGGAATCTCCGGCGAGATATGATAATAATAATCAACATTTTCATTAGAAGTCATTATGAATTATTTGAATATATGAGGAAAATATATTATATATGATAAACCATATAACAAGGATTGACCTATGTGAAAATAATATTGAAGATGTATTTTTGCATTGGGATTTAAAAACTAAAAATTTATATGTATTTTTATCAATTTATTTTTGTTATACGAATTAGGAATGGTCTTTGTAGTTTGTAAGAATCTTATATATTTTTATTAATGTAAGATTTATGGATACATTCATTTGTGAATTTTTTTAAGACTAATCATATGTTTAATTTCAAAAAAACCTATTTTAGGTTTTATGTGATGGGAGTCTACAAAGGTTAAGGACATTTCATGGAATTATTTGACAAGTACATGTTTTAGTGGAAATATTATTTGAGTAATAAAACATTTAAATTTTATAAAAATATTTTTCAAGGTATTCATATAATTTTGGGGTAACATGATCAGTAATGACATTGAGTTAATTTTAAAATTAAATTATTAAAAATTGTAAAAAAAATGTTGTATTGAAAACATAGTAGAAAATGTTATTTAATGATTGATTTTTTTTCAAGGATATCCAAGATAATTTTTTTGGAATTTTATATATATTATAAAAAAACTCAGAAAATGAAAACCCCTCATGCAGTGTGAAAACCCGTCACATCTGGAAAATTGGTTAGGATTGTACCCATGATCATAGAATTATAGGTTCTTTTACTACCACTCACCTAATTTATTTACGAGTTATTAAGTAACTATTTTTAGAAAAAATATCTAAAAAATAAAATTATTAGTTATGAACTAGTGGTGTTATTTTTTCGGTTCAATGATTAATATTTTATATTGGATATATTGTGCAAACCAAATTTGTTTTGGAAAAAATTTTGACATGTAAAGAAATACTTTTAAATATTTTATAGATATTATTAATTTTCCAAAGTGAATTTTATCCCTTTAAGGAAATTTGTTTTTATATATTCATTTCCTGGAGTATGAGATGAATTTGAAATTTATCAAATAAAAATTGAAGGATGAAACTATACATATTAAATAGAAAAATAAAAAATAAGAATATTCTATTATACTTATAGACTGAAAAATAAATCCTCATCATTTTTAAAAGGACATTAAAAAAATGTATTACTATTACATTTATATACAATGAATCAGATATCCTTTCAAATCATCACATCATTATGTTATCGAGGCCCTTAAATTTCCCTTGATCATTCAACATATTATTATCAATGAATAATATCACACTCTATAATTAATTAATCTTTTCATAAATTTACACTGAGGTTCTCCCACATATAATCCTATGTATTTGTTATTCCATATGACCCTTATACCTCCATGTTCCCTCTTATCAAGTGCGCCTTTTATAATCCTTGTTGTGAAGTAGGTTTTCAACAATGATATTTCAAAATATCCAACATTTGACTACCAAGACCAAGATTAAATTATGTGGATGAGATTTATTTAATTTTTGGAGGATTTAACTCCATGAGATTTTAATATAAAATAATTTTATTGGATAGTTCATGTGACACGCAACATCGTGATTAGAAGAAAATATAAAACCCCAAAAATATAACACACACACACACATATATATATATATATATCATTTTTATAGAATAAATATAATTATTTATACTCAATATTAATTTTATCATTTTCAACAGACAACACTCTTTTCATATATCATAATATTCAATACTATGTTTTTTATGCATTACACACATGACCAATTTTAAATGGAAAATGAAATTTTATTAAAATATAATTGTTTAATATAATAGTTATATCATAGTGTATAAATTGGTTGGAATAAATATTAATAATAAAAATATGAAAATTAGTTTTATATATAAATTAGTAATAAAATTATATACTTTTAAAAATTAATTATAGTTTAGAAAGATATTATTTTTTCTAAAATACGATTCTATCACGATTTTCACACATAAATTTTTTTTTACCACATTAATAAAATTTATATGAAAAAATAAAATAAAATTTTTTAAATTTTGATATAAAAATTATTGTAATGTTATTTTTTTAATGTTTTATAAAAAGCACCATTTTTTTGACGAATAGTGAAAAATACTGAATTTTAATTGAAAACTTCCTTTTCATTTAAATTTCCCACAACATTAAGTTAGATCTAAAAATTAATTTATTGTAATATTAGATCGATTTTATATCAAATAATTTAATTTTTTTTGTTTAAATAATTTTCATATTGAATTAATATATGGACTTTGTAAATTTGGGACATTTTTTACTTTAAAACATACTTTATCATCACGTTTGTGGGATTAATTTTAATTTTCTTTTAAATTATGTTAGTTTAATTTGGAAAATATTATTCCATATTTTAAATGACAATAATTTATAATATATAAAAAGTTAAAATTAATTTTTTTTTGAAAATGAATAGTGAAGCAATAAAAAATAATTACCACAGTTAATGTTAATATGGGTATACCAGTGGTTAAACTTAAATGATATTGATAAAAATGACTTATAAACTTATATAAAAATAATTTTATGGATATATTTAAATATTTACACCTATATTGTTTTTAAATGGTGTATTTATTATCGTTGTGACATTTGGAAAATTGGGGAGCAGACAACTCTTTTCCAAAATACCTTGTGTGACCTCTCCCCGACTTATAAATGGAATCCACCAATCCTCTATTCTTAACACCATAAAACTCATTTGATTAATCCAATACCTAAAAAAATATATTCCCAAAATCTAGAACTTCATATTAGAAGTTTTATTTTATCTTTAAATATATCCTTTTAATAATTTAGTGAAAACTAAAGGAGGATACCCGAAGAAGAGATAATGTTCTTCATTGAGTGTCTTTATTTTATTTATTTCTCCAACTCCATAATTTTTTTAAATTTCATGATGATATAATAAGATCATTATATTACATATACTATGATATTTTTTATAATAATGTAATTACATAAAGACATATCTACTTCTATCTAAAAGGATACAAAATCATCGATTGTGTGTATGGTAGACAATTACATCACGAAAAAATGACATTCATTTTTTCATTTACACATCTCAATGATGTGTACATAGATTGATATAATATATATAGGTGATATTTATCAAATATTTTTAACTCTATATTCACTATAACATATGTATCTTTTAACCTTCCAATATATAGGAGATAGGATAAAGTCACTTGAGTGTACGGGGGACCACCTCCTCATGAAGAGATATGATTCATCTTTCACTAATGCTTAACATTCATGGTGATAAATAAATTTAATTATTATATGAGATATACATGAAATAATTAAGATATTAATGATATATTTATCATTATTCAATTATAATATATATATATATATATTATTGTTTCTTACCATTTCACTATCTTAACGATGATAACATCGTTTGTGTACGTGCGTACTACAACATTTATGAAGAGATTTGTCTCATTTTTCACAACCAAAACACATTAAGTATATATATATAATTACATAATAAGGAATATATTATATTTTGATCATTATATAAATATTATATGTTACCTTTCTTCTACACATAATGATCATTGAAATATGGAAATGTTGCTCTTTAATATGTACGACCTTCTATCACCGTGATTGTAAATGAATTCTTTTTTTATAACCATCATTCCTTATTAATATTTGAAGAATAATTTATATATAAATATGATTATTATTACATTATTATTATTTTTAAGATATTATAACAATATAATTTTTGTAGGAAACGAATCATTCACTATGAAAATTTCTTTAGAAAACAAGGCAACTAACACTGAAAACAATGAAAATAAATGAAATTTTATTAATGGATAGGTAATATAATGTTATAAATGGATCATATTTGATATTATTAAAATTAATGTGGTTATTTAATATGTTAAAAACATTTTTGAATCTAATATTTAGAATATTAAATCACTTTCAACAAAAAGGGAGCGTAAGGTATGGGATTTTATCTCAATTTACATTCCATAAATAATTATTTGTTATTGTGTACCAATTCACTTTTATTTGCTGTGAGTACTTCCATTTTGTCTTGTAATACCATTTGTCTTAATAATTCATGCAGTTTTATGTTTCAATATGAATTATTTCATATAAAAAAATTTAAATTTAAAATTACGAAATGATAAAAGTTATTGTACAATATCACTTTCTTTGGTGAATATTAACGTTATCTTGAAACAATCACTTCATTGTAGTCATTTTTTATTTTACATTAAATTTATATTAAATATTAGTAATATTTTATATTATATATTATTTTTTACAAAACCATATAACATTTTTTACGGTGTTTACATCGATGATTATTAGATTCTATAGGGAAATATTGATAAATATGAATATTTTACTCAATACATATAATTGATAATAATGAATATTTTCCATGAATTGAATTGATTATTTGATATATAAGGTATGATTTTGGCATTAAATAAATGGGATAATGATGATTTATTTATATCCCCTCAATAAATTGGTAGTCTTATTAGATAAAATCAGTTGGTTAATCACTATTCTTTTGTAACCTATAGTTTTAAACTGTCATGTGAAAGGTCATGATAATAGTAACATAGTTAGACAAAAAGAAATTAGTTTATACCTAACATGATCTAAACCTTCTTGTGAATGGTCTTGATAGTAAATATATTAGGCAATTTTAAATTAAGACATATTATAATTAAGAGTTTCTTTAATTCTGAATTCAATTACTGTTAAAATGATGATCTCCTCCATGATTTTATATCTAAATTCATTAAATTCTTATTTTATTCATAAAATAGCATATGTTTTAGGTTATTTTCCTTTCCATATTAATTATAAATTGTCTCATCATGATATTCATGTTATTTAAATAGTATGTTTGTTAATTGTTTTTACATTTTCATATTTTTTATTCATTATTGAGACATGACTACTTTTGTTGTACTTAACCATTATTGAGAATTCTATCGCTACTTTATTTTTTCCCCAGGATTCTATTAAGTGTAATATAAATTATATAAAAGGATATTCAATAGTGAATAAAAATATTATAAAATATATATATAACGTAGTCCGTCTATTCAAATGAAATAAATGCATCACACATGTATCTAGTTCTCCAACACTATTAGACTATTAGGTCCTTCAGGATGTGATTCCATGTATCTTAAACCAATGTAAAAAAATCAGGTACCATAATTGGACTACACGAGTCGATGAATATATAATTTGGTTTTATAATGATGGCATATCAGTTTTCTAAAATGTTTTGTGTAAGGAAACACACAATTATGTGAATTGGAAATGGACCATTAGAGCAGTAAGAAGACCCATCTTCCTTGTATGAGAAATGGTGAATGACATTAAATTCAACTCTCTTTTTTTATTTATAATCATATATATTGTAATTTTCACCTGTATTATGTGCTTAGATGATTTTTGTTTTATATTTCAACTCCTCCCATTTTGGTTTTTTCTTCATCATAATTGGTAAGTATAAACTCACTACCAATAGACTTTTCCCTCTGGTTTCACTTCTTAATGATATGAAGAATAGAATACCAATGACACTAGTGGATCTTAGATATAATTTGGGGAATTAGAAGCATCCATAGGTCATAAATGGAGATCAGGAGTCATGATTTATTCATAGTACATTTTTCTAGTTTTTTATATTTTGGGAATTTATTTTGGGATTGGAATATATATTTCCCCTTTATTATTTGGTATATACTATAATACTCTTATTAATTCCATAGTGGAAATTCCATGGATGGATATAGTCTAAATATTTCAGTCTTTTATTATTACTCTTATCCTTTTAATGAAGATGGATGTGAGTGTGCATTAATGTACAAATGAAAATGGTTTCCCTATTTATTCAATGATTTCTTAGTGATTTTCGCCAGCTCCTCGCATAGTAGAGGTGGGATTGAATTTGTCACACTGATTTTTCCTCCCGCTATGTGGGCCTGTTTGGTTATGTCGTTAAATATAGCATGATTGACATTGATCTAACATAGTATGTTTTATACATTGATGGATCTTAATTAATAATTCATAAATGTAGGTTATTATTATATAACCCCATAAAAATTTATTTAATCTCAGATAGTTCCTTTTGTTCCTTATGTCATCTTACGTGACACATTCTATGATTTATTTACACTACTGGAAAATGGGAATCTACCAATGGTGTTTCAAAGAACCACGGGTATAGGGATAATATGTGTTTCTATAACCAGAGTATGGGAAAACTGTGGGTATAGGTCATTTATACCAATGGTTTTGCCTAAAATTGTGAGTATATATATTTTTCATAGACCAGTACCCATGGTTTTTCAAAACCGTGGGTATATGTGTTTTTTTCAAGAGTTATACCCACGATTTGGACAAACCATGGGTATAGGTTTTTTCGGAAGAGTTATACCCACGATTTTTTAAAACCTGGGGTATTCGGGTTTTTTTGAAGACCTATTCCCATGATTTGTCCAAACGGTGGGTATAGATTTCCTTTATTATGGCGGTAAATAAAAATTACGCAAGACAACAAAAATATTTGGTCGGAACATGGTTTTTATTAATATAATTAAAAATATAAAAATATTAATATAAAAATATCTATATTTTGGTTGGTTAGGCAGTTTGTGTTGTTGACGGTGGTCCACTATTTGAATCTCAATATGTTTTTTAAAAAAATGATTAATAACTAATATATGTAAATAAATGTATAGATATATTAACAAAAGATCCACATCCCAGTTGGTCAGGCAATGTATCCTCCTTTAACTGGTCACGCATTCGATTCTCGCCTTCCTCATTTTTAGATAAACGGCTATATTAATATATATATATATATATATATTGAAAATGTGGTTGGGTCGGTTGGTCATAGAGGGTGGTCTGCTCTTGGGGTGTCCTGTGGTTGAATCCCACCATCTTCATTTTTTGAATAAAAATCCCCACGGTTTGAAAACCATGGGGGAAGTGTTGTGCCACGCTGTACAGTAGTGTGCCACACTGTGACACCACTACACCCATGATTTGTCAAATTGTGGGTAAAGGATCAGACCCATATTGTGACGCCTCTCAATCCCACTGTTCCAAAAGTCATGGGTATAGGCTATACCCACGGTTTTGGGGGCTATACCCATGGTTTGGAACCATGGGTATATGTCGTCTTTCCAGTAGTGTTAATGCTACAAATATTTATAAAATATCCTTAAATATTGCACAATTATAAATATATAGAATTTTATCATAAAAAATACCTATTTTCTCATAAAAAACCATTAAAACTTTCTATCAACCACTTGTAGCTACTATCATCACTAAAAAACTAACAAAAGTGTGGTCACCAGTTTTAAAAAAGAAATAAAAATTGAATTACCGAATAAGAATGAAATTAAAACCCAAAACTGGCTAAAAAAAATTAATTATTAAAAATAATATATTCTATAAATAATTGAATTGCTGAATAATAAATAAAAAATATTTGGAAATATTTCATGAACTACAATTTTAAAAATATATTAAATTAAGCTATTATAAATTCCATAGTTTTATAATTAAAAAAATTTCTAAACCAATCATACTTAAACAATTACTCTAATAAACTTCATATATTTATATGGGCTTCACCAATAATTTATCGATTAATTTTAAATGAAGAAATAAACCATATTTTCACATTTTTATCTTCTACCTCTATAAATAAAGTTATTATTTTCATGTAAAAATTTAAAATTTGTCTCCAATGATTAACACATGGATTAGATTGATGTTTTTGGAACTGATGGGTATAAATTCATTTTCAATCTATAATAACAAATATTTTTTTCAATTTTAATTTGCATATGTTTATTCAGGTTTTGAAAAAAAAATTATTTATGATCAAGGTTTTATAAATAATGAAATATAGAAGATTTAATAGAGACCATTTAAATTTATTTCAAATTTTACACTTTATTAAAGAATCTTATAGATCATAAATATATGAGATTAATTTTGAAACAATGTTATAAACATAGATCAAAATAGACTTCGGTGGTCAATTAATTATTAGGGTTAACATTTCTACTATAATATATTTTTTACACATGGTAAACTATTCACATTATTGGTGATAATGATCTGATTTTTTAAAACAAACATTTATATTTAATTTTATTCTTATATTATCAATTTTTATTAGATAAAAGTAAATTTTTAATAATTATTGTAGTAAAATATTCCATTTGGAGTCAAATTTTGGTAATCAAAGAGTCATATCCACTAAATTGACCATATTTTATACATTTTTCTATAAAAATGTTAGTGAATCTCACTAAATCAAATGATGAAAATATTGGTAGTTTGATTAAATTGAACACTTATTTATGTTATCTAAAATAATATGAAAATACGTATATACTAAATAGAAATGGATTTTTATCATATGACCATCAAATACAATTAATCATATCAATATTACGTTGAATAAAATAATAATGAATAGTCTATTTTATAAGATGTAAACAGCTGCTAGAATCCAAATAATTTTTGTGATGTGATTCATTCATAAAAAAGTGTGTTTCTAAAATCTGATAGTGGATCTATAAAATAATCATTTAGAATTTTTCAAATGAACCAAAATAGTATGTTTTGGGTAAAAATTTGAAATAATTTATGAATGGAAAGAAACATATAACAAGACCAATCTATTAATACTAATTAGGATCTAAAGTTGAAGCATGGGGGGGGATGTATCAAATAATATTTGTTAAATAATATGTAGGTCTAGTAAAAAAATTTTGATTAAATTTTGAGTAGTGAATAGTTACCAAACATATTATTATTAAAATCTTTACTAATATGTTTGGTAACAGTACTAATTATAGTCAAAAAATTTACTACTAAATGTAATTTTAGCTTATAAATTGTGATTGTGATAATAATTAAAGAATAATTATAAAATAATTATTAGGGATATACCACTAAATAAAAATCAAATTTCACAAAATATTAAGGGATAGAATAATAGAAACTAATAAACTAAGTAAATAAACACTGTGAAAAAATCAATAAAAATGGAGTGATCAAAATACCAGTCAAAAAATGACAATATGTTCTACCATTAAATAAATATTGAACAAATTATTCCAAGGTGTAGAAAATATAATGTTGTATTAAATGGGTAATTAAGGTAAACACAAAATAAATAATATTTTATTGCTAATTATGAATTTATTATTCTGAAAAATAAAAGTATAAAAATATTAAAATAAACAATTCAATATAAATTCATGATCTAGTCACCAACTATAATTTCATTACTAAAAATTTTTCTTCGAATATAAATCTATATAATGTTTTAGAAATTTAAAAACTGGATATGATTATCGATTAAATTTATAGGTATTGTTTATAGTTTTTAGGGACTTGTATTATTTTTATATAACTATTAAAACAAGTTGGTTTTGTTCTTAATATTTTACACAAATCAGTCACTAATAGAAATATTTATGATGATGGATATGTCATTGGATGATCCATCCCTAAAATTTTTTTATAATAAATCCGTATATAACATTATTTATTACAATTCATAATAAACGAGACCCTTAAAACCAACCGATTTATTATCTTTAGAGATTAGATACATAAAACAGTATTATTTTAAAACTGAGTCTATATATCTTCTATAATTCAATTACACTTGATTACCCTATAGATATATCATTTTTTATATTATTCATTATATCCATAAGAATTGAAAGATAAAAAAAGGAGTTCTTAAATGATCAGTAAGGTGTAGAGCATAAGAAATATCAGTTAAATACTTATAGATGATCATAATGAAGATCACAAAGCAGTGAGAATAAAATTATATATATTATTTAAAACATATGTAAAAAACAATAACAAATGAAGTAATAGAATAATATGAATCATAATACAATTATTTATCCTATTATATGAATTTGAAATGATATAAAAATGTGGTATATGCATAAGAATAGAAATTCATATCTTATGTTAAGGATCTCTACTATGATCATCAACCGAAAGTGGACAAATATTTTACATAACATAATGTACAATGATAGCACAACTTGTATAATAATATAAAATCATTCTAAATCTGAGCTTTACAAAATTAATTTGACGGATATATATTTTTTATTACACTCTGGAAATAAGGATAAACAATTTATATGTGTCCCACATAATCATAAAAATGATTACAAAATGGACATAAAATAATTAATCCATGATATTTAAAAGGGGTTCATAAAAATTTAACCAATACATAAAAATAAATAATCCTTAATAATAAATTTAATGAAACCATTAAAACATATTCTTGCTAAAAAATATGAAAAATAAAATGATATTACCATTGATGAAAAATACATTAAAATAAGGAAATAATATTTTTTAGAAGATAAAATGAAATATAATTTTCAATTGGATTACATTTTTTAAAGAAATAATATATAAATAAAACATTTTAAAAATAATGAAAATGTAAAAAAATTACTTTTTAGAATTGTGAATAATATTAAAGAAACATTTATAAATAAAAATAAATAATATTTAACAATAAAAAGATCGATTGTGAAAAATAATAGAGTAGAGGAAAAAATGAATCATTTCCCACTATTGTTTATAAGTAAAATTCAATGGATATAGACCATAAAAATAAATTGATAAAAACATAGAGGTGAATGATTCCTTCCAAAATAAAGAGATAATGATAATTCCCATAAAAAAATCATAATTGAAGATATATGATGAAATCTTCAAGGAATGATAATTATATATAAAAATCAAAAAAATAACCATGAGTGAATAAATAAAAGTTTTTTAGATTTAAGGTGAATAAAAATTCTATTATTAGATTTTTACGTACCGATAATATCAAAAAAGAAGATAGATTAGGAGATAATCTCTTACCACTACTCTGGAATTCCAAAAAAAATTCTGACCCACTGTATAATCCAAATAAACATCTTTGTAAATTATTTCAAAAAGTAATTATATGTAATACCTCTTATATTAATATTTTATACCAATTTATTATATATACATTTATTTAATTATGTAATATTATTTTTTATAGTAAAATTATTTTTTAAATGTGGAATTTTGATCATCATAGTATGTTTGTAGGTTCATATTTATTAAATTAGTCAAGGTATTAGAATCATTATATTATAACGATTTGATATATTACAATATTAATTGTATATTATATTTTAGTAATGTTTTCAAAAATGTAACTCACAATGCACCTATTTCAAGTAACTCACAAAATATTAATGAGTTAATTTATCTTGATCATTCACAAGGGTAAACCTATTTTAAAATCATAATTATAGAAAAATCACCCATTAATAAAATCTCCTAGGGTATTTATTTTTATCCATAAAAACATTTCACCCATAAAATGTAATTAGTTAGATAAAAAATTATGGAAATGTTATTTAATTTTTACATCTTGGGTTTTTTATTTCCCCACCTAAAACATATAATTTCCCCAAATTACTCAAAATAAGTGAGTTTTATTGTTTCCTTATACAATATCTATATAATGAAAAATATATTCTACTTTTTTCTTGTAAGAGAGATCATGGCATAGTTTTATAACCTATGTGTTCAGCACATGTAAAGGTCAAATTGTTTTCCTAGATAAATTATAGAACAAATGTTTCAAGAGGTGGTTAATTGACGTTAAAAAAAGCCTCCAATTTTTCCACATTATGAATAAATTTTAATGAAATTTATAAACTCTGAAAAAAAATAAGAGTGTCAAAGAAGTGACATAATAAAATATAAAACTAGTAGAGGTTAAATAAATTACTCAAAAAAATCAAAACAGTCCTAAATATTATAATATGATTAAAAAAATATCGATAATTTTATAATAAGTCAAATAAAAATTACAAATTTATTAATAAAAAACATCCCCTATTGAGGGAATAATTATATTTTATCCAAAATTAGTAGGAAGATTGTTGATATGATCTAGAGTATATATGTTGTGCACCAGTTGAATATTTTATCTATCCTTTATCAAGATAAATCGGTTTTAGGAAGATCCATGATAAGTAGTTAGTTGAATGTATCTCTATCCTTTATCTTCCCTTTGACCATAATGATCATAACCATGTTTAACACCTATATTAATTTAAATTCATATTTTATAATTATATGATTGTATACACAAAATCATATATATCTAGATTATTAAAATCAATTAATACAAAATTAAAAAAAAGAAAACTTCAAGAAAAACCTAACACACAAATGCACTTAGTAAACACTCTTAGAATAACTATAATTCTATGCAATTAATGTAGTAGTATAAAGAAAATATTTTCAAAAAAAATAATTATAGTGTCTCATGGGTGTCTCACCTTTGTTCATTGATGTTAAGAATTTATTTATAGAAACCAGTATAAAGTTTTCCCTTAAGTCCTTTAGGTTTAGTTATAAATAAATTTTAATAGTCACAAAATAATTTGGTTAGATGGTTCAGTGAAATATCTCAATATTATATAAATTTCATGGATCCCATTGAGATATTTCAAAAAATATAGATTGGATGTTATAAAAATTCATACAAACAGAATATAATAAATCCTAAGGTTTTCATAAATTAATATTTTTTTATTGTTATTTTAAAAACATGGTTTCAAAAGAGGATATTAGACTCAAAAATATCCCCAATTTATAAAATAAAGATATATTTAATAAAACAAAGGATAATGGAATGTTTTACTAAAATTATAAATGAAAACTCCATATTAATTTTAATGAAACATACCATAATTATAACATACAAAAAATTTACAATTACCCCCTTATAATGAAACTTCCCTACACAGATCTTCTTAAAAATTCCCAATTCCCTCCCTTCACATAAAATGAAATGTATATCGATTATAAAATCAAATTAATTCTCAAATATGCCACTTTAAAAGAATTATTCACAATGTATATGTACAAAAAACTCTCCCTTATAAAAAAATAAAAGTTACAAGTCCTTCAGTTTCTCTTCCTTTTAAATTTTAGAAAAATATCCAATAGACGAAAAAACAAAACATAATGGTAAATTAATCTATAAGAGTTAAAAAATAAAAAATAGTAGTTTTATCAATGACCATAAGAAAACATGTAAAATCATGTATGATGTAATATAGTTAAAATAAAAACATTTATCTCCCACTATATACACAATTGCTATTTTGAAAATTTACTCCCATAACTCAACAATCTTCCAATAATTTTCCTGAGTAATATATCTAATCTTATTTTGTAATTTACCAATACTATATATCTCATAATTTCCC
This sequence comes from Viscum album, assembly GCA_963277665.1. Classification (NCBI taxonomy): domain Eukaryota; kingdom Viridiplantae; phylum Streptophyta; class Magnoliopsida; order Santalales; family Viscaceae; genus Viscum; species Viscum album. The sequence goes on from OY728153.1 coordinate 1,746,136,410, forward strand.
ATACTTTGAATATTTTAATTCAAATAAATTTCTATTTTATGAAAATTTATCCTCTATGAATTCATCATTTTTTATTTTAGTTCTTTTTAACATCTCCACCTTAAAAAAGAACTGATAACATTTCTATCCCTTTGAGATTATATAATAAAATATAGGGAAATTACAAAAAAAATTAAAAATTAAGTTGTTAAGAAAAAAATGGAAAGATAAGTTTCAAGAAGTTATCTTTAAATACAATTAATGATATTATACATGTGAATATTGTTCTAAAAGATTTATTGAAGTTATTTTTTTTAATTTATAGATACTCTATAAATGCATGAGAATTATATACAAAGAGTAAAAAACCCAATATCTAACTTTTTTAATGAGTAAATCAAAATAATGTCTCTAAAATAAAGAAGAAAAAATATTTACTATTTCAATAAAATAGTAAATGTTAATAATACATAAAAGTAACCATTAAGAAAAAAATATTAAAATATAAAAGTGAATAAAAATCATGGAGGTGTTTCATTCATAAAAGAACAATTTATGACAAAATAACTACCTTCCTAATAAAAAATACAATTAGGTTCATTAACTAATAAATCATCCATTAGATTTTGTTTTAAAAGATATTTATGTAACATTATATAATTTTTTTTAATTAGGATTCTAATAAATGCTATGCAAGTGTATAAAAAAGATATCATAGTAATATATAAACAAGTAATTTAGACTCCCCTTTATTAAAGAGTTTTTAATTTATATGAGAGTGTAAAACAGTAAAATAAATGTGATTAAATAACACTAATCATATCGATATACTATTTAATGTTTTCCTGTATATCATTATTTTAATAATTTTGATAAATATTTGTAATATTATCTTTGATTCTAATAAATGTGAGGATAACATATCCTTTAATGGGGTGATCTTAGAGGAATTAGTGTCCTCTGTGTATGAGTTTTTCATAAGAGTGTTGTGTCTTCATATTATAAAAATAGAGAACACTTTTTCTATTATTGATAATAAGAGTTTTTTAGAAACTCAACACTAAATTTGTGAATCTGTGATGCATCCACCACAATTGAACATAATAACATTTAGTTTCCACATGTTATATATTAATAGTAGAAATTGAAACTAGATATTTATTCTATATTGACTAGGATAATAATATGAATCGAAGAATGTGATATGTTCTTGAATCACTAATTTGTCCATTATATAACTACTAATATTTTCTTTTCAATAACTCGTAAGAGTAAAATAAAATTTAGATGAATGAACCCCACTATTATCTGAAGTCCCATAGATACGATAAAAGATTAGTTTAACTCCCGTATGACATGAATATTAACATATAGTCTCACACACCATAAAATGGAATATATATTGTCTTATTGAGTAGTTTTCAAAAATGTAAAATTTTGAGAACATATTTAAAAAATATATAATCAATTGGTTTCCCAAATTCATCAATTTTATTATTAAAAGAGATATTTAATGCATTAATAATACTCATATCATTATCAAAACTAAAATCCTTAAGTAAATCTCTATTTTAGGTATGTATATTTATTATAGTTCCACTAATTCATTGAGTTATTTGGAAACCTAGAATGTAATTATGTTCAACCAAAATTCTCATTATAATTTTACTTTTCTTATGTTTAAAAAATCTATTTGTGTGTGTTTTTTCATGTTGAACCAAATATTATGTCATCAACATAGATTTTTATAATTATAATACCCTAAAAACTCTAATATTAAAAGGAGTGGGATATTATATTCCTTTAAATAATTTTTTTAAATAATAAATATAAAAAATATATTATAATAGGATCTCAAGGATTTTTTATGGCCATAAAGATCCTCAGTTTATTTAATAAAATCAATCCAGAAATCAAATTATTTAAAATTATTAGGTTATTAAACATAAACATAATCCAAAAAATAATAGATAAAAAAAGTAAATAATTACATCCATTTGAAATTGGGAAATCTTAATATGACCAATAAAGGCTAATAGAAATCAGATGGATTCAATTCTAGATAAGAGAGAAAAAGATTCACTATAATATATTCCTTATTCATGATTTATAACCAAGAGAAAAGATTATGTATTTATTCCAAACAATTTTTCCATTAATAATAATCTTATTCCTGAAGACATATTTCATACCTCTAACCAAAATTCAATTTATAAGTTCAAATTTTTTTACAACTTTTTCTATTCATATTGATTAATCACTTCTTTCATAAAAATTTCCAAACAATCATCCCACATGGAATCATCTATCATCATAGGTTTAAAAGGTGGAAGAAATGAAGGATGTAAAAATTCATTTCAAAATATATATTTGGTTATAAATGATTGATCTACATCACCAATGATATTATCAGATGTATGATTACAAAATATTGTATGGTTATAAAGTAAAAAAAGAATATTTATTTTATCTAATTGATTAATATATTATGTTTGACTAGATTTTTATAAGGTAACATTAGATGAATTTCATTTATCTTATATAATTAAAACATATGATACTTCAATAACTAAATATGTATTTATTTTTAAAACAATAATTTTAATGCTGAATAAGGAAAAGCCTCAACAACCAAGACGTATACCAATTTTTCAATGATATGTTACCGTGTGTTGAAATCAATATATGTATTACTAGTGATGGAGTAACCATAAAAAATAACTTCATGATGTTTTATAAACAATTTATATATATTATAATTAATATATCAAGTAGACAAATTTTGTGTTAAAAATGAAGAAGTAAACATCTTATTTCTTCTTTTCATTCTACAATATATTTGGAGTTTTATGTAATTTTGATTGTAGTAAAAATTTATTTACGGTTTGGAATACAATAGTAACAACATTATTAAAAAAACTAATGACAATATTTTCAAATAACAAATTATAGAAAATTTCATAAAAGGTTTTATTCCACCATTCACCTACAACATTTTTTATGGAGTTATTATTTCTGATAAATTATCAGTAAAAAAATTTTAAATAAAAAATGTTTCTCAAGAATAATTTATAACTACATCATTATGATCACTTCATATGGTGACAAAGGTTTTGTTTTATATATTTTTAACATGTGTGTAAAAACATTTAATGTTCATGTGAGCTTCTATCTAAATTTATAGATAATAAACACAAGTAAACATAGCATATTAGTTAAATAATACAAACACATAGTGTATACCTATGATACTCCTAGTTTGTATAGGATTGAAAAGGTCCATGTGCACAAACATTTAATATATAAATCTGAGACATCAACGGTAGTTAAAAATCATGTCTTGTATTTAATTATATATTTTAAGGGTTATATAATTTTTTATAATTAAACGTTTGTTTATTAATTTACATCACTATTATTCTCCAATTATTTTTAAAAAAGCTATAAAAGTTTTCATCTAATAAATTCTTATTCTAAAGCCATTATAAAGTCTCATCTGTACTATGATAAGGTAATTTCTATTATGTAAGGTATTCGAGGTTAATTGTTTAAAAATTCCCAATCATATCAATAGATAAAAAGTAAAATTCTTTGTAATTTTTTTGACACTTTTATATCCTCAAAGTTCATGCAGTGACATTGATCATGTAGTGGACATATTATTATAAGGTGTTATTTATGTCCTAAAATAAAATGTAAATTAAAAAATAAATTTTTATTAATAAATTAAAAATCTCAAATTCATACTATTTTTTTACACATTGTCTATAAAAAGATCATGTCCACAGACAAATTTGTTTATGTCAAAAAAGCTGGACCTGTTTTTAGTCATGTTTTTAGAACAAATATTTTCTATATAAAGAGTGTCTTTGTTGGTGGAACTAGGATTCTCACATGATAATTATAAGAATAAAATTTTGTTCCAAAAAATCAATGGGTCAATTAATGTTATCCAAATGAACTTTAGGAAACCACATATAACCATATTTAAATTTTTGAAAATTATTATGTTATTTAGAAATATAACGCTTATGATTTTTGAAGGATTGAATATATTTTTAGGAAGATATATCCTTCTAAGGATGTTCCTTATAAACTTATTTCAAAATGGTTCACTTTTTAGAATAAATAAATTAGTCTGAAAACATATCATCCTTGGTATAAAATAAATCCAGAAAATTATCAATTAGTTTTCAACATTCATATAATCATATCAAGGTGATTTTTAAGAATAGAAAAATTAGATAACATATTATTTATACTTATAACACCACATTCTATCATAAAATCTTTTTTAACATTATTATATAAAATAGATAAAAATTTAAATTCTAAATATTTATAAAATTTATAAATTATATCATTATCTTTAACAAGATTAATTCTGACTGAATCATAGTACTTCATTAGCTATTTTTTTTTCAATAGAAATGTTATATTTAAATAAAATTTATCAAATTATAAATAATAACCTTATCATAAAATGAAAAATGGAAACCATGTATTTAGAAATATATATTTTATTCAACCATTAGTTTTCCCAGGAAGTAGATTTCATTACTAGGATCCATTTTATAAAATTTTGTTATAATTAAGACATTGAAATCTATAATTCAACGAAATATTACACGTAATATTGGATTTACTATTGGTCAAGATAGTTAATGATTTTAACACCTAACACACTTAAGGTTTTAAACATCATCAAAAATATTATCCTTCTAATTTTAAATTAGATATTTTGATCAAATGTTTCTTGGATTTTTACCCTCATCACAGAAGACATCAATGGAGTCATTATTCTCATAAATCTCTCTTAAAATATTTTAATGGGTCCTTTATATGTCATTCTTTCCATTTATTTAGTTCCATTACAATTTATCATAATCATGTTATACTTAAATAACCTAGGAACCAATACTATAAAATTGGATTTTAAATTTTACTTTATAGTAGTATACATTGAAGTAATATCTTTGGATATAAAACAAATATAAGTTAAAAGAAACAAAAAATCAGGTATATTTCATTTATTTTTCAACATAATGATTTTACTTGTTCTAATATTGAATGATTGTTCCAACTATATCATCCTGACTAAGAACTATTAAATAATTAGTATCATCAAATAATGTTTTCATGGATTCCCATTGATTAATAAAAAATTGAAAATATTTTCAATTTATTTTATATGTATCATTTAATTTATAAACATACATTTCAACCCATTCAATAATTTCATAAATAACTTTTGAATTTGAAAAATAGATTCAACCAGAAGAAATTAATTTTTTTTATAATTATCTCAAATCGTCTCTCTTTTGATTTTTATTTCCTTAAATACTTTGATATTCATAATTACAATTAATTCCAAATTCCATTCACTCTCTCACATGATAAAATATGGTTTTTGATGTTCCAAGGCATTAAATAAAACATAGTGTTCTATAAATTATAATTTTCTAGATATTTATGTTTCTCTTGATGAATAAACTAATAAATTTAATTATCTTAAAAATATATTTTCTATTTATCATTTTATAGAGATCCATAATGGTATTAATAATAAGATTCTCTTTCTTATTACACTCTCAGTAATAAATAGCTCTACAGAAAATAGATGATCATATCAAATTAAAATTCATGATAGTATCAATTGGATTCCATTCTCTAACAATTATAAAATATTTCCTATATAATAAAATTAATGTTTGTAAAATATTGGAAAAAGATACAAAATATAAATTAAAAAAGATATAACAATAACTATGATATATAGTGTATCAAACAAATGATTTAGATTCTAAAACTAATTTAGAGACAATATAAAATACCAAATGTATCATATGAAATATATATAGGTAGTCATTGATGACATGTATTGTCTCTATGAAGTTAAGTTATGGTAGCTTCAGTATGGTGGACGAATTGAAGTAAAAAATGACATCCAATTTTAAAAACAAGTATGGTATGTTTCCCAACAGTTATTACCTGTGAATAATTTTGATTATCAAATAAATAATATTGTGTGTGTAAATCAATGAAATGTTTAAATAATTAATTTATAAATAAAATATAGTATAATATTTAAAAATTATAACAAAAAATGAAATTAGGAGTAATGGATAAAAATATAAATACCTCTTAGTATGATATAATTTTTGATACATCTCCTATGAAGGGAAATATTTTTTTAATTCCAATGAGATAATTTGATAAATAACAAGATATTAGAAATATAAGTTCAACACTAGGATATTTTTTCAATCTATCCCAAATAAGAATAAATATATTCCACACAAAGAAATCCATTTACAAGAACAATGTTTTATGTATCACTATCCATGATCTCCACATTGATCAGCATGATCGATGTCTAGTCCAACACTATATTTCATCAAGAATAATATCTTTTATGTAGTTAATTCCACACTCATAATCTCATCAATCTCAACGATCATAAGACATGAACAAAAAAGTAAAAAATTATCTTTTTTATCAAATCCTTTCATATTAAATCTCTTTGAAAAAAATAGGGAACCACTAAAATCTTAAGAACTCAATATTATATCTCTAAACATGGACACCCAAATTTGGTTCTAAGAACATAATATTTACATTTCTATCTTTAATAGCAATAAATGTGACCCAATTTTATCCATCCAAGAAATAGAACATCTAAAGGAAATATTTTATCACTTAAATACCCATGGTCCTTTTAGGTTTATAGTTTTATAATATTTGGAAACATAATTAAATTACAATACACATTTCATTTTCCGATCATTGTTTCTACAATACCATACATTCTTATCTCACATTAAATATTCAGCATAACCCATATAAATACATCAAAAAATACCTTACTTAAAATTATTCTTTATAAACAGGTAAATAGATTCATAAGAAGTGTGAATATAAATTCACAATAATGGTAAACATAGACATTAAGAATTGCATATCTTTAGTGATGAAAAGATGAGAATAAGAGTATGTGAACATATTCAGAGTTCTTGATTGTTATGTTAAATTACAAATATGCATAAAAATTAATATCATTAATATTTTGACATGTTATAACTCTTTAAAAATGGTAATAATAATAAAAATCAGTAATCATGAGTCATGCGATGTTAATTTTGATCATACAAACCATTATAAAACTATTAGAAAAATAGAGAAGAGGTTTTACTATATTGGAAAATTATCTTCAGCACATGTGTTATCATGTGTATGAAATTATTATAAAACAAATAAATCCATATTATAAACCTAATGGATTATCACCCTTCTCTTTTACTTTAAATAAGAAACCAATATCCAGTAAATTGGAGAGCCACATCGGGGTCTTCCACCATATAATATATATCTGGATCAACCATAATAATGTGCTCTATCAGATTAACACATAATCATCAATAATTTTCAATTACAATAGATGAATATAAAATAGTAAATCTTTCATTTTCATCACCAATCATTTAACAAAAGGTGTATTTTCTAATAAAAGTTATGTACCCATGTAAATAAACTTATTTTCATGAAACTATCTTTAAAATAATCATTTTTATCCATATAGAGAGATAATATGGATGTGATAATAAAATAATAATCTTAATTAACTATATGAATCATTAAAGGAATATTGAAATATAAAAAATATAGTTAAAATAACATTTATAACATTTCATTGAAAATGGTGAAATTCTCTTTTATATCCATAACATACAAAATTAAAAAACCCTGTAATAACAAGAAAATTTATTTATTTGAAAATAATCATGGATTATTGCCATTTCATATTTGTAAAAATAAATAATTACGATCATGAGTTTCTTTTCCATTTTCTGAATAATAATAATAATATTTCTATTAAACATTGGTAAAGATAGTTAAAAGTGACCCATTGGGAAAAAATTAAAAAATATAAATTTCATAACAAAAAAAACCTAATATAATATAGAAAAAAATTAATAAATTATTAATTAAAAATCCATTCATGAGTTAAGATAAAAATAATTGTGGATCATTTTTGTTAAAATCCAACAAAAATTTTAAAACAACATTTTTATTTAAAAACCCTATAAGAACTATTAAAACCATTTTATTAGGAAAAAAATAGTGTAAATAAAATATCATATGTATAGAAATATTCAAGATATCATATTATAAGAGTCACGGTATAGATCACATAGATGAATATAGTTTTATCAATAAAGAAATATCTAGATGATTGATGTTTGAGATGTAAAACCCCTATATGTTCAGTAATGAAAAAATAAAAATTTCATTTAATGAAGGAACATATAATTGTCTTATAATACCCATATTTCACACTAACTATTATGTTAAAATAAATTCATGGTCAAATACTTACCCTAATGAAAAAAATCATTATTCATGGCATGAATTTTGTCTTAAAGAATATCAATGGAGACCCAGAAAACACTTACAACATTCATAACATTTGAAACAATATCTATTGAAAGGGAAATATCAAAATGAACATTAAATATCAGTATTAAAGTGGATTTCATTATATAATATCTATATAGGATGAATACCAACATGATAAAAAGGTTATATTCATAATAAACGACACATCTCAATGAAACAATATTAAGATGAATAAAACTTATATTAATCATATCATTGAAGATGGAATTAGAAAATGAAGTGATTCTGCATAGATTTAGTTAAAAAAATTGAAAATATAACCTAAAAAGTTAAAGGTTATTTGAAATATAATATTGGCAAGAAATAGTCAATGATCTGGAAGTATAACCAAAGGAATGGAAATTTAGTTAAGAAACCTCTTACCAAATGTCCAAACATACTGAGTACGTCCTCTAACTCATATATAATAAATGTATATTTATTAGTTTTTTTATAAGATCCATATATTTTTATATTAACTTATCATTAAAACATTTATTTCCTTTTTTATAATGACATATTTAATTACCGAATATGTAAATTCCATGTTGTCTGTTTTTAGGATATTCATTTCAAAATTGAAAAATGATTTTGGCAGGTTAAACATGATCGATTGAATAACTATTAAAAAATATAAAAAATATTTTTGATGAGACAAATATAATTTTTAAAATTAAATACAATTTTATAACTGTCAATTAATAGCTAACATGAAAAATTAATTTCACCATTTTTTTGGAGGTTTTAATCCACAGGTGCTCATAAAAAATGCAATCAACTTCCAACAGATTGATGGTTATGGAATAATTTTTATATTACCATTAAATAAAAAAATATCAAATGAATAACACACACACACACACATATATATATACATTAAATCCATAATTTTAAATAAGCATGATAAGTGATAATGAAAAAACAGACATTTCACTTTGTGAGGCAGGTAGTCCACATGTCTATATGAACAATGTTTTCAATACCCATATGATGATAAAATAGATAAAAAAAGATTTGTAACATATAAATAATAACTTTTCAGTATTGTTTAGATAATTATGTCATTTTATAGTCATTCTTTAAAAATATTTTATGTATGTTGAAGAAGATGTAAAATGAAACTTTCATGTCAAGAAGATTATCTCCTCTTAAGAATACCACTTTCGATGTACACATTAAGGCGTCTAGATTAGCCTTTTGGAAAGACTATAATTTCTAGGAAGTGTAGAATAATTTTTTGATTACATTTTTGTAGATATTTATTGAGATACATGACTCGTTAGTTTTTAGAAATAGAGGAGTGGTGGCATTCTTTTATTTGTGATTGGAAGGGAACAATAGAATTACATAATGTATTAAATATATATAATGATATTTTTAGCTCAATATATATTATGATAAATAAATATACAAAATAGAATACATATAAGTATACCTAAATTTATCCAATAATATTTAGATAAGTTTCTGTGATTTCTTAACAACTATATTTTATTCTTTACCCCTTATTATTCATTTGGACGATTACCATAATATTAATGTTTTTTACCATTTAAAAGCGAATAATGATTTAATACCACTAAAATTTGATAGCAACTTAACAATGGTTAATATAATAAAATTTATCCCACAAAATGTTCCAATGATACTATTTTTATGAATTTGAATCATTAAATAAATGTTTTATAACATAATATACCAATAAAGTCATTTTAGAAGACAATTCAAATAGATTGGATTTAACAAAATCAAGGTTTTAAAGGAATTTAAAAATAAACTATTAAAAGTCACTAATATATTATATTTATCTAATTATTTTTATTCAAACAAAACAAGTAATACAAAATTTATTTCATTAATATTTTTAATATTAATTAACTGATTTTTCTTATGTTTCCATAAACTACACGCAATCACTGTGTAAATGTTTTTAAAATTTATAATAATTTCAAAATTTTAGAATAAAGTATTTAAGTAGTATTTATTATAAATATTTTTTTATAATTTTTATTCATTCTTATCATATATCAAAACAAATAAATATCAAGAAAACGTATTTAATTTGTTATTTTTTACTTCCCTATCCTTTCTCAAACATTGAAAAAAATTGAAAAATAAAATTGTTATATAATTAAAAAATTCATAAATATACCTAAAAATATTCAATAATACATCATATTTATTAACCAAATAGTTAAAATAATTTTCAATTATCAATCATTTTTAGACCAAATTTTAATTTTGATGTGTTGGGAAAACACGACATTGACATTGATGGAAATTCTAGAATTTATCATCAAAAAAATAATGAGTATGAACTGAATAATGGTTTTAGTATGTTTATATTATTTTATATATAAAAATATTTTTAAAAGTTTGATATAATTCTATTTTATAATTGTTTAATAAAAGATATTTATAATACAAATTTTATTTTTTTAATATTTTCTAATATAGTCATATAGTTTAAGAAAATATAATTTTTTCCCAAATTATAATTTTAAAATATGATTCCAAAAATTGAGTACATTTTATAAAATTTAAATTATAAAATTATAAAATTTTACATTAAAAACCAATGTAATTCAAGAAAAAAATATTTAGTTGAAAGAATAATAATTTAATTTTAAAAATTAAAACCAATTTATTTTCATTACCATGGTAATTGTTTTGTTAAAAATTATATAAATCTTACATAAATTTCCATTTTTAATATTTAAAATCATTATAAATATTATTAAATAGATTATAATGAAAACCATGTTAATATAGTATTATAACTTCATATAGAATATGATTTATGTCATGATATAAAAATTATAATATTCAAATTATAATGTGTATATAATTTTATAATATGATAAACATTTTTATAAAAATATATATAATGAAAAAATGGAATATAGTGTCAAGATAGCAGATAGGATAATTTTAAGAATTGCGCCCATCTCACCATTTGGTCCCAGGTTCCAACCTCACTACATTGTCGAATGCGATGGGTTATTGCCCTGTTCTACGGGATACCATTTTATAGCAAGGAAACATTATTTGTAAATAAATCACCATTATGATTGAAATATATATCCAATTAGAAGTATTTTTAGGTTAAACTCAAATTAATTATATGATGCACAATTTTAGGAAATAAATCATTGTAGTATCTCATTTTTATCCCACATCCATTCATTCATTCCCACATTACATTTAAAGTCAATGTTCTACAAATGTAAAAAAAATATTTGACTCTAGTTAAAACTAAAATGAAATCATATAAAATTATTATAATTAAATGATTCATTCAAAAATATCCACGTTTTTTAAATTTGATTACTAATATTTCATTAATTATATTTTACAAAATCAAATGATAAAAACTATATACAATGAAAACATAACAAATCATCATGTTACCTTAAATAGAATATTATTTTTTGTTATTTTAAAAATTAGGACATTAAATAGTTCACCTAGAAAAACATTTTCATTTAATTATTTTTAACTAATAAATGAAAAACATATTAACTTTTTAGAGGTTTAGGGGAAGTTCTAGGAAATAAACTATGATCTCCATGTGATCATGTTGTTTCATGGAACGATTTAAATAATAACTAGCATGTGATTGATGATTTTAAAAAATTTATGATAGATCTAATCTCCCTCAGTATCCCCAATTGATTTCTCACTTTATGCAGTTAGATATTATAAACTTATCCCTCGAATGGGGGTTCCCTTCTTCGAATGCCTCTCTTTCCATATTCAATTATTTTTTATCTTCTCTATCTACATGGATGACCTCTCATTTATATGATTTATTTTCATGGACTATTCGTTCCTATTTATTCATTTTGGTAGTTTCTTTGGGTTTGATGTAACACCCAAAGATTTTAAATTATATATTCGTTTAAACTCTAATGTGTTCAATTGCCTTATTCATACAGAACAGTAAACCCCAATCAAATGTGGAAGGGTATATAACTATTAAAATTTTGTTCTATAATTGGTTTGTATAAATATATGTAAAACAACTATGAAATATTTGTTGAAATAAAAAATAAAGGCCATTATTTATACTATGTCATTGATGAAATTTATATTAATGTATATAAGTAACATTTTATTTAAATTTTTCTTTAAAATATAGCCATTATAAAATTATATTTTATGTAATATATTTTAATATAATAAATATATAATGGATAATATATATCTATAAATATCATTAATATATTAACACAAATTTTATAAGTAATTTTTTGGAAATAAAAATAAAACAAATTTAGTATTATAGAACAGTTATTTTCTTATGAAAATAGTTTTCATTATATTTTTATATTCTTAATTAAATGTTAAAAAATAATCGTTTAAAATTTAGATTCGAAAAATTTAACATCATTTTTTATTAATAATTTCAAAATAATTTTACGATAGATTTTTCATATTTTTCTAAAATTCTCTTTTTTAGGTGAATTGTGAGAATATTATTTTTAACAAAACTAAAAAATTATAATTATTAAAAAAGTCATATATGTTTATAAAACTTTTTAATTGTTCAAATATTTCATTGGTGTAAAACAGTATATATATATATAAATACCATTCAATAGCTTTGAAAACTATGTTTAACATTTTATATCTTTATTAATTTTTTGTAAGAAAAGAATTTTTTTACTAATTTATTTAAAATAAAATTATTTTTTTAAAAAAAGGTTTTACAATTATTTTAAATAATGATGTTTTTTAATATGTCATTATATATAATTTATATAAAATGAATTTCATATTTTACCCTACACATAAATGTTATGATTAAAAATACACTTTTTCTAAAAGAATGATTGTATACACTACATACGCTAATGATAAAATTGATTTTTTGAAAAAAAACTAATCCTGATATTATAAAATGTATTTTATAAATTTATTTATGAAATACAAATTATGAAATATGTTTCACTTTAGCTGTAGGCATTGAAATTAAATTACATATGTAAAAACTAGTTACCAAAGTAAAACCAAAAATGATAAATGTGAAAATTTTAAGGTTAAACCACATAAAAACATGAGTATAACACGTTTACAAATAATTTATTGAGGAATAATAAGACTTATATCATATATAAACTCAATTATTATCCATTTTGAGCCAGTTTACAAGGGAATATTGTACCCTATTTATGTTGAGATGAAATATTTTCATAAATTTGATTCTCACCACTTATAAGAGGTCTCACTCTCCACCCCTGCAATATAACATAAAAATTTTGGTTCCCTAAGAATATTTTACCATATTATTCTCCCTATAATTCCCTAACACCCAATTAAGTTTATATTAATAGGATATTAATGTAATTGTCCCTTTATAAGTAGTCATACAATGGTAGACCTGTGTCTTGAAGGTGAGTACTGATTTTCCATAATTTTATTTTTTTTCATTGATACATTATCAAATATATATTTATTATTACTGTATATTATATAAATATTTTTAAAACTAAATTTAATTATTCTTATGGAATAATTATTAACCACATTTCTTCAGTTACCCAAAGTAAAATAGAAATGTTATTTGTGTATATATATGAATTACCACCACTTCATAGAATTATGTTCTATTTTCCTTAACAAACATACCATTTTGGTCCTAATATTTAATATAATATATATGTATGAAATATATAACATATATCACATTCTTAAATGATAAAAAATATTATAAATTTCTCTCATTCTAAGGAAATTTAAATTATCATCTATGTATATGTGCGGACTACCTCCGTATTGGAACAAATGATTTATATATTTTTTTATTTTTCACCATCTACTAAAATTGGATGGCCATGATAATATGTTTAATTGATAAATATTATATTTATTATATTGTTATAATTATAAAAAAATGGTCATCCTATTAAAAATATCAGCAATAAACAATCCAAGTAAATTGAACCATCTAAAAGTGTGTTCTAAGAGAAAAAAATTCTTTCTTTATAATATGTTAAAAATCAATATAGGATAAATTATTATTATAGTTATTAAAAACTAAAACAAAATCACTAATTATCCATAAATAAGATCATTATGCTTCGGGTATAATTATATTAAAATTCAATCACATCATAATCATCTATTTATTTTGTTATGTTCTTGTTTGGGTTTGTTCTATCAACCTATATAATCAATGATATAAAATAATATCATTGATGAATATGAAAAATTATTTTCTGATAAATATTATATAAATAAACAAGTAGTTTTTTCTGTAATTATAATATTAATAATAAACTCATAAACTAAGATATCGCTATTCATTTGATAAAAATCACTGAAACATATAACAGTCCAATTTATTCAACAATAACCAAAACCAAAACTACAATTGAATATATTTATATAATTTCAAATTATTTTAAACAATAATTTACATCAAATTTAATTATATAGGATTTATGAATGTCAAGGGAAGAATAATGAGAAATATATCTATTATGAAATAGGTAAAAACGATCAAGAGTACTCAAAATCGATATTGAAAATAAATAATAACTAAAAAATATTAATATATATCGTAATTATAAAAAATTATAGATGAAATAAATGTTATAATATATATTATTATGATTGTTATTTTTTATATATATTATTCAATAACTTTAAAAGAATTCAAAAATTAAGTAATGGGCTTCCTATCTCAAATTTTCACACCTTAAGACAAATTTCCTATTATAATAATTATTTTATTTATAATTATATATGTATTAAAAATTAAATTTTTTCCTATTATAATCCTATAATTATTAGTTGTATTAAATGTTCCATGTAAAACTATATCCTTTAATGGGGTTTGATATAAATTTTTCTATAGTTGAAACTATTTTCAATATTTATTTTCAATCATACTAGACATGTTTAATATTGGGAACCATGTTAGATTTATAAGATTTATTTTCTAGCATATTGAATTAATGTTAAATGAATATATTCAATTTTTTAAAATTAATATTTATTTTCAATCCTATTATGTTCTTTTAAATCTTACATTAACTTTATCAAAAGGGTGTTTGCATCTCAATTTTTTTCATTGAGATATGATTCTCATTAAACAGTTGATTATTTTTTTGGTGTGTATATTAAACATGGATTACATAATAAATCCTCCAATACTATGTTCCTCTATGTTATTAAACATTTACAAATCCATCACATCCTTTTTATCGCAAAATCATCCTCTTCTAAATGAATGATTTTTCTTCTAATTCCATTCCTATATGAATGCCCTATTTATTCATACATTGTTTGAATGAAATTAAATTAGATGTCTATACATTGATTGATTAGGGATATTATTAACAAAAACATAGAAAAATACTCTATATGTTTTTATGTTGAGTTTTCATACATAAGATGTTATTCCATTTATTAATTTGGGAAATATTGACAATCTATATACTTGTTATTTCAATATGGATACATATTGAATACTATGAAATGTGGGATATGAATTTTACAGTATATTCAGTCCTTTTTATGATTTCATTTGAATTGATTATATATAGGTGTTTCTAATTATTATAACTCCCCTTGATGAATCGATGGGTCTCACATGAAAAATGATCTGGGCTATTCTGGTGTAAGCCTACCAAAAATATATATTCCGAAGACAGTAGACCTTCATAGTTAGATCATGGTGTCTAGGATCATGATATATTAGACAATTTCATGGAATTAACTGTCCCAAATTAATAATTTAATCACTAAAGAAACATTTATTGTTATCTCTGTGATTGATTATATTTTTATGTCATCCATGGATTTATTTCAAGCTTATATGTTTATTTATATGTAATTATTTGACACTTATTTATTAATGTATTATTATTAATTCCAAGATATCTTATAATATAATTTTTCAAAATATTTATTATTCATGTTAACCTTTTTTATGTTTCCAATTTATAAGGTTACTAATAAATTAATTACACATGATTTTCTTTTATTAAAATAGAATATGTGGAGAATTTTGATGGAGGAATTTAAAAAAATTGAATAAGTATATTCATTTTTAGTGGTAAGAATATCCATTTGATGATAAGGAAATGATATTTATTTGTTAAATTATTTCCTTTCAATCTAAAATCCTATTCCTAAATGGTCCTTTGAAAGTATGAGACTAAATTTTTTCGATTATATTGTAATTATAATTTGTTAAAAATGGGATTAATTGGTTTATTTCAATGTTGTTATGTAAATGAGGTACTTATGAACATTGGATATTAGAGTGCAAGTTTAATTCCTCATAGATGGTATAAAAGGAGGGATCATATATCTATAGAGGTTTGGATATAAGATACTGATAATTTAAGGGTTGATACGTTATGTTTTATCATAATTGAAAATTTATAGATAACCCCTTATTTTAGTTGAGGTAATATGGAATTTTTTTGAGATTCAGATAAGATAACATTAGATTGGTATTAAGAAAATTAATCTTTAGTAAAATCACTGCGGATAATTCAAAAGGATAATTCTATGTATAAGATGTATTCCCAATGTTTCTTTATATTAGATAATGTGTGGTTTCATAGAAACATTATCCATGTCAAGATATTACAAGTGTATGTGGGAATATGAATAGAAACATCTATGCGAAATAACCCAGAAATGTTTGTTTTGTGTATTAAATCAATCAACACTTGGGTCAAAGCAATGAGGCTTAAATGTGGGCATGGTTTGAAAAACCTTCTGGATATAATTTGGTTTATCACATTCTATTTATTAACCCTTAAGATGGATTTATTTTGAAATTATAATACTGTATTAGTGAAATAAGTTTGAGATAACCCAAAATAATATAAAGTAGGATATCCCAATAGAGTCATAGGTTTAACCAAGTATGAATGTGTATCTTAGGTTGAAATTAAAGTGTCATTTTCTAATACATATCACGATTTATCTTTCACATACATATAATCTGATACTTTTGGATATTATAACAACAATTTTGGATTTAGTATTTTGTTGAAATAGGATCTTGAAAAAAATATCGAGAATTTTACATATCTAGAAAACACTGATTTATATAATCAAATAGGTTAGTATGCTAAAATTGTTAGAAATTATTGTATATTATTTTTAAGATATGAAATGGGATTATTCTTTTCATACAAGATAAAGTGGGGATTATATCTTAATAAATATTAATCCATGACAATCTAATCTATTTTTATTAATGAGTTATATTTACGTAATAAATTATATTAAATTATAAATGTTAAGTGGAATATCAGAAACAACTATGGATTTTTATTCAGATGAAACCCTATAAATAATTATAAACATGTATTAAATGGTATCATTAGAATTTAAAATTTAATTTAGGAAATGGTTTATTTATGGGGTTAATAATTGGAGAACACATAAGAGAGGTATAGATAATGCTATAGTTTAGAAAATTTTGATATTGATGTAATAAATGATTGAATTATTTTGAGGAAAGATAATGAGATATTATTGAAAGTGATGGAATTTATTTTTATTTAATAGAAATTGACCCCGGATATTTTTAGTGATTTTTATCTCATTTTCAAGATAATGATATATATTGAGAAGTTTATAACATTATTAACATGTGATTAATCCATTTTAGGGATATATATAGTGTTTATGTTTTGAGCAATATATAATCATATTGTGGTTTAAAGTATTAGTTAATCAAATTGATTTATGAAAGGTATTTTATAAATAATATATCATAGTTTCATATACATACATTGTTATATGTTTGTTGACGGTCCTTTCCATCATAGTGTCCAAAAAATGGAAAAGTGGAATACCTTTAACACCAAGAGGGTCACCGTTTGAAGAAAATCAAAAAAATTGATGAAGGCATGGACTAGAAGCCCATTTGGATTGAGGCGTGGAAATAACTTGTGCACCGTGCAAGTCACTTTCACCCCACCTATGGGTCTCAAAGATCACTTGCGTGCCCTATTTGATTTTTCACCCAAGGTGCAAGGTGGCCTATAAAAATCCCCTGCGGGCTCCCATTTCTAGGACGGATTTTCCAAAATTCATATTCAAGCTCTAGTCGCCCCAGTCTTCAACTCAAATCTTCCGAAAGCTTCTACGGTAACTTTTTTAACTAGATTGGAAGTCATGAATTAGTAGAATAAGGCCTAAGTGTTTAGAATTCATCAACACTTGTGCGCCTAACTGTCCTGAAATCCATATAAATGGAAACACCGGCGCACTTCCCTACCCTTTCGATGAAACTTGCACACCGCCCTTTTGGAAACATTTTAGGATAATACTAAAGGCATGAGTTAAGTCCCGCCCAAGTATTACCCCACAGATTCGTTGTCACGCAGGTGAACCCATGCCATGTAAGTACACTTGTACAGCCATGACTTAGACACCAACTTCATTTTTGTGCCTCTCTCCCGTTCACCTCTCATCTTAATGATATTAGCCCTCGAACCCCTTTTCAAAGCCATTTATGGAATGGTTCATTTGTTGGCTTTCTTATCTGAAATGAATTATATGAGAACCTCTCCCAAAACATCATGACTTACAAGCTTTATGTTACTAAGGATCGTGGTTTCCTCCATATAACCTCATCCATTAAGATGAGAAGATCTTTGATTTAGGGCATCCTCCTCAAGAGTAAGTCCCATGATCCCTTAGTTCGGGCCTCCTTCTCAGGAATAAGCCCCAATCATAATTCCTTTACTTTGGGCCTCTTTCTCAGGAATAATCCCCATGTTATAAGTCCCCCTTAATTTGGGCATCCTCTTTATGAGTAAGCCCTGAGTTAAAACTCTAAATCTCTAAAAAGTACAAATACATTTTTGGACCCTACTCCTTGGATTATTTCCTAAATTAAGTCATGGACTTCATCTACTTCGGAATTCATACATACGTAAAACCCTGCATCATTTCTTATGAAAGAATATTTTGTGGCATAATCGTCCGGTTTACTGATACCTATTGTTTCCCACACTGAGAATGACTCAAGTGAGATTATAGTGTAAAAGTAATCACGACATCTCTTTTTGGGTCGTTAACCATGCGTAAGCCTCATATTTCATCACCCTAACTACATGGGCTTTGATATGTACCTTAAAAGTAGAGTAAGTAGAAATCCTTTCTAAGGTTCAAGCCCATCATTCATTAATTATTTTCTATCACATATGACGTTAAACTACATCCTTCTTATCGAACTATGTGGGTTATGATTCATTTTTAACGAGGATATGTAGGTAGCCCATCTATGGGTATGATCCCAACTCTGAAATAATTCATGCCATTCTGAATGAAAATAAACTTCAAGTTCCCCACTAAGTGTCTTTAAAACCAGTATGGTCATAATAATGACCAAGATATTTCTATATAATTTATTGAATGATACCATTGACTAATAGTCTCTTATACATACATATGATTCACCAACTATGAAGAACCTCAAATATATTTAAAAGATTCTTTAAATCCCATACTTATCAATCATCGATTCCCAAATCTAAAGGAATACTCATTTTCATGCTTGGTGAATTAATATGGATTCATTAACATAACATAAATCTATAAGAGAGTCCCATAGTGTAAAATAATTCCCCCCAAAATGGTGTGATTATCCTGACCTCCCATCCTCTCGACCAATGAAAATTCACAAGCTTCATCGGTCCACAACTGATGAGAACATACCTTTGGAAATTAGGTCAAAATAGATATAGAATCATTGGTTGCTTCCGGTTCTCCAAATAGACTTGTTATAAACCGATTGGAATGTTTGAACATTATACAAACAAGGTCATCCCAATTTTCAGACAAAACAAAAAAATGGTGAACCCGACGTGAATCCTTAATCTAGTTATATGATGATTTACATATTTTTTAGGCCTCTATAAAACCCAATATGAGGGCCAACAAAGCAACCAATAACACATGTGCTCATCCAAAAGATGTAGTCTGGACAGACATACCTTGATTATGTATGCTATATCAAAAAGGCACTATTTTCCATGTTATCTCTGCAACACAAAATGGTTTCATTAAGGTTCTCACATGTGAATTTCTCAGCCGCTACTCCTGATGGATCCTCATCTGCTCTGAGAATGACATCGCCTACTCAGAATATTCAATGAAGGGTCTCAAATGCATTGGTGGGGGAATAACATACACACGGTACCATCCTAACTCTGGAGGCCGCTCGACAATCCATCCATGTTAACAACTCACCCTGGTTGTCTGGACTGCGATGACGAGTCCCTCCTATATTATAGGGAGGTGAATCAAGGGGCCACTCCAGGACTTAGTTCAAGAAGATAGGAGTCATACCTGAGGACTCCCACCAACAATCACTTCCAAACTCGTGCGGTAGTTCACCCTCAACATGATTGGTGTATTGCCTCTAGGCATTCGGCTCAGGTTCCTCAGACCCGAGCACGCAAGACGAACCATTAAAGTCGATATTCGGCCAATAGGTAGTAGGTTCTTACCTCTTCCCCCTCCGAATAAGTCCATCAACCTAACATGATGGAAAAAAACGAGCAGACATTTACACCCATCCGTCTTAGTTTCACTACCCAGAAGAATCTTTTGGTAGTAACAAACAAATCCCACCAGGAAATTCTAGCGAAGTACTATAGGCAACCAAATACACCTGTTTATAAATCATTTTCCTGTAAGCAGGATCTTCTGACTACATACAAAGAAGCCCGCCAACCATATGTGGTGACCACCTGTAAACAGGCACATACACCTACTTACATTTATCAATTCTTCTAGCAGTCTCGTCTGCTAGTATTGAATGAATTTCATCAATCATATTTGGTGGTGAACAATCAGCATGCACAAACACCTAAAACTCATCATGTTAATGAACAGTCTCATTTGGTAGCTCCTATAATTTTTAATTGGAATGATCCAATGAAAAACAAGAGGTAGACACAACTTTCTTCCCCCACACATGAGTACTATCATAATTCACTGACAGAAGAAGGAGGACAGGAGCAAGAACACACATCTACTCCAAACACGTAATGGACATATATTCCTGTTCTGACAGCTGAAGTCACCAAGAACATTCTGACAATGGTGAAAGTGGATAAGCAAATCCCTACCCATATTCTGGATACTTCTCATAATATTATTACAACTTCAGCGACATCACAGGTAAAGAAACATAAATCCATCCATATTAATGGAGTGACTCATCAACATGCCACCGTGGAGTAGATACACACCTCTGTTCCAGTCCCATAGGGTTGTGTAGAATACTCCCCCATGTCATACGGACAATCAAGTCGGGCAGACACACCCGATTTAAATAGTGATTGTTAGCATAACCTGGCCATTTCCCCTGAGTAGGCACATACATTTGCCCATAATAACCACTTTTGTCAACAAATGGTTTCAAAAATGAGTAAGAGGGCATCCAAGAAAAAGGCCCATCCAGCATAGTTAAAATATCAAGAGGCAATCTACAATATGGCATTTCACAATGTTGGAGTTCCTGAAGCCCTCAGAAAATTATCTATTGCAACTCAAAATCCTTCTCTTTCATTTCTAATGTAGGTAAATAACAACAATAATTTATTTGGACTTCATCAGACACTTCATCATGATGGATTGCTTCATGAAAATTTGGTCAATCTCGAAGCATCATCTTCAGATGAGAGACACGATAACCCTCTGCATGGCTAGAAGAAAAAGGAGAAAAATGTTTCATCTTTTTCTGTATCCCACCATGGTGGTCCTCCCCATGATGATGAATTTAGATGAAAAAGTCATCTCCACAGTAGTAATTCGCATTGCATGGAAAATTCTTCAATGGATAATGTAGTAACAAGCAGACCTCTTATCTTGAGGCACTTGAAAATGCGAAACCACTCATGTCTGATGCCTTACCGTTAGCAGGTGAAATAGTTTATCAATCATAAGATAGCCCGAGATCTAGGTCATTGTCTAAACCACCAATGGGTCATTCATATTGTATTTTGACCAATGTATTTTCTACCAGTCTTGCTGAATCTGATTATGCAACAAATAAGCGCCATGTTTGGTCCAATAAGGTAGAAGAATCTTAATAAAATTACAATGAGGATGTGATGAATATGTGAATACAATTGGTGAAAGGTGAAATAACAGTCATGTTTTGGCCTTTGGCTGACTGTCAGTATGATATTCAAGAAACGTTGACAGAAGATTGTACTCACAATATTTGTCTCAACATATGAAAAAATATTTGTCAATAAAAGATAAAATATTAACTTATGATGAATATCAAAATCATGTTATGGTAATAAAAGGGTTGCAACACCAAATTGACATGGCATGTCTCTCAGTTTCTCGACATCCAAAGGTTGAAAATCAGTAGAGATCACTTCAGAATACATGCCTTAGGTGACTTTATTAATATTTTCATTACTTATTATATAATAATTTTTCTTATTTTCTATGAAACGTGCATAATTTGTGTGAAATATTAATGTTTTATTATTAAGTATAATTTTTTAGCATTTTTAGAAGTAGTCCAATTGAGTCAGTTTACTATTTTTATAATAAATATCATTATACTGATCCAAATTCTGTGGTTTTTGATTTGTAGGATTCTAATTTAAATATAAAACATTATATTAGAAGGTACCATGAGCCAATTACTTTATTTGAAGGGTCATATGGCCCTCACCAAAAATACAAAAGAATCTGTGAAGAAACTGGACTATTCATGAAGATTGATTTACTAGGCTAAATACAAAAGTCCAAATTACATTATTCTCCACCATAGATCGGGGGACAAATTATGGAGTCCAGGATAAAAATTTCAGAGCCCAAATCTAAGAAAAATGGGCCCAAATGATGCTTTGAAATCCAACCCACTATTCTGGTCGAGAAATAACATCAGAATAGTATTGCTTCTATATCTCATGATGTAAGAATCCAATCGAGCTGATACTTTTCAGTGTGAAATAAAATATATTTACATCCTACATTGTTGAATAAATCATTCGGCTTTTAAGGAATCTTCCTATTCAAAAACCCTTTCAAATGTTGGACTTCAAAAAGACTGGATTGAAACGGACAGTTTATCTTTTTTTAATCAACCGACCATTACTTTTGATCCTTAAGTCCAAATGACTCCAAATTCTGAGAGCTATCAGAAAACATTATTATATACAACATTAAATAAGTATATTTCTCTAGATTAGGCTGTCTAGTTAGCAAACATGGTGATGCATGTGGAGGGACAGATTGGGAATGCAAACAGTCCACTCCTTGGGCTATAAATACACTCCCCTTCTCTCCTAAAGAGGGGTTGGAATTTCAGAAGAGAAGAGAACATATTGGCATGACCAAATCCTTTCCAAAGAATTGGGAGGATCTTAAATACTCTAGTTTTAAATTTAGAGACCTTTCCGCCTCTCTTTGTTTTCACTTACTTTCGTGTTCTTCATTTTTGTAATTTTGTAAGTCATTTCTTTTGTAATTGTGTCTTAATGAAAGTTTCTTCTTCAATATCTCTTATTCTCATACACCTTCTGTAGATTAATATTTATGTTCTTAAAATAGTTTAAATTCAGTTGAATCCCCTTCCCTTCTTTTTCTTCCTCATTCAATCGAAAATCCATTTTTAATTATCATCATCTTTCGTGTGTGTGTGTGTTCGACACAAAAAGATTTTCTTATCCCTTTCTTTATGTTATCTTTTTTATTTATCATCATAATAATTATAACCAGATTAGTAATCATTTTAATGGATTGGTAAATATTTAATTGGGGTGAGTTATAATTTAGGTATGTTAAGTGATTGAGGGCTTTTTCTCGATGAATGTTATTTAAATTAATATTGTGTATGTTGAACTTTATATGTCATGGATTAATGACATGTTTGGTTTAATATGTAGATTCCATGGATTATTGGAACCAAAAATAAACCACCATAAACATGTAATGGTAATTACTAGAAACCTACATTAAGTTACGGCTTTGATTAAAGCTTTAAAACATGGGAATTCTGATCAAAATCATCTTGTGACATGGGTGTTAATTTAATGAAATATAAAGAAAAGCTCAAGGATATCACATGATTATCAACCTAATGATGAAATCGCCCCAATATTTTTCAATTTGTTAAATATAACATCATCTATAAATTATTTCATAATCTCTGCAAATAAACCCCACTAAAAGAATATAATTAACTAAAAATAAACGACTATTACAATGTATCATCGTCAAGGATTTGACCCGAGTGCTGCTATACACATTAGCAGAGCACCGGAACCTTGACCGGTCGATAGGCGACAATCGGCCGGGTGTTTCAAATGGAGCCATTGCTGGGGACAGTGCTTTATGTAGTCATTATTTTCTGGTTATTGTAAAAAAGATAAAAAAATGATTTAAAAAAAAATTGAAAAAAAACACAATGAAAAACCCGTCTTCCACTTAAAAATTATAAACTGAAAAAAATACAAAAAAACCCATCTTCCTCTTTCTTGAAAAATCACTCTGAATGCCCCATAGTCTTCCAAACAATCCCTCAGATTTTTTTGCCCCTGAAATTGAGCGAACACTTCGCCAACTTAGGAGGAACATCAGAGATACTCAAATAATTCAAGAACCAGTCCTCATCCAACCAGTTGAATTTGAAATGGCCAATCATAGGGAACAAACCCTTAAATAACTCACTGCCCCTAATATGAATTTCCAACCTCTTGGTATTCAATATCCAGACATAGAAGCTTACTTCGTACTCAAATCTGGTTTGATTCATCTTCTCCCTCATTTTCACAGGCTAGCCAGTGAGGATCCACATCTCCACATTAAAGAGTTCCAAGTAGTGTGCTCTACAATGAAGCCTCACGGAGTTTCTGAAAAACAAATCAAACTCTGAGCCTTCCCTTTCTCCCTAGATGACACTACTATGTCATGGCTCTACTACCATCCTCCTGGTTCCATAACTACATGGAATGACATGAAGCGACTCTTCTTAGAGAAATTCTTTCCTGCTTCTCATACTGCTTCAATCCGAAAGGAAATAAGAGGTATACATAAATTAACAAGTTAATCACTCCATGAGTACTAGGAGATGTACAAAAATCTTATGTCAACCTGTCCACATTACCAAATCCCTGAAGAACTCTTGATCCAATACTTCTATGAGGGGTTATTGGATATGGAGAGAACTCTCATAGATGCCGCAAGTGGCGGTGCTCTTTTTGATAAAACTTCTGCAGCTGCAAGAGATCTCATAAGTAACATGGCTGCAAACACACAACAATTCCATACTTGAGAACATGCTCAAGTCATACAA
Source organism: Viscum album (assembly GCA_963277665.1). Classification (NCBI taxonomy): domain Eukaryota; kingdom Viridiplantae; phylum Streptophyta; class Magnoliopsida; order Santalales; family Viscaceae; genus Viscum; species Viscum album. Next base: position 1,746,162,136 of record OY728153.1, read on the forward strand.
GCCCAAGACAATCAATCAAATGATCTGAACAAGATGACCGAGTGGATGAGTGAACTTACAGGTCTTGTGTGACATCTAGCTGTGGCCACCAAATCCCCAACCTCGTCTTCCCCACAATCAATGTTTCATGGACCTATCAAATACTGTGGAATCTGCAACCCTCTATCTCATCCAACTAAAACATGTCCACAAATTCAAGAGGATCAATCTGATTCATCTGGACCAATGGTTCTCAATGCAGCATATGCTCAGCGGAACACCAATCCTCAACTATCAGGTCCGTTTGTTTGAAACATCAACCAACCTCACTTTGAGCCCTTCTCCTCTAACTTTAACCAATGATTGAGGTATGGTAACCCCATGTTTCACCCCCCTCAATTCCCTCCTCAAAACCCAAACCAATTCCAATATGGTCAATGTGGTGGTAACTTCCATCAACTTTATCCATTTTTTCTTCAGCCTCAAAGGAACAATCCTCCTCCTGGATTACATTATCCTAGTGAGCCTTGCCAATTCCAAAATGAATACAATCGATTTCTCAAGAGCCAAAATCAAGGCAATCCCAATCAGGGACAAGCCTCTTCTTCCAAGAAACCATGGGAAAGTGCAGTGGAAGATCTTTCCTCCTTCACCAGTTCTAGCCATAAAAACTTTGAAACTCAAATAAGTCAACTTGCATCCCACTTGAGCCAGCAACAATAATCAAATTCTTCCCAACTCCCTGCTCAATCATTACCCAACCCCAATCATAATGTAAGTGCAATGGCACTTAGATCATGAAAGAAAATTTCTATGCCTCGAGATAAATCCTCAAACCCTCCTTTGAATGTTGACCTAGAAAACGAAAATAAAAACAATCTTGAAAAGGAACTTGAATCCATTCCCTCACCTCCTTCCATTCCACTTAGGAATCCAATTACTTTTCCTCAAGCTGTTTCTAAACCAAGGAAGTCCTTTGAACCTGATCATGAAATGATCGACATGTTTAGACGTGTTGAAGTCAACATTCTACTCTTAGATGCCCTAAAACAAATTCCTATGTATTCCAAGTTTCTCAAGGAGTTGTGTACCCACAAGAGGCAACTTAGCACCTTCGAAAATGTTTCCACCCAGAAGTCTATTCCCATAAACTACAAAGATCTAGGGACCTTTAGTGTTCCATGCCAAATTGGATGTTCGAACTTTGATGAAGCAATCATAGACCTATGAGCCTCAATTAATGTCATGCCCAAATCCATATTCTAAAACCTTGGTCTAGGTCCTGTACACCCAATGGGTGTTGTCATCTAGTTAGCTAATCGAAGCACAGCTAGTCCCGAGGGAATAATTGAGGATGTCCTTGTCTGAGTTAATGATCTTATCTTCCCTGCTGATTTCTATGTCCTTGACATGGAAGGTGAGATGACCTATTCTCGATCTCCCCTAATTATAGGAAGTCCATTCATCATGACTGCGAGGACCAAGATTGATGTCCATTCAGGCATCCTATCCATGGAATTTGGTGACCAACTGGTCATGTTCATCATTTTCCAAGCCATGTGATGCCCATCTGAGGATCACTCTGCATTCACAATCCATGCTTTTGAGGACACTTATAAGAGTCAATTGAACCCCATTCCATCATGTTCATCCTTTTATGAAGTTATAGGATCTTGGGAAATCTGCACTATCATTAACCAAGTCATAAATAGTGATGTTGATGTGGACCTCTCCTTCATAGACTCCATCAATCTAGAGGAACTTGAAAACTCTCTTGAATTCCACATCAATTCTGATCTCTACTGCTCCACCTTGGACAGTATTAAGGAAAGTGAATCTAAAGAAACTGAAGTCCCATCCTCGATTTCTGAGTTTCCTATCCCAAAAATGAATGATGGGACTAATCTAAAACCTCTTCATGAACACCTCAAATATGCATTCCTCTTCCATGATCACTCATATCCAGTCATTATCTCTACCACACTTACTGAAACCGAGGAGTCCAAAATTGTTCAAGGGTTAGAGGAAAACCAAAAGGCCTTAGGTTGGACCCTAGATGACACACCAGGAATCAACATTTCTCTTTGCATGCATCACATCCATCTTGAGGAATCATCCAAACCAATTAGACAACTATAAATAAGACTCAATCCACTCATCCTTGAGGTAGTTAGGGAATAGATCACCAAGATTCTTCAAGATGGTATTATCTACCCAATATCTGATAGTGAATGGGTTAGTTGAATTCAAGTTGTACCTAAGAAGGGTGGGATAACTGTTGTCACAAATGAACATGGAGATGTATTCACAACTCGAGTGAAAAACAAATGGCGTGTGTGCATCGACTATAAAAAATTGAATGTTGAAACAAGAAAAGATCACTACCCTCTTCCATTCCTTTATCAAATCCTTGAACGATTAGCCGGAAAGTCACACTATTGATTTCTTTATGGATACAATGGATACATCCAAATCCCAATCGCACCTCAGGACCAAGAAAAGACTACTTTCACATGCCCCTTTGGAACATATGCATATAGAAGAATGCCTTTTGGACATTGCAATGCTACTGAAACATTCCAGAGGTGTATGATGAGTATCTTTTTAGAATTCATTAAACATTGCATGGAAGTCATCATGGATGACTTCACCATTTATGGTGAGTCATTTGAATCTTGTTTGAATTCACTCTCTCTAGTCCTCCAAAAGTGTGTCAACTGCAACCTTGTGTTAAATTTGGAAAAATGTCACTTCATGGTTACAAATGGTATTGTTCTAGGGAACAATGTTTCAGAAGATGGTATTGAAGTTGATCCAGCCAAAATTGAAGCGATCCAATCACTTCCTGAACCCACTTCTATTCGAGACATCGATTCATTCCTTGGTTATGCCGGTTTCTATCAGAGATTCCTCCATAACTTCAGTAGGATTGCCCTCCCAGTCACTTGGTTGCTCCAAAATGATGTCACTTTCCATTTTTATGAGGTTTCCAAGAGAGACTTCATTGAACTCAAAATTGTTCTTACATCTGCCCTGATAATCCAACCCCCAGATTGGTCCTTACCCTTTGAGTTGATGTGTGATACTTCTGATAGAGCTGTTGGGGCTGTTCTTGGTCAAAGAAGAGAAATAATTACTCATGTCATATATTATGCCTAAAAAACATTGGATGAAACTCAATCTCACTACATTGTCACTGAAGAAGAACTTTTAGCATTGGTTTTGGCCTTAGATAAATTCTGGTCCTGTCGCTTATGTGCCAAAATCATCATCATCACATACCATTCTGCTATAAAGTTCTTACTCAAGAAATGTGCTTCCAAACCCAGGATATTAAGATGGATACTAATGCTCCAAGAGTTTGACCTTGAAATCAATGATGTTCTAGGAAAATAAAACCATGTTACTGATCACTTGAGTAGAATTTTTAATTCCTCTCAATCTGAAATCATTGATCATGAATTCCCCACTAAGCACCTTTCATCTCTCACCCCAAAAATACTATGGTATGCCCCAATTTTAAATTACTTGGTTTCTGTTGTTTTTTCTGAAATGTTTTTAAAAGATAAAAAAAATGAAGTTGAAAAGTGATTCAAAAAACTATTTTTTTTGAAGAAAATAAACTTTGAAAAACTGGGGTTGACATGGTAATATGGAGATGTGTCGATGAAAATGAGCATTCTTCCATATTAGAATTATGTCACTCACTTCCCGGAGGTGGCCACTTTTGACGACAAAGGGCCTCCCGAAAGGTCCTAGACTCTGGATTCTTTTGGCCTTCACTCTTCAAGGACTCACATGAGTTCTGTAAATCATGTACCACTTACCAAAAGTTTGGCACAATTTCCAAGATAAATGAAATTCCCCAAAAGCCTTTAATTTTTTGCGAGATCTTCGATGTTTGGGGAGTCAATTTCATGGTACAATTTCCACCTTCCAATTGATTCTCACACATTCTTATTGCAGTTGATTATGTTTCTTGGTGGGTCGAGGCCAAACCCACTAGAAAGGATGATTCACATACTGTTTGTGAGTTCTTAAAGACACACATCTTCCACATATTTGGTATGCCTTGATCCCTGATCTGTGACTTAGGAACCCATTTTTGTAATAAAACCATGGAATCTTTTTTGAAAAAGAATGGGGTTGTACATAAAACTTCAACTGCATATCACCCCCAGTCAAATGGAATGTCTGAACTTACTAATAGAGAAGTGAAAAGACTGCTTGAATGAATTGTAAAACCCACTAGAAAATACTGGCGTGAAAGACTTGGTGAAGCACTTTGGGATTATCGAACTGCCTATAAAACACCCATTAGGATGCCTCCTTTTAGGATTGTTTTTTGTAAATCATATCATTTTCCATTTGAAATCCAACATAAGTCATTTTGGGCAGTGAAAAATTGTAATTTTGATCTTGAAAAATCTAGTGAAGAAATATTGTTGCAATTGGATGAACTGGAGGAGCTTCGACTTGATTCTTATGAGAATTCTATTCACTATAAAGAAAAGTCCAAGGTACTCAATGAAAAACACATCATGAGAAAGGTATTCAATGAAGGTGAAATGGTAATGCTCTTCAATTCTCGATTTCGGCTTCACCCAGGTAAGCTTAATTCTCGTTGGGAAGGTCCTTTTGTTATTATTAATGTTTACCCATTTGGTGCAGTGCATGTCAAGGACGTCTCTTTAAAAATGACATTCATGGTTAATGGATATCAGTTAAAGCATCACCATTATAGGACACACAATCCTGGATCCTCATCGACTTCCAATGAATCTCCAACTTCTCTAATCGACCAACGACTAGATGGAGATCGAGACTCGCCAAATCCAAACCAGGGGCACCTCTTTACCTTTAACACTCGCTCTATATCTTCATCTCTCTACCTCTTTCTTCTTCTTCTTCTCTCCTTCATTTTTTTAACATTTTTTTCTAACCATTTTTTTCTCTTTATCTTTTGTGTGGATTTGTATTTTAAAGAACACAAAAAAAAACTAAAAAAATAAAAAAAAATGTAAAAACAAACACCAAAAGAGACATGCTTACTCTCACCATCAAGTTTTGAAATTTTGTCCAACCATTTTGGGTAGTCCACGAGATTGTTTTCATCTAAAAAATATTGTATTTTCATCATGACTTTGGATAAATAATTTTGTTTCAAAAATCACTATTTCTCAAACATTGATCTTGTTATAACTATTACAATTAGTGTCGTGAGGAGATTAAACATGGGTTGGGATATGAGTGTGATATCTATTTCAAGGTAAACTTCCGAAAAAAAAGAAAAAAAAATAAAAAAAAGGAACACTTGCTTTATATTCTTTTTGGGAGAAGTTTTGTGTTTTGTAAATATTTCATCTTCTCATTACCTTTAGATTTTCATCCTCTATTGTGTCTTTCTTTACACAATCATTCCCTTGTAAATATTTTTTTTCATTTCCTTCCATGTTTTATTTCAAAAAATGTGCACTGATTTTTCTATGTTGGTATTTTAACCTTCTTCTTCTCTCTCTTGGACATTATATCCCTACCATCCCATAGCCATAGAAAAACCCATTAAAAACACTTCATTATTCTTGTTCAACTTGGATAAGGATTGGAAGCTGAGAGCTCTTTTCAAATTCAAAGATTTTCACTTTTGGTTGGTGAAAGAGTGAACCTCCGCAAATAAAATTTATCATCTTGAGAGGTGTGAGTTTTGAGTGTCCACGTTTTCCATTTCTAATTTTGAGCATGAAAAAATGAATTAGGTTTGGAACATTGTTCTGTAACAACTTGTGGTGGATTTCAATATGGATGACTGAAATAGTCTAAACCTCCCCAAATTGAAGAAAACAAAATTTTAATATTTGTTGGGGAGTAAAAATGATTTTGTCGTGTATTTATATTTTTTTCAATGAGGACATGCACAAAACTATGTGTGGGGGAGTTGATGTTGTTAATATTTTCATGACTTATTATATACTCCTTTTTCTTATTTTATATGAAACGTGCATAATTTGTGTGAAATATTAATGTTTTAATATTAAGTATAATTTTTGAGCATTTTTAGAAGTATTCCAATTGAGTTAGTTTACTGTTTTGATAATAAATATCATTATAATGATAAAAATTGTGTGGTTCTTGTTATGTAGGACTCTCCTTCAAATATAAATCATTTCATTAGAAGGTATCATGATCCAATTCGTTCACTTGAAGGGTCATATGGTCCTCACAAACAAGACCAAAGAATCTGTGAATAAACTAGACTATTCATGAAGATTGATTTACTGGGATAAATACAGAAGTCCAAATTTCATTATTCTCCACCATAGTTCGGGGGACAAATGATGGAGTCAAGGATAAAGCTTTTAAATCCCAAATCTATGAAAAAGGGTCCCAAATGAAGCTTTGATGTCCAGCCCACCATTCTTGTCGAGAAATGAAATCACTATAGTATTCATGACATATATCATGATGTAAGAATCCAATCGAGCTTCTATTTTCTAGTGTGAAAGAGGAGAAATAGACGGATGACTTTGTTGAAGAAATTATTCGGCCTTGAATGCATCTTTCTATTCAGAAACCCTTTCACATTTTGGACATTAAAAAGACTGGATTGAAATAGACAGTTTAACATTGTTTAATAAACCGGCCATAACCTTTGATCCTTAAGTCCAAATGACTCCAAATTATGAGAGTTATCGGAATGCTTTATTATATACAACTTTTATTAAAAAGATTTCTTGATATTCGGCAGTCTGTTTAGACAACATGGCGATGCATGTGGAGGGATAGATTGGGAATGAAAACAGTCCACTCCTTGGGCTATAAATACTCTCCCCTTCTCTCCTAGAGAGGGGTTGGCATTTAGGAAGATAGGAGAACATATTGGACCGACCAAAGCCTTTCCAATGGATGGGAGGATCTTCCATACTCTTGTTTTCACTTGAGAGACCTTTCCTCCTCTCTTTGTTTTCACTTACTTTTGTGTTCTTCGTTTTCGTAATTTTGTAAGTCCATTCTTTTGTAATTCTGTTTTAATGCATGTTTCTTATCCAACATCTCTTATTCTCATACACCTTCTATAGTTTAATATTTATGTTCTTAAAATAGTTTAAATTCAGTTGAATCCCCTTCCCTTCTTTTTCTTCCTCATTCAATCGAAAATCTGTTTTTAATTATCATCATCGTTCGTGTGTGTCTATGTTCGACGCAAAAATATTTTCTTATCCCTTTCTTTATCTTATCTTCTTAATTTATGATCATAATCATTATAACCAGATTAGTAATAGTTTTTATGGCAGGGTAAATCTTTAATTGGGGCGAGTTATAATATAGGTATGTTCAGTGATTGAGAGCTTTTTCTTGACGAATGTTCTTTAAATTAATATTGTGTATGTTGAACTTTATATGTCATGGATTAATGACATGTTTTGATTTATATGTGGATTCCATGGATTATTGGAACTAAAAATACAGTACCTTAAACAAGTAATGGCAATGATTAGAAACCTAAGTTAAGTTACTACTTGGATTAAAGCTTTAACACTTGGGAATTCAGATCAAAATCATCTTGTGACATGGGTGTTAATTTAATGAAATATAAATAGAAGCTCAAGGATATCACAAGATTAACTACCTAATGATGAACTCACCCCAATATTTATCAATTTGTTAAATCAAACATCATCCATAATTTATTTCATAATCTCTACAAAAAACCCCCAATTAGAATACAATTACCTAAAAAACGACTATTACAAAGTATCATCACCGAGGATTCGTCCTGAGTGCTGATATACACATTAGTAGAGAACCGGATCCTTGGCCGGTCGATAGGCGACAATCATCCGTGTGTTTCATTGGGACATTAAAAAGGTTGTGCTAGTTAATGACCAATGCCACATCAGGTATTCATATCATGGGTTGGGGTGTTCAAGGAGAATTGCATTTCATTGTCCTCTCCAATCAAAAAAGCCCGCCAAAAGTGGTCCCATGAAATGTTATTGCCCATGGTTGGACACAGCTAACTGGTTTTGTGTGTAATCAAAGTCTTTCTCAAGAGCATGCCTCAACTAGTTCATCCCGAAGTCAGGAATATAAAGAAAAAGTTTTCAAATTACTCTTGCATCAAGCAAATGAGAATATCTAATAGGCTTCTCGTTTAGAGCATGTGCATCATCAGGTGACAGAGGTGTCAGAAATAATCCAACGGTCATCTAAGCTATGTGATTTGAGGTGATTTTAGATGATGAATCTGACCAATTTATTGACTAAAATCCACAAAATTAGGATAGCCTTTAAGAAAGTTTCAGATGTAGAAGTTCAAGAGCCACCTCAGCTTGCTAGGATGGGGACACTTTTAATCAACCCTTCGGATCAACAGAAAGGATTCGAGGAGTTGAATAGGAAAAATAGGAACACACCCAGTCCGCCGGACTGGGGACTTTATTAAATTCTCAATATCTTCCTCAGTGAAAGTCAGTCTTTTCTCAATTATGGAATAATACAAGAGAGGAACACATATCCGAATAATCTAGAAATTCCCTCCAAATTACGGTTCATCAAGAAGTTCTTGATGGGTCAACCAAACAAAAGGCAATGTCTCAAAAAGGACATAGAAAAAATACAGTATCATAGAAATGCTACAAGAAGGGCTGCAATGTGTTACTCATCGATAAATGTCATCAATGTCATTTTCACAGATCCCCTAGAACATGAATCTCACTCAAAAGAATCATATTAATAAGTTCATATTCAGAGGCTATTTACAAAAAACAAATGAAGGATTTGTGCATAATAGACGCCAGAGGGTTTCCCAGAAGTAAGAAATTCTTTTGGGTAATACCCTTCCATATTCGAGAAAGGCACATGCCAAGGAAAAGGGTAAAAGTCAGGTTACATCCAAACATACCTCTAGAGAAGTCCAATAACTATCATTAGAGGAATGGTTCCCACAACAAGAAGATGAAATAATGGAGTTAAGGAGGTTAAATGTCGAACTACATCAAGGTAGTCTTCCTCCTAAGCATGCTAGAGTTAATCAATCAAGGGAATTAGTTTTAGATATTGGGATGGATCAAAAATATCCCCCATTACAAGAACACATTCATAGGTCCAATCCTATGGGTCATACGCGAGAACAACTGACAATACTTCCATCAGTGGAAGTACTGGTCGCCACAGCCGTCCAAACTCCATTTATTTCACCTACTCAGTCCAAGCTCAACCATATGTTTCTCAAGCATTAATGACTACCATGGAGCAATTAATAGCTTGTTTGGAAGATATGGAAGGAAAAAGTGCACCAGTGAAACCAGAGAAGAGGATTACCCTGAATGGGTAGATCCAATTCATCCTCCTCCAAAATTTTCAAATGTCACCTTCCCAATTTTTAATGGTTCTGGAGATCCAGAGCAGCATTTGACACATTTTGTCTCTCGCTGCAATCCTATGATGGGAACTCCTAAAAAAATATGTAGTAATACTCAGGTGTTTTGTGAAATCAATGCAAGGACCAGACATTGTCTAGTTTACAAGTTTTCAATCCCGATGAATTATTGGATGGGAAGATCTTCGTTAAAAATTTCTTTTTCATTTCAACTCAACGTTGGAGAAAACTAGAGTTTTTGATATCACAAATTGTAAACATTGGTCGAATGAAGGAGTTTCAGAATTCATTTCATGGTGGAAAGTCTTAATATATTCCATGAATCTACTTCTCCCTCAAGAGGAGTTCCTACCCAATTGCATGAAAATCTTTGTGATGAATTACTTACACCATTGATCCCTGTGAAATACATAGGATTGTTTCGGGAACATGCATCAATTTCTTATCAAGTAGAAAATTCCATTGCAGAAACAAGATATATGTCCTGTGTAATTCCATCAGCTCCAAGAAGGAGAATAGGGAAAGAAGAGACTGCTACAGTTACACTTAAACAAGCACATGTACCTGCTTCCACTTCAATACCTTCATCATATCGAAGGCCTCCACCTCTTGATCACCAACTACAATAGCCGTCTCATCAAGATAATCAAAGAGATCAAAGGCGGAAAATGTTTGATGATTTAAAGAACAATGTTTATTCTTTTAGGAATGAAAAACTCCCTGTTTACTTCATCTCGGCTCAGGAATAAAATCTGGTTCAGTTTCCAAGGCCCCAAAGGCCGAAGAAGGAAAGAAATGAAGACCTCGCCAACTATTTCATGTTTCATCAGATGTTGGAGAATCTCATTCAGGAGTGTTTTTTCTTTAAAGACCTCCTACAAAATATGGTGGACTCCGGACATGTAAAACTGAATGGTTCTTCATCCCAGATATCAGGTGTTACTGCTACTGATCTATAGGAAGAAGGTGAGTGGAACGAAGTCAAAAGTGAAAATTCAGAGAAATATGATGATTGGATGGTCAGGAAAATGATCAAACGAATTCAATCGATTTTACAAACACAATTGAATCAACCAATTGTGTCTTCTTTTATTTCTACCACAACAAAACCCCTCATTCAGAAGGAAAATTCTAAACGAAGTGGAATAATTTGATGAAAGAAGATCATTTAGAAGAAGATGAGGTCATGTTAAATCCTAAGGTGTCTTTGACTCTGGATGATTTTTTGCCATCTGCTTGAAAAGCACGGGCACCGCCCCACAAAACGGCACATCCAGAACTGGTTCATCAGGAAGAATCATCATCAGATAAAGAATTGATCTTTGGTTTTGTTAACATGATTCATTTAACGGATCACTATGTCAATGACAGTTTCGATCATGATGATCCTAAGTTCCCTGTACCTATAAGAGGAATTAGAGGAATATAAAGAGGTCTAGGATACAGAGGAAGACGTGGATATTCCTGAAGCCACTATTTCAATCCTACCCATACTAGAACAGTATATGAGTCAAAAACTCATTGAAAAGCCCATCAGAAGGCTCAAAAGGAACAAAAATGTTCTTTCACACATGGAAGATTCGGTCCTGACATAGTTTTTTTAGGACTAGTTAGAGGTTACACCTTCTTCCTCTTAGCAAATAGATTGACCTTGTCAGTCTAATCTACCGAAGACACGAGTGTTTCCAATTCCTACCTAGATACGAGATGCATCTAATGCGAAAGCATCAAATTCCAAGGCACCTTCATAACCAAATGTTCATGCTGGGAAACACAGACCATTGGACCAAAATTATGACGTGTCGAAACATTTGGAAAAATTTTCCTTACTGGAAGACATTAAACCTCGTATCCCCCATTATTGTCCAACATGAAATTAAACGGTGTCCCCTCTATCATCCCACATGACGTTAAACTGTGTCCCCTCTATCATCCAACATGATGTTCAACTGTTTCCCCTTTCTCATCCAAAATGACGTTAAACTGTGCCCCTCTATCGTCCAACATGACGTTAAACTATGCATCATCTGAGCTACAAGGCGTTAAACTGACAAGCACCCCATGTCTGTGACACATGACATTAAAATGTGATCACCACATGCACAATTGTATTTTAAACTATGTTTCCATGCATTCCTCGGGCATCTAATCATGCATAATCCCCACACCATCTTTCGTGTTCGCATCTTTTGTGACATGATCATCCATTTTGTTCTTGCCTCTTGTTTATGACATCGATCATGACTCACATGAGCTTAGAGTAATCTTCAACGATGACATCTTTTCTAGGCCTCTAAACAAGCTTATGTCCTAACATCATCTTCTGGCCGTTGTCCTCAAGTACACCCCGATCTCTGAATCCCTCTCAATTGAACTACATGGACTTTGATCCTTGCCTCCTAGGCCTGGTAAATAGGCAACCTCTTGAGGTTCAAGCCTAAAACCACTTTCTTCACATCGATTCACCTCCATCCCATACGATTTTGATCCGTGAAGCCCCTGTCAAATGTCTTATTCATATCGGTTCACTTTCATCCAGATGATGATAAACTGTGTATGTCCCATCTTCCTAGCTATATGATATTAAAATATACAGTCCTCCATTTTCCTTGCTGCAAGACATTAAACTGCATAGCACTGGTCCATGCATATGACCTTAATCTATTTGCACTTTTTTCTTGTATGTCGATAAACTGAAACAACCCCTGATACCCTCATTCGAGAGGAATCACCATTGGCATGGAATCCAACCATGTCATATTTCAAGAACTATGTATGGCATGATTCTCATCCTTATGAGATACGTAGTGAAACCCATGTCTTTAATCTTGGGTCCACCCATAATTTCAATAATTTTCTCTTTACCCCTCATATATATGAATCAAATACATAAAAAGGGTATTTCAAGATCTACATGAAGCTTGTTTCCCATCCTCATGGGATACGTTGGAATGCTTGAGCATTCCTCAAGTCCAGCCCCGATCCTTTGGGCCTAACCCCATACTACACATTATGTCCCTTGGCTAAAAATTCCACCTAGGAGCACATGGTGTGATATGGAAAACCCTGGTCTTTGTCCACATCAAGTATATAACAAATGCACGATGTGTCTCCCTCACTATGGTCTGAGCTCTATGACCCTAAACTAAGATCTACCATGCTCTCATCAGGCTAGAAGTTAAATTGTATTTCAAGAACTACATGTGGCTTGATTCTCATCCCAATGAGATACGTAGTGACATCCAAAATCTCAATTCATGACCCACCCTATACATTATACAAATAATATACATGGTCTCTATAACCCATTTCTTGACTTCTGATCGCAAAATGTTTGCTACCTGAGAGTTTTTTTGCCTGACTATGCAGCATGTGCCCTTAGATGGACTTGCATAAGTTGTCTACATAACGAACCTGTCAGCCAAAAAATGATACTATTTGACTATGCAGCTTATGACCCAGTTGTCCCTGCATAATTCATCCTCCATAATGTATTTTTCAATTAATGGTAACTTCATTCTACGGAGAATCCTCCTTTGTCCCTATTGGTCTTAACAATGATATGTAGGGATCTAAAAAAACTACCATCCTTAACATATTTGTTCCATGCTATTTTTTATGTTCTAAAAGTATTCAAGTCTATGGTTTACATTTTCCTCCTTCTCCATATGTTCAAAGAAAAATGAAAAAACCTTTGACCACTTGACCATATGTCGTATAATGTTTCTATCTCCAGTTTTAGTCATCTTATTTAAAACCAAATATACCTTTTTTCCTATGTTTGGGTCAGACCTTCATAGAAATCACAATCCTCCAATTCTTTGAAAATTATGATTAGAAATATCCTCTCCTTATTCAAGTACCTTTTTCCATAAACTAGAATATATGATTTGGAAAATATGAATCTCCATTAAACATTATTTGGATTTTAGCAATAAAAAGTCAAATTTATGAGAGTTCTTTTTCCCGACTATGCAGCACGTGCCCTTAAGTGGCCTTTCATAGGTTGTCTACATAACGGACCGGTCGGGAAAAAGATACTAATATTTGACTATGCAACATATGCCCCAGTTGTCCCTATATAATTCATCCCCCAAAAAAGGTTTTTCAAGTAGTGGTAACTTTATTCTTAGAAAGGACTTCCTCTAATGCCTTTTATCTCTTTTCCCATGTAATTGCTCGAATTCAAAATTTCTCATGTCACAGTTTAGAATTTCCCCCCTCTATACTTGAATGTGGTAAAATGTTTCCAAAAAAATTATCAGGAATTGTGTTAATATCATCCATTCGGTAAAATCTATTCAACCTTAAAATATTATCCCTTTTACAGTCCAACATACAAGACTTTAAACTGTCAATAACAAAAGACATGGTAATTATTAATTTGGGAACCAATAAAAGGTACTTTGAACAAAAGTCTAGTCCCATCTCGTTAAATGTACATTTTATATGATTTAAAATATATTGAGGAATTAAAAGATGCAATGTTTGTGGGTGTTTTTTGTATAACACTAGTAAAAATAAAACTATGTTTACTAAACCCATTGGATTAGGTAAAAATAAGGGAAATTATCATGAATATGATGAAATTATATAAGACTTTTAACAGGATTTTTAATCTGTTTCATAGAATCCCGAGCTTCATCAATAACCACTTGATGTTACTTTACTCGACTAGATTCACTTTCTTCTGCTCGAAGAAGTGCTTCTTTTGCATCTGTGATGGCTTTTATACCATTCTCTTGGACAACTTCCAAAAAATTATGACACTGGTCAATCTCTACAGTAACAACTTCTAGATCTTGCTGAAGGTGAAACTGCTGGACAATCATTTCCTTGATCTTCTACTTCAGTTCCATCAGCTTTGCAGCATGATAAGCCTTATATCGGGACACTACAGCCTAAAATTCAATAATATTGGTAAGAAATCTAGCTTTTATTATGTCTTAATGACAACTTTTCTCTTTCTCCATCCATCAAATGATATTGGTCAGAAATGTAGCTCTGATTCGGCTATGATATGCACGCCGAACCTGCGCCCAACAGACCCTTGATGTCTCCGGCTTTACATCAGGGTTGTATCCTCTTTCCCTTATGGATCCAACTCTTAGAGGGTGACTTTTGGTGATGCTCCTTTCCGTTACAGAGTCCAATGAAGGGTAAATGATAATACCTCAAGCACAAAGTGGGTCACCCTTTTAAGAACATCAAAAAAATTGACAAATGCATGGACTAGGGGAACATTTGGAGGGACGCGCGCAAGTTACATGCGCACCATATTTTATTTTTCTCCCAAGCTGCAAGGGTGACTATAAATAGCCAATGTGGGCCCCTTTTTCAAGGATGGATTTCCCAAAAGTCATATTCACGCTATGGTGGCCCTAGTCTTCAACTCAACTCTTCCTAAAGATTCTAAGGTAACATTTTACCTTGAATGGATGACCTGAAAGAGTAGAATAAGGCCTAAGTGTTTAGAATTCATCAACACATGCACGCCTAAGTGTCCATACCTCCTAAAAATTGGAAACACTTGCACACCTCCCAACCCTTTCGATGAAACTTGCACCCCACACTTTTGGAAACATCTTAGGATTATACAAAAGGATTGAGTTAAGTCTCTCCCATGTATAACCCTACAGATTCTTCGTCGCCCGGGTGAATCCATGATGCACAAGTACACTTGCGTGGCCAAGACTTGTGCGCCAACTTCCTTGGTGTGCCTCTCTGTCGTTCAGCTCTCCTCTTCAATATATAAGCCCTCGAACCCCTTTTTAAAGCCTTTTATGGCATGGTTCCTTTTTCGGCTTCTTTATCTAAAAGTAATTCTGTGAGAACCTCTACCAAAACCTCATGACATTCAATATTTATTTCACTATGATTAGTGGTTTCCTCTATATATCCTCATCCATTAAGATGAGAAGATCTTTTTATTTAAAGCATCCTCCTCAAGAGTAAGCCCCAAGTTCCCTTGGTTAGGGCCTCCATCTCAGGAATAATCCCCAATAATAATTCATTTAATTTGGGAATCCTTATCAATAGTTATCCCCATGTTATAAGTCCCCTTTAATTTGGGTATCCTCATTAGGAGTAATCCTCAAGTTAAAACTCCAAATCTCCATAAACTACAAATACCATTATGGACCCTACTCCTGGGCTTTGTTCATGAAGTAAGTCATGGTCTTCATTTACTTGGGCAGTAATACATACGCAATCACCAAATCATTATTATGATTGCATCTTTCATGGAACAATCGCCAGGTTTACTGATACCTCTTGTTTCACATAGTGTGCATGACTCACGTAAGCTTAGAGTATAATAGTAATCACGACATCTCTTTTTGGGTCGTTAACCATTCAAAATCCCCATATTTCTTCACCCTAACTACGTGGACTTTCATATCTTCATTAAAAGTATAGTATGTAAGAAGCCTTTATAAGGTTAAAGCCTATCATTATTTATCATTTTTCTATCCCATATAATGTCAAACTATATCATTCTTATCGAACTATGTGGGTTCTGATTCCTTTTTAACAAGGATATGCAGGTAGCCCATCTGTGGGTATGATCCCAAATTTGAAATAATCCATGTCTTTCTGAAGGACAATAAACTTTAAGTTCCCCACTGAGTGGCTTTAAAACAAATATGGTCTTTATAGTGACCAAGAGATTCCAATATAATGTATTAAAGGATACCATTGACTACGAATATCTAATACATATGGATGATTCTCCACCAATGAAGAACCTCAAATACATATAAAAGATTCTCTAAATCCAATATATATCAATCATTGATTGAAAAATCTAAAGGAAAACTCATTTTCATGATTGGTTAATTAATAAGGATTCATGAACATAACATAAATATATAAGAGAGTGCCAAAGTAGGCAATAATTCCCCCCAAAAGGTGTGATGAGCCTAACCTCCCATCCTCTCGACCAATGAAAATTCTTAAGCCTCATCGGTCCACAACAAATAAGCATCTGCATTTGGAAAGTAGGTCCAAATGGATAGAGAATCATTGGGTGTTTTAGGTTCTACAAATAAACCCGTTAGAAACTGATTGAAATGTTTGAACCTTAAAAAAACAAGGGCATCCCAATTTTCAAATTGAACAATGATTTTATGAATGATTAATTTTATTTTAAGAAATATAAGTAATATGATACAGCCTAATATAGTAAGGTAGATGTCATATTAGAAGTTATATCCCAAATGACGAATATGTCAAGAATAACCACATGTAGTTTTATTAGTGGCTGATAATTAAAATTATAAGGGAACAATTTTTCAAAGTGGGTAGAATTAAAAACCAATAGATTTTAAATGATATATCCATTTAAAACCTTATGTGTTTGATATCATTCTTCACATGCTACATCGAACCACAATGAAATTTTAAATGTTATAGGGAAATTAAAATGTATCTGTACAATTTGAAGGTAAAAATAGAGGTAACAAAAATTTCAAATATATGTATAAATGAAAATAAATGTCATTATTAATACTACTGAATTATGGAAAGTCTAATTTAGTTTCTAACTAACTAATATGACTATTTAATGGATTAAAATGATGCCATACTATATTTCCCATTATTATTTTTATTTTACGATAATATATTTATTGTTTTTAAATTATATTTTTGATATGAAAAATATTTTTAAGAATATTTTTATTTTTATTTGAAAAGAAAGAAAAATAATAATAGTTAATATTTCAAAAACCTTATTTTCCTTTGACAATAGTTTTCATTATAAGTTTATGATTTTATTTAAAAGTCAAATTATTTACATTTTGAATTTCAATTTTCAAAAATAATACTCATTTTTAGATTATTCATTTCAATGTTATAAAAAGATAAATTTTTAATAATTTTATAAAATTCTTGATATTTAGTTAAATTGTAAAAAGAAGAATTTTACCAAAACTGCAATTTTATAGTTTTACTAGAAATAACTATACATTTATAAAACATATTAATTGATAAAACATTTCATAAATAGTAAAACTAAAAATTTTTAAATACTATTTTGAATTTATAAAAGCTATTTTATTAATTTTATGAACATAAGTGATGTTTTTCAATAAAAGAAAAGATTTTTTGTTTTTTTATTCATTAAAATTTATTTTTTAAAATTTAGTTTTGGATTTTTTTTAATACAAATAAATACAATTTATTTTATTATAAATCAAATTATATAATGAGAATCAAATATGATGATAATTTTATCTTACACATAAATTTTAATCACATAAATACACTTGTTCTAGAAATATATTTTTATGTGTTACATGTGGTAATGTATAATGTTTTTTATAAAGATAAAAATTTAATGTGAAACAAAATTTATATTTTGATTCAATAGGTCCAATTAATTTATTAATGTATAATATAATTTTAATAATTAAATATAAATTACCTATGTAAAAATTAGTTACCATGATATAAAAAAAATGGATTAAGTGAAATTTATAAGAGTTAAGAACAAAAAATGTTTAAATCATGTTTGAAACTTCACAGTTGAGGTAGTTTGGACTGTATATCATCCCAAACACATCAAATGGATTTTTTTTGGAGCGATGTGAATTGTGAAATATATCCCTCTTTTATGATGAGTATAATGTTTAACAAAAATCTCAATCTCGCCACTAAAAAATGGACCTCAAACCACCAATTCAATACCACTCAAAAACTTTATTTTCTCCTAAATATATTATATTTTTTACTTCCCATATAATCCTTTTTCATTAATTAAATATTCTAGTAATAAGAGTAGGTCTTAATCCCTCTAGATTTAAGGAGTTATAAAGGGAATGCCAAAGTCATCAACATGAATAATAACTTTACATAATCAATTTTATTTTTTATAATAATTTTTAATGTAATTTTCTCTTAAATACATAATAATATAATTATATTTTGATATTATTTGTTATTATGCATAGGATTAACTATTAACCAAATTTACCCTTTACCTTAAGGAAAACAACAACGAGATTAATACATATGTGAGGAATACCGCCTCCATGATGCATTTTTCCCTTAACAAAATTACACTAATATTAATAATGTTAAATTTAAAAATAAAAATACATATTCATAACATATTAAATATTATTAAATGATGCAACATATGTTAAATTTCGTCCCATTCTCAATAAAATAAAATCATCAAACATACTACGGTGTGGACTACCACCTCCATTGAATGATTAATTTTAAATTTTTATATTCATCACAATATTTCATGGATGGTCATCATAACTGTTTTAAGGAAAAATTTGATTTTTATAAAATTATTAAGGATCAAAAAAGAAAAATTGGACAACCAATCAAGAGTATGTGTAATAAACAACTTGGTGAATTCGACCGTCCAAAAGAGAGTTATAAGAGTAACAAAGAAATTATTTATACTATTTAATAACACTATATAGGTAATATTATTCACTTAATTCTCTTAAATTATTAAAATAACACAATTAAAACAAAAATGGGTTAATTATTCATATATTATAATGATATTTCATGATCATCCATGAATTATGTAATGTTTTTCTTTGAGTTGACCTAACCATCTATTTGTGTTATGATAAAAAATAACATCATAGATGAATATAAGAAGTTAATTAATAATAATATTTTATATAAATAAGTATATAATTATTTAGTATTGATTCTATAGTGGTAACATAAATATAAAACACAGTATTTATGGTACCATCATTTGTTATAAATCACTAAAACATTGTTTTTTCCAATTTCATATAAATGAACAATAAAAAAACATGAAATATATTCAAATAATAAAATTATAATAAATTATAATAAATTATTTCTATAACATTTTATGAAGAGGTAATGATCAACTTTTGTAGGAGAAAGACGAAAATCATTACTATTGCGAAACTAGTTCAAAACGAACAATATTACTGACACCAGATAACGGAAATTGATAATTACTAATAATTATTCATTTAGATAAAAATTTTATATGATCATATATATAAACATAGTTCTAATATATATTAATAATGTAGTAATTTTTTTTACAAAAGAATAATGCACTTCTATTAATGTCTGGAATCAAGATTAGGGTTTATTTTCTCATTTTTTCTCCCCATGAGGCACATTTCTTTTTATATAATATGTTTTTTGGAATGGTGTAGAACATTGTAGTATTTTTCAATAAAAAACCTATATATCCAATCAATATAGGTTATAATATAATCCACAAAAATATGCTAAGGTTATTCTTGATCCCCATGGCTTGGCTACAAGAATATGGGGAATAATAATAACCCAGGGAATGATTTTTCCCAACCAGACAAAACAACCAACATGAATTATTTGTAAATGCCAGATAAAAAATTTAAGGTACATTCATAATGTGTAAAATCAATAAATAACTAGAAAATTTAATCAAAACCCAATTCCATGTCCTATGGGTAACCAAAGTGAAAATGATAATAACCATTGTCTACATGTGCTATGTGAAAAACATCCCATAAGCTCTATACACAAGTCCTTACCATAGATAAATCACATAACCACAACCCCAAATTTGTTTTTTAGCATTAATACATAAAAAACCAAGGTCTATACACATTGAAGGGTGTGAGTGGGGTGTGAGAAAAACAATCCTAATAAGAGTCTATCAGGTATTCCACAGGTATTCTTTATTAAATAATCAAAATATTTGAATTTTAATGTTAAAATAATTCATCATACAAAAATTTATAAAATTAATGAAAAATATAAAACCTACCATTTTCAATAGTTTATAATTAATTTTATAAAAAAATATAAAATCAGTTAAAAGTAATCAATTTAACATTTTCAAAGAATGTATTATAAATCTACATCAACAAAAAGTACAACAGTAAGTACCACTATGATAATAGAGCTCAAGGATAGCTTGGCTCCTCACCCCATATATTAAAAAATTAATAGAACATAACAAACAATACCTCGATATGAAAATCTATGGAGCTTAAGAACACCCTAATGTGAGAACCCCTATAATGCCATATATAATTATCCTTGAAATTATGAAATATGGATAAAATAAAACCCAATATGTGTGAACTTTAGAAGATGTCTTAGAAAAAATTCTCTACAAACCCCCACACATGTACCGCAAAAACTCATGTTTTAAATTTTTCAATTCATTTTAAAAGGAAATTTCATGTTTTATAAATAGAAAAAAATATCACAGAAAAATCAGTTCTTTGAAATTTTATTTTCTTAAACAAGATAACAATGATTGTAATCAATTTTTATTTTATAAATAAAAAGAGAATCTATTTTATTTAAAAAATCCCCATATATTCATTTCAATAAATCATAAATCATACCATTCGGAATTTATAAATTGTTTCTAGTAATGAGAAATCATGTGTAGTTCATAAGAAAAATACTTTAGATGAATCCTTTCACCTCTGATTATTAGTATTCTAAGACATCCATCGGATATAAATACTAAATATTAGGTGGTGTCTACAAATTAAGCTAACCCAATAAAACATAAATCAAATTATAGAAAAATAATATTAATTATCCCAAGGTCAACATAGATGAGAGTCCGGCCACTTACTATGGATATCTAAAATATTTCCACAGCGATAAAACTGAATCTAATTAAATCTACATCTTTTAAATAATAATCTAATTGAATAATCAATATTTCGTCAAAAAACGATATATCTTATTAATGATGCACCGTTCTAATACAGATCCCAAGAGGGCGATGAGATACATAGAAGTAATGAGGGTAATTAAGAATTATTTCCAAATACATTTAAAAATCTATATTTAGCACTGTAAGATCTTCTAAAACCAATCATCTATGAGAATGGATTCTCTAAAATCCAAAGTATGAATCTCCTAGGTTGATAACCTAATCAAATAGAAGATGAATGACTCTAAATGATGTTTTTTATTTAAAATAAAATTCATATAAATTATTTAGTATTGTGTGATTTGGATTTATTGTCTGGAAAACTAGATAACAATTGTGTTCCCCCTTCTTAGCTACTAAAGGATATATATTGTTTAGTTGCTTGGTTTGACAACCTATGTTAATACCATTTTAAATGCCTATATCCCATGTTTCATGATTTTAGATTAAGGTCACATTGATTAGCCAAAACATGTTCCAACAATGCACACATTTTTTGGATTATAAATTATAACAATGAAAAAAAATTGAACTTTCCTTTCTATAACACTATAAAAACATCAAAAGTTCACCCAAAACAACCCATGAAAATCTCAAAAAAACTAATTAAAAAATGATATATGTTCATAAAATTGACTTTGATATGTTAGAATTCACTCCATCACATTACTTAATTTCCCCAAATTCCCTTTCATATAATGGTGATCTAAAAATATAGGAATACAGTTCTCCCTCATCAATAATTCCCACTCCCTCATCATAGGATAACCCATTTTTTATCATCATAACAATCAAAACAATGGAACAGAGCATTAAAATACTACTTCTAGATGAAAATAAACAGTCCATAGTGGTTCCCTAACCAAAGGAAAATATGGTGGATAATAAATCTCTTCATAATTCAATACATGATAATGTTTTGGATGATATTGGTAAACTTGTAGTATGTGGAAAACATCATTAACACAATTTTACTAAGATTGTAATTTCATATCACAATCCACCTTCCCAATCCACATAATGATATTTAGTGGTCCAAATTTAATCATTTCCATCTTACCATACATCCCATGCCAATGGTGATCCAACAAAGGGGATATATTCATGAAAACCTAGTCCTGAATTAAGAATTCAAAAAGGATACCATTTAAGATACACATACGAATTATGTCAAATCCAGGTTATCCCAAATCATTGATGTAAAATATAAATCATATAAAACATATCTTAGTGAACTCATGTTCCACAATTGGATCCTCACCCACCTATGACAAAAAATAGTATATTTTTAATGGAGACCATACAAATCATCACAATGAGACATTATGATAGAGAAAAAGACACTATTTTTATAATGAAACTCATCCATTCTGGATGTGTATCCCAATATCCTCTGAAATATATAACATAATCATATATTGTATCCTCTATAATTTGAATAGCACAATATATGTGGAAATATTTTTCATAACAGGATTTCATACTCAATATAACATTAGACCTCTTATCCTTTAAGGTAACCTTCTTGAAAATTTTAAAAAACATGGGATCCTTGAATAAGATAGTATAAGATGAAACCCTATATGAACTCACAATCACTTACACATATAAGTTTCTCAAATACTTATATTTAGTACATCTAAAATGATAATGAATTGTAATTATTTATTTTATTGGTAAGTCACCCCACAAATAATATTCTTCCCCTAGGGAATCTATGATAATCTAATGATGAAATACTGGAATACCTCATCACATTTCCAAACTCGCATAAGAAGCAGTTAAATTGTAGTAGATGACATAAAATTGGTTAAAAACATATTATATAAATGATTTATTCTGGGCCACTATATCAAGATATATCTTTTTAGTGTTGGGGTGAAAAGAACCTAAGAAACTATTAATACCCTGCAACATGTTCTCTCTAACTGATACCAAGATGACTAACAATGTCCTAAAGTAACTAATTACATAAAAATATAGAGACTATTCAAAAATGGTCTAACATCATGTTAAAATCACATTATTTCCTTTAAATCATCATCAAGTTGATTCAAATGAAAATTCTACTGAATGAGAGATGTAATCGATTGATATTTGGAAAAAATAATACATATCTCGTCCTCTCTCACCTTTAAGTGAATATAAAAAAGAATCTCATGAGATTCTATTCCTCCTCACATTCCACAATGGTATGAGAGGGAAAATTTTAGCTAAGGTCATATAATGAAATTTTCTCATTTACAAAGATGCATGTGGCATCAATTTCAAACATCTCCAGGTGCTCCACCCATCACCTATTCCTATGTTTCATGTCTTTCTATGAGAAGATGTGGCCTGAAGTCTTATGATTAGAATTTATTATGAATATAACCCTAATAATATAGTGTTTCCAACACTCGATATCATGTATAAATATAACGATATTAAGATCATGAGTGGGATTGTTATTTTAGTGTTTTAAAATATTAAAATAGAGTTATACCACCACATGATATCCATACATGAGAACATTATGAAAACCTATATATTTAATACACATTAATTCATGATTAGTTGCATAAATATACAATTAATGAAAACCCAAAAAATCATGAGTCACAACGTCTCTAGGTAATTTTAAACATGTCATAATAAATTTAAAAAACATATAACAACATTATTTAAAAACTCTATAACATGAACATAGATTCCATGAATCTTCTAAAACATCATAGGAAAACCTAGGGATGTACACAAGAATGATATGATCTATAAATATTCATAATATTATAATTAATTCACAATAAGTTGAATGTAATAAATGTGATTTAATATGAATATTAGTGAGAAATAAGAGGTATGAGAATCATAATATTTAAAATTAGGAATGGAATCCCATAAATAATGTATCATGAGACTAAAAAATAATATATTAATGGGAGGGATATATAATTTTAAACCAACCAATCATATTCATAAGTGTGTCACATAGACCATAGAAGATAAGCATAAACTTCTAAATTTTTATTCAATTTTTAAGGAGTGTGAGATACATAAATGGAAGTCCCCAATAAATAAAGGACATATACATATAGGTTAATACCCTTCAGTTAAACTAGGTGTGGGAATTCACTATATAACAGTTTGGCATGAAAAATCATAAGATTATTTTGGAAGAATAACATAAATACATAATGATCCATATTATTGATTAATTAGAATCAAAAGGGTCACTATTAAATTGGATATAATAAGTGTAAAAATAAATATCTATAAGAACATATCCCAATATGTTAAATTGAAAAATAAATATTGGCCGGAGCTTCTTGAGAGATTGGGGAAACTTGAGGTTGATATATAGAGGGTAGGGAATGTTAAATTCATTCCAAATGATTATATAATGATTAAGAATGGTAATTTGGTTAAGGCTTATTGAAAAATATATGCGAATTATTTATTAATTTTAAATATAGTATTTGGAATTTTATGGATTAAGTAATCAAAACCAAAAATCATTCATTGGTTTTGGCCCATTATTTATACCGTATATAAATTATTTTAATTATTTTATAAGGTTAAGAACAAATATCCTTAATTTTATAACCTTAATGATGTTAAAGTGAGTCATATTTATAAATAATAAATTTTGTAACATTAAAAATATAATATTCATTTTGGTGGATTCATTAGGGCATTATAAAATTAATCAAATAACATCAAAAGAACATTTTTAAAGGGAAATCATAATTTTGGTGTTGGATACCCATAATGGAATATATTATATAAAATTGGTTTCATTATGATCACATAATAAATACTGTATTTTCAAAAAACATATACTTTTTACCAAATAAATTGACTATCATAGATAACAATGAAAATTCACCCTTAGATGATTTTGAAAAGCTGATTTCAAAAATAATATATTATTTTTATAAAATTTGGGAACCAATATAAATATATAAAAATAATTAATATGTTAAGGAAAACAATGAAGACCATCAAAATAGTGGATCTAGACTCATCACCTATTTTTCATTATGGATTAAGACACTTTCATCCCTTAGTGGATCGAGACTAACTTTCATCCCATAGTAAGTCAATCCCATTGAATTATTTCCCATTTTTATCTCATAAGATGTTTTCATTTAACAAATTAATTAGAGGATGATATTGGTCCCACCCATCTCATAATAATAATTGTACATATTTGTGACACAATATCATAAAACATTAATCACATCATCATATAATAAATCATGTAAAGAAAATTTATTTCATAAAATTTTCTCCCATTAACCATCTCATAATCCATAAAAATTAAATATGATTCATAAAAATTTAAATAAAATTGGCATTACACATCTAAATAAATAATAAGGATTGTATCATTCAATATTATACTTTGTAAATCATAACTAACATCAAATGATGATATCATAGATAGAAGTTGATTTTGAATGATCACATGGAAAATTTATTGAGGAAAATATCTATTCAACTTTAAAACTCTTTAATGAATATAATAAATATTAAATTGTTTTTAAAAAACTAATTGGTAATAAAATTTCTAACCTATAATGGATTATTTAAATCATTAAGTGTTTATGATGGATAAAATTTTCATACATGTTACAAAATATCACATTAATATTTTCTATTAAATCCAAACTTGTATTGTTTTGAATACAATATGAAGATTCCCAGTAAAAATATTGTAAAAAAATAAAACACTTGAATAAAATATTTATCATATAATTTTAATAATGATTAAATATTTTTGAAATCATTTTTGGAAAACATGGATATGGAAGAAAAATTATTTTTCGTCCAAAAACAAAAAAAAGATGATTTTTATTAAAAATAATATATTGAACATATGAGTACATTAAGAGGGAAAAATTATTGGAAAACCTGTACTCTAACTAAATAATCATCATATAATAAAATAATTATTTTCTTGATAGATGAATCTGATTATTTCTTCATTGGAAGCATAAACATAAACAATATCGATAAATGTTTAGATTATATCATAAAACCCTTACAACTTTGGAAACATTGAATCAAAAGCCCCATGAAAGAATATCATCAAGGGAAAAATAAATTATCATAATAATTAATAAAATCATGATATTTAGTTTAAGAATGGTTCTATATACACCTCATTAAATAATATTTATTCTTAATACAATATATGTATCAAAGAAAGAAAATTGGGACCAAAAACCATTAACCTAGTTCCACATTCCTTGAATGTGACCTATCCTCGAGAATAATACATATAAATTTACTATAAATCTATTATTATAGAATAATATATATATATATTATCATATATGATTTATTATACCCTTTTATTAATCGTTTAACAATAATTACATGTCAAAATTATGTTTTTAGCAATAACTACTTGATATTTAATAGATATTTTGGTTTGGTATATTTGGTAATTTTACCTTGATCATGGTTATATCATTAATATAATTTTAAACATGATATAAATATCATATTAGTTAATTAAATTTATTTTTATTAATCTATTTATTTTAGATATTTAAATTGAATAACAGTATTTATTAATACAATAGGTCATACATAGGCATGAATGTTGTTATGATTTTCTCAATGGATGGATTAGAAGGAAGTTAAATAATAATTATTTCTCCAGAATAATTATGATTATATATATAACTAATATTCAATAAATTTTCACCTTATTAACATTTATGTAAAATGTATGTTATAAATGAATCACTTTGCTTCACAAGATTGTAGTCTGCCATACAAATGATCAACATTATCGTATCCCCAACCGAATGGAAAATAATATATATATATATGGTAATATATTTAAAAACAATTTTGTAAAAAATATATATATATATATATATATATATTATCAATCAACCAACCCAATTGTGAGAGGTTTTCATGTAATATGTGTCACATCGGTTTGTGATGTTGTAGTTCTCCGTACACAAATGTTACATCATCGTATCACATTTTCGGGAAGAGAAGATGGATGAATTTCATTAAAATTTTAAAATCATATATCTTTATATGTATGATAATAATTTTATTATATTATCATGGTTTAACAATATTCTAATGATGTGGAGGAATAAATAAGACAAAAATGGACATTGAAACGTTACGTATTCTTCGGGTAACCTCCTTATATTGGCACCAAAATCCTTCTAATGCTGGATTTATGATAAAAATAATGTTTATACGATGATTAGATAGAATTAATTATTTTATTTTGGAAGTTATGTTTTGAAAAAAAAAATTATGTATGTTTGAAGATGTGAGGATATGGGTGTCCTTTTTAAAGATTTGGGGAGGGCACACTGGGAATTTTTTAATATAAAAAGGTGTAAAAACATTTTTATGAAAAAAAATCTTCAAAAAAAATATTAATAATAGAAGAGATATGGTAAAAATATTCCATAAAATGGTATGTTAAAAAATTTATAGGTAATTTTATTTCTTATCATTTTTTGTTTAATCCTTATTAAACCCATTTCCATGTTAAATTTGATAATTGATTTCACTACTATTACATTTAACCATGGTTAGAAACTAAGATGATGCTTTTGTAGAATTTAAATTTTGATGATTTAAAATATGAAATATATTTTTTAAAATTCAATTACTATAATTTAATGTTATTAATTTAACATTAAACCAAATGATATGATGAGAAATTTATTTTTTAAAGAAAAAACTTATCTTAATTATAGAATGTTTCATCATCGAAATTAAATATGGAATTAATTACAATGATCTAAATTTGATTAAAAATGTATAATTGATCTATGTTTACTTTTAATTTATTATTTATATAAGATTTATTTTTTGAAAATATATAAATTATTGAGTAATTATTTATATAAAATGGGGTTTTTTTTCTCCATTCGTAGAAAATTTTATATTTTCCTTAAATTATCAAAAAATAAGTCCTGGTTAATTTTAAAATATATATTTAATAAAAAAAATTTATTTTTTATTATATATTATATAATGTGCTATAAATTAATTTTACTATTTGTTCAAAAAAATATAATAAAAATAATTTTTGAGAAAATTTTATTTTGAAAATAAATATTGACTATTAGAAATATTCTTTTCAATTTATCAATATGTTTTTATAATATAAAACTAGTATACATAATATTTTAAAAGTATTAATTATTATTTATTGTACAAGCCTAATGGATTATTTATAAGATTTGTTTGTAAATATTTATATTAAAAATATATCATGTTTTGTTAATACATGGTGTTGCATATAATGTAAGATAACATAAGGGTTGTGTATAACACAATATATCAGAGAAATTTAATTTATTTGAAATAATAATAATTTATAAAAACTCACGGTGTTATATTCTCATCCCCTTAAAATGAATCTATGTCTTAATATTCATCAATCTTATAATTAAATGAGGACACTTCTACCTCTTTATTTTCTTAGGATCTCACGTAGCTTCCTCAAACTAGTGGCTAGAATACGAAATGTTAACCAAGGGAGTGGTCTTAATTAAAAAAACATTAACTATTGGATCCAAAATATCAGTTGAATATTCCTAATATCCAATATCCATCACAATTGGTATGAACACTGATTTTATTACATATGAAGGATCCTGTATGTATTTTATCATGATATATACATAGAAGACATCATTAACTTGAGAGAACTTTGGTGTTAGCACGAAATGATAAGATATTATGCAGACATAATCAAGAAGCATAAAAGAACTGATGTAACGATGTTTTAACTTCCACTTATTTATTAACGTTATTATATTTATCCATATATATATTTATAAAAATAAGTTGTCACCAACTCAAAATGTAGATCTTTTTAATGATTTCCTGCAGAACATTTATTCTGAATTTGAAATGCATGGATGTGTTACTGAATGACTCTAACGTTCCATTCAATTTCAATATCTTGATTTGGACCTAATAGATTTCCTTCTCCAACATAATTCCATCACCTTGTAGTTATACACTTCATTACATAGAGGGATTCAAAAGGATCCATTTGATTGCCATAGATAAATATATTGTTATAAGAACACTCATGTTGAAGAATGTTTTGATCACAAAACCCATTTAAACATATAAAATATGATGAAATAATATCATATACTATTTCAATTTTTCTATCAAATAATCCATATTTCTGAGGTTCATATGAATTACTGAAACTTATCACTATATCAAAATCCTATTGAAGACATTTCCAAGACATCGAGGAAAAACTAATATCTTGATAAAATATAGAAGAATGTATTACTCTATGAAATATTATAACATCAGTAATGTATATTATGAAAATTTGATCATGATATAATTATTCTATAATAAAAATCATATTTGATGAATTTATATTGGGATTTACAACAACCTTAATATCATTATTCCGTTTAGATGTTTTGGGTTGTTTAAAATCAAAGTCCATTTTGATATTTTCCAATTTCAATTCTGGTAAGGGTAATTGTTGTAACATCCAATTATAGTTTTTTCACCCAACCATACCATTCTGAAATACCAAAAACAAATATAAAAACTATACCTTACATCTCTTCATACTATGAATCTATAGATTCTCATTCAAGTCTCAATAGATCTTTTCACTCTAAAGATAATTTGATAGTGAAGAACTATAAGAATCCTCTAAAATCTCTTTCTTAAAACTATAAATGGATGGAACACATACAAAGTTCTGGAATCCTATCATTCTATCAAGATAAAGGCTAAATTCAGGAGCATTTCCCACTATTTATTTTTTACTTCCACATATTCATTCTCTGCATTTTTAATAATTTTATGGATAGATGGTTGAACACTCATTGGAGAAATATACAATCTTTCTCCCTCAATTAATAACTCTATATTATTCCGTTGAAAATATAAAAATGTTAGATCTTATTTTATCTTAATCATGGATAATATTGAATGGTCTTTTCATATAAAATAATCAACCACCTTGTTCAACATCCCATGTTATCAATGTATTGGAATTTAATAGTCATTGATCAACTCCAAAAAAACTCTCTGGAGCATATTCATCTCCTTCCTTGTGACTAAATATTTTAAACATTTTTTATTAGTATATATCTCACCTTTATTTAAGAATATAATGCCTCCATATATTTAATGAAAAATTACCATAAATATCTCCAAATCAATTGTAAGGTAATTTTTTAAATAACCTTTAATTATGGTGATGTATACTATATTTCCATATCATTCTGGATAAGAAAACATTGAAATCCATTTCCAGGTGTGTCAATATAGATAACAAATCCTTATCAACAACAAGTTAGAGTGAGGATATAAATACTTGAAAATCCTATCAACATCTCCTTGATAATATCCTCACATTCATCTATTTAAACGAACATGAATCCTTTAGGAGTTAACAAAGTGAGTAGGCTAGAATACCATTAAAATTTCTCCAAAAATGATTTCATAATATCCCACAAATCCAAGAAATATATGGATCAATGTCAACATTATTGGTCTGGTCCATCATTGTTTAGAATTTATCGTTGAAGGATACACCTATATACCTTCACATGATATTATATATCCCAGTAATTAATCTTTTTGAATCCAAAAATAACACTTGGTAAATTTTTCATAAAATTTTTCTTTATTTGGGTACACAAAAATGTCTCTAAATATTATTCACTCACATTATTTATATGTGAATATATAAAAATTTCATCGATAAATAATACCAAAAAAATGATCAATGTGATATATAAAGAATCTATTCATTAAATCAGAGACCATAGTAGGATAATTGTAAAGAAAAAATGAAATAACTATAAATTAATAGTATCCATGTCTTGCATAGAATGTTTTATTAGGTATAAATTTACTTTTAAACATCAATTTATAGTATATAGATCAAAGATAAATCTTGTAAAATTATTTACATCATTGTAATTGATCAAAAAATTATCAATACAGGGTAGAGGATACATGTTCTTGATAATGATCAAGTTACATTCTCAATAATCATTAAAAATATTCAATTAACTATATTTATTTTTTAACAACGAGAATAGGTACACCCAAGGTGATTCACTAGGGTGTATAAAAACCTTATCAAGATTCACCTATAGTTTATTATTATTATTTTTCTACTCAATTGGTTATATTATATATGGTGTCTTCAAAATAGGTCAAAACACTAGGTACATGTACTATTGAGAAATTATCATTATTAATTTGAGGAAGACTGTGAAATTAATTTTTTAATACTTCAAAAAACTCCAAAATAGTATGCATATCACCGATTTTGAGTTTCTCCCCAACCATATTAGATAAATATCCTTCATGGATTGGAATAAATACCAACATGGTTGAAGTAATCCCAATTGGATGACTATACTCATCCACTTAATGATATATGAGTATGGGTTAATTTGGAATAAGAAATGTGACTTCCATTCCTGGGTAATTAATATGGGATCTATATAATGAAATAATATCCACACCTATAAGCACATAAATTTGAAATTAATAGATACATATAATATTTGAAGGAATCACATTCCCAAAATCGTTAGTTGGAGAAGAACTATAGACTTGTGGTAAAACCATCATACCAGTAGAAGTTTTCAGAACATTCTGAATGACTAATCATTGATATGGAAGTTCAATACCCTTATTAAATTCACCATATATGAAATATTTGATATATCAAAATTTAAATAAGACATTTTCTATTCTATAGTTGGTGATAAGTTAATCGTTCACCATCCCATTCTTATAATACACATCACATGTAACGAATGCATGTGAAATTACAAAATATTTGGGATTATGATACTGTTGATGTTGATTATAAAATACATTAAAATTCAAGAATTGGTATGCATAATTTCTACACTCCATTCATTTGATGCATTTATGTCTGGGTAGTGCATTAGTTATTGTCTTATTATACTGTATTGTATTAATAGGACCACTAATCACCTTTTTTACTTTAAATTCATTTATGAACCGCTATATAAATTTAAAGAACCACACATTTTAATTCATTAAATTATTTTTATGCTTTTTCCCAAGTTTTTTTCATGTAGGGGGATGTAATTTCTTTCCACCATGTGATTTATTTGAGTTTTCAGGAGAATCAGCCATCATGTTCATATAAAAGAATAGTAATGGTGGTAATAACAAATTTTTATTTATACCATGAGTGATCAATGCATTATTTATTTATATATACTAATTTATACTAAACACAATTCTTTTAAAATTCATGGTATTAAGGAACCAAAGAATCGATAAATTGTTATTTCTGGACTGGAGATTAAACGAGAAGCATACCTTAAATGCCATAAAAATTTATATTTATTAGTTTCAAAAAATTAATTATCCTTCTTCTTAATCTCAAGGAATTCATTCTCTATCCTTATAAATATAATACGATGGAAGTAATTATTGTAAAATATTCTCCTAAACTAATCCCATTTCAGGGAGTATATTTCATTCTCTCGAATTTGATTATTAATAAGATTCCACTATTTAACTCTTTATTCTTCTAAATAAAAATAAAATGAGACAAATTTTTCATGTTATGACCACTGAAGAACATAAAATATATTCTCAATGGTCATCATTTATTACTTAGCTACTAGAAGATCAGAATAACTGAAAATATTAGTTGGATGTTTTATCATTATTTATTCAAATGAATGTTGATACCTACTTTCATAATTTGTAAACTCGCCAGTGTTCATGTCTTGATAATGTTTTGTGAGCATATAAATTATATTTTTCATAATTTTCCCCATAAAATATGTTTTCTCAGGTGTAAAATCATAGTATTTTCCATCACATTCATCATTAACATAGTTTATTTTGTTTCTAACCATGATAGAGACCAAAAATAATAGTGTCAGATAAAAAAATCATAAAGTAAAACCACATAATCTTATAAAACCATTTATATAATGTATAAATAATGATACCATACATTTAATATATGACACAATATGTTTCATCTTTATGGTCCATGGTCATCATATATTCAAATATTTATAATATTTTATAAAGAAAATGTAGATTAACTAAAAACTATCCACCACGTATGTCATACCGGCTGCAAAGTAAGGACTATTTTCATGTATTGGGAAAAGCTTGATTCAAGAAAAAGGAATCCTTTTTCATAATTTTTACCCCAATTTACATTTTTTTCTCAAACCATGTTCACTTATGTAACCAAAAAGGGGATTAATACTATTAAAACCACATAATATATTTATTACTATAAATTTATGGTTTTATCCTATAACTATACTTATCACCATGGTTTTCAACAATGTATCTCAAAATATAATATCCAAATAATGACTATTCCTTTATATAATTCAAACCATAATAATAAATTATTTAGGTAAATTAATATCATAATATGTTAGAGGAATATTCAAAAATAAAATAAAAATACATGCGTGGGGGCCATAATAGTTTAGTATCATTGGAGATTAGAAAGAAAATATTCATTATTTCAGAAAAAATCATCAAACTCTTGATCAAATGTATTTTCACTTAGTAATCATATAAATAACATTCTACTGAAAACATTATTTATATCCTATGGAATGAAACAAATGAAATGGTGAGATCAAGTTATTATTAAGTTTAAACATTACAGATTTGAATATATGATCATATGAAAGAATAATATAAAACTAATGTAATTGTATCATGAACATAACTTATAATTTTTACACCTTACATGTCATTTTTCATAAACATGATTAAGGTCGTAAAACATTATAATTTAAAGAACATGGTCTATAAGTTTAATAAATAAACATAACATATTCATAAACTATAAACTAATGTCATAAATGTGTGGCACCATCATAAATATAGGAAATAATTTCATATTCCAATTTTTATTACCCATTACATCAACATAGTTGATCATAGTTCATTTCTTGTTTCCCATTTTGGATGAGGATGCATGTGTTTCCCATAATGGATTAGGACTCAAATATTTTTTCTACATGATCATGCATTTCAAGTTGTTTCTAAATTTCATCACATGATATATACATATTTACCCAATTAATTGAATTAAAATTTAGTTTAAACCGATATCATAATTAAAACCATACTTATGTGTTCTATAATATAATTAAACATTCAACATTTCCGAAAATCATATGTAGTGAAAATTAGACATTTTTTTAAACATTTATTCAATTTACCATATAATATCCCAAAAAAAATAAATGGGTATCATAAAAATTTGATAAACATAAACTATAACCATCAAGATTAAGAATTAGAATTATTTCATTAAATATTATCCCTAGTAAGGTATAAGTAAAATTAAAGGATGTTATCATAGATAGAATAAAAATTTTTAAATATCACTCTAAAAATTTTATCTAGAAAATATCATTTCAACTTTGAAAATAAATATTGAAACATATAGTGGAATACAAAAAACATTTAGTGTTCATGAGGAACATAAATTTCATACATGTTAAAAAAAGATCAATTCCACATTTTGGTTAAAATACATGCAGGAATTGTTTTGAAAACAAAATGATGGTTATATTAATGAAATTTTATAATATATAATGGGTAATAATATCATTAAAATATTCTTAGGATAATGATAATATAAAAATGAAAATAATTTTAGAAAACATGTATTTGGAAGAAAAATTTGTTGTCGACTGAAGATAGAAATAAATATGATTTTTCTTAAATTCGTTTTTTCAACTATTGATTACATAAAGAGATGAAAATGAAGGGAAAAAATTATTATAATAATGTAAATGTATGAGTATAAAACTCATGAGTTTCTTGATATATTTATCATAATATTTCCTTGTTGTAAGCATAAATATAAAAAATCTTGATAAACCGTGTTATTCTATCACAAAACCCTTACTATATTTGTAAAAATGAATCATAATTCCTATGAAAAATTTAAACAAAATAATAATCATGATAAATAAAAAATTATTGATATTAAATTTAAAATTTCATGTTTATACAACTCAAAATATAACACTAGTTCACATTACAACATATTCCTCAAGGAAGGAAAACTTAGACAAAAATACATAACCTCGACTTCCTATTTCTCTAAAAGTGATCTTTTCCCATGTATAATAAATTTAAATTTATTATGAATCTATTAGTGGGCCAAAATAATTTAAATCATATCATTTATTATTTATATATACCCTTTATTACCCGAAAATTAAAAATTCCTTGTTAAAATTCCATTTTGGGAAATAACTACTTTGCTTTCACATTTATTTTGGTTTTGAATTTAAAGTAATTTTTCATTGATAAGGGATCAATGGTATAAATAAGTCTAACCCTGATATAAATATGGTATTTAAATATATATTACATGTATTTATATTACAAAATTAAAATTATAAATAGAAAATGAATTACATTGATCATAAAGATAGTACGTCGAATGTATGCATGAAAATTATTTCCATTTTCATGATTGATATAATGAAATTAAAGAAAATTATATTTTATTCTCTAGTGTAATTATTATTTAGAATATTTCAGATATATTTAGTTAATTTATTCCTTATCACCTTCCATGTTAAACTTAAGAGATAAATAAATCGCATCGCTTTGTGAGGTGCTAGTCCACCATAGAGACGATCACTATTATTGTATCTCCCTAAAAGTGGAAAAGAAAAAAAAGGTAGATGTTATAATATATATATATATATATATATATATTAAAAAATAATATATATTAGATATATCAATCAAAATACCCATCCACGAAGTTGTTAATAGAAAAAAATCCACGTCAATTCGTGAGGTAGTAGTTCGTCGTACAAATGATCGACGTTATCACTTCCCATTGGAGGGAATGGGATACAGTTGAAGGTAATTAAAATATTATAATAAAAAATCATGATATGAAATATAATGATGATATTATATTTTTATTATTTAAAAATATTTGAATCATGTGGAAGAAGAAATAAAATAAAAACGACCATTGAAAAACATTACCTCTTCTTCGGGTAACCTCCATTGGTTTCACCAAAAGACTTCTTCTGTTGGATTTATTATCCACATAAGGCTACATGTATGATATTATTGAGTTATGGAATGTCTTTTTATTTTTATTGGAAGACTTAATGGTTTTTTTATGTTTTAAAAGGTATGGAGAGTAGTGCACTTTTATAAGTGGGGGAGAGGACACAATTCGAATTTATGCAAAGAAACTGGTTTTACCATATTTTATAATTTAAAAGGATAAAAAAATAAAAAAAATTATCTATTAATATATATATATATAAGTTCATATTTTCTCTTGAAAATTCACGTTTTACAGTTTCTATCCCATTTTACTCTATATCATTTTAGTTTAATCCACAATAAACTCATTTTTACCATAACTACAGTAATTTATTTTTACTGATTTTACAAATAACAATAGGGAAAATATTATATGAACATCTTATAAAATATAAATTATGATCATTATAAATATGTGATCTATTTTTCCAAATAAAAATCCCATAAGCGGTAAAATTTAATTGAAAATTAAACCTGCAAACGCGATGAGAATGTGGTTTTCCAAAGAGAACTTTTTCATTACTATTGAATGTTCTAATATCCAAATTCTGTATAGAATTGATTTGAATGACCAAAATTGGTTTTAAAACATATAATTGAACTAATTTTACATTTAAATATTTCTTAAAATAATATATATGTTTTTAAACACTGTAAATGAAAAAATAATTATTATTAAAAACCAATATTTTTCACTCTTCCGGGAATGCATTATCATTTCAATAACAGTCTCGAAAATTATCTCTAAAATAATTTTTAAATTTATATTTCATAATATATTTTAAAATTTTAATTAAATTTTATAAAATTAGTAAAAATTAATATCATTATTTGATAAAAAAATGAAATAAACTAATTTTCTGAGAAAATGGTCATTTCCAGTCATATAAAGTATTTTATTAAAATTAATATCTTATAATAATTATGATTTCTTTATATGAATATATTATACTTAATATTTAAAAATTATTATTTATATTCCCACAACGATGTATAATGGATTTGTTATAATTGTCGAGTTTATACAATGATAATAATAATATATCACATTTTGATAACACTCTATGATGCTTGTGACATTTGATAAGCTTTTTTGTGTGTATAATTAAACATATCAACGAAATTTACATTATTCAAAAATAATAAATCATAAAATCTCATGGTGTTATAGTTCGGTTTTTTTATCTTAATAATAGTGAACTTTTTCCACATATGGTTACTCTCAAGATTCATTTGTTGAATCACGGATTGGGCTTGGTCATGGTTAAAGCCCAGTGACTCTATCTCACTCAAAAAAAATGATAAATAAGACACATACAGTATAATAGTGTTGGTTGAGGCCATATAT
Organism: Viscum album; assembly: GCA_963277665.1. Classification (NCBI taxonomy): domain Eukaryota; kingdom Viridiplantae; phylum Streptophyta; class Magnoliopsida; order Santalales; family Viscaceae; genus Viscum; species Viscum album. The sequence goes on from OY728153.1 coordinate 1,746,199,630, forward strand.
CCTTCATTATATGTCAATTTTAATTTATTATAACCCATAATATATACTCACAGTATGATTACTATATAAAGGTAATACAATCCATAGTTAGGATGCTTAATGGAACCACCTCAATATTTAGTACATCTGATTATTCTTTTATGTACTCTATCAAGTGGGATACCAAGAACACATCATGTAATGGAGATATGTTAAGTTGTAGTGATTGTAAACAAGATATAGATTTTATGAGAATATGGTTCTCAATTGTGCTGATATATCTTTGACTATGAATACCCTTCCTTCTAAACCATAGAAATTTCATCTATATGGACTTAAAAATAAACACTTTAACCATAACCACAAACTCTATGTATCATAGATTATTATATTCATAACTTTTTATAGACCTTTTGTGGATTTTACAAGTCTTTAAATGTTTTTGAAAATTATCTATCATCTCTAGGACAAGATATGGTCTCATCAGCTTCCGATCTCCAACATCATGCAATCATGTCAAAATCTTGAAAATATTTCCATAAAGTGTATTGAAAGGTCTCATTTTTATGATTTAATGGAATATAATGTTATATTTGAACTCCACCAGGGAAAGTTGGTCGTCCCAAAATCCTTGGAAATCCATGAAACATGATCATAGCACATACTCTAGATTTTGAAGGGTTCTTTCAGAATAACCATCCTTCTATGGGAGATAAGATGTATAGAATCTTAGTTTGGCGTCCTATATTTTCAAAATTCCTCTAGAAACCCTCTAGGTAAACCCTAAATCATGATAAGATACAATGGAGTGCACTCCATGTTGCCTTACCACTTTTATTATATATATCATTATGAGTTGGTTTAGAGAGATATCTTCTGTGAAAGATGTGAAATGTGTCGATATTTTATGGTGATCTACTACCACCTAGATGTATTTATTTCCTTTATGTGTCTTGGAGAGTCCTAGAATGTAATCCTTTATTATTATTATCCATTTCCACAATTGTATGATAAATTATTTCATCATTCTTTTATAATTATGTCATTTTGACTTGACTTTTTAGAATATCAAGCTTTGAGATACAAACATTGCAATAAACTTATTTATATTATCCCACTATAAGTTTGGTTTTAGATCTATATACATCTTATTTCTTCTTTAATAAATAAAACAGTATGAGTTTTTCCTATCATCCAGAAGTTTCATCTTCAATTTTGGTTTTTATGGGACATATATCTAGGTTCTAAACCCTATAACTCCATATTTAGAAAATATTTACTCCTAAATGATTGATATATTTTTATATAAAACATCACAATATTTTGTGAACTCAGTTATCCTCTCATGAATGTATTATTGAGAAGTTATTTTGGTAAGGTATGATAAATATCATCTCTAACCTCCATCATTGGTCAATATTGAGAAGCGTTGTTTGATTATATACTAATGGATCTTATGATATTCATATATGTTTAAATTCTACTCATATAGATAATGTTACTTAATCCTGAACATGAATATTAAAGTAGGTAATTATAGTTCATGTATTGTGTAGCTATCCTCATGGATCATTAATTAGAAGTGGGAATACATTATCTTTTTTTAATTTCATGAGTATAAAACCCAATTCCTTTTTCTAAGCTTCATTTAATTTCACAAATACTTACCCACAGGTTGGTAATGTGAAAAAAGATGTAGTGATTAACCTTTTATTCATCCCATAAATAGTATTTTTTACTTTCATTTATCTAATTAAACATAACACCATTCAACATAATATATGAGAGTGGGCTTGAAAATCCTGCGAAACTTTCCCACAAATAGATGTTAATACATAGTTAATCTAAGGGAACAATGGTTTTCTATAATGGATATTAGTCACTACAATCATTTAATGGAATATATTTTTTTAGGATCCTAATATATCCCTTTTCTAATCAAAACACTCTATAAGAAGGTACATTTCTTAATATGAAACTCAAATTTACTATACTTAAATATAAACTTTTTCTTTCAGAAATTATTTAGTACTGAAAGAAAATGTTCCTCGACCATGGATAACAATCGGGATCTACATATCTAGTAAAATAAACTATCTATAAATTGAAAAATAAACTTTATATTTCAGAAAAAAAATTATTGCAAGATAATCAATGATGTGGTGAAATTTTTCACCATTATTTTTAATGAAAAATGTAACGTCCCGGTTCCGGAAGTCACCGAGAGGTGCCTCATAACTGGTTGGTCACATGGATTCAAGCACATTTCCCCTAATGACGGAGGCTGCCGACTAGCATTGAGATTCGTGGGTGTGATAGTGGGGAAACTATGCCCTCATTGGCAGAGTAACACAACAGAAGTAAAAAAAGGCAAAAACAGAAGCATTAATAATCCATACAAGAATAAACCGTGGAAGACTGGAAATAATAAACTGGAGCACATATATATATATAAATGATGATTGTTACATATGTCTTGGAAAGCAGCCAAACAAATCACAATGCAGGAATACAAAACACTACTAAGACAAAGTATAAAAGAAAACAGATAAATTGCTCCTCAACATCACAAGCCTTAGATTGGTCCCATGCTCTCCAGCACCGCAGCAATTCATGTACCTAATGTAGAAGGTTGTTTTCCCTTATCAATACCTACAACAACATAATCTGTTTGGGCTAAAAATTCATAGCCCAAATAATTTTTGAGACTGAATCTCAGTAGGCGAGCACCACATGATCTATGCCTAACAGTCAGTGAGTATAACACAGGTAATAAACAAAGAAAGTAGTAATCAAGGATGTACTCAATAGTAACCAATCATATAGTTTCAATGCAATCAGTTCCATATATCAACTACAAAAAAACAGGCAGGCAACCCTCTAGGTAGTTCCCTCATCCTAAACCCACTAGTTCAACCAAAACCAGGATACTATAAAGGTTCTCTACGCAAGACCTCTCAGTAAATTCCCCATATAGTCCCAACCATTAAAGACCCTCTGAGGAAGCTCACACGGTCAATTCCCCATATAGTCAAAAGTGATAAATTCTCTTTGAGTAGTCCCACAAGGTCAATTCCCCTTACATCCTACTACACCAGGTTGTCATGGCCCTGTGTAAGTAAAACTATCCTAGCATCACAATATAGAAAATATAATCCTTAGGGATTACATGGTTAAATATTCTACAACATTTCAATCATTTTGGTTAAAATAATCACTCTATCATACAATACTAGGTATGGGAATCATCAAGAAAGCCTAACGACAAAACAGGACCAAATGGACATAAAAATAAAATGCATTGGAAAACACATCCAAAGCATAGAAAACAACCCTATTAACATCCAAATCGCCTCTATTTAAGCATACCAACAAAGCAGGATATCAACAGGGTTGAAATGGTAAACATGCAATTCCCCTTTCAAGGTTATTGGAGAAAATTGCACATATAACTCAAATACATTCAATGGAAAGGCACAAACCACCTACCTTGGCATTGGGATATCGATATACATGAGTCTTAGGGCTTGAATCACCGTATAACGTTGAAGATATACAAAAATTCCTAAAACGCTCATTAAAGGATAACTAAAGAAGGATGAGAAATTTGGAAACAATGGTCAAGAAGAAGAGAGAGATTACAGAGGTGATCCCAATGAAATCGATGAAGGTCAAATCAGAGATCGAATGCTCAGTCAGGGGTCGGAGAAGATTTTCAGCCATTCGGTTCTCTCTTGGATGAACAAGGTCAAGATGTAGGGAATTATGTAGGCCAGACACGACCCCAGTGTGTTTTATTAAAAAAAGAAAGTACATGATGTGTAGTTTATAAGTACACAGTGTGTGATTTCCATCACCAGCACCACATTAAGAGGTATCCAGGTTACCACTGATGGCCGTGTGCATGGATATTACACGACCGTCACTCGGATACCTATGTTAACCAAATGCACGCCATGTACTCATAAAGTACACAGTGTGTACTTCTAAAATTTCAAAAAACGCATCTTTTTCACAAAAACAATAGAAAAAGAATAACATACCTAAAATGACGATTTGGGTTCTTACAAACCTCCCCCATAATGAAATTTTCCCAAAATTTTCCTAGTAAGGCGCCGTATAAGAAAAAACCTTGAATAGGTCTGGCCATTATGATCATACATCTGCCTCCCTCTCCCACGTCTTGTCATGTACTCGCCCATGCTTCCATAGCACTCATAATAGAGGAATAGACTAGAAACGGAGAACCTTCGGGAATCAATCGACTATCCAGAAAGGATTCTCCTCAAAAGATGCATCAAATTTCAACTCCAACTCCTTAGGTTGGTATACATGAGACGGGTCTGAGAAGTAATGTCAATGCTGAGAAATGTGGAAGATGTCGTGCATAGCCTGATACCTCTGATGAAACTACAACCGATATGCAACTAGGAAAACTCTCTCAAACACCTCAAGTAGTCCGACATTCCTCAGCGAAAGCTTACCCTATCTCATTATCCTCTTTTACCCCAGCCTCGGTGTGACATGCAGGAAAACCTGATCTCCGACCTCAAACATGAGAGGTTGCCTCTACTTATCAACATAAGACTTCTATCAAGACTGTGTAGTAGCCATCATCTTCCTAATCAACTCTATTAGCTCAGTGGTCTCCGGAAGAATACGAGGTCCCATTATAGCTACCTCTCCTACCTCCAGCCAACATAAGGGTGATCAACATTTCCTACCATACAATGCCTCATAAGGTGCCATGTGAATAGTTTCATGAAAACTATTTTTGTAGGAAAACCCCACAAGAGGTGAATGCCACTTTCAATAACCTACAAAATCTAGGATTAAAGCATGAAACATGTACGGAAGCACATGAATCGTATGCTCGTACTGTTCATCTATTTGGGGATGGTAAGTTGTACTCAAAATTACCCGTGTACAAAAATCTTTTTGCAATCCCTTCCAGACCTGAGATGTAAAAATTGAAGCTCTGTATAAAACAATAGAGTGTGGAACTCCATGTAGACATACAATCTCACAGATGTACAACCGTCCTATCTCATCAACCTTAAAAGTTTCCTTGATCTGTAAAAAGTGATCAACCTTTGTGAGTCTGTCATTGACAAGACGAACTGCATCATTCCCTAAATGATTCCTTAGTAAAACGGCCATTAAATCCATTGTGACATCATTCCACTTCCACATGAGAATGGGTAACTGCTGCAAAATCCCTACTGGTCACTGATGCTCTGCCTTCACCTGCTGATAGGTGGAAAAATTCATGAAAAAACTAGCAACATCTCTCTTCATACATGGCCACCAACACTAACGGTGTAGATCACGATACGTCTTGGTGACACCAGGATGATATTTCCAAACTATGCAATAAAGGTCCTGCATTATCTCCTTGTGTATGTCTGATGACAACCATATGTTCCCCTAGAAATGTAAGACCTCATCCTCGCATATCGGCCATCCCAGAATAGAGCCCTCTTATGAAATTCCCTTCTGTAGGACTAGGCATTCTCAATATAATAGCTGCCTCATTCTCACTCGATCAAGAAGAGTAAGGTTAAAAACCACAGAAGAAAGAAAAGTCTTCCCATGTCTTTCGTGCACCTCCAAATGTATATCAGAGAATAGATCCAGAAGCTGCCACCCACTATTGGCCTCCTAAAATTCCTTTATCTTAGTCCTCCCGCTCAATGCATCATCTACGCTATTTCCTTTACCAGGTGTATAGGCATGCTCATTGTCAAAGGAATAACGGTACTCAACCCGCCTTTATTGTCTCAAATTCAGATCACCCTGACTGAAGATGTAATTGAGACTCTTGTGGTTTGTGAAAACCACAAAATTCTCTCTCAGAAGATAATGTCCCTAACAACACAAGGCATGAACCACTACAACCAAATAGAGATCATGTGTCGGGTAATTCTTCTCATGATTCCTCAATAGCTGAGATGCGTATGCAATGAGTCCTTCTCCTTGAATAAGCACAGCTCGCAGCCTGATACCTAAGGCATCGCAGTACACAGTATAGATCATTCCCATCTCTGAAAACTATAGTATCAGTGAAAATATCAACCTCCCTTTCTGCTCCTAAAAGGATGACTGACAAGAATATGACCACAAGAACATTGCAACCTTTTAGTCAGGCCCATTAGTGGTGCTTCTAAGCATGAAAAGACATGAATGAAAAATTTTTAGTATCCAACCATCACTAAAAAACTCTATACCTAAAATACATTCTTCAGATACTCCCAAGAAATTACAACTCTCACTTTCTATGTGTCTACTAAGTCTCTTGTATCTGAGATAACATGACCCAATAAGTGAATCTGGTCTATCCTAAAGTGTAATTTTGAGAGCTCATCATATAATTGATGCTCTCTCAATGTAATCTAAATGATCTCAAGATGTGTGGCATGGTCGTTTCATGTGTGAGAGTACAACAAGATATCATCCACGGAAACCACCACAAAAGAATTCAAGAATGGAAGGAACACTTAGTTCATTAGTTCCATAAAACTACAGGCGTGTTTGTGAGACCATTCGACATTACCGTTTAATCGTATGGACCATACCTGCTCCTAAATGTGGTAAGATGTCTATCAAATGGTCTAACATGCAACTGATGATAACTGGATCTCATTTCAATAATACAGAACACTGGGGATCCTCAAAGATGATCAACGAGATCATAAATGCTCAGTAATGGATATCGGTTCTGGGCCTTCAACTTGTACATCTTCCGATAATCCACACAATGCCTTAGGGTACCATCTTCCTTCATTGCAAAAAGGAAAAGAGAACCGCATAGAGAAGTACTAGGTCAAATGAACCCCTTTGCCTACAACTCCTCAAAATACTTCTTGATCTCCAGTTACTCTAGTGTAGCAATCCTATAAGGAGAAATAAACACTAGTTCCGATCCTGGAACATGCTAAATAGAAAATTCAACCTCACACTTTGGAGGAAAACATGAAAATTATTATGGAAAGACATCTCTGAAATGATCCACAACTGGTGGAATTTCTATCTGTGAAAACCCCTTGTAATCTACACATAGACTATCAATCTGGGCTATAACTCCTCTCAAACCATGATGCTCAGGTCCCACTCTGCTCACCTGAACATCCCACTCACCCTAATGAAGAAAATATCCACCCTAAATTTATTATACTCACCCTACAACGATATTAATCAACGACTGCCAGGAAAGGAACTAGCCAATACATTCAAAGAATGACATTGTATCCTATCATTTCTAGGAACTAAAGGTCCCATAAGAATTAAAACCCACCAACCACAGGAGGGATATCCTTTCACTGACGTACAGTAGCCATTAAAGTCCCCAACGGAGTGTCCACTATCATGATATATATAGAAGAAAATATACAGAGCCTGAGGCTCTCCACAACCACAACAGGTATAAAGATATGGGAAGCCCCTGTATTGAAAATAGAAGAAGCTAAAAATAAGGAAAATAAGATCATACATCAAACTGTAGAATGTCTGGGATCCTACTCCTTATGGTTCTGCTGCACTGCAAATTTTTGTCATGTACCACGACCCTATGACCCTGCCTGACCACTCTGAGCTGATCCGCCCTGATGTCGCAGAAAACCTAGAGACTGGCTACCATGACCACAACCTCCACCTCAGCCTAGATGGCTAGAAGAACTCCAAATCCCAGACTGGTGAGAACCTAGTTGTGTTTCTCCTTAATGAGGAGTCATAGAAGAACCTCTGTCACTTGCAGCTGGTGAGAATATCTGACATAAGCACTGATGATGACCCATATGGCCACTAGATCGGCACTCCACTGGGTCCCTCGGGCAATGTGGCCTAATATGCCCGCTCCTCCCGCACTGGTAGCATACCACCTGGCTATCAGAAGATGCATCCCGCCTACTCTGATCTCTTCATCCAGTCTCCCTATGATGCTTCCTAATATCTACTAGCAGAGCACATACCCTAGATGCCGAACCGGCCTAGCTCACAGCTCTAGAATCACTCAGATTGTGCTCAGTGAACAACACCAAGGTGACAATAGATGATATCGAAGTCAACCTAAAGATGTTCAACTGGGATAAGATATCCTGCTTGAGACCATCCCCAAAATTCCAAGAAAGGGACAACTCATCTCCCCCTAGAAAGGGTGTAAAGAGATACTGGTCAGTTAAGTGAGAGGAATAATCTAAAAAAAGAGGAACCAACTCCAAACTCATAAACTCTCAGGCCCAATCATCCCTCAATGTCTCTAGATAGATGTAATCATAGAAGGTGTGATGAAACTCATACCCAGCCATATTCTGCTGGCCTCCCGCCGGTGAGATCACATCCCACCATCTCTTGGCGGAATCTCGAAGCATGTACATAGCGAGATTGACCATCCTTTCTATAGGAATCTACAGATGCTCGAAGATCATCAACGTGGATTTTAGCCAGGACATTGCTGCCTGAGGTCCTCCTTCCCCTTTGAAGGTGGGAGGATGCTGCTACTGGAAAACTCATGTCAGCTCTACCATCGCCGGGGAAGGAAGCAATGCTCCTTGGAAGGTCTGCATCATTCTCATAAAGCCATCCCTAAACTGTGCATCGACACCTATGTCATGTACTGTTGTATGTACCAAGATTGGCACAACTGGAGGATCTTCCTACAATCCCTGATCAACCATATCCAGTGTATGATCGTCACCATGCCAAAGCCGTACAACTGGAGGACGTCTCGGTGGCATGAATCTAACAGGTTAAGCGCACACCTTATATTAAGATCATCAAGGACTAAAAAATAGAAGTGTAAGAAGGGAACATGAGAAATAAAACATTCATGTTTTATAAAAAAAGACTAAATGACAAGTTTAATAACTACACGATGTGTTCCCTTAAGAAATTCACATGGTTGTGTACTTATTCTATAACTGGTCGTGTGACACCCCAAACACACGGCATGTTGTCCTAACACACACCGTGTACTTGAATTTTCTACCCCAACCTGAGTCCTTCTACACAGCTAAGTCACACATTTCTCCTTAGAAGGAAAGTACATGATGTGTTTGTGCCAGACACGATGTGTACTAGACGATCTTCACCGAACCGTGATGTTCATGACATGGTTGGATACTCAGCTGACACTACACTGTGTGTTCTATATGAACACGAAATGTACTAGAAATGATAACACTGACTCATGTTGTTAGTTATATGACTGGATTCAAAGATTATAGTACACGGAGTTTTTAGAACTAACATAGTGTGTATCACCTATGATATTTTCGTCAGTATTGTTGGTCACATGGGCAGACATTGGGTCAACACAACACGGCGTGTGCAGCTGGTACACGGAGTGTTCCCACAAGAGTTTCCCTATATTGGGTCTCTGCCCACATGGCTTTTGACACTGTTAGAGACTACACTACATGTACATAATGTAAACAGTGTGTACTTATGAAAAACAGTTTCTTCCCGAACAGAAGAAGACATGGCATGTAGTCAAAACTACACGGCATTTATTCTAGGTTTTTCCAGATAGTAAGCCTCAAAAAATACTCCAGATCACAGAAAAATAGTGAAACGAATACAGAAGTTCCAAATTATGTTCCATGAGGGCCCATACTCCCCACGAATCAATGCTTGGAATTTTTTACATGTTATAAGAACGTAAACAAGTAAATGACCCACCAAATTCTGGCCAATAAGGGCCCATAACACCTCATGAACCAAATTTTGGCATTTATTAAAACAAAACCTTACACAAAAAATACCCTATCAAACAAAATGTATTTTTTCACATGGAAACTTTTACTACATCATGCATATCTAGCGCAACACATATCACAACAACATCCAATCGCTAATACACCCTATATGGCATAAAAAGAATTCATGACATGTGATCCCTAACAAGTGCATGTATGATGCATGACATGGAATACCCTCATCTCATCATATTACAACAAAAATAGATCCTCAATAACATCAACGGTAACAACACAAAACATGTGAATCACTCAAGGTGAAATCAAATAAACTATAATAATTGCAAACCAGAAAAATTGCAACATGAGGTAAATTGGCTTTTCCCAATACACGGGTTAGCTAATCCTAGGAAAAGCTTATTACCAAGTACATATTCCATCCTATCTTTATATATTGGCCCCAAATAGTAATTCCAAGAAAATAAACCCCTCTGAAACCACTTTGTGATGTCCCGGTTCTAGAAACCACCCAGAGGCACCCCGTACCTGGTTGGTCACATGGCCTCAAGCGCATTTACCCTAATTCCAGAGGTTGTTGACTAGTAGCGATGGACATGGGTTTGATAGTGGGGAAACTATGCCCTCATTGGTACTATAACACTACGAAAGTAAAAAAAGGCAAAAATGGAAGCAGTAATAATACATAAAAAAATAAACAATGGAAGACTAGAAATAATAAACTAGAGCACAGATATATATAAATGATGCATGTCACAAACGTCTAAAAAAGAATCCAAACAAATCACAATGCTGGAATACAAAATATTACTAAGAAAAGTACAAAATAAAACAGTTAAATTGCTCCTCAGCAACGCAGGCCTTATCTTGGTCCCACTCTCTCCTGCTCTACATCAAGTCAAGTACCTGATGTAGAAGGGTGATTTCCCTTATCTATACCTGCAGCAATATAATCTATTTGGGCCCTAATACATATCCCAAATAGGGTTTTAGACTAAATCCCATAAGGCAATCACCACAAGATTTTTCCCTAACAGTCAGTGAGTATATGGTAGGTAATAAACAAAAGAAAGCAGTAATCAAGGAAGTACTCAACAGTAACCAATCCTAAAGTTTTAATGAAATCAGTTCCACATATCAACAACAAAAAATCCAACATGTAACCCTCTAGGTACTTCTCTCAGCCTAACCCTTCTGGTTCAACAAAAACAAGGATACTACAAAGACTCTCTATGGAATCTTTCTCAGTAAATTCCCATTATAGTCCTAAGAATCAAAGACTCTCTAAGGAAGCTCACACAGTCAGTTCTTCAAACAGTCAAAAGTAATAAAGACTCTATGTGTAATCTTAAATGGCCAATTACCCATGTAGTCAAAAGAGATAAAGTCTCTCTGAGGAAGCTCACATGGTCAATTCCCCTTGTATTCTCCTACACCGGGTTCTCACAGCCCTGTGTTGGTCAAACGAGCATAGAAATGAAATTTGGTCTAAGTAAACCTCAAGGAAAACATGGCTACATAGTCTACAACAACTCAAGAATGTCAGATAAAATAATCAATCCATCCTACAGTACTTGGAATGGGAAACTTCAAGGAAGCCTAACTGCTGTAAATAGAACTTTCAAGGGAAGACACATCCAAAGCATAGAAAAAAACCCTATTCAAATCCATATAACCTATATTTACACATATTAGCATAGTAGGCAGTCAACGTGGTTAAAATGGTAAACACGGAATACCCCATTCAAAGTTACTAGACAAAATTGCACATATAACTCAAGTAATTTCAATGGAAAGGCACAAACTAACTACCACGGTGTTGGGAGATAAATATAATTGACTCTCATGGATTGAATCCCCTTCTAACATCGAAGATCTAAAAAATTAGTAAAACGTTAAATAGAGGATAAATTGAGAAGTAGGAGGAATTGGAAAACGAAGCTCCAGTAGAAGAGAGAGTTTACAGAGGAGATCATAATGCAATCGATGAGGGTATAATAATAGATCAGATGCTTAGTTAGAGGCTTGGAAGATATTCGTGGTTGTTCAGTTCTCTCTCAAAAAAACTATGTTGAGAAGTAGGGAATTATGTCTGTCATACGGCATGTACTTTCCTTCACCAGCCCCTGCATTTAGCGGTCTCCAGGTCACCCCACACTACCATGTCCATGGCCTCTACACAGCCATCACCCAGCTACCCACAGTAACCGAGTACACAATGTGTACTAAATAAGTACATGGCATGTATGTCAATAATTTCTAAACACATTTTTTTCTCAAAAAACTAGAAAAAGAAAAACATACATGTGAAGAAGATCTGGGTTCTTACAAAAAAGACCATTTCACCCTATAGTCCAACACAATGATCTATAAAATTGTTATCTAAATTCTCCTATAGTTTCTTATTCATCACATCTAGTAAGAAAAGAACCGTTCATTGTGGATTCATATATATGGAAAAATATTTGGTTGAATCAATGAGTGAGAACTTGACCTCTAGACATCATGGAAGAGAAGGAAATTCTATGGGAAACACATCATATTATTTCCTTAAAAGGCGAATGTGATCATGAATGATATTTTCATTTGAATCAATAACTTCATCGAGATACACTCTTTCATAAAGAAAAATAATATCAATGTTTGAGATATTAGTACCAATAGAGATTCCACCTCTACCTTGAAATTGTATAGAATTTGATAGAAGTTAGTGATATGAAGGTGAATTCCATATCATAGAGATTTATGTGGGCTCTATATAAGGAAATAAAATCCATATAAATAATAATATAAAATTATACTAAAGATAGTCTCTTATTATTTTGTATGAAATCTGGCTCACAAATATGGATAGAGATGGAGTTATATAAAATAGATGAAATAATATCCTCATTTTTATTTTCAATAATAACTCTAGATCCAAGTTTATATGGGGTGATTGATTAGTTATACAAAATTTTAATTACCTGAATGAATTAATAAAACTATAATAAAATAGTACATATCAAATCCATTAATGAATAACTAGAATACCAGTCACCACTTCATTGTTGAGAACTACCTTAGTAGTCGTGTTGGCCTAAGGTCTCCCATTCATTCAAGGTGATATAGTTTAATTTAATTGTTTTTCATTGAAAAAAATCATCTTGGAACATTTATTCACTAGTTGTCTAGTTTCTTATAGTGGAAATATCAGAAAGTTGACCGATTGATTACTGTTGCAATATCATCTACCATTATTTTGGTTGGTTTGTACCATTATAAGTTGCAAGATAGGTGAAATTCCTTCCCAAGAATAATGAATTTCATTATCCCATTCATGAAATTTATAGGAAAATTTTGGCAACACTATTGGGAAGAGGAATATTTTACTTTATTTCCCCTCATCAAGCCTTTCCATTTTATATCCAAAATTAAAATCCATTATCTGCTTCTTATCTCTAGACTCATGATACCCTTTAGATTCACTTATCATTAATTTAGAAATAAGGGATAATCGTAAAATTTACTCATATGTCTATAGGTCTTAAAAAGGTCAGGGTTTTAATAGAATGATATTTATCCCAAAAAATAAGTTTTCAATTTTTTTATTGCTGGTAATGAAAAATCCAGATGTTTATCATGCAAGTATTGTGCTCGCATCGCCCACCACGAGTGATTCATCATCATTTTTCTTTGGGTTTAAGAAAATACCAGTCAATTTTAATTATAACAGGGTAAAGAAAATATTTAATAAAATAAATTTTTTGGAATTACATAAACCCCATTATTTCATATATACTCCTTGGGAATCGTATTTTTGACCAACATCCACCATTTATCATCTTCTCCCTTAATATGACGAACTTCAATCATGAAATTCTTTTTCTTATAACATCGAAAGATGAATAAGATCATGTCAATTGAGTTTATCTATTTCTCCATGATTGAGGGATCAAAATATCCACAAATATTTTCAGGCCTTTGTCAAATACAAAAATCCATTTCCACTAGTTTTATCATTGGGGTTATTTGGGTGTTTTTCTTGATTCAGTTTTATATTAAAAGCATTATTTAATTGATTAATTATTGTAAATATTATTTGATTTATACTACCATCATGTTGGGAAACTCATTTGGGTATTCATTATATTTCCCCTCACATTGGTTATTGATTCAATTCCTCCAATATCCTTCCATTAATTGGAATAATGGGAAAAATAAGGATGGGTAATTTTTAAATATTGATAATAGAAATGGGAATCCAAGAACATTAAAGGGATACCTCATAAATTAAAAATGTTTTTTACCCGATGAACTTTTGGGACTCAATAACAGTGATCCATGATATATTACCATGTATAATATCTTATAGTAATATATTTTTCTTTAATAATGGTTTGTAAATAACTTATGAATTCACCAAATTGTATCCTCTATCATTGTCAAACTAGTTTTTTATCAAGGCCCTTTTTCATGCGCTGAGTTATGATCGAGTCTATATAATTTATTTTTCTTGTTTTATTAACACTAGCTAAAAGTGTGATAGATCCAACTCTACTTATAATATGTAGGCATGGATTTATTTTTTTTGAATTCACTTACACTTTTCATTATAGAAATTTACAGATGTTTTTATATTTTAATTATATCCCCAAGGATTTCAATATAGATTTCTAACATTAATCAAAAGAATTACTATACTTTGAAATGATACCAACTATGATAACACATATTTTAATAATATGTATTTCATGATTATATATATAAAGATACTCTTAATATAACCAGAAAATATCATGAGGTCATTTTTCATTGGGTAATTTGGTACATACCAAAAGAATTTATAAATAAATAAAAGAAATTATTCAAGAACTCTTTAACATTATCTTATCTTACATTGTTCTTCTAAAACTACATTGGTTATCATGGGGATGTATATATGAGAGTGGTGACAAATAAATCCACATAGTGAATAATGAATGAATGAACTGGTGAAATAAATATATGAATCCAATAATAATATCAAAAAGACTTACAATGGGAAATAATATTAAACATGAACAATGAGTCACGATATAACATTATATCATCAAGGATACATAGGAATGTTGGAATGAAATAAGTATACGTCAAGGCTAGCTACTATAAAAAAACAAATTATGGAAAAATTACGATAATGGAATAGGTTCATTCCATAATACAGTTCATAACATCTCATGATAAATCAATATCTTATTTATTGGAGGCATATAAAATTCTTCTCCCACCATTCACATTCATATCATGTATATGGATAGGTGTGCCATACATATCATCATAATAATGATATATTTCATGATTTTTAATCTAATGACTAATGAGTATTAGATAAATATATTGATATACCAAATATATGAAATATATATATCTATATTAATAAACATGTGAATAAATGTGTATGGGTATTCACTATATAATATTTTGGCATGAGAAATCAGAGGATAATTTCGGAAGTATAAAATGGTATATATAGATTTATATATGGGTTTAATGAGAGTGAAAGGGGTATCTCATCAATTTTAAATAATAATGAATGTAGGTGTAACACACCTATAATTATTGAAATATATATTTTTCTATTAAATTTAATGTCTTTGATTGATAGCTCCACACACAACACAGAGTTCTAAGAAGTGGTAAAATTAGTTATATTACTATTTAACATTCATTTTATTACATACCCATTAATCATGGAGGCATGATATAACATTATAAAATCAAATAGTGATAAGAATGTGGGAGTGACATATGTATACATCAAGGCTAACTACTAAGATGAAAACACATTATGGAAAAATTTCCATAATGGATTATGTTCACTCCATAATCTAGTTCATAACATCTCATATGACAAAACAATATCCCATGCTTTGAAGGGAAATATAATTCTTGTCCAACTTGTCACATTCATATCATGTACATGGATAAGTGTTCCAAATATATTATTAAAATAAGGATGCATTTCATCATTTTTAATACCATGACTAAGGAGTGTGAGATAAATATATGGATATACCAAATATATGAAATATATACATTTATATTAATAAAATTGAGATGAAATTTGATTGGGTATTCACTACATAATATTTTTCCATAAAAAATCATAGGATAATGTCGGTAGAATAAAAACAGTATATAAAGATTCACATAAGGGTTTAATGATAGTGAATGGAGTCTCTTATAAATTTTAAATAATTATTAATGTTGGTTTAACACCATAATAATTTTTGACATGTTTATATTTAATAATATTTAATGACTTTTATAGCTAGTGCTATAAACTACACCAATTTCTAACAAATGGTAAAATATGTATATTACAATTATAAATGATTATTATTAAGTTGCCATAAAATATGGATGTTTGAAAAGTAATATCCAAATATTTAAATATTCGGTATAATGGTTTTATATAAATAAAAAAATATTGATTAAAAAATATGCAATCTTTGGTAGTCATTATATGCATTAAAATGGAATGTTCTAAAAAACATTAAATGATTTTTATAAACAAATAATTAGTGTAATTTTCTAAAATTTTCAAAAACTTATTTTAAAAAATTAATTAAATTTTTTAACCAACACTTGAATATTTTCTTAGTTTGAATATTTTGGGATTTTCTTTGTTGTTTAAGTTTTTGATGGTTAGTGGAAAGTATTAGTTTTTATTTAAAATTGAATTTTCGTTTAAGAAATTTAAAAAGAAATATTTTATTTGTAAGTTGATTTAATATTAGAATTATTTCAATTATATTAATACTAAACCAATATAGGTCAATATAAACAATTTAATATTAATTTTTATATAAACACGTTTTAATCTTTTGAAAAAATTCTCCCTATTAAACAAATTTTTTATCAAGTCTACAAGATTAATTATTTGTTTTATTTTTCTAGTTATGTGTTAAGAATATGGAAGAATTAATTAAATATTTAGATTAATAATAATTAAAATTATATAATAATATCAACAGAAGTTTAAACCATAACTAACAGTAAGAACATAAAAATTTAATTACCTCGATTAAGGTAAAAACATGCTCATCAGGGGATAAAATAAGAAGATAAGGGTTAATAATGACACAAAACATTTATAATTACTCATTTTTTTCATAAGTAGATCTTATATATGACTAGGTTATAATTTAGTCTGTTTGGTGCCTTTATTCCTTAGGGAAATTTGGGTACAATTGCTTTTCTAAAAAATTCCACATGTATCCTCCCCCCCACATAAAAAAGAAGACCCCCTCTCTTCTCAATTACACTCATCCAAAAAAACATTCGATAATAGAATTACTAATAAAATAAATTTAATAAATCCATTAACTCATCATATGATATTATTTTAAAAAAACCATCCGATGATGGATTTTTGTAGAATCCAAATTATGTTGACAAAAGAAGAGTTAATGACATTAAACAATAGTTTTTTTCTATCTTCATCCACATACATAAAATATTAATAAACTCTAAGGATATAATAGAATATGAATATTTAAAATAATTATATGTTTTTATGTTAATATAATGACCTAAAACCATATCCTCCTCCCTCAAATTGGAAATGAAACCATA
Source organism: Viscum album (assembly GCA_963277665.1). NCBI lineage: Eukaryota > Viridiplantae > Streptophyta > Magnoliopsida > Santalales > Viscaceae > Viscum > Viscum album. Next base: position 1,746,216,918 of record OY728153.1, read on the forward strand.
GATCATGTATACAAAAGAATATTCCTTATGAACATATGAAATTCGTTTACCATCACTGATTTCCATAGATGGGTATAATGATGTATATAATGATTATATTTTATATTTATTATATAATAATACATTTTTAACTATAATATCATATATACCTTCTCACATTTCATTCCACATAAAATTGGATAACTTCATTCGTGTGTGTGATGAAATGCCGCCTCACAAAGAGATATCATACATTTTTTTACTAATTCTTTTCCTATAAGGTTATAAGGATAAAATTAATAAATATATTTGATATATATGATATGAAAAATATTATTTAAATGTAATATTTTATTTACCGTTATTTTTTTCATTCTTTAAAAGATAGAAACAGTTATCATGTTAAAATATGACATGCTATCTCCATGAATGATGTATATAATTTTATATATCTAAATTATGTGGATTACTATAAGTAAATATATAGTGTATGTATATAATATTTATACAATTTATAATATTACTGAGATGATGTCTTTATGATCAAAGTAAATGGATCTAATGTACCGATCCAAAACATACATGTTAAACGAAGTAGTTATGACCCAAAATGTGATTTTTTACATTGAATAATTAATAAAAATATAATAAAAAGTCATAATATAATCATATATGCCATGATAAATATAATTATGGTTTTATAATATGTTTATAATAATCTTATATTTATTATATAGGAATTTATATCATGTCGAAAATAAGTCATGACTTATGGTATGAGATATTTGTCTCAAATTACCTTCATTGGGACAAAAGATATGGTAAACAATTTAATTATTTTATAAGGTGTATATTCTATCACATGGAATTTTATATCATGAATATACTTATTTTTATGATATTTAAATTATAATCATTTTAAATATTTAATGGTTCCTATAATTCAAAAGATACAAACAATGTAATGTTTTTTTAATTTCATCATTTATCAGGATTGTTAGAATTATGTTTCTGATGATGAAATAATAAAATACATATTATGTGAAATTCATGAATATTCCATTCCCATATTAGATTCATTAAAATAATTTTCTTACTTTAATTTTATCTCTCATTATACTCATGTGTTTAATATACTTTTTTTAATAATAATATTCTTCATTTATCTCTTCAGTTGAAACTTATTTTTATTCCATATTAATGTTTTCAAAAACAAATTCGAAGATGATTTTTATAAATATAATTATATTTATTGAGTTCATATATATATCCTTATTTTAATTATCACAGAATTGTTTTAAAAAAATATTTTTATCATTTTTTGAATGTTGTGTTGGAGGACACACCGAACAACCGTTTTCAACAACCATCAGATGTCGAACACGAGCCACACGAGGCACAACAGGATGCGTCATTCACATCATCCAAAACCAAATAACGCTGGTTCCATCCGAGACACCACCAGAACCCACCCCACCATACAATAAAATCCAGGATGGTGAGCCACCCGGGAAACCGGAACCAAAGCCAACATGTCGATGACCCACATCCACAACAAACAGGTAGAAAATTGCACCAATCAAGTTGCAAAAACACAAAAAAAATCCAAAAATACTAAATTCCACATCCATTCCATGAACAAAATACAGGACAGAACTAGGTATTAAACCCTAGGGAAAACAGGAATAAATAGATATTGAATATGTAATGTATGGAACCATTTCCATTGAATGGGTTATCTTATAATTAAATGTATGTGAAACAGATTTATTTTATATGGGTTATTCTATGTTGTAATGCTTATTAATCCCAAATATTTTTATGGGTTTTGAAAAGATGAATGGTTTATGATTTTTTGGATCACATTGTTATGATTTTTATTATCAGATAGGAAGGAATTATATCTCTCTCTAATGTATTCCATAAATATTTAAATCTCATGAGATAAATTGAACTATAATGGGAAGTGAAACCAACTCAATGAAGGACAATGTATAATATGATAGTATTGGTACTGATCCCTAAATACTACAATGGTTTTAAAAGTGAGTCCATTCAACAATGATAGTCTTCGAATAATCCTTTACTACTATGTAAATTATTTTCAATGAGTTTGTGTATTCCAAAATTCCATATATAATTACATTGTTATTCTCTCATGGAAAATGATCTTTGATTACCTTAATATTAAAGTCTTATAAATGTCAAATATTTATTCCATGACTGAATAATAGGATCTTTGATATGTATCTTATAGTGTTAAAATGTTATTCTAATGTTCTCATACCCTTCTCCCAATGATATGTTTTTTTATCTCCCTTGTTTACCCATATAGGTCATATATGATCTCCCTATATTATGTTCATTTTTCATAGGTTTTGAATAAATTTATTATATTTTATTTTTCTATGAAGGATTCTAGTTTTGAAGATCATTGTGGTAGCTGATATAGATCTCCTTTGAACCATCTGTTAATGTTTCCATGTCCCCAAAGTCACTATACCTTTATGATACCCATGTACATGTTTTTGTAATGTAATCAATGTTCATAAATAATATATTAAATATATATATATATATAATATTTTTTTGTTATTATAATTTGTATTAGAGGATAGTTTTAGTTAACCTATGGAAATTGGGATGAGAAACATTTAGTGAAAGCCCTTCATATATTCCTAAGTATAACGTAATAACATAATGCTTTGGTGAGGAAGTGATAACATGGTATAATGAGTAATACATATCTATCTGGATACTAATAGTGGAAATGGTTCCAGAACCGATGTACCTATTTGTAAAAAATCTAAAATAGGCATGCCAATTTTAATTCGAGGATTACATAGTACAGAACAATAGTCTTTACTGCACAACTGGTTTGACACTCCAGGGGGGTATGGTTTTTATAATTTAAATTTCTCTTATGAACCATAAAAAAGGATTTTAATTGATGATGACCATTAATAATGTAGGTCAAACCTTATTTCTCCTACATATAAAATAATGTATTTGGATTTATATAACCAATAAATGATTTTTACAATTATGAGTTTTCTCATTATGATTATTGTTACCCACACTATGGTTTTTGGTTTCATTTTATGGATAAGACCTGAAGAAACTATGCAAATATAGAATGATATATGAAATTCTATTAATTTTCACATGAGAAAATAAATTTTATATGAGATGGAATAACAAATATCATTACTATACTCATTAAAATTTATCAATCTATGAATAATGCTAAAACAACAATTTGGGGAACGTCAGAAAAAAAATTAACCCTTCCTGAGGAAATATCTTCCATATTTTACTGGTTCTCTTAATCTAATAGCTACTTATAAAATATTCAACAGACACATAAAATATATATTTTTAATTATACAGTGTTTGAAACAAAAAAATCATTTTCGATCTCTATAATTTGAAAGGTGTAGCATATTAATGGTGGACCCTAATAAATAATAGGAGTAAACAATGTTTAATATAAACTATAGAGTGGGATAATTTTAATAGCATATTTTCAATAAGTTATTCCATCAAATTCATTATACAACAAATATAGAAGGAATTAAATGGGATAAGTTTGAAGGATGATGAAAATATTTATACCAATGGTAAAAATTGTATAAGAATTATGACATACACTTCATTGATTATCATCCAACATAAATGTAAAGACATTAGATTAATCAATTTATCAAAATAATTTACATGAAGGGTATTGTCCATAAGGGACATCAATAGCAATAAGTATATTTATTGTTGTTCTCTTAAGGTGTAATTTAAGATTATAGTTTCCCATAAATCATATAGATTTGTTATGAAAATAATGATGGAGTTCATGGGAAACACTATGAAATTGGGATATAGGATTATGATATTTATTTCATGAACTATGTGTGGTAGTAAATATAAAGGAAATTATGTTATGGGGACTGATAAATATTTTAAATGTGGTCAGGAAGGTCGTAAAAATATTGGGTGAGGATGTGATGGTAATAATTTAACTAATGACGCGAATTGAGAGAAATATTATCAAAATTTACAAACAAAACTCTAGGGTTTTACAATAAAAAAGTATAGGAACTATTCTAACTAGTTCCCAAATATAGAGGTTAATTATGTTGGTTGACATTTTAAACATCTCTATCTGATATTGAAGGGGAAATATCACGTGATCACTATTTATGTTGTGGGGTTCAATAATAATGTGGTGAAAGGTACACTTTATTGTCCAATCTAGAACTAGTAATTCATTATTTTACTACGGATCTACCAATTATGTAATATCTGAAGAATTTTATAAGTGTATTGATATTCCACACACACAGTTATATTTATAATTAGTATAGAAACCCACTAGTGGAATGATGATCACATATCAAGAATATGATTCATCTCATGTTTAATTTCTTTCAGAATGTTCTTGTATCAAAGATTTTTATTATTCAAATGGTTGAATTTGATGTAATATTACTCATAGATTTTATTTATATAGATAAAATCCACATTAACTTTTGAGTAAGGGAGGTAATGTTTCATATTAAAAACAGACTATGATCTTATATTAGTGTGATGATAAATATGAACAAATGATAGAAATCAAACCCATTTTATAGGGTTATATTCTTATTGAAATGTGGTTTTTCTTTACAATGGTTAGGGATAATGTAAACATTGAGGATATGTGTATTTTTCAAGAGTTTTTTATACCATTCAAGAGGATTTTCTCAGTCTTCTACTAAATCATTATTTTTAGTTTTAAATATATGTATGGATGGAACCACACATATTTCAAACAATCCATATATTATGGACCTAATTGAGTTACAATAATTGAAGAATAAAGTACATTAGAATATTTTCAAGGGATTCATTATATAAATTATGTCACCTTGGGGTGCATCCACTCTTTTTCTTAAAAATAAAGAAGGAATAAAATAAATTTTTATTTGTTATTAGTAAATAAAAAATATCACAGCCAAGAATAATTATCATCTACCCCATATTGATGAATATTTTGATTAACTGAACAGATTTCAATATATTTATAATATTGAAATTTTATCTAGATATGAAAAATTAAGGGTCAAGAAGTCAGAGATAACAAAGAAAACATTTTTTTCTAGGTATGGAAAATAAGAGTTTATAGTGATTTCATTTTTTCTTGATAATTCCACAACTGTCGAAATGGATTTAATAAATAATTTATATAGATAAAACCTTTATCAGCTTACAATAGTCTTTATAGTTTATATTCTTATATTTTAAAATATAAATATGGAGAATGAAGATATCTTGAAAATCGAACCGAATACCTTGAGGAAAAAAATTCTATATGAAAATTTTACCAAGTGTCATTTTTTTTTCTAAAAACGCTTTCATTTTTTGGTCCTATAATCTCAAACAAGGGTATATCAGTGGATATATCCAAGATAAAGGCTATTTAATATTTTCTTATTCCAGAATAAAATGAATGAGGTACAACTTTTTCTCAGTTTCAATTGATATTATTGATGGTTTTTGGAGAATTTATCATGTCTATATAATCCACTAACCATGTTAAATTAAAATGCATCCATGTTCTATTAGATAAAAGGGAGAGATGATAAATTCAAGGAACTAAATATCATATTAGTCGCTGCTCCTATGGTTATTTTACATTTTAGTGGGTAAGGGTTTGTAATCATTAGTGATGCATCCAAAAAGGTATTAGGATGTGTTCATATTCATAATTACATTGTTATATTTTATGAATCCAGAAAATTGAATTTTCATGAGAACAATTATTAACCACAAGATTAGGAGTTTGTTTTTTTATTTTTTTCATTAAAGAGATGGGGGAATTATATTTATAGGGAATGATTGATATATATACAAATTGTGAAATTTTAGTGTTTATATTCATGTATAAATAGTTGGACATGCACTAGGGAAGATATTTAGAGATGTTAATGATTTTGACTATTGAATTAATTACAAACCTAGGAAAGTGAAAAAAGTTTCTAATGTTTTGATTCAAATATATTATGATATCTTAGTCGATAATGTGGATAAAAAGGTCCCAAAATTTCTAGGATTTTGAAGGAATAATCTGTAAATCCTGAAATGAAGAATGCTTGTTAGTATCAAATGAATGTTCAACCATCTATCTAAGTGATTATTAAAGGGGTTCAAAATGATGATATAGAGTTTTAGAAGAAGTTCAGAAATGATCGTGAGTATTACAATTGTTGTGATGGATTTATAAGGATTAATAACCTTTTATACGTTACACCCATACAAGAATTTATGGATTTTTTAAAGGAGGCTCATATTTCAACATTCTATAGGTATCATAGAGGGACGAATATGTATATTGATTTGAAAGAGTATTACATATATGAGGGAATGAAGGGAGATATCATAGAGTTTGAATCTAGATGATTGATATTTCATTAATTTAAGTGAAAGAGACAATTTTATAAGTCTATTTTACATCCATTACCCATACAATAATGAGAATTGAATGTATTACTGTGGATTTTTTCATTAGACTCCTGAAACCACGTAAAGGGAACATTTCTATATTGTTTGTGATTGATTTACATACAATGTCAGCAAACTTCATTGATATTAGAGAATATTTTTCTATGTATTACCATTATTGGATATACATTATGGAATTGGTAATGTTTCACGAAAAACCAGATTCCATTGTATTTGATCGAGATTTTAGATTTACCTCGATGTTCTGGTAAAGTCTTTAGTAACTTCTTGATATGCAGTTGAGTTTCATCATTGTGTATCATCCTCTGACATATGGTCATTCTAAGAAAAAAATTCAAACCATTGACGATATATTTTTATATTATTCATTATATTTAATTTGTGGTTTGGATTACCACATTCCCAAAGATGATTTATCATACAACAATAACATTAACATGTGTATTCAGATTTCTCATTATAAAATCCTCCAGAAAAATAAGTGTAGATATCAAATGTGATAGAATGATGTTTGATAAATAATGCTATTAGGACCCTGAATAATTAATTAAATTTAGGAGATGGTTAGATCCATTAAACAATAGATAAGGGCTATATAAACTCTATAGTAAAGATAAATAATAATCACTACTATCATTTGGAATTTGAATATGAAAAAAAATAGTTTCGTAGAATTTATTCCTAGAAAAAGGTTTTGTGATTTAGGATGAAAATGAAACCAATCCATAGAAAAATCAGTCGCTTGGAAATTGTTGATCATTTTGGGGTAATAGCCTATCAATTTCTACTTCCACCAAGCGAGACTCAAGTCTAAGATGTCTTCCATATATGTCTACTAAGGCTGTAAATACCTGATTAATCACATCTACTAAACACAATGGTCTTACCATTAGATCATGATATATCATATAATTACTAATAGAAGCAGAATTTGGATAATATAAAGAATTTTCTATGAAACAAGACCACATTCATGGTAAATGTTCTATAGTGAAACCATATGTTTGAGCATGCTATGGGAGAACTAGAGGATGTAATGTTTCTATAGTATCTTCTTTGGTTCGTACCAATGTGAAATAACTTTTATTGGGAAATTCATTTTAATGTGGTGTAATGTGACACACCTATATTTTATGAAATATATATATTTTTGATTAAATTTAATTTTTTCAACAACTTGCACTTCATGCAACATCATGATCCAACGAACCACAATATACTATTTAATTAATATTTAATAATTTTGTTAAAAAAGATAAATTAAAAATAGTTGTATGAATAGTACTCAAAACATTTTAAATATTAATTCTACTAATTTTATAAAAACTAAATATATTTATGAAAAAGTAGTTAAATTTTTTAATGACTTCATATACTACATTATACTATTTTCGAAAAAAAATGTTTTTGTTTATTTTTTTACAAAAAAGTGTAGTTTTGGAAGCATTTAGATACTTTATTGATACAATGATCTTCAATTTAGGAATAAAAACTCCAAAATTATATTTTTATGAATTTTTAGGATTTTTTAGAAAAGTTTAATGTTACAATGAATAGTAAAAAATTCTAATTTTTACTAAAAAATAGATTTTTGTTTTATGGATTTATAAGGATATATTTAGTTATAAAAGAATTTTTAAATGAAATTAGTTAAATAATATTATAATTAAAACAATATATTTCATATTAATAAATTTAATATTGAAATTTGATAGCAATGGTTTTAAAACATGTGATACTTTTCAATTTGAAACCCCAATTTTTCATTACATTTTTAGGTTTAATTTTATATTATGTTTTACCATCTCTAGAGATGGAATTTTGATTAATTAATTCCATATTTAGAATGTAAAAAACAAATATTTTCTAAGATGTTCATATTAATTTTTTTACCAAAAGAAATGTAAAAGGAGTAAAAATTAATTAATGCGGTTAAGGTGAACACAATTTTACGAAGTGTTAAAAAAATATAATGTTTTCAAACGAGCAAAAATGTCTATAATATCTATTTTATAGTCATATATGTAAATTATACCTTATAATGTTCTAAAATATTTAATTTTTATCTTTTTTCATGAAAATAAATTTTTTCGAATTCTTTTATCAAATATTCTATGTTTTTACTATCCCCCAATTATAAAATGACATCCCCTATCCTCTACTTTTCACACATTTAAAATCCATTTTACCCCATCCATACAAAAATAAATTAAATTTCTACCTTAAATCATCCTATAATTCATTGGTTAGTCATAAAGTCAACCTATTAAGAATTTAGTTGAAATAAAAAAGAACATTTCTAAAAAGAGGCGACATCCTTAACTGAGCATCTTATTTTATTCCTTCCTCCACCCCTTAAAATATTATTACAAAATTTTAATATTATAATATAACTATCATAAATATAAAATGATTTTATTTTTTATTGGAATAACCTAATTCCATCACCATCTCACTGAAATAGGAAATGAAACCGTTGACCTTGTGTATGATGGACTACCACCCCACGAACCGAAACAATTATTTTTCCATCACCACTACCATAAATGGATATAATTTTTTATAAAATTTCTATATAAGATATTTATTGAATCATTATACATATTTAATTATGATATCATATATATAACTTCTTAATTTTCATTTTGTAGATAATACGATAATATATTTCAATTGTGCAGCGGACCACCACCTCGTAGAGCGATGTGACTCATTTTTCACTAATGCGTTATATGGAATGTAATAAATATTCAATTAATATATATATATATATATGCGATATATATTATTTGAAAATGATTTTGTAAAGGTATTTGTTTTATTTATCTTTCTTTAATTTCATCGATGAATTGTTGGAAACTGTATTCATACATACATATGGGATACCATCTCCATGAACTATGTATATAATTTTATATCATTATATATTATGGAATTATATAAATGAATATATATGATATTTTTTTCATGTTTAAAATTATGAATATGATGTAACCATGATCAATATAAAATTTTCAAAAATAAAAAACCAAAATATTCCTTCAAAAAATAAAGAATCATTACCTAAAACATGGTTTTAATAAGGAATTATTGATAAAAAAGTAATAAAAAGTCACAATTAAATCACGTGTGCTATGATAAATATAATTATGGTTATTTGATATATGTTTATAATATAATATTTGTTTTAAATAATGTTGAAGCATGTAATTATCAATTTAAGACTTAAGATAAGAGTTTTTCTCTTAAATTTCCTTCTTATATTTCTTTCCTAGGGATGTAAGATATGTTATGAACCTATATTATTTTTATGAGATGTCTATAATACCCATTAAAATATTAAATAAGTAAAATCATTATTTAAATTTTATTTAATGTATAATTAAATGTTAATCATTAATGGTTATTATGGTTCAAATGATGCTTAACTGTTAAAAATATTTTTATCACAATCTCATCATTTATCGAGATTTTTTATGATTATGTTTTTGAGGATTAAATATTATGATACATCTCTCAAAAAAAACACTTCAATTTTCGTATCATATTGTTATTTCAAGAGAATCAAATTATCCATTTGATCAGAAATGATTTTACTTCTACATCTATATTTTAGAAAACAATGGGTTTAAACATTTTTTCTATATATCCACTATGACTGTTAACATTCATTTATATATTTTTCTTAAAATTTTTCATAAAAACTATTTAAAATAATTATTCTTTTATGTTTATTTATTAGGTGCATTTTTCTCTTTCTAAAATGAGAAATGAATGTTTTCGTTTATGTGAATGGCATGAACATAATTATTTTTCATCATGAACACCCGATATTTTAAATCATACAATACATATTTAAAAGATTATTTTGAAATAAAATGTTTCATTTAATATTTGGTATGTTTTTTAATTCAAAGAAGTGTTTTCATAATGTATAGTATACGTTCTTCGTGAATATTTTAATGATATTTATGGACAATTTATGCATTATTAACAAAAACCATTGGGGTTTATTATATTATACTGGGTATATGACACTACTTTACAATTATTAACATTTATTTTCATTGTTTATTATAATGATTAGAATTTTTTTATAAAAACTATTATTTTTTTCCATGGGTTACGTTATGGTGAAATGTATATGAAAATTAATTCATTTCATGTGCTTATAATTTGATTACTGATTATAAAACCCACTTCCATTCATAGGATTTAATATAATGAATATTTTATGATATTTTAAGTCACATTTATTTTATTATAATTATTTTGATGGGTGGGACCTACACCCCCCTCTAATTAATTGGGTAATGATTGAAATGTCATGGGATAAATAAGATTGGAATTGGGACAGATCCTACTTAATTAAGGGACTTTGTCCCCTATTAATGTCTTGTGAGTGAACATTAACCACTATGATATTTTGGGGAATAAACCAATTATACTTTGATATATTTTCAAATAATCTTTGAATAATATGGAAATGAATTTCTACTATAATGTGTATGCCATAATTCCATGTATTATTTCATTGGTATGATCTCATGGATCACATTATTTGATCTTATAATGATTTATGTGTTATGAACACCCATATTTATGCCACGACACTTGATTATTTTCTTTCATATAATGGATATGGTGTACAAAATTTATTCTAATGTTTTCATACCATTATTCTCATTTTATGTTTATATATCTCCCTTATTTAGCATTTCTGAGCATCTAAGATTACCCTCTCTTATTTTTATTTTGTAGTTGGCCTACCCCTAATAGACTATTGTCGTTGTTTTCTATCAATTGTATTGGCATTATTACAAGGAATCAAGACCCGAAGGTTTGACAGTTTATTTACCTTGGTAAAGAAGATACATAAACGAGTCATGAATCAAAAAATTATACACTCATTACTACATAATGTTTTTCTAATAAATTAATAACTTCGAGGATAACTATAATCTATCACGTAGATCTTTTCATATCCTTCACAGTAAGATTCTCAGATACCTGTGGAAAAAAATAACAAAGGTGGGATCAAATTCTCTGTAAGGGAAACATATAGTGGAATCAATAATGCATCAATGGTAATAGTCAACATGTAAAGGTAAATAATTGAACACTCATTCCATATAATCAATAAACTGAATGGAAGTTTGGAAAAAATATGGCAAGATTATAACTATAAATGTATTCCATTCAAATAATAGGATAAATATAAATAAATATGACATTTTAAGAAACTAAAAAATGATCCATTTAATAAATGAACTAAAAATAAAATGTATCCATAGATTTTCCAATGAAAATTATCACGGATGAATAATAACTAAAACTATTATGAGGGAAATGATTTCTTATTGGACATCATGTCTCAGGCACATGAAAACCTATACTGTTTATATCCATCCTTTAGATAGATTAAAACAATGGATAGAATCCCATTTAATTATTACAACTTATATGTCTCCTGAGATCCTAGATTCATCATGAAGCTATATAAAGTCTTGTATCACCCGTCATTTCATTTCTAATACATTCTTCATATAATCTAATCAATTTAATTAATAATTTATATATGTTATTGTATATTCATATTGAATAAAAAATATGTATTTATCAATATTTCACTCAAATTATCATATAACAATAAATGCTAACAATTTATATGAAGAGGTATATAGTTTATGAAAATGTTACATCCATCATAAATGAAATGGATTGTTTTGGAAAAATTCTATTTTAAATGGTCAAATGAGGTTGAATATTTTATGGGAACTAAAAAAATGACAAAATAAAATGTTAATAATATCATTGGCTGAATAAATCAAAAACCATCCAAAGGATAAAATATAATGGTATCAATAAAATATATCCCATATGTAGTAAAAATAAAGGTCATTTCCATTTCTAAATAAAATTACATTAAATTAACCATTTAAAAACATTTTTTGAGGAAAATATCATTTTATTATGATAAACCATTTTAGAAACCTTTTCTTCATGGGAAACTTTTGACAAAATATTATTTAAATTTTATCATTTTAGACAAGTAAAGGATACTTAACTGAAAAGACAACGGTTAAATCTGTACTTTTCATATGAGGTAAAAGAACATTTCTTTTATACAATAAAAAGTAATTAAAAATGCCTTGTTGGGAAAGGGATAAGTAGATTCCATTGAAAACATCTATAAAATCTAAATAGGGTAAAATTTTCTTTTTCAAATCATTTTAAAATATTTTTAAAAAACCATTTAATAGAAAATTATTTTTAGATTAAAACAGGTCATTTGACTAAAGAGAGAAGTAAATTTGGGTCTTTTGAAAGTCATATTCTAAAGCATTTTGATTACTAAAGAGTAGAAAATGGTATTAATACATGAAAATGGTAATGAATAATATGAGGAGAGAAACAATAAATGTTTTATATAGAAATGTTCAACTAATATTCTAAAATGGAAATACCATTAAAAGATCAGTAATGTTGTTATTGAGGAAAATAATCATTAAACAATCTAAAGTGTCCCATAACAATTTCAAGCACTTTAAATCCTAACATTAGAAAATAATAATATTAAGAAATTATTAAATACCAATAAGATAAAGGAATTCATGATATAATATATATTTTTGTGTCTTGTAGACCCACCACAAAAAACATGTTATTGGTGAACTTGATGTTTATGTCTAAGAAGTAAAAAGTGAGATAAAAATACAATTACATTGCATTTCCATTCAGGTGGACATAAATTAACTTCATTTATAACAAAAATATGTTAATATAAACCTTACTGATAACGTTTTCCATTATTATCAGTAATTATATTTCATGTTTTACTATGTGTTTACAATTATACAAACAATTATGTTTATGTTGGGTTCTTTGACCAAATTCAAATTATGGGTCAAAAATGACATCGGTAGGTCAACTAGGGTCAAAGGGTTCACGGTCTAACATCTCCAGAATAATAATAATAACATAGTTATCATATTTACACATTAATAAGAAATTTCAAACATATTATAAAATATTTCTATAAAAAATGATTCCAAAATACAATCTGGGAGAAGGTAGGTCGTAAATAAACATTAAAAATGATCCCATTTTTAAATGATCAATATAAAAAGATGGTAAGTAACAAAATATATTTCCATAATGATAATTATACCATACATAACATGTTATTTAATAATATATAATTATATAAATAAATTTTTATGTAAAACAAATTATATATTGTTTAGGAGGTTGTAGTCCACATGTCCAGGAACAATGCTATCACTTTTTATATGTTTGAAATTGTATTAAACAAAATTATATATATATATAGTATAATTATAGGGAGGCCATTTTTTCATGAATATATTATTGTGTTTTCTTAATGTCTCATATTTTTAATTGGAACCATCTTTTATATGCTCAATGTATAGTGTGATTGAATCACATCTCTTTGAGTGGTGGTAGTCCACACTACCTCAAAATGATGTTAATATATTAACATAAAACGAAACGTATTAAATGAATGTGTAATAAAGTGATTAAAAATGTATAAAAAATTATCAATCTGTTTTTTAAACATAATATGAAGGTGTGCATAATTTTAGGTCAAAACAATAATATAAAAACATAGAATTATATTCAGGATACTATTTATTTATATAATCATTGATTAAAGTTATTTAATAGATGAATAATAGGGATAAAATTAGAGTGCAAGATAGAAGATTTTACCTCGTAATAGGGTAACATCTTAAGGTTTTTATCAAAAGGATTACATGGAAGGATTTCTTTAGAAAGGTGTGATTGAAGGTATATATTAGGAATTTAGCCATGATATATAATTATAGTTTGGAAGAACCTAAGTGGTTTCATTGGTGATAGGAATGGGGAGGTGTGGTTTCCTTTTATAATGGAGGAAAATTACTCACTTGGTATTTTCAAAAAGAAGTTAGGTGTAGCCATGTTTTTTTCTAAATAAATACATAAAAAACTAACGAAAATCAATAATAAATGTTTCAAGAACAAATTATTTCAATAATATTTGTGTTGGACAAGTTTCTAGGACATTTGGCTCCATATGTTAAAGATTTATTCATTTCTTCACTTAATTTTTCATTAATAATTGTAATTAATTTTATTCACAGTCACTAATTTATTAGGTCAATTTTTTTCCTTATTAGAGTTTATAAAATATTATTTTTCATAATATTAATTTCATTTCTCAAAATTCAAATAATAAAACTGTAAGATATTGATTTAAATTTAATCCCACTTGATGGATGATAATGTAGGTATTTATATAATTAATATCTGAATGTTCTCTTTGTTTTTATAATTAAATTTAAAGAGAAATTTATTAAAAATATATAAATTTTATTAGTTGGTAAAAATTCTATCTAACTAAACATTAAAACCAATTACAAATATAATCTAAACATTTACACAAATTTGTTTAAAAGGATGTTTTTAACTAAAAGTTGGTATTTAAGATTATTTATTTTAAATCAATGGTTTAAGAAAAATATAAATAATTCAAACTAAACAAATTTTTATGGTTAGATTTTATATATTAAGTTTAGTTTTATATATTAAATCAATTGATGTTTCCAAATAAATAATTAAAATGGTTTATCTGTTAAATTGTGGTTAAATTATATTTACAAATATATAGAGTTTTTTGGGTGAAATTGTGTATGTTCTTATCTTATTCATATAAACACTATTAGATTAATGTCAAAAAAATTATTTAAGATTATATATATATTTCATTAAAATCATTAAATAACTATAGTTAATTATTTATATTTATACAAAATGCTTTTGGAACACTATAAATGATAATATTTATTTTTATATCCAATTGAATCTTAATTTTGTTTCTCATTAATTGGTATCCGGTGAATTAATTTTATATTTATTTAAGACATATGTTTTAATAAGATAGTTATTACTATTCATAACCCCTAACATAACATCTTGTTAATATCATAAAATATTAAAAAATAATATTTTAATAATACAATGTTTTTTTGAGACTCGGTCTTGCGTGTAACACATGATTTTGAGGAGTCTCACACATGGATGTAACAAATGCTATTGAAGAAGGTAGATTTTGGGTGTAACATAATCTAAAATCAGTTTACATACACTAAAATAAATATAATTTATTTTAAATAGAAAATATGTAATAAATTTTCTGAATATTATATTACCTTTTGTGCTCAGTGTCGAGTGTCATTCACACTCTCAAATACAAGGTTCTTACATTACATATTCTGGGAGTCACATTCTCTCCACCGAATTTGAATTACGCCTTCACAAATTAAATTCAATCATAGTGAAATATTGTTTGGTAGTTCCCTTTTTAAATCATATTTCATGATAAGGGTCTATAAGTCATCCACTATAAAAGAGAGAATGGAATGTACAAAGGTCACCTGGAATACCATGTAACTAGAAGTCTATGTAGAAGAATATCAATAAAATGTAATGATGAATAATTAGAATGAAATAATAAATATTTATAGGTAGTGATTATGGTTATCAATCAGAAAAATGATAATGATCAATATAATGATTAGGGGTCCAATCCCTAAATCTACATTGATTTATAGGGACATCAGTATAACATTAATTAAGGTAATAAGACAACATTTTACTTTGAACTCATTTTCCTAATGTTGGGTAATTAATTTACTTCCAATGTATACATACATGACATATTTTTATTAATGTAGTGTCAACTTTTGGTTGTGTTTAGATCTATTTTACAATTAATAAAAAAATAATGACGCATGAAACCCCCAAAATACATATCTAAAGGCTTCTAGGGATCATAAATGTTGGACAATGCAGAACATTTATCTGTATCTATCTTCCAAAAATTATGGACAATAGATTGATCTCTAATTCTCAAAAGTGATACTACTGGTTAATCAATAACATCCTTTCGTAAAATTTTTGAACTAAAAAATGAAAACCATACAAGGATAATACATTGGTATGTCGTTT
The DNA here is from genome assembly GCA_963277665.1 of Viscum album. Lineage (NCBI taxonomy): Eukaryota > Viridiplantae > Streptophyta > Magnoliopsida > Santalales > Viscaceae > Viscum > Viscum album. The sequence continues at coordinate 1,746,233,406 of OY728153.1, forward strand.
TTATGAAGATATTATCATCCTTTGGTCATGGGTTCATGAATCAAATCTTTTCCAGATATGATTGGTTGTCACCTGATGTACAATTCTTCTTTTTCTAGAAACATATTATTAAAATTTAAAAAATAAATATAATATAAATCCATCAAATAAAGATAATTAATAATTATATTTTTTACTCAATATTTCAATAATACAATAATACATCAACACTTCATCCATTTATTTCTAAGTAGTTCTTTCATTGGTATGGGGTTTATACATAATATCATTTCTAGGATTTCATAATCATAACATCTTATTTTAAACCTAAAAAACACTAGGTTTAACATATGATATTCATTTTCAATATATATTCCAATCATTCCCAACAGTTTGTAAATAAAATTTAAATTACCCAAAGAATATTTCCCAGAGTGTCAAACTAGGTGCGTATTAAGGCCCATTGTTGGGTACCAAGATTCCCCTATCCTGGATCATAACACCTTTTTGGAGTTATTACTCTTATTTATGTTTTCGAAATAACCATTTCCACTTTTAGTATACATATTGGTATCGTTTTCTAGAAATAATCACATAATAAATACCTTAACAAAATTATATAATTTTTTTCTAGGGTTATCATCAAATTATAACTTAGGTTTATGTTCTCTAACCTACATTTTTCCTATATCCAGTTTCCAAGGTTGCTACTAAACTTCCTCTAATACCATCTATAGTGACCCAAGACTATGTATCCCAGATCTAATTTTCGTTATTAATTACATTGTCATTATTAAAGGAAATAAATAGATAAAGGAATTAGGGTTTAGTAGTCTTGTAAAACAAGATACATAAATTATTCTTGTATTATAAAAAAAATACACTAATTAAAATATTTTTTCATCTAATTAATAAATTTTAGGATAACTTTTATACAACTTGTAAATAATTGTGTATAATTCATATTATGTTTCATGGATTACTAGGGAATGAAACATAATAATTGTGAGTTCAAATGCTCTTTAAGGGAAATATATAAAGGACGAAATATTGAATCAATTATGATAGACAATATTTAAATGTAAATAACTGAACACACTTTCCATATAATAAATAAAATGAATTGAATTGGGTAAACAATATAGAAATGTAATAAACTAAAACACATGTCATTAAAATATCTAGATTATTAAAAATAAATATGAAAATGTAAGAAAATAAAACAAAATATATTTTATCAATAAAATGAAAATGAAATGTATCCATAGATACATTGACACAAAATATCAAGGAGGAATAATAACTGAAACTAATATAAGTGAAATTATTTATTAATGGAAGTCATGTCTCAATCACTTGAAAACCTCTACTGTGAAGATCCCTTATATAGAATGTTTAGAACTGAGGATATAAACCCATTTAATTTGTTCAAATTATTTTTAAAGACCCAAAAATTCCCTAGAAATTTTTTTCATAATTACATGGGAATTTTATGAGTCCTCAAAAACTGACGGCGTGTGATTCTAAAACCTGGTGTTCCGGGAATCAATTTCTGATGTTTGATTCCGTTACATTCAGTAAACGTACGAGCAGGTTTTTATAACTTTTGAACTGGTGCTCAGAATTGAAATCCGAGGGCACCGTTGAACTCACAGTGCCGATATTCTCTTAAGAAGACCTTCACTTCGATGTCAGTGGGTCGAGTTTAAAAGATAGTATTTGGGGATTTTAGAGATTGAATTAAATAAAAATAAAATCTTTGGCTTCATTTTTATTTGATGGTTAAAATCTCCTCATGGAAGTTGGAGGTGGGAACACCACACCTTAACATCCCATGAGAGGTTATGGTGGTGGGGCCCACCCAAACCTATTCTCTTGCAAGGGGTTATGACATGGGGACCACACGGCGCTAAACTTTCCTAGTAATGGGATGAGAGGAAACCCTCCCAACTCTCCCTCATTAATGAGGGACAGCCTCTTCAACTCCCTTAATTAATTTTTTGTGGCAACACCTTGAATTAATTAAGTGGAGCCTATCTAATTAAATAGACCAATTTGAATATTGTGCCATCAAATTAATAGGATATTACAATCTACTATTTTTTTTGGCATATTCATTTTAGTGATAGCTTTGAGAGGAGGATTTTAGAGAAATCTCCCAATAAAGATCCTCGTCTCCCAATAAAGAACGAAGAATGCCTAACTTCTTCGACTTCTTTCTCGAAGCTTCAACCGTCGTGTGATATCTTCGACGACCGACTATCGCATAGTCATCAGCAATATGATACAGCTCAGGATTGGAAGTGTGTGGCGGATACGACGAACGACGAACTCCTTCATCTTATTTTCACGACTTCAATATCGATGACCGAAAATCAAAGGTAGGAAATTTATTTTGAATATTATTTACAACCATGTTAGTCCATTCTGTTTAAACGAAGAACGAGGTTTTTTCCCTTTTTGTGGGTTTTGGGATTAATCTTTGTGGGTGGGTTGTTATACATCATTCATGAGAGCCAATTGTTACCACCCTAAATGTGGAGGGTGCTGGCCAAACCAACATGTCCCAACCCCTCAACCGTTCTTTTATGTGATTAAATCGGCATGGTGATGAGGTGACATAACGTCGAAGGTGGTGACGAAAATGGCCACGCTCCCCGTGGCTTCCGCGAACTGCACCGCCCCCGCGACGCTCTGGTGCTCAGGGCCGAATCACGGCCCTTCGGCCGAGCCCCGCCCGACCGCACCACCACCAACCTGTGTCGTCGGCCTCCCATGCACCCCGACCGAGCACCGCTGGCCCGCACCTGTTCGAGCCGTGCCAAACTGCACCGGTCCGGCCTCCCAGCCACGCGGCCGTCGTGCCTCCCATGTGCCCTAGCCTAACCCACCAGCCCGTGCCAGCTGCGCCTCTGACCCGCACTAGTCATGTCTCCTTCTAGACAGCCTCCTAGCCACCCAAGCCGCCACCCGCCCGAAGCGGCTCCCCTATCGTGTCGGCCTCCAGAGCTGGCCCGTAGCACCCATCGAGGCGTCCTGGACGAACCGGCCCGGCTGCTTCCTTCGGGCAGAGCCGTGCTGGGCTTTTCTCTCGTGATGCTTTGGGATGAACTGGCCCGAGACCAAGTCGAACCGCCCATGTGGCTTGCTGGGCTGGGGCCAGCGGGTTGGTCCAAACCTAAAAGGCTGGACCACCCAATGGGCTAGGGAAGACCCATCAGGTCTATAATTCCCCACCCTTAAACCTTACTTAATCTTGAGTTATTACAAGATTACACATTGAGGATCTTTTCGGGTTTAGAGTTTTAGAGAATTAGATCATAAAAATTTCATTACATTCCACATATAAAAAAAGTGGTTACATAAAGTCACTATTCTTCTTTCCCATCAATGGAAACATATTTAAAACAAAACATGGATTCTTTCTTGACCCTTCCTTTACACTATCATCATATCATGTGCCTTTCCCTTGACCTGTGAAAAACATTTCAAAACAACATTGGATGAGCATAAAAATCTTAGTAAGGGATATAAAAATTTGTAAAGGAAACATGGGTACATATATACATAAGAATGAAATCATACTTTACCCGTAAAACATAAGCACTTCAACATACCTCATTAAATCATGAATAAATCATAGAAGTCATAAGACATAAAGGTAACTTGAGGCATTGATAACATTCTTACGTAGGGAGTAACCCTCTTGGTTACGTTTGGAATACCCATCACAGTATATTCCCTAAATCTAATCGGAGAAACCATAAAGTTACACTCCATCGCGTTACCCAATGCATTGGAGAGCTATATCGGGCTCACCTTCCCTTAGTTTATCACGGAACCACCCGTCTTCATAATAATGCCCATGAACCTCAACATAATCGTATCACATAAAAAATGCATAAAGGAAACATAACATTTCCACCTTTCAATCAAAAGATATCAATACAACACATTGATATAAAAACTTTATGAAAACCATTTTCAATACCAAAACAAAAGAAAAGTAAAACATGGTATTTATTTTTCTTTTAAAAAAAGGTATGGCTTGTAGAGGAAGCCGAAACTCAAATAATGGTCACGGCGGCGGAGAAGTCGTTGTCGCCGCATACGTACGACAAAAACATTCCCTTTTGTCGTTTAGTAAAATGCTTCGTATAAAAAATATTCCTTTTGGATAAACGTAAAAGTCAAAGGGGTTTATACACCATATAAAAAAGGTTGTGTATAAAATAAAATACGCCTCAATGAAAGGAGATTGAGACGAAGTCCCATACCTCGGGTCCGACATGACTCGATCGTTCTTTAATGTCCTGAATAATAAACTTGAGTTAATTTCTACTAGATTAAGAACCTTTTTCAAGTTCATTATTCCTTTTATATCACTTATTTTCATGTCATGAACACTATGTAATTATTTAAGTTAATAACGGTCGTTTTAACGATCATTGGTACTTGAGTAAAAAATAACCCCTTTATAATTACATGTAGTTCATGTATCCATTATATCCATAATTATAATCATTATGTATATATCATATATATCCAGTATATACATGCATTTATAATATTACATAAACATTTGGAGGTAAGAAATGAAATGCACCGTTCATGGAGACGGTAAGCCGTACATACGCATGAACGCTACTTTCATTTCTATTTCATATTTTATAGAATGGAATCATAATTATATAAAGGTATATTATAATTCCAGTATAATATGATATATAATATCATATTTCCATCCTTTATACGTCCCACATATGGTATTTAACGAATCAGATCACTTTGAGGGGGCGGTAGTCCGCACTTCCTTAAATGAAGATATCACGTTTACCCATAATGGAAACCATAAAGGTATGCCCAAAATGAAAAATACAGAATCTTAAGGAAAACATAAACATGTTATATATCATATATAAATATAGTAACATCTTAATGGCCACCTTTTAAGTTGTTAAAATAATGTTGAACAATCATCGTTTCTGGAGGCATAAATTCACCATCCACGGAAACAGTATATACTTTAACCATTAGATGTATGTGTCTGTATGTATAGATCTAATACTTATTATAAAAACATCCTAGTATATTGAGGATACTTTATTTGTTACAAAAGAAGAGAATAAAAATAGTTTAGGGGGTTGGAGAAGCAAAATCAAACAAAAGGACTCAAAAGAAGACATTACCTTAAAATCGGGTAACTCTCTTAGATTTGAGCTCAAAGCCTTCCTTGGGAAGACTTCTGACCAATTTGAGGCTTCGAGGAGTAAGAGAGGGATGTGGAGAGCCAAAATGGGCAGGGGTGGGCTGAGCCAAATGCTCTGGGAGTGTGGGTAAGGAGGTAGAGGTGGGGGCCTTTTATAAGAGGAGAGGAGGGGCACTCTTGGAAGGTAATGAAAAGTCACTTTATTTTAAAATGGTATTCGGATTTAAGAGGTCCCACATTGATGTGTTTCGAGGATAAGGTGATAAGGGTTCGAAATCCACCCATACAATAGGTTTTGGCCATGTTTATGACTTAGATTTTACATTATCATTCCATTTTATTTAAATCGTTAAATAATGAGGTAATCACTGCATCATCATGATGTCATAAATAATTTAATATATTTTTAGTCTAAAAATTATAAAAAAAATAATATGAAGTAGGAAATCGTTTTAGCTTTCCAATTACTATTTGTAATAAAAAGTTTGATCTTTATAACCCCATGTAAAAATTGTTTTAGTAAAACATCTCGTGTTTGTGTCATTTTTACTTTTACATTAAATAAAAAGTTATTTATGTAATTTCCCAACCAAAGTGGCTCCATGGGGTCCTCAAGTTGACCCATGTATTGTCTTGGTCGGCCATGACACATCCAATGAGGGTAGGACATGTGTCAAGCTCATCTCATTTTATTAAAGCATTATTTTTACCTTAAACAAAACTAATTACCTCTAATCGCGATTAAGAACTTAAGAGTTACTATTCACCAAAAAATTATTTTAATCTCATTGAACCACATTTTACATCTTAATTAAAACCATTTATGTCGGATTTTTGAAAATCAAAACATAGAATTGGAAAAATTTCATTTCAATGAAAAATCAGTTTTTATAAGTACCACTTAGTAGTTTCACTGTTCATCAAAAAATGAAGTTTTTCAGAAAATTACCAAAACTTTACCCTAAGCTATATTTGATATTCCGAATTCAAAAATGAAGTATATTTTACAAAATTCAAAACATATAAGTCACATTAATTAATATAATAATTAATTCCCTCTTTCATGACAAATAGCGTGTTTTTATGAAACAATAAGTATCAAAAGATTGACACCAGTTTAAGTCCAATTTTAAAGTGAAATTGATTCCAATGACCACCATTGGATTAAATGGTAAAAATATATTCTAATTTCACTTTAAAATCAATTAAAAAGATAATCTAATCATATTAATAAATTAGATTAAAAAGTAGTTTTGATGTAAAATGCAGTTTTTTTCACTATTCATTAAAAAAATGAACATTGTCTGAAAAATACCAAAAATTCACACAAAGTAAATTTTGACGTCCCAATAATAAAGAATAAGTTTATTTTGACAAATATAGATTATTAAATTGTCAAAAGTTTGATTTAAAAAGGGTTTTCCATCAAAAGGCAGTAAAACAATCTTTTAATAATATTATTGTATTCAATGCATAAGATTGTATTTATTTTCATTTTAAGCCTATAAAACACTATCTTAATTATTAATAGGCATAGATAAAAATATCTATTATTCATTACATACTTGGGATGTTACATCCTTCCCCCCTTTTGAAAATTGCATCCCCGCAATTTATTTACTTATCGAATAAATGTGGGTACTTATCCCTCATTGCATTTTCAGATTCCCATGTTGCCTCTTCCATCATGTGGCTTTTCCATAAAACCATTACCTGATTAATTACCTTATTTCGTAACACTTGATCCCTGTGGTCAAGAATCTGGACCGGTTGTTCCTCATAAGATAGGTTCTCTTCTAGCTGAACTACCTCTGGACTCAAAACATGAGATGGATCTGGCATATACTTTCTCAGCATCGAAACATGAAAAACATTGTGTACCTAGGATAAACTCGGAGGTAAAGCCACCTGGTATGCAACTGATCCAACTCTCTCCAGAATTTCATATGGTCCAATAAACCTTGGACTCAGCTTTCCTTTCTTACCAAATCTCATCACACTTTTCCAAGGAGAAACCTTGAGAAAAACATGATCACCTACCTCGAAAGATAGATCCTTCCTCCGGTTATGTGCATAACTCTTCTGCCTACTCTGAGCTGTTCTCATGTGCTTCTGAATCAGCTGAAATGTTTCTGCCATCTCTTCTACCAATTCTGGTACCATCAACTTCCATTCACCCACTTCATCCCAAAAATCTGGAGTTCAACACCGCTTCCCATATAATGCCTGAAATGGTGCCATCTGTATACTGGAATGAAAACTGTTATTATATGAAAATTCAACCAAAGAAAGATTTTGGTCCCAACTTCCTTGATAATCCATAGAACAAGCTCGTAGAATATCCTCCAAGGTCTGAATTGTTCGTTCTGACTACCCATCTGATTGAGGATGAAATGTTGTACTAAAATTTAATCCAGTACCCAACGACTTCTGAAGGACTTTCCAAAAGTTAGAAGTGAACCTGGGATCACGATAAGATACAATGGAGAGGGTAACTCCATGTAACCTGAATATCTCTTTAAGATACAAATGGGAATGTTGATCTCGGGAAAAATTATCTCGTATAGCAAGGAAATGAGCAGATTTAGTCAAGCGATCAACAATAACCCAGATTTCATTATTACCTCGAGATGTATTCTGTAATCCCACAACAAAGTCCATGGATATATTCTCCCATTTCCACTCTGGCACTGGTAAAGGCTTAAGCATCCCTTTCGGTAACTGCAGCTCTACTTTAACCTATTGACATGTCAAACACTTCAGAGTAAATTCAACAATATCTCTTTTCATTCCATCCCACCAGTAATACTCCCGCAGGTCTCCGTACATCTTAGTACTGCTAGGATGAACTGAAAACGGAGAACTATGAGCTTCACATAATAACTCTCTCTTCAACTGTGAATCACAAGGCACACACAATATCTTCCAAAATCTCAAAATGCAATCATTATCAATGTTGAATTCAGGCAACGTACCTTTCTGAACCAGCTCTACCTTTTTCTGCAACTCACTGTCTTGCTTCTGTGCTTGCTTGATTCTATCTGATAGAGATGATCTCACTGATAACTGAAACAAAACAGAATAACTTCCTGCACCAACAACTTCTATGCCAATGTTCATCAAATCATTAACCAAAATATCACATTCCAAATGCAACATTGCTAATGAAGCATTACTTTTGCGACCCAAAGCATCGGCCACTTTATTTTCTTTTCCCAAATGGTAATGAATTGTACAATCATAATCATTGATTAATTACAGCCATCTCCTCTGTCTCATGTTCAATTCATTCTGAGTGAATATAAACATTAATCTTTTGTGATCAGTATATATTTCACACTTTACTCCATACAAATGATGCCTCCAAATTTTTAAAGCGAAAACAACAGCAGCTAATTCCAAATCATGTGTAGGGTAATTTACCTCATGAGTTTTCAACTGTCGTGAAGCATAAGAAATTACATGATCATTCGGTATTAGGATGCAACCATGTCCTTTAAATGAAGCATAATTGTATATAACAAACTCACCATTCCTGGAAGGTAGTGCCAAAACTGGAGCATTCACCAATCTTCTTTTCAATTCCTGAAAACAATCGTCACATTCTTTTGTCCAGATAAACTTAACACCCTTCTGAGTTAGCTTAGTCATTAGACTAGATAACCGTGAAAAATTTCTAACAAACCTTCGGTAATAGCCTGCCCAACCAAGGAAGCTACGAATCTCAGTTACATTTGGGGGTCTTGGCCATTCTTCAACAACCTTTGTTTTTGCAGGATCCACGGTTATCCCATTTTTAGAAATAATATGACCAAGGAAAGAAATTTTTTGCATCCAAAACTCACACTTTCTGAATTTTCCATACAGATTATTTTCTTTTAAGGTTTGCAAGATAACCCTTAAATGTCTTTCATGCTCCTCTTTACTTTTAGAAAACACCAAAATATCATCAATGAAAACCACCACAAACTTATCCAAGAACACATGGAAAATTCTATTCATTATTTCCATGAATACAGCAGGTGAATTGGTTAGCCCAAAAGGCATTACTACTAATTCATAATGGCCATATCTTGTACGGAACGCGGTCTTCAGAACATCATCTTCCTTTAGCTTCAACTGATGGTACCCCGATCTCAAGTCAATCTTTGAAAAATACTGAGTTCCCTGGAGCTGATAAAACAAATCATCGAAATGAGGCAAAGGATATTTGTTGTTAACAGTGATGTTATTCAAGGCTCTATAATCAATGAAAAGTCTCATTGAACCATCTTTCTTTTTAACAAATAAAACAGGAGCACCCCATGGTGATGTGATAGGTCAAATGAAGACTTTCTCTAATAACTCTTGCAATTGCTCCTTCAACTCTAAAAGTTCAATTTGAGCCATTCAATAGGGGGTTTTGAAATTGGCTTAGCATCAGGAACTAAGTCAACAGTAAACTCAACTTCCCGATCTGGTACTATTCCAGGAAACTCATCAGGAAAAACATCAGGATACTCATTTACCACTGGCACATTATTAATCTGAACAGTTCCTTTATTTTCAATGATGTGTTCAAGGTAACATTCATTTCCATCTTTTACAAGTTTCTTGGAATCTTGATAAGTTGTCAACAGTAAGGGTTCATTTTTGTACACAAACTGAAAGCCTTTCTGAAAAGAAACATCTTTAGCTCTACAGTCAATCTTAGCATGGTAAATAGAGAGCCAACCCATACCCAGGATAACATCGCATCTACTAGAGGTAGAATAATAAGTTTTGCAAGTAGGTTCTTTCCACAGATAAGGATATGAAGATTCTTATAAATTCTTTTTACCTCAACATTTCCCCCAGGTGTTTTTACCAAAAGTTTAGGAGTCATTTCTTGAGATGGTATTCCCATTTTACTAGAAAAGGTTTCAGAAATGAAAGAATGTGTGAACCCCGAATCAAACAACACACTGGCATAATCTGAAAAAACAAACAAAGTACCTGATACAACTTCATTTGATGGCCCAACATCTGCTAAAGTATTTGCAAAGGATTTCACCACCCCTTTCTGCTTGTAGTCTAACTGATCACCCAAGCTCTTTGTCGGACACTCTTTTGCATAGTGACCCATCTCATTTCACTTATAACGTTTCACTAACTGTAAATCAAATTTGGTCTTACCTTCACCTTGATCTTTTTCAGGGAAATCACGAGCCTTATTTCCCATCTTACCACATCAGTAGCACTTTCCAGAATTCAGAAGACATTCCCCATCATGCCTTTTTCCACATATATCACAAACTGGAAACTTTGTTTTCTTACCATCTGACATTTTTGAAGAATTCATACCTTTCTCCTGCCACCTCGGTCTCTTCTTATATTGGTTGTTATAGAACACTTGATCATCGGTAAACTCCATTTCCACCTTGTCAGCACATAGAACAAGCTTTTCATAACTTTTAAACTCACGATAAGCTAATGGCCTTCGATATTTTGGCTTTAATCCTGAGTAAAAACAATTGATTTTACTATCAAGGTCTCAGATAAAATTTGGAGCAGACCTTGGCAATCGAGTGAACCTTTCTTCATAGGAAGCCACTGAGTCTTCCTCTTGCCTCAATTCCAAGAATTTCGTTTCCATCCTAAGTCGAACAGCCTTAGGAAAATACTTCTCAAGAAACATACCTTTGAATTCATCCCAGCTGAGAGTATCAATATCATCAGCATCCCTGATATTTTTAACCATCGACCACCACTGATCTGCTTCACCCTCCAAATGATAAATAGCAAGACTAACCTTTTGATTTTCTGAACACCCCATGACATCAAAAATATTCTCCAGTGATTTAATCCACCCTTCAGCTAGCACAGGGTCAGATGATCCTCTGAATGATGGGGTATGTTGCCTCATGAAAGGTTCCACCACTTACATGTTCCTCTGCGGTTGATCTGACTGATCTCGTGTATGGATACCACCACCATTTATCGCTTGAGTCAACTGCGCCATTACTGCAACAAACTGTTCAGTTCCAATTCCAACCATCTCAGGATACTGATTCGGATGGTTATTTTCTTCTACATGCCTTCCTACCACTGCTTCCCTATTTCCTCTGCGGAAAAATATTCTGAACAAACATGTCTTAGATGAAGTAACATGGTAATCTTCAAATACTATATCACATCAATTTGACCATAAAAAAATATTGTTGGATAATCATTTAAAAGAATTCTAACTCCTAATGTTATCTAAACCGACCTCTAATACCAACTATAAGGCCCCATCCTTAAACCATACTTAATCATGAGTTATTACAATATTACACATTGAGGATCTTTTCGGGTTTAGGGTTTTAGATAACTAGATCATAAAACATTCATTACATTCAACATATAAACAAAGTGGTTACATAAAGATATTATTCTTCTTTCCATCAATGGAAACATATTTAAAACAAAACATGGATTCTTTCATGAAACTTCCTTGACAGTATCATCATATAATGTACCTTTCCCTTGACCTGTGAAAAACATTTCAAAAAAACATGGGATGAGCATAAAAATCTCAGTAAGGGATATAAAAATATATAAAGGAAACATGGGTACAAATATACATAAAAATGAAGTCATACATTACCCATAAAACATAATCACTTCAACATACCTCATCAAATCATGAATAAATCATAGAAATCATAAGACATAAAGGTAACTTGAGGCATTCATAACATTCTTACGTAGGGAGTAACCCTCTTGGTTACATTTGGAATACCCATCATAGTATATTCCCTAAATATCTTCGGAGAAACCTTAACGTTACACTCCTTCACGTTACCCAATGCATTGGAGAGCTATATCGGGCTCACCCACCCTTAGATTAACATGGAACCACCCGTCTTCATAATAATGCCCAAGAACCTCAACATAATCATATCACATAAAACATCCATAAAGGGAACATAACATTTCCACCTTTCAATAACAAGATATCAATACAACACATTGATAAAAAAACATTATGAAAACCATTTTCAATACCAAAACAAAAGAAAAGTAAAACATGGTATTCATTTTTCTTTTAAAAAAAGGTATGGCTTGTAGAGGAAGTCGAAACTCAAATAATGGTCACGGCGGCGGAGAAGTCGTTGTCGCCGCATACGTACGACAAAAACATTCCCTTTTGTCATTTAGTAAAACACTTCATATAAAAAAGATTCATTTTGGATGAACGTAAAAGTCAAAGGGGTTTATACACCGTATAAAAGAAGGTTTTGTATAAAATAAAATATGCCTCAATGATAGGAGATTGAGACGAAGTCCCATACCTCGGGTCCGACTTGACTCAATCATTCTTTAATGTCCGGAATAATAAACATGAGTTAATTTATACTTGATTAAGAACGCTTTTCAAGTTCATTATTCCTTTTATATCACTTATTTCCATGTCATGAACAATATGTAATTATTTAAGTTAATAACGGTCGTTTTAACGATCATTGGTACTTGAGTCAAAAATAAACCCTTTATAATTACATGTTGTTCATGTATCCATTATATCCAGAATTGTAATAATTATGTATATATCATATATATCCAGTATATACATTCATTTATAATATTACATAATCATTTAGAGGTAAGAAATGAAATGCACTGTTCATGGAGACGGTAAGTCGTACGTACGCATGAACACTACTTTTATTTCTATTTCGTATTTTTATAGAATGGAATCATAATGATATAAAGGTATATTATAATTGCAGTATAATATAATATATAATATCATAGTTCCATCCTTTATACGTCCCACATATGGTATTTAACGAATCAAATCACTTTGAGGGGGAGGTAGTCCGCACTTCCTTAAATTAAGATATCGCGTTTACCCATAATGGAAACCATAAAGGTATGCCCAAAATGAAAAAATACAGAAGCTTAAGGAAACCATAAAAATATTATATATCATATATAAATATAGTGACATCTTAATGGCCACCTTTGAAGGTGTTAAAAAATGTTGAATAATCTTCGTTTCGGGAGGCATAAATTCACCATCCACAGAAAAAGTATGTCCTTTATCCATTAGATGTAGGTGTGTGTATGTGTAGCTCGAATCCTTCTTATAAAAACATCCTAGTATATTGAGGATACTGGAGTTGTTACAAAAGAAAATAATAAAGAGAGTTTAGGGGGTTGGAGAAGCAAAATCAGACAAAAGGACTCAAAAGAAGACATTACCTTAAAATCAGGTAACTCTGTTAGATTTGAGCTCAAAGGCTTACTTGGGAAGACTTCTTCCCAAAGTGAGGCTTCAAGGAGTGATATAGGGATGTGGAGAGCCAAAATGGGCAGGTTTTGGCCGATCCAAAGGCTTTGGGAGTGTGGGTAAGGAGGTAGAGGTGGGGGCCTTTTATAAGAGGAGAGGAGGGGCACTCTTGGAAGGTAAAGAGAAGTCACTTTATTTTAAAATGGTATTCGGATTTAAGAGGTCCCACATTGATGTGTTTCGAGGATAAGGTGATACGGGTTCGAAATCCACCCATCCAATAGGTTTTGGCCATGTGTAGGTCTTATATTTTACATTATCATTCCATTTTATTTACATCATTAAATAATGAAGTCATCACTGCATAATCATGATGTCATAAATAATTTAATTTATATAAAGTATAAAAATTATAAAAAAAATACAATTATGTAGGAAATTTTTTTAGCTTTCCAGTGACTATTTATAATCAAAAATATGATCTTTATAACCCCATGTAATAATTGTTTTAGTAAAACATCTCATGTTTGTGTCATTTTTACTTTTACATTAAATAAAAAGTTATTTATGTAATTTCCCAACCAAAGTGGCTCCATGGGGTCCCCAAGTTGACCCATGGATTTTAATGGTCGTCCATGACAGATCCAATGAGGGTAGGACATGTGTCAAGCTCATCTCATTTTAATAAAGCATTATTTTTACCTTAAACTACACTAATTACCTCTAATCGCGATTAAGAACATAAGAGTTACTATTCACCAAAAAAATTATTTTAATCTCATTGAACCACATTTTACTTCTTAATGAAAAACATGTATGTTGGTTTTTTGAAATTCAAAACATAGAAGTGGTAAAGTTTCATTTAAACGAAAAATCAGTTTTTATAAGTACCACTTAGTGGTTTCACTATTCATCAAAAATTGATGTTTTTCAGAAAAATATCAAAAATTCACCCTAAGCTATATTTTATATTCCGAAATCAAAAATTAAGTCTATTTTAAAAAATTCAAAACATATAAGTCACATTAATTAATTTAATAATTAATTTCCACTGTCATGACAAATAGCGTGTTTTTATGAAACAATAAGTATCAAAAGATTGACACCAGTTTAAGTCCAATTTCAAAGTAAAATTGATTCCAATGACCACCATTTTATTAAATGGTAAAAATATATTCTAATTTCACTTCAAAACAAATTCAAAAGATTATATAATCATATAAATAAATTAGATTAAAAAGCAGTTTTGATGTAAAATGCAGTATTTTTCACTATTCATTAAAAAAATGAACATTTTCTGAAAAATACCAAAAATTCACAAAAAGTAAATTTTAATGTCCCAATAATAAATAATAAGTTTTATTTGAAAAATATAGATTATAAAATTGTCAAAAGTTTGATTTAGAAAGGGGTTTCCATCAAAAGGCAGTAAAACAATCTTTTAAGAATATTAGTGTATTCCATGCATAAGATTGTATTTATTTTCATTTTAAGCCGATAAAACACTATAATAATCATTAATAGACCTAGATAAAAATATCTATAATTCATTACTTACTTGGGATGTTACAAGGTCTGACCGGGTCAACCTAGACATGGTCAGCCAAGACTCGGTCGGACCGGGTCAGACCATGGTCGGACCTATTACTGACCCCTTTACTTTCATTGGCCATATCATTGGCACCGGACGACTATTTGATGCACCATCAATAGCACTGAGTTTCCTGGAGCATGATGGTCCCTTTTAGTATACCCCACTAGAGTTCGGGATAATTTTTAAATATAGTCAGGTTGGATCGGGCACGAATCCAATTGGGCCCCCATGACTAAAAGTCTAATAACTCACAGACCGGGCATACGATTGACATCTCGTCTGTTGTTTTGAGACCCCTATGACGAGGCGGACCTTTTAGATACTTCTACGTGGTACTTCGTGACAGTTGGATTATCAGCCTATAGCTCATGGAATAGATCCTCCTGGAGACGAGCGAGCATAGTGCGGAGATATCAGACCAGTCCTGGGTTTACCCTCCAGTGGGGCTGGGCAGTGGGTTACCCGTTGATCATAAGGTTTACCCTCTAGATAGGCTGGATAGTGGGTTACCCATTGTCCTCTTAGGGTTTACCCTCTAGCTGGGGTGCGCAGTGGGTTACCTGTTGACCTTAGGGTTTATCCACCAGCTGGGCTGGGCAATGAATTACCCGTCGACATCATAGGGTTTACCCTTCAGTTGGGTGGGCAGTGGGTTACCCGACGACTTATTCAGAATCAAATCTTTCTATGTGGCTAGTCAGTGACTTTTCTCCGTGAATACTGGAGTGGGGCTCTTGGTTATATGGTAGGCCCACTGTACTTGATAGAGTAGGAGTTCTTCAGTAGCCGAGGTTTCGAAAATGTGACTGGGAATGCTTTTTGATACTATCCCTATAAAAAATCCTGGTTGAGCTGAGTTAGTAAAATTTTGTATTTACCTCATGATTTATATGGAATACTTGATAACTTAGGTATATGTTTGTGAATATACCTAAGTGGGGTTATTTGTTGATTTCATAAGTTGTGGTTTATCCTTGTTGGATATTGTGGTACATTGAGGGTCTTGAGGTCGCTACTGAGTATCTTTATACTCACCCCTGCACGGGATTTTCCCAAAATTCATTTTGTTGGTTGCAGACGATGGAAAGCGCTGACCAAGGCTGAGGGTACCAGGACTAGATGGTACGCGGAGGTGGACCATACGATGTTTCGGTATGCGGAGGAGACAGATGGATGTGGAGTGATGAGGAGGCTATCTGTACCTACCCATCAGGTAGGATTTGAGGTGGACGATCTAGGAGTTTCTCTTCACCTTTCAGCTATTTTTTCCTTTCCAGTTGTACTTGTTTTCAGTTGTACTTGAATTTTCTTGTTGGGCTCGTATTCTGGTGCCTCTATATTCAGAACACTTTGTTTACAATTTTACTTAGTGTTTTGCTTCCATCTCGTACTCTGTTGTGTGCGTTTTCATGTTTTAAAGGCAATAACTTCCCAATTTAGGGATTTACGCATTTGGTGCTAGTTTCCAGCCCCTGGCCAATGGAAGGCGGACATGGTGTAGTCACGGCATGGGCCCTAGGGTACGGGTTGTGACAAATTGGTATCAGAGGAGTCGGTTCTACCACAGAACATGGACTCTGATCTTTTCACTGAAGAAATAGTGTTAAGAGTACTGAGTGTGTTTTTTAGTTTAGGGAGTCCAGTATTGGTGCAGCGGCTGACGTATCCATACACCAGGACCCTAACTTCTGATTTCCTAATCAGTGCATGAAAACACTGATTGCATTTGTGTTTTCAAATGTTTTCATTTAGTCATCTCAAGCAGTTCAGCACCCCATGTATAATAGATTGACCGTGTTGCATCTATTTCATTCAGGATGCCTCCCAGTGGACGACTAGCAGGAGTCCCGAGAGTTATACACACAGATTTCTCACCGAGTTACACGGCCTCGGTGCAGGTCCCTTTACCAGCAGAGGCACCAGCGACACCACTTCCCATTGGGACATCGATGCCACCGACCCCAGCAATAGATGATGCATGCAGCTTGATCGCATTGCACGAGTACCAACACCAGAGGCCACCCAGGTTTAGGGGACCATTGGGCCCTCAAGCAGTTGAAGATTGGCTGGAAGCTATGGAGAGAGTTTTCAGACTGTTAGGGACACCATCCGACTTCATGGTTATTCTTTCAGCCACCCTTCTACAATCATTTGTGGGCATATGGTGGAGTTTGATGATCTAGGATCATGATGAGATGACGATTCTCTGGGCAGACTTCGAGAGCCAGTTTTTGGAAGAGTTTGTTCGAGCGACTCTTCGCACGGTGCGCATACATGAGATACTTCATCTACAACAGGGCAACATGACAGTGGCACAACACTCAGTGAGGTTAAATGACCTCTCGTACTACTCCTTAGATATGATGTTGGACCAATTCTTCAAGGCATGGACTTCCAAGTAGGGGCTCAGGTGAGAGATCAGGGCTTCGATAGTCTCTCTCAGCATACCGATGTAGGTAGGGGTGTCAGAGCGAGAAATCTTAGTGGATAGTTTCCTGGCAGATCAGTCTTCAGCAGTGGGACCCACCACTAGCCGACATGCAGCCGAGTCTTCTACAACTGGCAGTAGACAGATATCGTAGAGGTCCATGATGACCAGACCCACGGGTGAACGACTGCATGACTCAGGATCAGTTGTACGGGGAAACCAGGGAAGAGACACGCATGCTAGGAGCAGGCAATGTTACTCATGCGATGAGCATGGTCACATATCTCATGATTGTCATACCCGCCATTTTAATGATCAGAAGACGGTCAAAGGAAATCCCATACAGAGGCATATATTCGATCGAGGTGGTTTGTAGTTAGTAGGAAGACGTGGCAGAGCAGCTGGCCATGTAGCTGGTAGTGGGTGATGTTTCTAGGTGTTTCTGTCACCACCCCCTGGATGTCCACCCCGACCGTAGGGAGTAGGTGGAAATGGGAGAGCTCAGCTCTAGGTAGGTGAGGTATAAGATCATGGTGCTCCATAGATGATTCGAGGTATAATCTGTGTCTACTCCACCATAGCTATAGTTCTTATAGACACATGTGCCAGTCACTCATTCATTTCCACTACCCTCGTTCGGAGCTTGGAGATTCCGACGAAGCCATTGGCTTGATACTTACTTCTAGATACTCTTAGAGGAGTATACTCGATGACTATGCACTATTTATGATAGTGTGAGATTACTTTAGGAGGCAAGAGCGTTGGCTGGGATCTCCTCGTAGAGGCGTCGAGGCCTTACGACATCGTTTTCGATATGGACTGGTTATCTACAGTCCATGCATAGATAGACTGTATTAGGTGAAATGTGTGGTGAGTCCACACGGATGGGACCATGTTAACCTTTACTGGCAAGAAGGGTTCCATTGCAGTATATGGCGGGATTACTCAGAGGAGGGTGCAGCCAATCACTAATCAGTTGGCCTGCCTTACTCTCGGAGCAGTTGATGTGGAGAGTCTGAGCTGTCCTGTAGTGGTGGACCAGTACACGGATTTTTTCCTCGATAATGTCCCAGGTATACCTCCTCACATATAGGTGGAATTTTACATTGTCATGTACCCCGAGATGGTGCTGATATCTACACCAGCATATCAGATGGATCCCGCTGAGTTTCGTGAGATGAAGGTATAGTTAGTGGACTAACAGAGGATAGGATTCATCCAGCCTCGTGTTTCTCCCTGCGCAGTCCCGATTCATTTTTCCATGAAGTAAGATGGGAGCTTGAGGCTTTGTGTCGACTACCGTCACTTAAATTCGGTTACTGTGAAGAACAAGTACACACTCTTGAGGATTGAAGACCTCTTTGATCAGTTGAAGGTATAACGGTGGTTCTCGAAGATAGACCTCAGATCAGGAAATCACCAACTCAGAGTTCGAGATGAGGATGTACTTAAGATAGCCATCATATTTCGGTACGACCACTAAAATTCGTGGTTATGAATTCTGGCATAACCAAATCTCCAGTAGTGTTCATGGGACACATGAATGTGATTTTCCATTCATACATCGATTGCTTTGTCCTAGTCTTCATTGATGACATTCTGATCTACTCGACAACTGAGGAGGATCAAGCCTACCATTTGCAGATAGTACTGGACACACTCCGAGAGCACCAGCTTTATGGTAATCTCTTGAAGTTCAAGTTTGGGATTTGAGTGGTTCACTTTTTGGGACATGTTATCTCGGAGGCTGGAGTTGCAGTAGATCCAGTGAAGATTGAGGCAGTACTTTCTTGGGAGCCACCAAGGAGTGTGCCAGAGGTATGGAGTTTCCTGGGGTTCGATGGATACTACCGAAGTTTTTTTCTAGATTTCTCCAGAGTTGAAACACCACTCTGAGCCTCGAAAAAGAAGAGGAAACCCTTCGTGTGGACGGAGATATGCCAGTAGATCCTTCAGGAGCTGAGGTAGTGGATGACTAGTTCCCCCATCTTGAGGCTTCCAGAGGAAGGTGTATAATATGTAGTGTACTTCTGAACATCATGGACCAGACTCAGGTGTGTCCTGATGTAGGAGAGAGTAATGTTCGCGTATTGTTTTCGATAGCCGAGACAACATGAGTAGAACTACGTTACACATGACTTACAGTTAGCAGCAGTGGTCTTCACCTTGATGATTTGGCGACACTATCTGATGGGAGAACGTTTTAATGTGTACTCTGATTACAAGAGTCTCAGGTACATCTTCCCTCAGAAGGACCCTAACCTGAGACAACGATGATGTAATGAGTTCTTCTAGGACTGTGACTTCGACATAGTCTATACACCTGGAAAGGGGACGGTTGTTGTAGATGAACTCAAGAAAAGATTTGGTATAAAGGTTCTAGGAGAAGCGACAGAGCAGCTGGCCACATTGTAGATATCCTTTGTGGATAGAGATGGAGCAGATTTCTTTCAGTCCCCTACAGTCACTCCCTCACTTCTTCAGTTTTTCAGGGAGGCACCCTATGGGGACGCTGACTACGAGACATGATGTGCTCAGATATCCATAGGGCAGACACCTGATTGTTTTTCTAAAGGTGGGGAGCACGTCATCCTCTTTAGAGGATGTGCTGTGGTGCCAATGTATCTTCAAGAGGAAGTGTTGAGAGAGTTCCAAACATCCCATTTAGCGGTACATCCATGAGTGGTGATGATGTACCATGACCTCCAATGAAAACCATGTTTTCCAGGTATGAAGAAGGTAGTAGTGCATTTTGTCTCTAGATTCCTCAATTGTCTTCAAGTGAAGGTAGAGCACTAGGTACCAACAGGCTTGGTTCATCCATTAGAGGTTCTAGAGTGGAAGTTGGATGGGATAACCATGGACTTCGTGACAGGACTTCCACCTACGTCCAGGGGAGATGACTCTGTCTTGGTGATCGTTGACCGACTCACCCCGTCATCCCATTCCCTACCGATCAGAGAGCAGGATTTAGTAGAGGGCTTGAGACACCTCTATGTTCAGAATATTGTGCGGCTATATAAAGTACCATCATCTATTTTCTTCGATAGTGACTCACGGATTACTTCCAGGCTATGAAAGGGGTTGTGGGAGGCTTTCGGGACACAACTTCGTCTGAGCACCGCCTTCCATCCACATACGGATGGTCAAACTGAGCGGACCATTCAGACCCTCAAGGACATGTTGCGTGCTTATATACTCGACTTTGGTCGTAGCTGGGTGGAACACTTACCTTGGGTGGAGTTTTCATACAACAACAGCTATCACTCCACCATAGGGATGGAACCTTTTGAGGAGTTATATGGGCGACCTTGCAGACCCCCCCTTGTGTTGGACTGACCCTGGGGAGTCACCACTAGTGGGACCAGATATAGTACGAGCTACCACTGAGAAGGTGCATATCATCTAAGAGAAGATGAAGGCTGCACAGAGTAGGTAGAAGTCATATGCTGTTAGGAGACAGAGACCTATGCAATTTGATGATGGCGACCACATCTTCCTATGGGTATCACCTCGATGAGGTCTATAGATATTTGGCCGAGGTGGAATGTTATCTCTGTGTTTCATCGGACCATTCAATGTCCTCAGTAGGGTTGGTGAGGTGGAATAATTCTTAGCTCTTTCACCTCAGTTACACCCAGTGCACGATGTCTTCCACATATCCCAGCTGAGGATACACGTGCATGACCCTTCTCACATCATCGACCATGGAGTGATGAACATCGATGATGGGGAGACTTTTATAGATGTTCAAGTGGAGATTGAGGATCGACATGAGAGGGTCCTATGTGGATGGTCAAAACCTCTGGGGAGCGTTCCATGGAATCCCGGGAACCTCCAATAGATAACTTGGTAGAGGGAGGCTGAGATGCGTGCTCATTACCCCCACTTGTTCCCTTAGTTTGAGTTGTAGCTTATTCGGATGTAAAGCCCTAAGGTTGGGAGAATGTAAAGAGATATAAATTCAAGGGAATTTTTTTTCTTAAATACATGGGAATTTTATGAGTCCGCAGAATCTAACTGCGCATGATTCTAAGGTCTGGTGTGCCTGGAATCAATTTCTAAAGTATTGTTCGGGTACTTTCATTAAGCGTATGAGAAGGTTTTTATAAATTTTGAACCGGTGCTCAGAATTGAAATATGAGGGCACGGTTGAACTCGCAGTGCCAATATTCACTTAAGAAGACTTTCACTTCAATGGCAGTGGGTCGAGTTTAAAATATAGTTTTTGGGGTTTTTAGAGATTGATTTAAATAATAATAAAGTGTGTGGCTTTATTTTTATTTGACCATTAAAATATCCCCATGGATGTTGGAGGTGGGACAACCACAGCTGAACCTCCCATGAGAGGTTATAGTGGTGGGTCCCACTCGAACCTAACCTCCCTCAAGGGCTTATGAAGTGAAGACCACACGGGGCTAAACTCCCCTATTAATGGGATAAGTGGAAAACCTGTAAACTCTCCCTCATTAATGAGGGAGATCCTCCTCACCTCCTCTAACAAATTCATTTTGGAAACCCATTAAATTAAGTAAGGGGAGACTACCCAATTAATTAGACCAATTTGAATATTTTTCCAACAAATTAATAGGATATTACAATCTATAATTTTGTTGGCATATTCATTTTGGATATAGATTTGAGGGAGGATTTGGGAGAAAAATCCCAACGAAGAACCCTGTCTCCCAATGAAGAATGAAGAACGAAGAACACCGACCTTCTTTGACTTCTTCCTCCAAGATTCAACAATTGTGAGACGTCTTCGAAGACCGACTTATGAATCGTCGTCAACGAGCCGACGCAGCTTGGGATTGGAAGTGCATGGCGACGCGACGAATGATGAACTCCTTCATCTTCTTTCTATGACTTCAACGTCGATGACCGACAATCAAAGGTATGGGTTTTATTTTGAATATGATTTACAGTCATGTTATTCCTTTCTTTTTAATCTATGATTGGAGATGCTTCCCTTTTTGCGGGATTTGGGATTAATCTCTGCAGGTGGGTTGTTATACTTTGTTCTTGAGTGCCAATTGCTACCACCCTAAACTCAGAGGGTGCTGGCCAAAAAAACATGGCCCAACCCCTCTGCAATTCTTGTTTGTGATGAAAATCGGCATTGTGATGAGGTGAAAGAACGACGAGGGTGGCAACGACAAAGGCCGCGCTAACCATGGCCTTCGCGAACTGTGCCACCCCCGCGGCACTCTGGTGCTACGGGTCGAATAGTGGCTCTTCTTCCGATCCCCCCTAGCCGCACCACCGCCGACCCGCACCACCCGACTCCTGGCCACCGCCAGCCTCCCTTGCGCCCCGACTGAACACCATCGGCCATCGCCTGTTTGAGCAATGTCGAACTGCGCCGGCCCGGCCTCCTGGCCTCTCGGCCACCGGGCCTCCCGTGTGCCCCGGCCGAACGTACCGACCTACGCAGACTGAGCCACCGCCCGACCACCCGCCGGACCATGCTGGATGAGCCACCGCCCGATGGCCCGCTTCCCGGCCTGCCCGGCTACCTCCAGGCCAGCCCAGCTGCCTCCCGACCGCCCGACCAACGGAGCCGACACCCACCCGAAGAGGATCCGTAGCTGCGCTGGCCTCCCGTTCCGGCCCACGGCCCCCCTCACGGTGCCCTGGCCAAATAGGCCCGGCCACGCCCTCCGGGCTGGGCCACGCCGGGCTAGTCCCTCACAGCGCTCTAGGCCGAACCGGCCCCGAGCCCGGGCCGAATCTCCCACACAGCCAGCTGGGCAGGGCACAGCGGGCTGGGCCGAACCTAACAGGCTGGCCCACCCAATGGTCCAGGGCAGACCCATTGGTTCTGGCTAGGTTGACCCAGACCGGGTCGGCCAAGACTTGGTCGGACCAGGTCAGTCCGAATGGGTCAGACCAGTCCCAGACCTATTACAAACCCCTTTACTTTCTTTGGCCATATCTTTGGAACTGGACGACCTATGAATGAACCATTAGCGGCGCTGGTTTTCCTAAAGCATGATGGTTCCTTTGAGTGTACCCCACTGGAGTTCGGGGTAATGTTGAAATACGTTCAGGTTGGATCATGCACGAATCCAACTGGGCCCCCAGGACTAAAAGCCTAATAACTCATAGACCGGGTGTCTGATTGGCGTTTCGTCTGTTGTGTTGAGACCCCTATAAAATGGAGGACCTTTGAGATACTTCTACGTGGAACTTTGTGATATTTGGAGTATCAGCATGTAGCTCGTGGAGCATATCCTCCCAGAGACGAGCGAGCATAGTGGGGAGATATCAGACCAGTTCCGGGTTTACCCTCTAATGGGGCTGGGTAGTGGGTTACACGTTGAACTTAGTGTTTACCCTCCTGCTGGGCTGGTCAGTGGGTGACTCATTAACCTCTTCAGGTTTACCCTCTAGCTGGGCTGGGTAGTGGGTTACCCGTTGACCTTAGGGTTTACCCTCTAGCTGGGCTGGGTAGTGGATTACCTGACGACCTCTTAGGGTTTATCCTTCAGCTGGGCTGGGTAGTGGGTTACCCGATGACTTTTTTAGACTCAACCCTTTCTATGTAGCTAGTTAGTGACTCTTATCATTTAATACCGGAGTGGGACCCTTGATTATCTGGTAGGACCAAAATACTTGATAGAGAAGGATTTCTCCAATAGCTGAGGTTTCGATACTGTGATTGGGGATGTTATTTGATACTATTCCTCGAGTGAAATCCTAGTTGAGCTAAGTCAATAACATTTTGTATTTAACTCTTAATTGAGATGGATTACATGATAACTTAGGTATATGTGTGGTCATTTACGTATGTGGGGTTATCAGTTAATTTCATACTTTGTGGTTTATACTTGTTGGATTTAGTGAGACCTTGAGGGTCTCAGGGTCCCTACTGAGTATTGTTATAATCACCCATGCACGGGCTTTTCCCGCACCAAATTGTGTTGGTTGCAGATGATGGACATCACTGACTGAGGCTGTGGGTACCAGGACTGGACTGTACCCGGAGGTGGACCATACGATGTGTTGTTATGTGGAGGACACTGACGTATGTGGAGTGTTGAGAAGGCAATATTTACCTACCCTTCAAATAGGATCTATGGTGGACGATCCTGGAGCTTTTTTTCACCTTTTAGCTGTTTTTTATTTTTCAGGTTTACTTGTTTCAGTTGTACTTATATTTTCTTATTGGGCTTGTATTACGGTCCCTCTACTTTCAACACTCTTTGTATACAATTTTAGATATTTTTTTTCTTCCAGATCAAACTTTATTGTGTGTGCTTTCATATTTTAAAGGTAATGCCTTCCCAGTTTAGGGAATTACGCCTTTGGTGATAGTCGTCATCCCCCGGCCTATGGAAGGCGGTATTGGGGTAGTCACGGTATAGGCCCCGGGGGACGGGTCATGACATTATTAGTCTCATGTGAACCTATCGATACATCAGGGAGTTATATAATGTTTGGGTTCCACCATTAATTTCATGTCCAAAGCATCCTTCTTATCATGTAATCTATTAAATTATTAAAAAATATAAATTATTAAATATCCATATTGAATAAATAATAAAAATTTATCAATACTTCTAACAAATAATCAGTCAACTGTCAGTGTAGACATTGTTTGTAAAGAGGTATATTATTTAATAAATATTGATATTCCTAATAAATGAAATACATAATTCAGGGAAATTTAAATGTGAAATGATTATAGTTTATTGAATATTTCATTGGTAATAAAAAATGAATCATGGATTTGAATGTAATACCATCTTTATACAAATAAATAAAAACTATATAGTGGAAGAAATAGGATGGTATCAATAAAACGTATCCCAAATGATGTAAAAATAAAATTTGTTGTCATGGATGAATAGAAATACAATGAAACATTCTTTTAGATACATTTGTGTGGAAAACATTCCTTTATTATGAAATAACATTTAAGAAAAACATTTATCTAAAAATATATTTTGACTTTTTTTCAAAATTATCCATTTATACAGTCAAAATAAGATTCAATGAAATCATGGCGAGTAAATTTGTTCTTGTCATACGAGGTAAAATAATATTCCTTTTCCATGGTAAAATGGATTGATGAATTATTTATCAGGAAAGTGATAAAAATATTCCTTTTAATACACAAAAAACATGGGTAAAAATATATTTACGAAATAAATTTAAAATAAATTTTGAAAAAATTTTAATTAAAAATGTTTTTAGAAAAAAATAGGTTCTCCAACTAAATAAATCAGTAAATTTGTGTTTTTTAAAAAATTATTTTCTATAACATTTTGAATACCATAGAGCACAAAATGGTACTAATACTTGAAAATGGTCTTGAATAACTAGTAGAGAAGAAAATTAAATTTTTTATTTACAAATGATCATATAATCTTCCTGATTGTAAATTCCATTGAAATATCTTAAAAGTTGTTATTATGTAAAATAATCTGTAAACATTCGAAAGTTTCTCATAACACATTGAAAAAATTTAAATTGTAACTTCATGAAGGAATAAGATTAAATTTCCTTTTTAAATTCAATAAATATATATTAATTCATGAGATAATATATAAATAAGGTCTTTAGATACACCACAAAAAATAATTAAGTGGTCAATTGAACATTTTTCTTTTAAAATTAAAAATTGTGAGATGAAGAATCCCTTACCTTACGTTTCCTTTCAGGTGACCACCCTTTAACATCCTGTATAATATACTTATGTAAATTTTATATTGTCTTAAAACCATTTTTAATTTTTATATTTAATATTAATTAGAATTTTAATATTTTTTATTCAAATTCTTAAACTATTATGTTTATGTCAGGTATTTTGATATATATTAATTTATTTATCAAAAACAACTTTGGTAGGTTAACCATTGTTAAATTGGTCATTATATAACATATCCATAATAATAATCGGGACATAATAAAAATATTTATACAATAATTATACTTTTAATATAAATAAATAAATATTATTATGAAAAATAAAACCACATTACGATCATGAAGACAACAAATCATACGTATGCATGAATAACATTCCCATTTTTAGATAATCATTACTCAAAGAAGGTAAGTAACATATTTTATTTCCATAATGATAATTATATCATTAATAAGGTGTTATTTAATCACATATAATTATATAAATAATTCATTTTATGTGAAAGGTATCACATCATGTCGAGGAGGTCGTAGTCTACACATCCACAAATAACGTTATCACTTTTTAAGTGTGTGAAAGGGTAATAAAGAAAATGAAATATATATAGAATATTCCCCAAAAGGTAATTATTTAAGGAATATAATATGTAGGTTTTTATGTAAAAAATTTCTAATTTATACCATACTTTATATGTTTTATGTATAGTGGACATGAATCAAATCGCATTGAGGGGGAGGTAGTCCACACTTCATCAAATTATGTTATCATATTAACATAAAATGGAATGTATTAAAGATATGTATAACAGAAAGATTGAAAAAGAATAAATAAATAATTAACATCATATATATCATTTGTAAACATATTTTACATTATAATTTCAATCATCAGAGGAGGTAAAAGATAAAATGAACAATTATCATTTTGTGAGTTAGTAGTTCATTGTACACAGAAATAATATCTTTTTTAACCATTAGATGGAGGTTTGTGTAAGATTATATATAAACCTTTATTAAACAACATAATAGTATACTGATTATATTATATATATTATATAAAAATTAAATAAATATAATTTTGGGTTGGGTAATAGAAATAAAACTATATACCTTCTGAGAAGATGTTTTCTCTTAATCAAGTAACTTCTCTTGGTTTGTACCAAAATGATTCTATGGATGTAATTGTACATAAAAAGATGATTAAAGGTAAATATTAGGTTTTTTTGGAATATATATGGGTAGATAATGTTTGGTTATAAGTGATTTTAGAGGTGTGAATAATGATGATTGTTGGTGTCATTTTTAAGGGAGGAAAATGACCCACAATGTTTTTAAATGAAGTTAGGTGTACAAAATTTTTTAAATAATTTTTTTTTAAAAAACTAATAAAAATAAATATTTATAGGATAATTTCTTTTTTATTCCAATAAAATGGGTGTTGGAAATGTGAATAGTTCATTGGGGTCCTTAATTTAATGCTTTAGTCCTTTAATAAGAAACATTTGTCCTTGATAGTTGTAATTGATTGTAATCACATTGACTAGTATTTTTGGTAATAATATGGTATAATTAGAAATTAGAAATTATGATTATTTAAAATATGTAATATATGTTTAGAAATTCTAATCATATATGCGGAAATAATTGTTTTTAAATTTAATCTCACAGGAGAGACAAAAATGTGGGTTTTAGAGAAGATACATCTCAATGTTTGTTATGTTTTTAAAATAAATTTCCAAGTTAAATTGATTAAAATGAAATAAATATTATTAATAGATATTAATATTATCTACTTAAACTTTAAATACAATTAAAACTATAATTTTACATTTTACATAAGATAGATGAACAATCAGTTTTAAACTAGAATTCAGTATTTCTAACTATTCATCAAAAAATAAAACGATTTAGGAGAATATAAAACAATTCACTCCAACATTATATTTATGTTTTAATTTATAATATTATGTTTTTTTGTACATATTAAATAAATTATGTTTTCAAAAATTCGATTTAAAACGGGGTTCACCATTAAAAGGTGATCAAATCACCTTTATTAAAACATAGGTTTTTATGTTTAATATTGGGCTAGTACCTATATTATGCAAACCAAAACTAATGGATGATTATAAAAATTATTTTGTTGAAAATATAAAATATATATTTAATTAAATACAATAAATAACAGCAATTAATTTTGTTTACTGAGACAAAACTCCTTGGAAATCATATAAATAATAATAATTCATTTTATATACAAATTGTTCTTATTTTTATTTTTCAATAATTGGTATCCAATAAATTCATTTAATTTTTATATAAAATAAAAACTAATATAATATAGCTAATACTATTTATAAAAGGTAACCTAAATTCTATGTTATATCATTTTATATTAAAAAATAATATTTTAAAAATACATTGTTATTTTGTAAAAATCAGCCTTGCATGTAACTCTAGTTATCTAGGAAGGTGGCTATTGTATGAAAATAAATATAACTCAGTATTGTATAAATTAATATATATATATATATATATATATATATGAATTTTAAATATAAAATATATTATAAAGTATCTTGATATTATATTACCTTATGCATCTAGTTTGGCGTGTCATACACGCCATCAAATACAAGGTTGCAACTTTAGATTTTCTTGGTGTCAGATATTTTCCCTAGGTTATGAATAATTTTATTATGTATGATTTTTATAATAAGGTTTATAGTAATGAAAAACCTAGTGGGATATTCTTTAGATAACTTATAAAACATTTTTTTATGTTTCCATGATTCTAAAGAAACAATAACATTAAGATCCTCAAGTGTTTATTTGTGTAATTCAATAAATGTTAATAAAAAAAATCTAATATCTATATAAGAAAATAGTGGTTCATTAAATTTTGAGGGATGTGTATGAACAAATCTCGTCATGAACAATTGGAAATTTAATATCATAATATAAAGAAGGTTCTTGATTAAATAGGAGACGGAGAGTATCATTTATATAGGAAGGGTGCTTCATAAAGATTGGAATGATATTAGTAAGAATTTTTCGGCACATTGGTATTGATATGTAGAGGAGAGGAAAGAGTAACTTTTAACCTATAAGAGTTTTGAGTTAAGATTCACGAGAGTTTTGTTTTTTTATAGTAATAGAAATGGGAATTATATATAAATTTCCACACATAGGTTTGGGACCCTAGATGTTAATGTAAGAAAAACGAAAAAATATACAATTTTCCCATATTTTCAACCATAGATGATTGTATTTAAATATTTTGTTATTATAATAAAAATTCATTAATATAATAACCTTAGTGATGTGGATGTGATTCATGAATATAAATAATTTATTTTAAAACCTTAAAATATAATATTGGTTTTTGATGATTCCATATGGATTTATATCATTAAAAAATAACTTCAAAAGAAAATTAATTTAAAGGGAGAACATAATTTCGATATTGGATAAATATTTGGCATATTTTACATTATTTTTTGGTCATTATAATGTCTTAATACAAACTATATATTTATACTATAAAATCGTTACCCTAATATTTGATTGTCATTAAAAATTATAAAATCTTCTCGATTGGATACTTTTGATGTAATGATTCAAAAAACATTTATTTTATGAAAGTAATAAGAAAAATATTAAAATTCTTATTTTCAAACAAAAATCCCACTTAATTGAAAAATATTAGTTTTTTTATAATGAAATTTTATTATACCCAATAAAAACTACATTTTTCTTTGTAAAATAATATTTTCATTTATAATGAATAAATATTATTTCATAATAATATATCATCAATATATAATTTATTTCCTAAATTCAAGAATTCAAAAAAAATATTTTCTTGATGAAACTATAAATTTCTTAAAAATACAACATATGATTCATCATATCAAATTATAATATTAATAAAAGATTTTATTTTCTCAATATAAAGTAATAATAAATTATATAAAATCAATTTTCTTTAAAAAAATAAGAAAAATAAGAATTCATAATATTAGGGTTTAGATACAAAAACTATTATTACACTAATGAATTACCTATGTGTAATTTTCATTATGGTGAGATTTTAATGTAGTGGTTTAATGAATAGATTTTGATCTATGATCTCATTGAGATTAATCATTTCCTCTAAATGGTTAATCTTGAGATTTAGTTGTAGAATCACAAATTGGTCATGGACAATGGAATATACAAGTGATGTTATATACCTTGGACACTGTAATAATTGGGTTTATAGTATATGATCCTACGAGTCAAGGTTATCGATCATTTTGCCTTTGTCAATTTGACATTATCATAATCACCCATAGTATATACAAATCGTATGACCATAGTATAATTGATATAATATCAATGGTCAGGATTCCTACTAGTATTTTGAATATGATATTATATAAAATATATTTCTCTAAAATAACAAAATTAATGCATGTGTTTTCTATAACTAAATTATTTAATAATGCATTTATTAATTCAAAAATTGAATTTCATTTATAAAATTTCATGTCGTTACACACATAGCCAAGGCATGAACATGAAAAATAAAAATAAAACACATTTAATAGACTATATTCAAGTTATATCATTATAGTATATAAGGTCTCATGTCATTTTAATTAATCAAAATAAGTCAGATATTTTTCCTACCATAACATTTTCACCACTTTATTATAAAGAGTTGTCAACGGTGATGAAAACTTTGAGACGTATTTAGTAAACCAAAGATAGTGATAAGTTAAAACCAATAATATTCATATCTCAATTACTTTACAGGGATCCCCTCATGACTAGAAAAAAATTACATTCTGAAGATCAACTGAGATTCCATGTTCTAATTCCAGACCTCATAAGAACTTCACTTTTCAAATAGTGTAGTCACATTTCAATAACATAACAAAAATATTGTGAATAATAATTATTCCCAAATCCAATTTCAGATTATTTACGTAATCTTATTTATATTTTGACTAAAATTGGATATTGTACAAACAAATCTACAACAAAGGAGTTGAAATACCTGTGGAATATATTGTACATCTACATCATAAAAATTGTAGGATAAATATTTAGTGAAAAATATATCATTAGATATTAGTAATTTTCAAATATAATGATAAAAAAATTCTTTTGGATATCTAGCTCCTTACCTCTAAAAATATAATTAGCAGAATAGAGTTTGATCATAAAAAACCACTTTGATCCATTTAACAATTAAAAAAGGTATTTATTATAGAGAAATTGAATATTTATTCTAAATAATAATCTAAGTAGTCTTTTTATTATAAAAAAATGAAGTGTTCCATAATCCCCCTTCAAAAAAAACATAGGAGCTTACCAAGGTGATACACTAGAGAAATAAAACCCTTCACCAATAAATCATCCAATTAAATATTCAACACATTCAAATCAGTCAATGTTATATGATATCATGGAAATGTGGTCGATAGAGCTCCACATACCTAAACAATAGAGAAAACCACATCTCCTTCTAGAGACAATAGATATTTAATTTAGGAATACATTTTGAAAATTCCATGAAAAAAAAGAAATATCATAACTTGAGTACCCATTACTATACTCAATTGGAAATGTTGATATCAAACTCCCTTTATTCCAAATAATGAGTTTCTTTGATACTAGACATCAAATCCCATTCACCCTAAAATAACTAATAACAATCATTAGGTGTAGTAAAGAACACCAAAAGATAATAGAAAAAAACCCAACTCAATGGGAAACCATGAAATCGATCCAAAGTATGACATAATAAAGATATTGGATGAGATCTATAAATTACCAAACTAATAAAACATTTTATATCAAGAAATAACATGCATGGCATAAAATATCCTCCTCAATTTTCATCTTAAGAGTCATGAATTTCTCGAGAACAAATGATATGAGTTCAGTTGGTTGTTTTAGAAAAACCAATAATGTTCAATATAAAGTAAAGATCGGAACAACTATCAAACAAAATGGTTCTTAGAGATGATTTAGTAAATATCATACCTATCATTATCAGTGGTCCTACATAAACATTAACAAAAACATCATATACTGAATGAATCTATTTTTCACTAGAGGGCCATTGATAGATCCCTGTAAAAATAGAAGATTTTTTCTATATCATAGTTCCTTATGGATTAGATAAAATATATCTATAAAAATTTATAGATTGATCCTGATAGAACCTCTACAGATGGCATGAATATCCCCAATAACAATAGATATTCAGAGGTGAGGGGTAATAAAACATAGTGTGACTTGTCATTTCAATCTATTATAATGTCAAAGAAACACTTCCAACTAGTAATAGACACCCCCGAAACCTCTACACATCATATTCTACTTACACATATTTCAATTTAATCTAATTAATTTTTACCTATATAGATGAGTAAGTACAACCAGATACAAATTTTCATCTAGATCAATTTTCCCATCAACGCTCCTTCCACTAAATCTTCTTGGTGACAAGATTTATTATAAAGAACAATAAGAAATGTTTTATTGAAAATCAATATAGAATCTATAGGACTTTTTCTTTTCATTTTTTTAATTCCTCATGGGTAAACCAAACATGATTTCTAAAATGATTATATTATTCTATCATTTAGTGATCAGTATTTTAAATGAAGATGACTCCATTGACTTCTAGAATGTTATTTAATCTTATAGAGAATATTGAATAAATTTGGTATTGAAATTTATCCACTCTAATAACTCATATTTCATCACATATAACACCACATCCAACCACCTATTTCAAGTTCCCTCAAAATTAAAACTAGAACACATCACCTTAATATATTATAGAGTTACCAATAAGTCAATGATCTAATTAATATTATTCAACCAGTATTTTAATTTTTTATGGTCATTCATCACTTGAATGGAAAGAAATCATTGAGGATAGGAACTCATAATCTCTAACTTTGTATCACACAACTCCAAGTTTCACCACCAGATTTTATGTTTGCGAAATGTGTAAAAACATTCCACTATGAAAGCTGGATATATAATCTCCTCAATAAGGATCTTGTAAAATGAGGATACTATTATGGAGAATCATCTATATGGGCCTCCTTGAGAATATAAAGAATCCATATAGGCGGCACAATACTACATCATAAAATGAATTATACCATCAAAAAAAGTATAAATATTAGTTTGAATCAAGAGGATTTATACAATAATTAAATTAACACAAAACCAACATAGAAGATCCATTTCCCAACATCTAATGGTATTTAATGTTCCACTATGAATAGAATTTGATTGTAAAGCTCATGTAAAAAATCCCTTGATTCCCAAAAAATATATCCCATATCTAGAAAGCATCATCAGAAAAGAAAAATTCATCAAAACCTATGTTATTATACAAATATATATTGAAACAACCCATATAACTCATAAATATTGATTATAAACCAATATAAAACAACACTAAAATGGTGTACTAAGTCCCTATGAGATGGATACATACACCTAGGATATAATAATAAATGCATATATTATTTTCACAAACATGATTCAATAAACTGCAATGAATATGTCTGATGTATTGATAAAAAACCCAAAAAAAAATCAAATACTTGAAATTATATATAGAACATGAAAAACAAAACAAAAACCAAATACATGATCTAAGAGAATCCTATGTACAAAATTTAATAAACACTTTATATGTGTTCTATATGGGAAACATCCCACTAGTTCACTAATAGAGTCTCATACATAACTAACTGAAATACCTGTTGCATCCCTATAAATTCTTATTATTTCCCATTTCAAAAAAATATACACAGACCTAATTGTGTATAAAGGGTATTAGAGAAACAAGCTCCGTGGGATCCCAAAAAACATTCCATAATATTTTATTGATAAATGGTCCAAATATTCTCATTTTAAAAATGCCTTGAAATACATCATTCAAAAAATTTCAAAATATAATGAAATTCAACCTTTTCAGTAGTTTATAATCAACGTCATATAATGAAGTTTCTGAAAAAAAGAACTTCAAAAATAATCCGTTATTAATTTTAAAATAATGAATCCAAATTTAAAATCAAAGAAAAGAGAAATGTAAAAAAACACTAGTATAATATAGGATCAGGCTAGCTAGGAACCTCAGACCACATAATGACAAATTACTAGTCTCTACCAAACATGTATCTGGTATGATCACCAAATGAGTTTAAGGACAGACAACTTTTTGAACTACAAATGATTTTTTATAAATTAGTCTTTAGCATAATGACGTGGAGAGAAGAGGAACAACCTGATGTGTGAACTGCCCTATGATATCAATGAAATAAGTCCTTAAATAAAACCCTCCCGATGTAAAATAAGAACAGATTTTCCAAAAAAATAAAATTATTGTAAATGGAAATAAATATTTTCTACAATCTAACTAAAAACCCCATTTTACACCAAAACCATACCATGAAATATAATTTTTTTAAATATGAGAAAACAAGTTGAAATCAACCATTCAAAATCTATTACATGGGGAAAACCCTTTTTATATTAAATCACACCGTATATGTATTTCAATAAGCCATATATCATGACATAATATATATAGAAATAATGTTTATAAATGAACGAGCATGTCTATTTTATAATAAAAAACATTAGAAATAATCACCATGCTGAGACACTTGGAATTCTAAATATTCCAAGAGATCTGAACACTAAATGAGATGATGTACCTAGGAATCAAGAGAATATCCAAAACCTCAATTCTCATAAAATAAAATTCTAATTCAAAGATACCATTTTTGGTGGATAACAGAGAGACACAACATAACATGAAGATATCAAGGATTCACACAATGATCGAATTGGTACAAATTAATTCTACCACTCCAAATGAAAGAAATATTTGAAACATATTTTGATCCTCAAAATGACTACTGATATTCTTAATAATACTTTAAAATAAAATTTCACTCAAGGAAAATAGGGGATATCATGATGAAAGGATAAGACCGATGAATAATGAATATATAACATGGGAAGTCTACATCCAACCCCATATAATCCAATAAATTTGATCCATGACAGTAATGTATTCATTTAAATATTCAAGTGGAATATCCTAGAACAATATCCAATACGACCAAAATAAGGATGAGGCCAAACATTCGTGTTTTGTGTCATAAAAATTAAATTTATATTAATTAATTAATGTTAAACTATATTTACAATTGTTTAGAATATAGTGAGCGAATTTTGAGACCCCATTTGAGTTATTAGAGAAGCTGCATAGTTTATGAAATCATGCATCATCCCTGAAAATTTATTTTATAACATGTATCATTCATTGAGTAAAAGGCCACATGATTTGAGCTATATATGGACCCTAAAAAAGTAATATAAGACAAGTTGAAATGTTTTGTTGGATAATCCACATGATTTGTCTTAAACAAGTTTCAATCAATCACAAGACAAGAAAAATATAAAAATTAAATATATTCAATAAAAACAAAAAATGAAAATTTAAAATAAGAAGATAGTAAAAAAATGATTTCTATAATATAAATTGATGTCGGGAAGAGGAAAAATCCCATATACATAACCCAATAAATTATATAACTTAAATAAAATATTTTATTACAATAGATTCCAAAAACTTTTAGGTTTATAATTTTTTATAATATGTACAAAAAAATAAATAAAAAATCTAATGATGATTTTAACTAATCGAAAATCATTAACTATATAATAAATTACATAATATATAACCTGTATTAAATATTTCACACAAATTTTCCACACGAGACACACTTTTATATACATCCAACATTTCTTATCTTCATTGTATGGATCAATGTAAACATAGTAAATGTGTGAGATCATATTCAATTTAAGGGTAAAATTATGTGGTAATAGTAAAAATTCATAATTGAGCATTAGAGTAAAATATGGGTATTATCATAATATAAAAAAATTATTGATAATAAATAATAACTCATAAATATTTACATAATATAAGAATAAATCATAAATATTCATAATATTACAAAAAAATATATACATGAGATTTTGGAAAAAATTTATCTATATAAATTGTAACATAGAAGATCATTTATCATAACATGTTTCAAATATTGGATCTTGCTTTATGCACTTGTTTCACTTGGCATATCAGGCTTCACAATCCTCTTATATATTTTTGATTGACTATCACAACTCGATTCACCATTATCTCATGAGTTATAAATTTTTACTCAATTAATTGTAGGGAAAAATTGGTAATGACCCTAAAATAAATATTAATATTAAATCTATGTATTATACGAAAACATCTCATCATTACATCTTTAAATTGTAGGAATAATAATTGGTTTCAAATTACATTTCGAAAGGAATCAGATAAATAATCACATTAACCAAATCAACTAACAAGAAATTCAATCACCAAGAAGTGGAATGTCATAATATAAAATATAGTGTTGTTTATAAAAAAATACTCATGAAAATTATGTCCATTTTGAGATAAATATGAAAATTTATTGCATGGTTAAAAAATTTACATTTAAATAGAAATAATTTTTTATTTTATAAAATTATTTTTTTGATAACCTACATTTAAAAAGAACATATAAATCTATTCTATATTAATGTGGTAAAAGGAAAGTATTAGGAAAATATATATTGATACATAGTTCTGTTTAAATACATTAAAGGATAAAATTGGAAGTAATTGGATATATGCATAAAAATAAGGGGATATTTAAGAGATAGTGATTTGTTCTGGTTAATTTTTGTAGGTTACAAAATAATCGAGTTGGAAGATTTGAATTAAAATAGAAATTTCTACTGGAAATATAAAATTTATAATCACATAAAATTGGTAAAAAAATTAATAATTGGAATATTAAAAGTCTAGGGTTAAAAGAAACTATATAACTCAATGAAGGAGACAGGATTTAGGAAATTCCCTTATAAATAATTTTTTTCATGATGTAAGAAACAATTATAAATTGGTTTATGTTGTAAAAATGTAAATCATCATATTTAAAAGAAAAAATACCACATTATATAATCATATAGTAGAAATAACTTAACATATATGAATTATGTTCAAGAATAAAAATTATAACTCAACAAAAGCTAATTGACATAAAAACACCATTATAAATTAATTGGCATTTAAATACGAACATCATAAAATTCATAGATTTAAATTGAATTTTAATTTCCATGAATAAATTCTATTTAAAAATATATATCTCAATTAGTGAGAATATATACCATATAAAATAAATTAGATGTATAATAAGAAATTTGTGTCAAATTAAATAATTTGAGATGAAAACACTTATTATTTGGTTATCACATGAGTCGAAGGAAATTAGAAAAAAATGACATGATCGGATTGGTATATACCATGAATTGAAAATAAATATACTAGAAAACATTCCTATTATGGTAAATAAATATAACATCATAGTAAATAAAATAATATTCATAAAATATGGCATGCATTGGGAAATACAATTGAGACATAGAAAAGCCTTACATTGATCATGGTTCATTCTTCCCATACAAAATATATTCTATAAAATTAACTTATGTAAATTACATTTATACCAAATAATCATATTTAATAATATAAGCATTTATACTTCCAATTTATAATCATTATATACGTATATATTAGTTTGTTTTTACCTATTTTCCCTCATTGATTATTTATACTTTATACTTGTTTGAAAGAAATATTTTTTATATTTTTTATTTTTCCAATTATCAACTACCCAAAATAATTAATTTTACTATTAGGTGTGATTTAAAATTATTTATAAAGTGATAATTACCTTTTTTGAAATGTTCATTTTTTTTCTTAGAAGATGAAATCAATAACAACAATATTTTGGTGATTTTTAACCCATAAGGTGTATTTTATTTATTAATGAATTAAATTTTTATATATTATATCTAGATAAAAATATTTATTTACTAAAATAAATAATTAATATTAAAACATTATTTATGATTTCATAATATTTTATGAATATGTTTACAACAACATTCATGTATGTGGTTAAACTGACACACTCATAAACATACCTTGACTATGAGGTGATTTAGATATAATATTATTATACCGGTAGTATAATGGAATTATTTGGTATTTATTAGTTTTATATATTAAAATTATATAAATTAAGACATGAAATAATTGATACAAATAAATTACATAGTATGAATAATGTTTCCTTACTTTGTGTTCGGGTTTAAGATGGTTAGTTTTATAACCATTGTTTTTCATTAATATAATTAAGTGGTTATTTAATTTTTATTAAAATATCTTTATCAATATGATAGAAATTATATTTAATCTTTAAACCCATTCATACATCCATCCATGAAATGAGGCATTGAAAAAAGGAACACATCACCTCATGGAAGTGGTAGTCCACATGTATGCATAGAAG
Source organism: Viscum album (assembly GCA_963277665.1). Taxonomy (NCBI): domain Eukaryota; kingdom Viridiplantae; phylum Streptophyta; class Magnoliopsida; order Santalales; family Viscaceae; genus Viscum; species Viscum album. Next base: position 1,746,271,980 of record OY728153.1, read on the forward strand.
ATGGTAACATTTATCATAGAATGGGTTAACAGAGTAATATGATTTATTATTATGTATTTATAAATAATTCATAAAGGTCTTAATTTAATAATAAATTCCAATTTTTGAAAATCTAGTTAAGTTGATGGAGTAAAATGAACTCTTTTTATTTGTGGAGGCGATAATCCACACATTCACATATTTCAAAATTTCATTTTTCTTAATGGAAAAGGACATGGTGGTTTGTGCTTGTTAATATTATTAAAATTACATATAATCACAATAAAAATTATATTTTCATTATTATAATATGTTTTAATGAAATTTTTTAAGAATTATTTCACAAAAAGATATAGAAATAAAAAGGTGCAGTTTATATTTTATATCCCAATTCTTGGATTGTCTCCTTTTCAAATGGATTAAGACCCTATGGGGTTGTTTTTTTATAAGAAAGAAATCCATTTTTGTAATATATGATTCAATAATAGAGGTTAAGTATTTTTTTTGGCTATAATATGGAATTTTGGTTCAGGTAGTTTTTTATGATTCCAATGTTTAAATAAATTTATTAATTTGAAAAATTTATTTTTAAATAATAAATATACATCATATATAAATATAATACTTTTTAAAATATTACTTGATTTATAATGTTTAAAACATGAGGTTCAAAATTAAAAAATAATTAATGATAAAATAACATCTAAAATAATTATTATTTTCATATAATATTTTAAATTTATTCAAATTTCATACCAATAATATTCTAATGACATAATCATTGTGTTATTGGTTAAAAATAAATATTACACTATTACCCAAAAACAATTATGATAAATCCATAAAATTATTAATAAAATAATATTTCCATGAAAATTCATAAAATGATATTAATTTTGTAAAATTAAAATTCTAATATTTACATTGTAGTTTCTATATGAAAAATAAAACATAAGAAAATAACTAGTTTTAATAATAAAATTCAAGTTTTAAACATCAATGGTTATGAATATGATTTAATATAGGGTCATGAATTATTGGATATATATATTTTATTATAAAAATAAATATTACCTAATATAATAATTTGTTAACTATAATCAATTTAATTTAATAAAATACAATATCCCTTTTTAAAAAAAATCTTTGAAAGGAATATTTTTAAAATATTAATCAAATATAATAAATATAAATATTATTTTTGGTGAATATAATATTTTAATATACTAATGATTACATTATGAATATAATTATAATATGTCACTATTCATTTTAGTGGGGTGATTAATTATATATTGACTGGATATTTCATTATATGTTCTCCATAAATAAAGTATATATTAAATAGTGTATTGAGAAAACACTATAACAATCTAAAATAAAAATACATGAGAAATTATGGTTTGAGTGAAACAATAAATAGTATATGTTTAAGCATATTGATATATTCAAAATATCCATGCAAGCTAAACCCCCTCCATAAATTACAATCAAGGTTCATGTGATTCTAACGTATTACACATCAGTAATAAGGGGTTATTTATATTGGGACTAGGACAATATCAACATATAAAAAAAATTAATATGTATATATATACTTATAAAAAAATTCATACATTTTGAAAGGTCATTTTTACTCATTTCATTATATGAATTTTTTTCTTCTAAAATTAGTGTTTTATTTAATAGAACAATATTAATTAGGATTTAATAATAAAATGTAATTTTTATTTTATGAATAACATTTTAACACACGATTAATTATGAATTTATAATAAAAAATAAATTTTTATATGACAAACATTTTTTTCTTGTAAAATTATTTTATCAATATATAATATATATTTAATGAAAAAATTATAAATTTTAGTATGTAAACATTATAAAAAATATATTTTTTGGATTTATCATGAAAATATTAAATTAATATTAATTTTTTGTATATTTATATTAAAATTTGTTAGATGAATTGGGAATTTGTTTTTTCAAAAATGATGAATTCTATTACTTTCTAAGTATATAAGTGAGGCAATGAATTTTATAAAACATTTTAACTGATAAAATATATATTTAGGTAATAATTTAACATTGTTTAAGGAGATTTATTAAAAAATTTAAAATCTACGTTTAACCATATAAAACAAATTAATATTTTTATTCATATAATTTTTTTTGTATTTTCATTTAATTAAACATTATTTTGCTAAAACATTGTTTTAGAATTATTTGACATACACAAAAATCTATTTAAATAATAATAAATTAATTTATTTAATTGATATTCAAAACATTGATAATCTTATCCAACATATGAATTTTAATCATTAAATGAACATTTTCTTAGAGAATGGGATTTATTTATTATGTGCGGTATTAATAAAATTAATTTCACTAAATCATGGAAATTTAATAATATTAAATTATTTCAACATTTTAGATTAAAATATTGAAATTTATAAAAAAATTCAATTTCAATTATATCAATTTATAATAGTTTCCAATCGATAAAGTGTTTTTACCATAGTTTGGGTAAATACTATCAATTTATCCACCCAGTCCAATGATTTGAGTAAATTAAAAATCTTCTAAAGTATCCCTAAAATTCTCACCCAATTCACAAGAATCCTTGTTATTAGAAAAATAAAAATATAAGAATCCTTATGAAGTAACCGAAAGGGTATTATCTATTAAGGTGTAAGATTATTGAAAATGGGGATCACATTTGGGGAGGTGATAAGGGATATTTTACACCATCATCATTACTTATTAGTTACAAATTATCATAATATTTAAATATTTAACACAATATTTAATGTATCTCAATCATTTAGGACATATTATTACTTAATTATTCTGTTATATATTGATTAAATACAAACCAATAATTAAAAATACATCTATCTTTAGAAGACTAGGTACAGTAATAGGCCACATATAAAAAATAAAACTTATTTATTTTAATCTTTATAACACTATCCTAACTCTAATTGACCTCATAAAATGAGATAGGGTAACCCTAAGAATACATAGACTGATGGAATAAGCTAAAAACACAGTGAGGTGAAAAGGTAAATTAAGTGTAAAATGTGAGTTGTTAGTCATAACAATATAACAAAAAAGCCATGTATCATTAAAAATCATAATGAAGTATAAAAATAACATGGAATGAAAAGTTCATGGAAATATAAGAATTCGGTTTCCTGATATTACATGACATAAATATGATTCAAGGATGACTACGATAATGATATCACATGGTGGAAAGAGTCCCATAATGGACTAGATTTACTCCCTAATCCCCTACATAACACCTCAAGAGACTTCAACATTTCAAAATTAATTTGTGATCGTTCTATAACAAACATCATAACATGAAAATTCATACAAGTACCACATAAATAAATCTAACATAAGGCCCAAATAAAAAGATTACTACTTAAAAGAAATGGGTTTCATCATAACTGCATTATAGACAATCTAAATTTGTATCATAAACTATTATATGAAATAAGAGATTAAATATTTCAAAGTCATTCATAAAATAAAAATTAAATATATAACATGATTAATTATGTCCAAATGAATTGACTACATGAAAAAATTATAGAAATCCATTTTGAAAATCACCTCCTAAGAAAGGCATTATAAAAATGGATAACTTGTATTTAAAAATTACAAAGATATAATACTTTTAAAATATCTAGTACATTATTCAGAAAAATACATCGTAAAATAATTTATTTTAGATTAAATTGGTTTTGAAAAAAAAATTAAGGTGGGGTACTTGAGAATTGGATAGAAATATAGAATTCGAATTAATCATGTTTACTTATCGTGAGAAATTGAGAAGGGAACAATTTAAAAAACCTGTTTAACCATCAAATAAATATTAATTAATCTTGGTATATATGATAGGATCATAAATAAAAAATATATAATAATTAATTAATAAAATTATATAGGTAATAGAGAGAATTAATAACCCTAAAGGAAATAGGGAGGTTCGAAAATATACTTTACCTTATGATACAGAATAATCTTTCCAATGACCATAATGTCTCGAATGAGAATAATTAAGATAAATTATTACATAATATAAAATATATTATATTTATATTTAAATTAAAATAATTTTATTATGTTCATTTACATATATTTAGATTATATATAATTTTTAAATATATTTTTCTGAGAGAATTAATTTTCTAGTTTCATTGTCGGAACACATATATATTATTGTGGAAGCACATTTATAATAAGAATGTAATTATAGAAAGTAAATTAAATGGTATTCCTATATTTATAAAATTTTAAATAGTCCCAACAATTCATATCCGTTCAGATATTTTTATGGTTCATTTAGTAAAAACTGTAATGTTGCATGGTTATTTCATTTACGCAGGTTTATCAGCCTTCATGAACTAGTTTTAGTTAATTTTATATAATGTATACATATTTGTTCTATAAAATGATATAATTTATAATATACTTATTATCTTATTATTTAACCACAATAATTGTATTATTAACATACATAAAGAAGGTAATGGAAAAATTAAAACTCATTATCTATAAATATAGTTAACCGATATAATTTTTATAATTGTTTTGTTCCTAGAAAAATAGGATAAATAATAGTAATAATGGTATATATTTAGTTATAATTAAGATATTAAGGCATATATGTGATACTATAGTAATTAATTCATGTTTTAATATATATTTTAGGGTATGGTAAAAGATAAAATGAATTTAAGGGGTAAAGTGGGAATATTACTTCTCAAAAAAATACCTCTTGGAAATACTCTTTATGGCACACGGAATTGGTATTTTTCTCTGACCAGAAGCACTGGATCTAAGGGGAGAGGTTAGAAAATGTTTGGTGAATACTATTTTAATGTTAGATGGATTGGAATGTGTGAGGAGAATGGGTGGTGAGGGATCCTATTTAAAATGGGAGAAAATGGGTATTTTTTATGTTTATATTCATTAGCATATTATTTTTTCTAAATAATAGAAATATTACTAATTATTATGACTATATATATAAAATATTTAATGGTTTTTTGAAATAATGTTTTTTGAAATCTCATGGGACTCAAAAAAATCATTTATTATCCTTAAAATGATAAATACCGCAATTTACCATATTTCATTATCCACTAAAAATTCCACTTTTTATGAAAAATACAAAAAAAACCACCATTTAATTATTATTATAAAATTTCCATTCTTTCATTATGTGGTTTCTGTCCATTAAAAAAAATATTTCAAAATTGTTTTTTTCAAACATAAATTATATTGATAATATTCTAGGTTATTGCATTCTTCCCCCCGTAAAACATTTCTCACTTAAAATATCACTTTACACACTAAGGGAAAAATATTCAAGGTTAATTTTCCTTTATGGATTCCATCAATTCCCTTTTCCCCTCCTCTTACTTATGCTTTCTCCATATTACATTGACTAGGTGAGTTTTCATGTTATATAGAACATTATCTCTATGGCCCAATGTCTTTACTGAATTCTCCTTTCCTAATATATCATTTTCCAACTATACGGCCTTATAATTGAGTAAATGTGAGGGATATGATATGTAATTATTCAAGAGGAATACATATAATACATCAATTACATGAGATAAGGTTTGTCGATGGGATCCTCAATATGAAACAACTATGACATGATAATGAAACTCAGAGTGTTTGATGTACATTAGACTATGCTTTCTCATATTTACTGATCTCATTGATCAATTCCATGGAAATATACAAATGAATAACTTATATCCAACCTCTAACACAAGGTCTCATCAACAATTATAATCACAGCCCTTCTATTGACTTTGTTCCTTCCTAATCTACAACAGAATGGTCTTGAAAATTTCTAATATTTCCTCAACCATTATAGTTTCAAGAATCTTTTTTTCACTAAATTCATTTCAATAAGTAGTTTTCAATATAAAATTCCAAAAATGGATTCATATGGATCATATTAGATTATTTAATATTAACTATTATTACAAGAGAACACAACTAGTTGTATTTGTTGTCCCCTTCGAAATTTCATATCCATAGAGCATACCCTAAACATGTCTTCCAGTGTATCGATGGTCTTCGCAAATTGGTCATCATTTTGGGGGTGATAATCTGTAATGATGTACAACATTGTGGTTATACCAGGATAGATACTATTTCAAAACATGGAGATAAATATTGGATCATGATTGGATATAATTGATAATTGTACTCCACGCATCCTCACCACTTCTCTGATGCATATCCATTGAGTTTTATCGAGTGAAAAGTCTTCTTGCATTGCAATTAAGTTAACAGTATTTTTTAGATGATCCAAAATAACCCATATAAAATTATTTACTCTATATGTCCTCATTATACGAATGAAAATTCCATGGGTATGTTTTCCAATTTCCAAGTTGGAATGGGTAATGTTTCCATCACCCCCTTTAAATTTTTTCTTTAAAACCATTACATCTGGATATACTAGGAACATTGATGTATAAACTTAGATATCATTTATAATATTTTCCTACCAGTTGTTCTCTTTGATATCTTAAAACATAATTATGCTCCCTGGTTGTAGGGAGAAGCTTATGCTATATTCATCATTCAAAAGTTCTTTCAATATCTAAAATTTGTGTGGTTCACATAGTCATGCCCTGAATTTAATTACTCATTCCTCGTAAATTTTTAATTCTAAGGATTCCCAATTTCATATATCTTATACAACCTTATTAATTTCCATATCATCTATTTTTGATTTATTTATCATTTCTATAATGGATGTTTCAAAGTTCATTTAATAAAGGAAATACAACATTCACTGATTTTTTATCCCCATGTCTATCCATTTTAATTATAATAATATTGGATCCCTCTAAATTCTCATCATTGATAAGGTCACATGATCCTTTTAATTAGCGTTTCTTCAAATGTATATTATTTCCTATGATGGTAGTGGATTAAGTAGTCATAATACTTTCTCATATCAAACTTTTTTCACTAGTGTTTAATAATATTCTTCTATGTGAATAATTATTTTATAATTTACGATATGTATATATCTCACACTTATTCACAGAAAGATAATATCATCATATTTTCAAAGTGAATTCCACAATCAATAAGTCTATATTATTAATAGGATAGTTTTACTCATTAAAATTTATATTCAATGATGTGTAGGGAATCACTTTATAATTTTTCAAATGAAAAAATCATAATCCCTAATTTGGAGCATTATTTACTATGAATAATTCCCCACTTGTGGGTAGTGTAAGTACTAGTTCTGTTATAATTCACTTTCAAAACTCTTTGAAGCACTCTTTTCATACATTGGTCTAGAAGAACATTATCCCCTTCTAAGTTATCTTTGTTATTTTATCTAAAAATCACATGATGTTCCATACAAATCATTGGGAATAACAATCAAGACCATGGAAACTAAGGATATTTATTATAGAAACTCTCTCATTACACCCATCAGTTGTCTTGTTCTTGGAAGGATCCATCGATATACCTCTAGTAGTGATAACATTCCCAAAAAATCAAAATACCTCTATAAAAAACATACATGTACTATAAATTTTATATAGATTCTTATTTCAAAATATCTTTAGTAGGACATTCAAATCCTCCTCATAATCCTCCTTAATCTTGGATTTTATTACATTACAATTCATAAATACCACTTTGAATTTCTCATCTAATATCTAATGACTCATTTCATTGTGTGCATACATATTGTTAGAGCATTAATGGGTCTTGAAGGCATCATCATACACTTGTAGTATCCATACCATGTTCAAAAGGTTGTTTTGAGGAAATACTCCATATTTAACTTTAATTTCAGGATACGTTATTCATCCTTAATGATATAATATGAGACACATAATAAATCAAACAATAAATCTTTCTATAGAAGGGTATAGATGTTCTTTATCATAATTTTTTTGAGTTTTTGATAACCAACGTAGAGGTAAATTAACCAATACATTATCTTTATAAAGAGGACTAGTGCACCCCACGATGATGCACAAGAAAATATAATACCCTTTTCCCTATTTTTTGTAACATCTTATTCAGTTCTTTTATATTATAGTGTAAATTCATTATGGATTATTGAATATAGTCATTTTGCTGTGTATAAGTATGATTGATATCTCAACCTCTAGGTCATGATAATATCTTCTAAATTATTTAGGGAACACATAAATATATCACTAATAATGGGGCATCTTTATGTGGGATCATATCCTTTATATTAGTCATTTGAGATAGATATGATTCAATATAAAGAAATAACATCCACACTTTATATGGTGATACCTAAGTAGATTCACCCTCCACCTTACACTCGATGTCTTTATATCTACATGGTTATAATTTTATTTAAACCTTTTAATAATTTTAAATTTAATATAATTATTATAAATAAAATATTAAATATTTTATTTTAATATCTCATGAAAAATTATAAATACAAACATTGTTTTGGCTTCCAATGGGTCTTTAACAGATAAAAGGTATTAGTTATATTTTTATATTGATTTTTCAAAATTAATGTTCCATGAATAAATTGGATATAAATATTATCCTAAAGAATGTTTCTTTAATGATACACTATATCTATTCTATTATTAAAAACATATAAAATGAAAGATGATTCATTATATGAGAATATGATAAAACAAATTCTATTGATCTAAATTTGTCAAGAAACTTCTCCAACTTCTACTCTTCTGATGTGATCCCTGAAGATGTTCATTTCCTTCATCTTCCACCACTATAGTGATCAAAGAACTCATGCTACACCACATTTCTATATTATCTTCTCAGATTTTGTTTTTATTTTTTTCTTTTATCCATTTTAGTTATTCATACCATCTTTTTTTCCACTATAGTTTTTCATCTATGATTTTCCCATCCAAAATATTTCATTGGGAAATTACTCCCATCTAAAAGGAAGGTCAAATTATTTATCCCAAAATAAAAGTAAGGTAGGTTGTGACTCTTTCAACAGACAAAGGTTATACAATAGGTTTGAAAATGTTATATTTTTTTTTATGTAACTGGGTTGTCAGTCAAATTCAAAATAGAGTATCTTGGGAATACTAGTCTCTTCATGGAACAAGGGATATTTTTTAGAGGACTAGGATCTTAGTTATTTGAATCTCTATAAAAACCTCATATGTTTCCTATTTTCTTTCCATGAAACATTTTACACTATTTTACGTATAATAATTTAATTTTGGTTTTATATAAAATAATAATCTCTTTCTTTCATTAGAAATAACTATTACCTAATTTATAAAGGATTAAACTAATTGGTTCATTTTTTGTTCTTCTTCATCACATATTTACCCTGAATTTTCTACAATAGAACTCCATATTCATGACCTATGTCTCATTATCAATTATTAATGTTACCAATGATTATGTTCATTATTTTATTATAAATTCTTATGATTTATCGCTTCATTATTCCTTGAAATATCATTATGAAATATTCTTCATCGGTGAGTATTTTATCATTTATATGATTAATTTATGGTTCCTTTAACTCATTTGAAACATATATGATTTTATATATTATGATTATATTTATTTGATGCATGGGATCATAATTTTTTACCCCTAAAATTCATTACGTGGAGATTTATATTTCATGGCATTGAATTTATACAATTTGAGATTGAACATAATCCCCCATGGATCATTTTTTATAGTGACTATGTGAATGGAAAGTGAAAACAATCAAAAATAGTTATTTGATGGATCTTTTTTATGGGAATATGAAGAGAACCCTACCCACTGTAGTATAATTCCGAATTTTTTTATCAGAATAAGAAGTGACCCAATCTACTATGGGTTTTTTATACTATGTTCATGGGAATATGTAGTGAACAAAATGCACCATGACACATTTTATATATTATAATCGATGTCTTGGAACTAACTCATCACTTATGATTATGATGTAATGTCTAAAGTCTTCTCTTTATATTCAATGATTCCATGATATAATTTATTTAATTTACTTATTCAATGTTTCCATTATTATAGTAATTATCTTTATGATATCATGATATACCTCTTGACTCTCATGTTATGATTTATTTTTATATTTATTCAGTTACCAGGCTTTGTAGTTCTTAGTTTTTTCGTACATATAATCCCATGGGTATAATATATGTTTTCAAATAATATATTTGAGTTTAGATAACTATAACGTGTTTCTAAATAATTATGAGGCTTTTATATTTAAGATGATGTATTTATATGTCTAATTTTTGAATGACACAGGACCACTAGATCCCTAGTTTTTACTATTAGAAATATGTATTAGAATTTGAGAAATAATGGTTGTTTAAGGATTGGGTTACTATAGTAGGTACCAAAAAAGGTATAGTTATTTTTGGAAACCAGTAAAAGAGAAAATTAGTGAAATCCATAGCTATTAGCCAATGCATAGGATAATATCCTGAAATATTGTAAAAGTATTAATTATGTGGTTTCCCTAGAAATAAAACCCATTCATAGACACTAAAAATTGATGAAAACATTAAAACAGATGTTCCTTGGGGTAATTAACCTGAAAATAGATGATTGGGTATAAAATTGATCTTCACCAACTATAATACAATAATGAGTAGTTGAATTCCAAATTTTACACTCCTATGGGATATTGTTTAGTTAGTCTTTTGATATTTATGAACTACTAGAAATTCTTTTTTTCTTATTCATATTTAGATAATATGTTGATAAGTAGAAGATAATCAAACGTCATGTAACCTAGTGTAAATTAATATTTATACAGGATGATCAAAAGGAATTATATTCTAACGTGATGAGTTAATTGGTTCAATTTATATAAGGTTAAATCAATTTTATATTATTTATTGTGATAACTCCCATATTATGTAAAATTTCCATCACTCATGATAACCCATTTAGTTTATAAAATGGATAGAACTAGAAGGACCAATGGGTGTGATAGAAAATGCCATTATTACATAAATGGAAAACCCATTGGAATGAGATATCGAGTATGATATGTTTTCATAATTCCAAACTAGACATCCACATTTATTATTAACAATGTAGCCGATATTTAAATAATGATTTTACAAAATAAGGGATGTTTGGAAACTCATGTAAATTTAGGTAATGAAGATGAGGAAAAATAACTATTCAGGAACCTATATATTAAAAATGTTAAAACATAAACATAGGAAATTTCTTCAAGGGGGGTCAGAGAGGATTTAATTGTGTATTAAGGGTTCATCGAGAATCTAACTATTGTCAAAAAAATTAAAGGGATTAGAAGCATTAATTATGTGGAAAAATGAATCCAAAAGAATTAGTAATTTTCTCTTTTATCATGTATAGAAAAGAAGGAAATTTCTGATGATTGTTTCATAAATTTATGTATTATAGTAATTATAGGCGTCAATAACCATCATGGTCAACGAATAAAGGTGGAAAATATTAAATGAATACCAATGAGGTGGATTGTGATAACTTAATGCATCACATTAGAATTATGAATATAGGATATTTATTACACGTACTATATGTTTCATAGACTGTAATCTATTTGTACCACCTTGATATTTCCTAATCAAATAAGAAATCATGTATCAAGATGGTTTCATTTTTAGATTACTATTTTAGGGAATGTAAATATTAATATGGGTTAGTAAGATAAATTTAATATGGTTATAGTAAATGATTAAATTATTAAAAATAAACCCCACATTAACTTATCAATGTTATATTACCACAATAAAATCAATATTGAAACATGTATGGGGTAGAGAGAATAACCAATATTTTCCATGGGGAGATCTTAACATCACTATAACAATAGATGACATCAAAGAATCATATTTGTCTTCATCCAATAATGAACCCATTCCATTCGTAAGACTTTATTTTTTCCGAGACATTTAATGAACCATGGTAATAAATATTTATAATAAACACACATATGAATAAATATTGAGCAATAGAAAACTTTGTTTAGGTGAAGAGGAGGAGTCATCCAAGCGACATTGGGGAATGGAGCACGTCGAGAATTAGTTTTGATACTCCAAATCTCATTATATGATGTTGTATGTGTTAAAACATTTTAGGTTTTGAAGATACATAAATTTTCACATAAGGAGAAACATGCATTGGATATGACGGGGCATCTATCCCCCACTAATCATTATTTGGGAGGTTTCAATGGAGAAAGAAATGTGGGGACTAGTGTGAAAAGCGAGTGAAGAGAGGGTGGTTATATAGTAGTGTTGAATATGCAAGTGAGGGATAAGATGGAAAGGACACAAGATAGTGTGACTGGGATTGATACTCGGTCAAGGATTAAGAGGGGGTAAAACATGGATCTAAAGGAGCCTTATTAGGAGGATAATTATTTACTGACTTCACTATTAGACCTCTACTATATTCTAGGATCGCTATGTTCAAGAACCTAGAGGGTTGAGAGATAGGTGTGTGTTGTGTATCTATTATAAAAATATTGAATAAAATTTCATACCTCAAACCAATTTCACTTAATTTTCACTCAAAAAAATTCTTATGAAGTCAAGAAAAAATAAAAGTTGTCTAATAACCAAACCATGATTGTTATTTAACTCAAATGGTTATGAAGAAACAAAAAATAGGAAATATTATTATTATAAGTGAATAGATGTGATTTATACCTCAATAGAATATTAAATATTGAGTCATATTAAATATACCCTTCTCTAACATTATTATGTTCTAATAATTAATCATTATGAGGACATAATTCATTTAATGGGAGAGAATGTAACAACAAATGATTTCACTATATATTATTTTTTAAAAAATAATATAATAAATATCATGTTTCATGAACTACTACAAACTCAAATGAAAAAAACAATATATATATATTGATTATTAAATATGACCATTAAATATTAGTCGATAATGTTGTTTTTATAACCTTTATGTAACTATATTACAACATAAATGAATAAAGAATGAAGGAATATAATGTGTAATCATAAGTATTCATTTTGAAGGTGATTTTTCTGAACATACAAGGTAGTAAGCTTCCCTATGGTTTCCCTTTGACCAAAACAGTCTAAACATGATGAATTATGGTTTTTGAAAAAATGTATAGAGGATATGCAAATGCTTTTGGAGATTGTCACAAGGCCCATGGTACTTGAACCCCCACCCAAAACAACAATCATAGATTATGTAATTATTATTAATTATGTTGAAGTAAAAATTATTTTTGTAGTTATAAATGAATATTATATCAACATTTAATAAAATATTTATTTTTAAATATATCATGAATTTGTATACTTGTCAAAAACCCAATTTTTATTAGTTCAATTTCATCATAAAAATAATTTTTCTAGGAATTTTATTTTATTTTAAAGAACTACCTATATTATGATACAATAATCACAATAAAAATTTATTGTTTGCATAAATATTTAACGCAATAATAATTAGTGATTTGTAGGAAAAACAACAGATAACCTTCAAAAAGTCAATTTTCTATAATATCATTTTCACTATTTGTTATATTTTTCTTTAAAAATAAAATTTATAAAAATTACGATTTCAATTAAAAAGAACAACTTCATTTTTATATTTATATGAGAATTATGAAAATATTATACATATTCTTTTTTCATAAATACATTTTTTGATGTAAATTGAACAATATAGTTATTTTCAAAATAATGATTATTATTACTTTATCATCATATAAGAGATGCATTTATTTTTATAAAAAATATCAGTTGATAGACTGAATTTTTTTTTTTTGATTTTCTAAATACCCGCTTTATGGGTAAGCGGTAACTAAAACAACACAAAACCCAAACGTTACAGCAAACGCGGGATACGAAAACAAAGGGGAAAAATTCAAAAAACAAACAGTTACAGGACCCGAGGAAAACTCGAGCCACGAGAAAAATTAAAGCAGTCAATCAATGCATCGAACTCCACACTCTGGACCTCGAACCGCGAACCCATCATCACACATCTCCATCCTTGCAGGTACACCGCCATCCTTGCAGGTCGCCGGAGAATGGAAGCCGTCGCCGGAGCACCCACAATCGACCGAACCACCCACCATCCTCACCGCCAATTCAATGAACAGAAGTAGTACACAGAAACGAAACCATCAACCTTGCCAGAAACACCAAGTCCAAAAGGAAAAGAAACCATAAAACCATCGTCTTCATCACCGCAAAAGAAAATTAACACCGCTCATCAAAAAGAGACCGGCCCTGCATCCTAATACGAGATCTCAAAACCACAAGAAACCAAACAGAATCGCATCTTGAGAACAGGAGAGCCATCCTGCTTCCATCAGAGCATCAACGATGGTACGAAACCACCAGATCCATCCACAAAACGGCATCACAAAGTCACCAAAATAGCATCCAGCAGCAGAAATGTAGAAAGGAGAAAACTAAATACTAAAAACAGGAACAGAACCCGATCAAAAACCAGATCTTGTTCCAAAACCCATCGCCACCAACCCGGTGACCCCTGGAGGCCACATCCAACCACCAAGTGCCTGCATCCGATAGCAGAAATACTCCCTCACCCCGCGGAATCTAGGAGTCGATCGTAGGACGAGTGCGCCGCCGTGAAACCCAACCCAGAGAGAGGGGTCGAGAAAAGAAGGCCGAATCAAGCGCACCGTCGTGACGACCGAGACGAGGAAGCCACCGCCGCGAACAACAAACAACGGGGAGGAAGGAGGAGCCGACCAGGGTGGAACCAGGAGGTGGTGACGGGAGAGAACCCTCGCGCTGTGTCGCCCCTTACGGGCCCATCCATACACTATAGGCTATAGACCTCTAAATCAAAAAATATCAGTTGATAATGTATATATTTAATAGATAATATAACAAATATTAAAGAAGTTACTTAAAATTTAAATAACCTATTTTTAAAATTATTATACAAAAGTAATATTTTAATTCTAATAAAAAAACATTTTCCATCGTTTAATTTAATTAAGTTTTTTTGATACAAAGTTGTTTTTATTGGTATGAGGGGAACATATAAATTCTGTGTTTAATAATTAAAAATATTATGTATTTAAAATGGACATAACTAAAAATCATTTTTCACCAATAAATTTTATGCTAAACATAACCTTTATCTATGAAAAGGTATTTTAGAAGTTATTTGATCTAATTATAAAAATCATATCTATAACTCTTATCGATTTTATTTTATAAAATAATTTCTTAATGTTATATAAAACTATTTAAATTAAAAAATAATATCAATTCTAATTTAGTAAATTAAAATTTGTTTACAAGGGATAAATTGGAGTTGTCGCGGTTATGGTATATTATTTTATAGGAGGATTAATGTTGTGAATGTGGATCCAATATGTCAAAAAAGTGGGATATTTGATATTAGAGGGTCGATCGATATTATCTCCCAAACAATAAAAATATTGAAATGTTTTAAAATTTTATTGGAATAATGGATTGATAATATTGAAATCTAAATAGATATTTCAAATATTTCAATCTCTTTAATTATAAAAGGTTCTCACATCCTCCCTATTTTTAATCTCATTAAATTTTTTTTTTCAAAATAAACTCTTCCCTGGTCTCTAATAAATAACATTGAAATTAAATTTAAGTCTTTGTATTACCACTATAACAATATAAGTTACTTTAAATAGTTACCTAAGGGATAACATCTACCATAAATGAAGTTAATTGTAAGTGCCAAGAGATTTCAACCCCAATGTATATTACTTTTGAGTTATACATTCTCTATATTTTCCCCTTTTATAAAATATTTTTATGATGTTTTTTTATATCCATCTTTTCTATGGGAATATATCATGAATGTTCCATAATGGAAATACATGTTAAATTACTATGTACCTTTAAATTATAAATGAGAAAAATGATTTAATTAATTTTTTTATTTGCAATACTTTAGATTTATCTTTTTTTAGTTCCTTGAATAATAATTATGAATTTCACTTAATTATTTTGGGTTTTAAATGATTCTGATTTATATATGATTTCTTTTACTCTTGTGGAACACATATTCAGGTAAATATTATAATTTATAATATTTTATGGATGGAATGGAAATTATATTACCCCTAATCCAGTGGGTAAATATTTATATCAGATGATAAGTTATGTGTATGAATAGGGAGTTAAATTTATCCACTATGGGACATTTTACACTATTTTTATTTGAATGGTTAGTGAATAAAGAGAAAAAACAATAAAAAATAATACATTTTGCAAAATGTTTATAAAAATGAAGAGTGAACCCAATCCACCAGGTGCCTTCTTTCACTATGTTTATCGAAATGGGGAGTGATCCCATTCCACTTTGTGACTTTTTAAACTATATTTTTAGGAATGGGGAGTGAATCTAATCCGGCATGGGCCTCTTCCCAATTTATAATGATGGTTTTAGGAGTGAAACTATACTTATATTTATTATAAAGTGTATTATATTGATTAAAAATATTCCACATTATCATGATCTCATTATTTAATTTCCTTATATCATTTTTTCATGTTTATGATCTTTCTGTTTATGATAACATGTTATTCCTCGTAACTCACATGTTATTATATATTATCATTCTTATTCTCATTATAGGGTTTCTATCTCACCATTTTGTATTGTGTATTTTTCATAGGTTTCCCAATGATTTTTTAAAAGATCTATGGATGAAAGTAGGATTATTTGGAGATTTAAATAATGATGTTGTTTTTAAATTTAATATGATGCATTTATGTGTCCAATCTTCCAAATAAATAATTTATCTAGATCGTTGATATATAGATGATGTAAATATATGTTAGAAATTTTACTTAATTGTGTTTAAGGATTGGTATGTTATCTATTAGTTCTGTGTTGCATGTGGCACAAACTATTGAAGATAGTATTAATTTAGAGAATGTAAAATCTTAGGTAATAACATTTTACCACCTTAAATAAATTTCACCATTGTAATTTTAATTTTTACATACTGGTTAATGTAGGTGAGGGTGATAGTAAAATATCCATAATTCAAGCTATAACATCTATTATGATATCTACCTTACTATCATAGGTTACATGATGTTATATTTATTTCAAAAATCAATATTAATCATTAATATATTCATATATTTAAGTATCTATATACCCAAATCATATATTACATATTACACACCTTTCCCAAAACCATTTGAATCACTTAGATATAAATTAATTTTTAATTAATATATTACTTCAAAAATATACACTAATCATCAAACACTATTTTATAAATTCAAAAACTAGTCGATATATATTATCATTCAAAACATGTGACAAAATTCACCAAAAATATCATGTATCAATTTTAAATTAAATTAATAATCATTTCCTAGGCTATGAAAAGTATCATACTCGCTTTCCTCCGAATCAATTAACCCATTATGACCTGAAAATCAAACATATATTAAACCCAATAGTTGTTTATACTTCTATAATGTGTTCTCAATTAGTTATCCAAAAATTATATCCATTCCATAAAATTACTTTTTTATGTTATTAATATTATTTTCTATACGAATCCAACCAATTAATGAAAACTTAATCAAGAATAATCCTTTTAGGTTTCTCATAATCCAGATAAATTATTGAATATAGTATGATTTCATTGATAAATATAACTCATTAATGAAAAGTACTTATAATATTATGATTTAATTTCTATTTAGATAACATCCTCACTTGCTTAGGTATGATTAGGATACTCAACGTCTATATCATAACAATAATATAACATTATTCCCACCCATTTAATTATGATCCCTTATTTTGTTATAAGAATTGGTGTCTTATAGATGAATAACACTCTTAGATTATTTTTCAAGATCATGTTTCAAACAATAAATAAAACTAGAAATATTATGTTAATAAAAATATAATAAACGAATATAAATATGAATGCACAATTTGAAGAAGACTTCTCTAGTGAAGCCTTTACTTCAACCTATGATATTGTGTCATACTCGGTTCATCTTATAACTATCTTAGTTAATACTATGTATAATTATGTTGTGATCTCAAATAATTATTAACTAAATCCATTAAATTAATTATGAAATAAATATTTGGTAATAGTTTTTAAACAAACTTTTATTGAACAAAGTATATCCCCTAAGTGTTTAAAACCACAAGTGCAGTTAGGACTCTTTATTATATTTTTATCATGATTCCATATATAACCAATAGTCTCTTTTTGGGTTTTTATCCTTTGGTACATCTGTTCCAAAAAACCTACATCCTCTCATAGAATCCTAAATGGGATGTAATTAATAGGATAACCATAAAATATTTTCATTACCAATATTTTAGGATGTTATCCTATTATTATATTTATCCCTATAGTTTTAACTAATGTACTGTTATCCAAATTCTAAAAATACATAATATTTCATCAATGGTCTTACATTTTTATTTATACTTTTGAAATCATGTTCAACCTTAACTTATAATAATCTTATAAATGTTATAACTACTAAATAATCCTCAATTGAAAACATAAAAATAAAAAAAATATCTAAAAACTCCCCAAACACCATATATAGAAACCCAGATTTTTGACTTTCAAAATTATAGGAAATAAAGAAAAAACATCATTAAAATAAATTCCCAAGACATTTTAGTTTTATAGTTTTATATAATTAGGATGAAAATTCATTGAGAAAATTAAATTATTTTTAACTAATGAATATTTTACCACTATATAAAAAATTTATTAATCCATAAAATTTTATAATCATCTTCTTATAATTATCCATATACCATATGATTCTAGACACTCTATATGTTAAATATATTTATAATGAGGGGAAATGGGAACATAAGAAATGGGTGATATCAAATGCTCCGAAAGTGTAAACATCGGTGTTAGTAATCAAAGACCAGTAGTGATAATAACATAAGAATATGAGTATAATTTGGATATATAATAGAGATATACAAAACAAATCAAATAATAAAAATAATTTAATTACATAAGAATAAATCATGAAAATTTTGAGCATCATATAAACAAATAATATATGATATTTATGGAACATCCATAAGCATAAAATTAATTACATAGTAGATCAGGTGTCACATCCTCTATCTATTAAAGTATTTGGATTCATTCCCCTATTTACTTCAGTGGATTAGGATTCACTCACTTATTTCCCATTTTAGATTGAGAATCAGTACTCATATCATTATTATCTCATGAAATGTATATATTTACCTAATTTAATTGAATGATATATAGGGCCCAATTATCAGTAAAGTATTTACCATGAAATTGTTTTCCACTAAACAATCTTGACAATATTAAAACATTTAATAATAATGTGGTTAACATTTTATTTCAAAAGGAGTCACCTAAATATCCACATAAACTAGATTAATTGATACCAGATTTGATAACCCAAAAAAGGAACATCATAATATAATTTAGATTTAGATTTATATATTATAGCATCATGGAAAATGGACCCATTGTGAGATAAATAGTAATACTAAGGAAAAAAAGTTAAAAATCATATTTTGAAAAGGGAAATTAATTTAAATATTTTGAAATACCATTATTGAAAAAACACATTGAATAAAATAGATAATAAATAATCTCTTTAAAATTTGAAAAGGGAAGTATAAAGATCACATAAATTGAAATATAATTGGATTTCAATACATGATAGAAGAATATTACAAGTATATGGATACATGGAATTTAAATTAAGAAATAATTTAGATATAGAAGATCATTCCTCATAACATTGTAAATTTAGGTGAGATAAAATCAAGTAGAATACTTTTAATAAAAAGATACATTTTAACTATAATGAGAAAATAGAACATCATATAAATTGAGAAATTACTTAATAAATAAAATTTTGAATATTGAATTTCAATATATACCATATAATTAAAATAAATAGATTTGAGTTAACAAATTCCCTTACAAAAAACATAGTTTATGATGGAAAACATATTTAAAAGGGGTTAATGTTTCAGTAATATAAATACTCATAAGTAAAATAGAATATACAACATAATAAAATTATAGATAATAATTTACCATATTTATTACAAATATTTTCCATAAAAAAATTATAACTTAGGGATTTAGAATTGAGTTTAGAAAAATCATTACAACTTGAGATGAATTAGAATAAAAACCTCTTCAAAAAGAGATATTGAAATTGAGAATTGATTACCATAAATAAAATGAAAAATCATGAAATATTATCTAAATTAGAAAGAACATACATAATGTATGAAACATTCATGGTAATGTAAAGAAATTGAATAGATTATAAAAAGAAACATGGTGAAAAAATATAGCATGACTCAAAGATTCGTGAATTGAGATCATGAAAACCCTTACCTTGGTCTTAATAAATTATTCACATTCACTAAATATATGGATTAAGAAAATTAATTTTATTAATTACATACCCAATTACTATATTAATTACTATAACCATTTATACTCCCAATTTAAAATCCATCCATCCATATATATATAAGTTGGTTTGTACCTATTTTCTTGAATCAGGTTTTATGGTTTATACTAGTTTCGTAAGAGAAATGTAGATATTTATCCATCATAAATAGTAATTATTTTCAAAATCAGTAATGTTATAGTGATTGATTATTTAAAATGATTTATAATTATTATGTATCCATTCATGACTACTTTATTCTTTATCATATGAGATAAAATAAACAATAAAGGAATTTTTTTTTGGTTTTTAACCCATGAAGGTTTTCTATTTAGTTAATGAATTAAATAAAAATATAGTCATTATAATTCCCAAAAAAATTATTTATTTAAGAATTTATATCATACTACATAATTAATTATTATTTTTATAATCTATAGTGATTTAATTTTATATTATAATTCATGTCTGTGTCAAATAAACCCAAACAAGAACATACCATGATTAATGATTGACTGTGTAGTTATTTAGTTAAAAACAACCTAAAATTAGAATAATAAAATTATTTAATTTTTATTATTGAGGTATATTAAAAAAGATTAAAATTAGTAGAAAAATTAATAGATATGAAATAATTATACAGTATGAATAAATATTTTTCCCCATTAGTTCATGTGTTTAAGATAGTTATCTTTGCATAAATTTTTTTCACATACCTATAATTAAGTTGTTAATAAAATATTATTACTAGAACCTTATTAATATCATAAAAATTAATTTCCCCATTTATTCCCATTCTTGCATATAGCCATAAAAGGTGTTTACTGAAAAAGGAATCCATCGTACCATGGAGGTGATAGTTTACACATACACATTTAAGATGATTTCATAGTTTTATGAATGAGTTAAATATGTAATATGTTTTTTTTCATAAATTATGAATTAGTTATAAGTTTCATAATTATATATTCAATTAAATTTTATAACCATCTTGTTTAGATAGTGATGGAAATCAAACTAGATTATGTACGTTCTAGGTGAAGCAGAAGCACTTTATGGGGAGTTCCCAGATTGTATTTTTATCAAAATAAATGATTGATCTAAAATTTATATAGAGATAAAGGTCATGATAAATGGAATAAAATAAAATATTAGTTTATTATTGAGAATACAAAAAACAAGCACATGATCATCACATATTATAGGTAATTAATTTAAACAATTTACAATTTACCTTAAGAGGAATTATTTATTCTTTGATATATCTAACAACATATCTACATCAAACCATTATTGTATTTTAGGAATAAATTGTATATTCCTTATACTTGTGATCCACAGAAGCTCCATTAACCTCTAAATTGTTTTTTAGGAATCTATAGCTATAAGAAATATTGATCCTATTGCTGGGGTCATTTTCCTCTGATTTTCCCCCAATAATCTCTTCATGGAAGGGTTCTTTTTGATATCTGCAAAAATTTGAATGGTGGATTAGGATTATAACTCTATGTTATTTTGTGTGTTCTTATTGAGGGATCTCTCTAAGGATTTCAAAGGATTCTCTCCATATGCCGTTATACATGACACAAATTAATTTGATCTATAGATAAATAATATAATTGTGTTTTCATATAGATAGATTTAGAAAATAATAATTTCATATTCACTCTTCTTATTATTCATAATCCCTACAAAGCCCCATGTAGGAAGTAGTAATAATAATAATATAATTATTTTGTACTATGTGCTAAACTATAGAATTAAATTAAATATTTTTTTATTTAAAACGTATTCAATATATATTATGTAACACAAAACCATTAAACACAATCTTTAATTTCTCCAAAATATTTATCAGAAGTATAATAATGACTATTTATTTGATAAATAAATTTCACTACATTATTCACCAATAAATATATCAATACTATATTCACAAAACGAAAAATATATATTTATTAAATTTTCTTCGCATAAATTATTCCCTCAAATAAGTGCATCCAAAATATATATTATCAATAAAACATTAATATTTATTAAAACATTTAAGGGAATAATATTTATTTATATATTAAAATAATTAGTAATATTATTCTTTTTAATGAGGTTCTAGATACACTTATTGTGTTTCCCTCTAGGCCTCTTTATCAGTGGTAATATGTGAAGCATCTAAATCTCCAAGGTTAGAATCTAGCAACATGTTGAGGCACAAATAGAAAAATAATTTAATATAATCATCAGATATATCCATATATATATTTTTACTATATAATATAATCCCTTTATTCTAACATCTTTAGTCAAGCACGTAACATGTTGGTGACATTGTACAATATGCTCGATGACTATTTATTTGACTTTCAATAAATTAAACCTTCCCAAAGTTAAAAATTTCAAGTAATTTTTTTATGATATATCATATCAATCAATGTATAGGACATATAAAATACCATTAAATAATGTTATTAACGTATATTTTCACACATTATTCATTAATGAAATGATACTCATGATGCACCCAATG
This sequence comes from Viscum album, assembly GCA_963277665.1. Taxonomy (NCBI): domain Eukaryota; kingdom Viridiplantae; phylum Streptophyta; class Magnoliopsida; order Santalales; family Viscaceae; genus Viscum; species Viscum album. The sequence goes on from OY728153.1 coordinate 1,746,295,002, forward strand.
TATCCTACTTCACCATGAACATATATCATCATATTTTTCATCAATATATAATATTAAATGACTGATAACATATATTAATAATAATATTAAATTATAAGGACCAATATACTAATCTAATGATAAGAAAACCTAATGTCACATATAAATGTGAATTTCCTACCTGCTGGTCCAATTCTTGTAATTTTTTAAACCAAATATTACCAAAAACATAAACCATGAGAAGGTGAATCAATATATTACGAGTCTACACCCATAATACCCTATATCATTTGTGTCCCTATAATTATTAATATACCTATAGAAAATATATTTAACAATACTATTATAGCACTTCTGGGTTCTCATCATAGTAGGGAATTGCTATAAACATTCAGTGTGACAACTACTCTTGGGAAATTATCCCATACTATGTCCTGAAGAATAACATTCATGACTTGATAAATATATTAATAATTTAAAAAAAAGTAATAAATGTTATAATAATGTTAATATAAGTTCATTCTATTTCACCAACCCCAACAGACATCCATGTGAACTAGATTCAACATGTAATAACCATCAATCTGCCACATCTCACATCATACTCATGCATCTGCTCAGATAGGCTATGACTCTAGGAGTATTCCATGATTTATTATATAGAACATATGATTACTTCAACCTCACCCATTTAAGAAAAATTCATCAAGTGGTGATACTTCTAAAGTATATTATTTTTCTGTTGGTGTGACCTTGGCTCTATTACAAAAGCCACAACTATAGTATTATCACAATATAATATGATAGGTTATTTATTTATATGTACCAAATTAAAATCCAAAATAATTATTCATATCCAAATATATTACTTGGATACATTAAAAGATGGTTTATATTTATACTTCACTATTGACTCAGTGAAAATATGGTAATATTAATTTTTGAAGCACATATCTACTTTGTTGAGATATGAAACATACCTTGACTACAACATCAAATCATTTCTATCTATATAGAAACTATAATCATTATAACTCTTGAGGAATAGATCATAATCATTTTCATACACTAGGAACATGTCCTTGGTTCTTATCATACACAAAATGATACCCTTAACAATATACCAATGTTGTTCTCCTATATAGACTTGATATCATCCTACCATAATCAATACATAGGCAATATCATGTTTATTAAATAACAAGTCTTCCATTTATCGCTGAAGAATATTTGATCTAACAAATTAATTCATTCTCCTTTTGTTTCTAAGGACATGTTTTTCATAGAAATATGTATACCATGGCACACTAGAACCAATCCCTTATTCAATTGATCTATACTAAATACATTTACTATCTGATAATTAATATACCCTAACATAGTTCAAGATACATTTTGGATCTATCATGAATAATCTTGATCCCTAAAATATAAGTTTCTTCACCTAAGTATTTCATAGAGATTCATTTGGTTATCCAATCCATGATGTAATGTAAAACTATTTTGTAATTTCCAATAAATAATATGTCGTAAAAATATACTACTAGTATAATGACAATGTTACCACCAAACCACTTATAAACAAATGTATCACATTAATTTTTAATGAAAAAAAACATTTATAGATTCATTGAATTGAATGTTCCTTTAACTCAATTTTTACTTTAAAAAATAAATGGACCTCTACAACATGAAAATAATTTTCGAATCACACTGTGTCACAAACACTTCTACTTATGTCATTTTGAAATCTTCTTAATGTTTCCCATTATGATAATATTTTTTTTATTTCCATCTATCACATTACATATTCATGGTGTGTTACAATTCCCAATTTATTTATGAGGAATTTAAACATGGAAACCAGTGAAAAGATTTCATCATTATCATTTAATTGATGTTTTTTAATAACTTTAGCCACTAGACTTTTTATAGGTATTTACACTTTCTTTTAGGTCATTTTTTCAATTTGATACCCATTTTCAAACTATTGTACTTTAACCAACTAGCGCATCAACCAGAACTTAATCATGGATATAACACATGGAATTAATTTCATAATTCATGTCTTATATCCATCATGCATCTTTCGTACTCTCTAATTCTTCTTTATATGAGTGAGAATAATTGTTCTCAAAAAATAATTATTCGCTATATTTATTGAATAAAAACCCATATATATCTTGTTCTCGTATCTCTCTAGTGCTCAGAAATAGTACTTTGATTTTTGAAACTACTTCTATAATGGGGACCTATAGAATTTTTTCATGTACCAACTACAGTGTATCTTGAGAATCAACATAATTATGGTTGATCTTTCTCCCACTATCATTTTTAATGATTTTAATTATCTCAATAAATATGAATTACTTTGTAAAATCCAATTTTTTAGAGTTTTTTTATAGGAATCATCTCTTTGATTCTTTAGGATACACTTTAAAGAAAAAAAATTATGTTAGGGTGCTAGTTTATTTTTCTTAGAATGCGTTAAAAACCTTCACAATCCCATACACATGTATATGAAAAAAAGTATTATTTCAACTCCATTCTTTGAATGAAATTACATTTTTTCTAATTCAGTTCGTAATTAGATTAATGTGTATTCCACAGTTTATAATGAATATCACCAAAAGGATAATATAACATATGTATTGCTCGTCATTGATCGTACTAAATTTAGAAAGGTATTTTTTCTCTATTCACTATCATCATTCCATGATAGAAGGATCATAATCTATTGGCTAATATATTCACCTCATCTATATAATTAAATATTCTTCCCCTTATTTCCATGTTGATTCCTTAAAATATTAATGAATTCTTAAACATTTATAAAGGACTCGGACATATAGCTCATCAATAAGACATAGCTATATTAACTCAAGTCATCATTAAATGTTATGAAGTAATAATTTCAACCACTATATTATACTATAAATTTTGCACACACAGCAGTATGTACCAATCCTAGAAACTCTATGGACCTTTCACCAAGTCCCACAAATGGTTGGTTTATTAATTTTATTTATAAAAAATCATGACATCTGTCAAGTGGTTTAACCAAATATGATTACAAAATATGATATTGGGATATTGGAGGAAGTTGTTTATGAACTTCAGTGAGTGAATACTCATGTGGACCAAAAAATGATTAAGGTGGTCGTGTATACTATCCATGCTCTGGGATAGGCACCCGCACCATTCTCCATTCATGTTCTAGTTGCAAAACCATAATGGATGTTTTAAATAATCATTCTTAAGATTTCATTCACCATAATCCACCAGCGTTCAAAGCCTAAAATGATCCTCATGATACCGATGAATGGTTGAGCATGAGAGAGAATATATTTGAGTTTTTATAAAAACATGATTAAATAATGGTCACCTTTTCCACCATCATAATTGATTTACTACATTGGATATGGTGGGACATGATGGTAATGCTGATGAATCATGAGGGATTAGAGAATAAGGACCTCAATGTTATTTTCAGAGATCGGTTGTATCCAACATCGTTGTTATTGTTTTATACTATTGATTTTTTGAAACTCAGGAAGGCTAAGAGGACCTTGATAGATTATGCGATCATTATTGTTGATATTGTTTAGTTTTCACCTAATATTGTATCGAATGATAAAAAGTTTACTCAATGGTTCAGTTTTGGACTCAGAGATGATATTTATTTGCAGGTTTTCTAGATGAAGCTTCCATCTTATGATGATGTTTTGTGATGCCGACCATCATTGAAGTCGGTAATTGTTTACAATTTATATTCTAAATAACTTTTTTATATGTCGAAAGTAGTTTCAAACCCACAAGGAAGGTGAGTTTGACCAAAAGTTTTCTAAAAACATTCAAAAAGTATCCACTATTGCCAGTAATGTGGTAGATTTACTTTTTTTTCTTTTTTTAATTTTTGTTTTTATTAACAAGTAAAGTAGAATAACATTTTAGTTCTTGTATCTAAACTAAATTTAAGAAAGGGAAAGTTGAAAAGATAGAGAAACAGAAATATAAAACACTGATAAATGAACAATCATGTAAAACACCTGAGGGAAATTCTCTATTCTACTGATTTTAAAAGTACTACTACTCACATAAAATTTATTATAGTGTACCAATATAAATATAATGACTTACCTCCCTCTCTAGATTTAAAGTCACATAGGATGATCGATTTTGGAGTTCGCTACTCCAAAATAAATCATCTGTGAAAAGTTTGATTCGAAAATGAAAACATGATGAACTCACAGTAAGTCCCAAAGTATTTAGAATTTGTAAAATTATTTTTTGAAAGATATATATATGATAAATGATGAAGATTTGTGGTAGTGTCTTGAAATTATGTTCTAGTGGTAAAAAGAAGTTGAATGAATCCAGTATTGACCTCGCCGATCAATACCGCACTATTTAATGTGCTAAAGTAAAAAAGGAGGAATAGTTAACCAGTAGAAGTAGTAATTACACAAGCCTGAAGATCTAGCCAACTATGTTATTCATTATCAATAAATCATACATACTATAATGGAATAAAAAATATTCAGAAAAGATGGAAGGTCAACTACCCAAGAATGTGCTCTTCCCTTGGGCTCTGTCAACACTAGGGTTGTCCAACGGATCTCTCTACACTAATGAAAAAGATTTCGTCGTAAATGAATCACCTCTGAATTCCCAACCCCACTATTTTACAACATTCTTTTCCTTTGAATCCTACTATTATAAGTTGCACGTCACCCCCTGTTTTCCACAAACTTCAAGTGTCCCTCACTTGCGCACCACACACATGCATTTTTCGTAAACCACACGTCCCATTAGTTTTTCCCTCGTAACTGACCTCTAGTGAGGTATTTTAATGTCTTTTGATCTGTTTTCAACTCTTCTATGAACCTGTAATGGAATGATAAAAAAACAGTTAAAAAAATAAAGGATAAAAATTAATGAATATTTACAACTAAATTTATATGTTTTTTTAAAAAGTATTTAATATAACAAAGATTTTTTAAAATAGATATGATTTATTCATTTTTTTAAATAAAACTATTAATAGATGGTAATTATATTTTAAAAATTATGTTAAGATGAAATAATAATGTTATTAACATAGACATTATTATATAATTTACATATTAATAATTAATTATATAAATAATAATTATTAAGTTTATTAAATTTGTTAATGAAAAATAAATAAATCCTCATGTACATTTGAATTTGAAAATTTTAATTAATTATTAATTATTAATTATTAATTATTTAATTAATTAATTATCTTATTTAATTAAATTAAGGTAAATTTTAGTGAGGAATTATTATATCTATTATTTCATTAATGAATTAAATTATGTTACTTTATTCAAATATATATGTTGTTAAAATTTTAGTTCTAAATATTTTATTAAATATTTTAGTTGATGTTTTTTCATGTAATTAATAATTTTAATAATTATTTTAAATTAATTAATATTTTGAACATTAAATTTTTCACTTATTAATAGAATTATTTTATTTGAATATTATTTATAAATTATTGTTAGTATTTTATTTTAATGAATTTTTTTAAATAATTATAAAAATTTAATATGAAACATTAGATTAATAATTTATTTATTTCAGTTTAGAAGTGATTATTAATTAATTTAGTTTGATTAATGTTTTAATTTTAGTTAATTAAATAAATAATTCTGTTTTATTTATGTTATTCTTAATATTTTTGTTTTATAATTATAAGTATTATTATTTAAAATTTTTGTTTAATTATTATGTTTTAATTATACATGATTTTTGATTTTCTTAGTGGGTCTTATTTTTTAATAATCGTCTCCCCCCCAGGATGCAACAGGGGGAGGGTTTCTCCTATTTTTATGCTGCAACCAGCTATGAAGGCTCATGGTCGGATCCTCCCTGCTGTTGCGGTATTATTTTTCAGTCTAGTGAGATTTGGGTTTCGTCATTGACACCGCTCCCCACCTCTCGCATAGCCATAGATCCTCCTCCCAGCGTTAGTGACACCACTGAGCTGTCTCGACACCACCTCACTCACAATAGCGCAGAAGCTCCTCAAGTTCAACATGTTGTATCTTCTGGTTCGGCACAATAGTAGCAACCCCAACATATCTTATAGTGGCATGAGGTACTATTCCTCCAGATCTGGTGTGGCTGCTTCAAGGCAGCAAACTTGATTTTTCCATAGTGGTGCGACAGATCTGCTCGACTTACTGAATTTGTGGAATGGTGTGAGGATGAGGGAGCTTCGGTGAGAAAATGGTTTGCGAAGAACCAGTGAAGGAAGATAAGTCAATTGGAATCGGTATCAGGATGATGGGAAAAAAGGGTTAGTAGTTTATTGTTCATCACGGTGAGACTATGTAATGAAGTAACAACGTTAGTGTATTTTGAAGTGGATGATGTCGGTACGAGCATAATTGGTATTGGTCAAAGGAATGAAGTAAGGAAATGGATGGGTGGGTCATGAAGGTGAAAATAAATGTTTGTGGTGCCCACAATGGTGAGCGATGAGTGAGGGTTAGAGAGAATCAGTGTCACCAGGGATCGGTAGCACTGATTGTAAAAAAATTAAGTGAGAAATAGTAAAAAAAAAGTATTAGTGTGTGCGAGAGAAACTGCTAAAAATTAAAATGGATTGGTGTCACCAAGAAAAAATAACAAGACAAATATATAAAAAATATATATACGAGTCCCATATAGTTAATAATGAGACACTGAAGCATATTCGCAATAGATACTTATGTTGTATTAAAGTGATCAGTGAGTCGAGGGAAAAAGGATCTGTGACTTGAGCGGATCGGTGTGTCGCGACATCGGTGCATCCTGGCATTGGTAAGTCATGGCATCTATGCCAAAATATTAAACCAACGGCGGAACTAATCACTAATGGAAATAATGGAATTTTTATGGGATATTTGAGACAGGATCCCATCGCAAATAGACATTAGTGACACTGCCCCATCGCAAATAGCCCGTTGCAGAAAACGGTGTCGCAAATACTATTTTTTTGTGATGGGCCCGTCGCAAAAAATAATATATGCGATGGAAATTTTTCCTATCACATATAAGACTTTGATTATATACATTATATATAAATAAACCTTTTCTAATGGTCCCGTCACAAATATGTCTTTGATTATATAAATTATATATAAAACTCTTTGAGACGGGCCCGTCGCAAAAAGTTTTTTTAAAAATTTATATTTAAATTATTTGCAACGGGAGCCCATCACAAAAGGTCTTATCATAAATACAAAACATAATAAAAAATTATATTTAATTAAATTATGATTCATGAATAAATTATATTAATATTATTCAAATAATTAAAAAAATAAAAATATTTAAAAATCTCAATATTCTAAAAAAATATAATGAAATCATCAAAATTATTATTATTATTATTATTATTATTAAGAAAGTAAACAAACATTAAATTAAATACTAAAAAAATATATCTAATAAAATTATTATTAATTAAAAAATATTATAAATAATATTAAAATAATAAAATAAAAAATTATTTAAATTATAAATATATATAAAAAAATATAAAATATCATAAAATATTATTTTTATAATTATTATCAGTAAAATAAACAAATATTAAAAAATTATAATACTAATAATAAATATTAAAATATTAAAAATAGAAAAATTTGATTATGCAATAAATGCACCAATATAAAAGACAGAAACACTAAATAGTTCATATTACAACAAATCTTGAAATCAGATGTATTTAACATAAAAAATCACTAAAGTCATCTTCTGGAGGAGGTGTAGGAGCTGTAAGTGATGGTGGAGGAAACTACATCCCTAATATACGAGTCAGATGGTGCATGTACTCCATCTTATTGTGATGCTACTGCTGCTGCTACTATCATCGACACATCTCCTCCTCGTGCTGCTACTGCTACTGCAGACACATCTCCTCATGTTGCTTTTGCAAACTCTCTATATGCTTAGTCTGAGTTCACAACAGCTCCTGATACTATGAGGCAGAAGATGATACCTATCCACGAGATCCTCTCGAGCTCAACGCCGACATCACAATTGTACCATAATAAGTACCAGGATTCAAATGAGAGCTTATACCAACTAATCGTCCCTTCTCAAATCCATATTGAGTAATCTGCGTCCATGTCTTCTGATCGAAATGGTGGGCACAGGTCTGATCAATCATCTCATTCTGACTCTTATCCGGTGTTTGAGAGGTCGTAGCCTTATATGACTCCTTCAATTTCAATATTAAATTAAAATTGTGAAAATATTATATTCTTTTAAATTTCAAACTGAAAAAAATAATACTAAACATAATCCGACACTGGAGATCACCTCTAATCTTTCCAGTGGATGGATCACTGTACATCATCCGATAAACATCATACTTCGTAATATCTGGATGTTCGACTGCCAATAGAAATATAAAATAAACTATTTATATTTATAGCTATATAAAATATTTAATAAAGATTCAGACTAGATGCTATCTATGCGTACTGAATGTACTGCTACTAGCTCGATGCATCACCTCCTATCTCCACCGTTTCTGCCCTGCCACTGAATATCTCCACTGAAATCCACCACCCAACCAGTGTAACATAATCCATCCAAAAACGTCAGATGAAATGTACTCTGGTCAGTGGGCTATACAAGACCCAACAAATTATGTCCCTACATCATTCTTAATGGTTTTTCTTCTCAAATTGTGAAAAAACTGACAGAAACAGTCATTCATAGACACCTGCCATGCAGCGTGGATAATGTCATGCTTACTATCATTGATGGGATACCATAAACCCAACACATAATTTAAAATATCATTTTATTAATAAAATTAATTTTTAAATAAATATTATTTATTTATATACCATCGAATGATTGAATATGTCGACCCTCACATCAACATGACTCTGTTCCCATGTGATCAATGGATGAGAAAATAATTGTGCAAGATAGCACTCCCCTATCCAACAGCTAAATGAGAAAAACTAGGAAAAAGGAATAAATAATCAAAAAATTATTATATATATAATTAAATTACTGAAAGCTAATTAAATTCTATAGGTTACCATACCTTCGTGTGCGTGGATCGAAGATATGACATGGACTTCGTTCAGGGATAGAGTCAGGAATCATCATTCACGCCAGACCGTGCACCTCCCGTGTACCCCCTGAACCGCTAGTAGGTTGAGGGTCAGATGATCCAAAATCTCTCTCATCCGAAGGAAGATCAGCCTCTTGCAACTTGTGAAATAGATCAAGATCCATATGGAACACAATATAATCTTTGTTAGTAGGTATTTGAAAATAACTATTATATATATATATATATATTAGTAATGATTATAACCAGTATGTAGTTGTATCAATGTCCATATTCATCCTCATCTCCATAGCTATCAATGTCAATGTGTTCATCTTCCTTCTCAACATCATCAATATCCTTATGTGTTTTTGTTTCATCATCTCTTGTCATTTCAAATTCATTTGTAACATCATTATCGGTATTCACATCTCTTTGTGAAAAAGTTGTATTTTGAGTAGTCCCTAGAAAAAAATTAAATCCCTTCCACTTCAGTAGAACCACACTTAGTTTGAGTAAACGGATTTTCCAGAGATTTCATTTTTATTATGCTCCACCAATCACTCAAGTATCTTGATGTGGAACATTATATTGCATAATAAATTTGATGTTCCTGTTGAGCCTCTAAAAATGGTTCATTTACTACAAGAATAATTTTATAATTAATATCGATGATTCCATAATTTTTAGGAACATGACAGCCTCTCTCAGTATCCAACCACCAAAATTTAAAAATCATTATGTAATTCAATCCTAGATAACACAGATCAATAATTTCATTAATAATTCTATAAAAGTAAACTCTAGTTTCATTGGGATGTGATCCTCTCAAGAAAACTCCACTTTTCATTTTTTTTATTCCTTATATGCACATGTATGAAATCGAAAACAATTCACCGCAAATGCATTATAATATTTTCCCATTTTAGAAGGTGTGTTACTCAATTTAAACTGCCACTTATCAATTTTATTAGCACGTTAAGACACAAAAAAATTGAAAACAATTATCAATATATATAATAATAAACTTAATTGATATTAAACCATCAATAATTTATTTTGCCAATTTTTTAAACCATTGAGATTTTTTTTTTATGCGGTCTTCAAGAGAGCTATTGAAATTTGTGGAAGTTGATTCTTGACATGATTATCATATAACCTACAAATAAAATAAGATTACATAGTGTAAAAGAAACTATAGCTAAGTGTTATAAGCACTCATAGTAAAAATGATGTCATTTATTCACAGTTGAGCAGAACATATGTATGATCTCTGTGATGTTCATCATCTAAAAGACATTATTCATGAACTCCACCAATCCCAATATTTGGCTGATTAAAAAATGATAATTGATTGCCCATTTCTTCATTAATATTCCCCCCATTTTGTCCAATGCGATTGTGTTTTTAGGGATATTCAGATTCAAAATAATGAGAGAAGAAAAAAGAAATTTCCTCTTGCAAATAAGCTTCAGAAATTGAGCCTTCAACTGATGCATTGTTACATACATTTTTCTTCAATTTCTGCATGCATCTATCGAATGGGTATATCCATAGAAACTGAACTGGACTCCACTTTTAGCTTCTAGTAAAAAATGTAATATCATATTTTCCATTGAGTCAAATAAATCTCGCAGAAATGTTTTTCCTAGTTTATATATAATTACAGCAACATCTTCTTTCAGTTTTTTTAACGAATCGTTGTATATTTTCACTACACAAATGTATCGAAAAAAATATATTATATGTCTTCTATCGAATCCAAAATCATATAATTCAAAAACCATCTGAATCCAATCAGCATAAGTATTTCCATTATAACATGATAATCGTGACTTTATAAACTAGTAATATAACCATTCTTAACACATATTCCCAAACTGGAATCATAGCTATCTGGAAGTCTCAAATCCTCAATCCACTGACAAAATAATAAGGGAAACTTTTTGGACAGTATATAAGACACTTTTGGCTTCATTAACCACTGTGATCGAACATTTTCAAATAGTTCATATTCTGGTCGCTTGCAAATTTGGGCAAGATCTAATCATGCCTTTATAGTATCTTTTGTCTTACCTGATGTATCCAAAAGTGTATGAAATTAATTATCAAAATATATCTTCTTAATATGAATGATATCGAACATGTAGTGGACTAACAAAGCATAACAATATGGAAGATCCTATTTTATCCAATGACGTACTTTCCCAAAGCAAATAATATTATATTGGATTACTATTGGCCCAAATGTAATGGGAGGTAATAATAGTACAACGGATTTTAACTCTCTACCTAAGATCATTTTTGGAGGACCATCCATTTAAATTTTACCTTTTCTGAAATGATATTTTTTTCTTCCAAATAGGATGATCGGTTCGATGAAATATACAATGATAGTCAAAATAGCAAGGGGTTTTTTCATTGACAAGCCTAAAGGCTTTGTTGTCTTTCATATAGTAACGACATGATTTCGGACCATTTTTACTCTAGCTAGATAACATGCCATTTTCTGGAAAGACACTAATCGTCCACATCAATGTTGCTTTTAGTATTAAATTTTGTTTCACAGTGACATCATATGTACTAGCACCATCACTCCACAATGCATTTAACTCGTTAATCAATGGTTTCAAATAAACATGAATATTATTTTTCATATTTCCTCATATTAATATGGTCAAAAAGATATAGGGATCCTTCATTAACATCCATGGATGTAAATTGTAAGGAGTTATAAAAATTTGAGAACACTAATACTGACTACCATAAGATCAAAATGGACAGAAATCGTTAGTAGAAAGACTCAATCGTATGTTTCGGGAATCTAAAGAAAATGATGGATACATATGGTCAAAATGTTTTCATGAATCGCCATCAGATAGAGGATTCAAGATTTTATTATATGAAATCATGGTTTTGATCCATGAAATCATTGACGATGTATTTTGAGAGATAGATAAACGCTACAACCTAGGTGTAAGGGGTCAATATCTCAACTTTTTTACTAAAAACGATCAAGAAATCCCTAGTTGAGCTTCTTTACACCTCGATTGTCCACATGTGTGAGAATTATCCAATGAATCATTTTTACCAGAATATAAGATGCAATCATTTGGACATGCATGAATCTTCTAATAACTAAGGCCTAGATTACGAATCAGCCTCTTTCTCTCAAAATAATTTGAAGGAAACACATTTCCTTCAGGTAACAGTGTTTTAAACAATGAAAATATCTAAACAAAATAGTTTTTTGACATTCCATTGTCTGATTTAATAACCATAAATTTTTCAACCGCTTTTAATTTTCTTATCTTGCAACCAGGATATAATGCATCCTCAGCAGACCTCAACAACTCATAAAATACTGATGGTGCCAACATAAGAGTTAAATAAATATAATCTAGTGTTTTATTTATTTTAACAATGGACATGCAACATCATGAACTAAATTTTTAAATCATGATGGATCTGGAATTAGGTTGTTAGTATCGTCTGTAGAACTACATTCACCGTGGTGATACCAAAAAACACAATCTAGTTGAAATCCAAACTACAAGAGATGTCCCCCATCATTCTAAAAAGTGTCAAACATTCTCAGAGCACATATTTTTACAAGGACACATTATTTTGCCTTCTGATACATATTCTGGTTTTGATGATGAAAATGATAAGAATGGTTTAACACCCTCAATATATATAAGATTTAAACCAGAACTGTTTTTATTTCTACGCTGATTTATCCAATCGTGATTATCTAATAATGACTGTTGTCTACTTCCTTGTTCCATATTTTTCTACAAAATATAAAATCATTACTATTTTTGAATAATTAGAAATTATAAAATCAGTATCTGAAAAAAAATTCAGAGACTTTTTTATATTTACCATTACGTATGAGCGACACAATTTTTAGAGGATGGACAGCTACTATTTTGTCTGACTGCTCATTTACTTGAAAATTTATCACATAGAAATCATAGAGAATAATCTTCTTGAAGGTACACATATTCATTCTCATACATACAAAAATTAATATGCATACCTCCGAGAAGATTCTTCATTGTTATTTTTGTGCGAGAAAGTTGCAAGTAAATGAGACATTGGACAAATAGCCCCCATTTCATCGATTAATAATCTTCATGCAACTACCACTACCTAAACACATTATAGAAAATGTGTTCATACGAATACATATTAAAACTCGTGCATATGATATTGTATATGCATACATAGAATCATACTTTTCATAATGTTTTGAGGCAGTGAATGTTGAAAGGATAAGAGTCATCGAGAAAAAGGAGTGTCGTCAATCCACTAGAAATTGTGCAAAGTTATTAAATGTTATTAAAATTTATCACAATTGATTTTATTCCTAATCGTTTATACTTTTTACTAATTGTTACTAATTGTTAAAATTTATTACGTATTGCTACAATTTATTAGTAATTGTTACAATTTAAAACTAATTGTTAAAATTTATTAATAATTTCAATTAATTTTTAGTAATTGTTACAAATTGTTAGAAATTGATACAAATTTTTACAATTTGTTACAATTTATTACAATTTATTATTAATTGTTAACTACTTATTACTAATACTGCATAATTATTCGTAATTATTCGTAATTCTTCCCAATTCATTGTAATTATTCGTAATTCCTCATAATTCTTCATAATTCTTCATAATTCTTCACAATTCATCATAATTCTTTATAATTCTTCATAATTCATCGTAAGTATTCGTAATTATTCATAATTGTTCATAATTATTTTTAATTATTCATAATTATTCTTAATTATTCTTAATTATTCATAATTATTCCTAATTATTCCTATTTATTCATATTTATTCCTATTTATTCCTATTTATTTTTATTTATTCCTATTGATTCATATTTATCCTCATTTATTACTCATTATTAGAAATTATTACTACTTATTATTATTTATTACAATTTATTAATATTTATTAATATTTATTAATAATTATTCTTAATTATTCTAAATTATTCTAAATTATTCGTAATTATTACCAATCATTCATAATTATTACAAATTATTCGTAATTATTAGTAATTATTAGTAATTATTAGTAATTATTAGTAATTATTTTTAATTATTACTAATTACAACTAATTATTACTAATAATTACATATTATTACTAATTATTACTAATTATTAATAATTATTACAAAATATTACTAATTTTCACTAATTATTAATAATTATTAATAATCATTACTAATTATTACTATTTATTACTATTTATTATTATTCATTACTATTCATTACTATTTTAACTATTTATTACAATTTATGACTATTTATTTGTAATTATTAAAATTTATTACTAATTCTTACTAATTATTACTAATTAGTTTGAATTATTATGAATTATAACAAATTATTAATAATTATTAATAATTATTACAAATTATTAATAATTATTACCAATTATTACTAATTATTACTAATTATTAATAATTATTACTTATTATTAATAATTATTACTTGTTATTATTATGTATTAATAATTATAACTAATTATTACTAATTATTACTAATTATTACTATTTATTACAATTTATTACTATTTATTACTATTTATTTCTATTTATAACTATTTATTACTATTTATTACTAATTATTACTAATTATTACTAATTATTACTAATTATTACTAATTTATTCTAATTTTAACTATTTATTACTATTTATTACTATTTATTACTATTTATTAAAATTTATTACAATTTATTACTAATTATTACTATTTATTACAATTTATTAGTAATTATTACTAATCATTACTATTTATTACCATATATTACTATTTATTACTATTTATTACTATTTATTACTATTTATTACTATTTATTACTATTTATTACAAATTATTACATATTATTTCTAATTATATTGTTACTAATTATTCCTAATTGTTACAAATTATTCCAAATTATTCCAAATTATTCCAAATTATTCATAATTATTACTAATTATTACTAATTATTCATAATTATTCCTATTTATTCCAATTTATTAATGTTTATTGCTATTTATTACTAATTATTCATATTTATTACTAATTATTCATATTTATTAATAACTATTCTAATTTATTCATAATTATTCATATTTATTCCTAATTATTACTAATTATTCATAATTATTACTAATTATTCATATTTATTGAAAATTATTCTTATTTATTACTAATTATTCGTATTTATTAATAATTATTCATATTTATTACTAATTATACCTATTTATTACTAATTATTCATATTTATTGTTAATTATTCGTATTTATTAGTAATTATTCATATTTATAACTAATTATTCATAATTATTACTAATTATTCCAATTTATTACTAAATATTTCTATTTATTGGAATTTACCTGTGATTATTACTAATTAAACATTACTATTACAAATAAGTGTTAATTTATATTAATAACTACAATTTACAACTACTAATTACTAATTACAAGTAATTATTTATATACAATACTAATTTAAGTCATTAATTATTAATTTTTACATATAATTTATTATTACTAATTATTAAGAATCAATACTAATAATTTCAATTTATTATTACAAATAAATACTGATAACAAAACAATTTATATCTAATTTAACTACAACTAATCAACAGTAATTAAAATAAAAATAAAAAATGAAAAAAAATACTAAATTAAATAAAATATAAATACCTTTAAACTTGATCTCTTATTGATATAAATGACTTCACAACTTCTCCATATAAAAAACCTAACTCAGATAAATTTTCACTCTAAATATAGAGTTTAGAGAGAGAGAGAAAATAAGAATTGAGTGGAAGGGAAAGAAAAACGGAGGGGGTATATATAGGTTAGATTTGTTGCGATGTGACCCGTTGTAAATTAATTTTCCCACATTAATTGATGTCGGCGGTTAAAACGGTATTTGTGATGAGTCCAGTCATAAAAAGTTTCCTGTCGAAACACTTTTTGCGACAGGTCAACAACCCGTTGCAAAAACCGATTTACAATCACTGATATTTGCGATGGGTCCTATCACAAATACACTCCGACCGACACACTATTTGCGACGGGGGGATTCCCCCGTCACAAATAAACTTCCCGCTCTTTGGCGTGCATCCTGCGCTAAACTGCGCATTCCTTTTTGGGATGGGTCGAACCCCCCGTTTCAAATAACCTTCCCGCACATTGGCGCGCATCCAATGCTAAACGACATATTACTTTTTGTAAGGGGACCCCAAATCCCGTCGCAAATAAAAAATTATTTGTGATGGGTTGAACCCCTCATCACAAATAACCTATGGGACAGAATATTTGTGATGACAATTAATCTCGTCGCAAATAGCCAGTCGCAAAAGCTTGTTATTCCCGTAGTGAATGCTTAGGAGATTATCGGTGAGTTGACTCACCAATAGAATTAATTTAACTGAATAAAATAAATAAATTAATATTAAATTGATAATAAAATGAATAAAAAATATATTAATTAAAAAAAGAATAATTAACTAATTTTTTAAAGACTCATTTATTAACAAAATTAAAAACATACTAAATTATTCAATAAACTGAAAATTAAAGTGTGTTAATTATAAACAAAAAATGTAAATATAAATATTAATTAATTAAATATATAAAAATTGAAAAACACGTACCAAGAATTAACCACAAACATTAAGTTAAAATGATTAAAATTAACTAAAGATTTTGAACAATTAAGTTAACTAATCAAATGAGAAAATGAAAACATAAAATTAAGAACACATTATTTTATTAAACTTAAAGTGAAATTATTTACTTATATATTAAATATAATACGTAGACTAGTTAATATATAAATTTGATTTATTTTGATAAATCATATTTAAAGATTAATGTTTTAAATTTAAAAAGTAAATTAGATAAATGAAATTAAAAATTTACAATTGATTAAAAAATAACCATTTAAAATTATTAAAATTGTAACCAGATAAAAATTATTAAACTATAAAGTAAGTAAAAATAATTAAAATAATTAAAATGACTAAATTAACTATCCAAAAGCTAAAAACACATATTTAATTATAAAAAAAATGATTATTTATTAGATTTAGTAACAAAATAAAATATTTCCATTATTTATTAAAAAATTTTAAAATAAATAATTAAATTTTCTAAACATAAATAAATGATGTGAAAAAAGTAAGTTACAATAGGGCTACATCATGTTGGATAGAGTGTGGATTGTCAAAATGGAGTTGGATGGTATGTCAGGGTTTTCCAAATTTTCTTTCTCTCCCTGCGGTGGTGAAAGTTCCATAATTTAAAGAGGAGTTGTGATGATTCCCATAGATGTTCTGAATAGAAGGGTTCTTTAAACCTCATATAGTTCTTAGAAGTGTCCCTTTGATTTAATACAAGTGTGGTAAGCCTGATCATTCTATATGTGTATGTACTGAGGTTCCCAAGATATGTGGCTCTTGTGGAAGATCTTATAACTTATAGAAATTCTTCCTTACCTTTTCAATTATTCATAGTGGAACATGATCATAATCACCTATTAAAATAAAGGTGAAATTAAATGATTCAAGAAAAGGGGTTCACATCAATAGGAATTTAGATAGAGTAATCATCATGAAGTGAAAGAGTTTTTGGAGGATGTAGATTTGGGTCCTCGTATAGTGAGATTTTGACAACTGGGTCCCAGTGACAGCACAACCACCTCGCCTTAACATGGTCGTCGGGTTCTGACCCACTAGGTACCACCAGTTTCCCTATAGACACATGGTCCCCACCCAGGGGCCCACCCACATGCCCGAACGGGACATCAGGGTAAAAACTATCCCCACAGGCCAACACATGCCTTTTCTTGTGTGCTTTGTCCTCACTCACACACACCATGGGAAACATCTCAGAATGTCATCCATCCTGACCACTACTCTAAGCCAGGCACACATAACTATGGTGTTATAATCAGGCAGGCTCCCAAATAGTAAGGTACACCTTGTGAACATGAGTCATATCATTTATTCATTTAACCCTTTATCATTATGGGGTGTTACAATCACCCCCCCCCCCCGACGTTAGAGAACCACGTCCTCATTGTGGGCCCTTCATCTCAACCCAGGATGTGTGCTGCACTTATGTCTTCGTAATGCCTCTGATACCAAATGTGACAACTGGGCCCCAGTGACAGCACAACCACCCCGCCTTAACATGGCCATCGGGTTCGGACCCACCAAGTAACACTAGTTTCCCCGCAGACACATGGTCCCCACCCAGGGGCCCACCAACATGCCCGAATGGGTCATCTGACTAATTGAAGTCCCCACAGGCCAACACATGTCCTTCTTAGTGTGCTTTGTTCTCACTCACACACACCCTGGAAAAATTCCCAGAAGGTCACCCATCCTAACCACTACTTCAAGCCAAGCACTCTGAACTATGGATTTCTAATCATGTAGGCTCCCAAAAAGGAAGGTGCACCTTGTGGACATGAGTCATATCATTTAGTCATTTAACCGTTTATCATTCTAGAGTGTTATAGAGATGTACCCTCACTATAGCTTCATCATTAAAAATGACTTTATCTGTTACTGACGCATATCACACATTAATCTCAAGCCACATTTTTAATATTATTATTAATCATATCTGTATTTTACATTATATAATGTATATTACTACACCCCTCGGAATGAAGATATGGAAGGATCTCTATAGTCTATCTTGTGTTTTCTCATTGTTCGATATCTAGCAATCTTGGATTTTTTCGGTTCTCGACATGAAACTAGTTAACAACATTTTATGGATGGATTGGATCATGTGAAATAATTCATTGATTGATTGTTATCATTTATGGGTCTCCTTCTCTACACCTGATGGTGTATACTATATCATCCAAGGATAACAGGACCCAAGTTCAAATAGAGTCAAACCATCTTATCTAGAGTTGGGGAAAGTAATACATGTGTTCAATTTTTATTTAGAGTGAGAACCATTTACTGGTAATATCTTTCTAGTTTTGATCGAGTTTACCAATTTGTTTCCTTCATACTTCTCTGTATTTCAACTCGTAATTGTAGTATATTTTTCTATCGAAATAGGTCCTAGTAATCAGCAAATGTATTTTCCCTCTTACTGCATGAACTAGATTAAATGAAAGTGGTGAAGACTAAGTTGGATGACATTCTAGAGATATTTATTATATGCTTGAGTGTGTCACCTTGGGAGGAGTTATCTCTCTTTTCAATGAAATAGAATGGTACATTTTTCCTTTATGTCGATTACTTGAAAAATTAATCGAGTTATGATAAAGATGAAATATATATTTCCAATGATTGATGACCCATTTAATCCTCTAAAAGGCAAAAATTCGTTCTCAAATGTTTTCTTTCAATTCTGTTACCATGAATTGAGAATAAATGAATCTAAGATTTATAAAACCACCATTAAGAGATGATAAGACCATTAAAAGTAACTTATCCTGCTATTTGGTCTTACCAATGATAAGGTAGACTTTATGGATTTAATTATCTAGGTTTTACATGAGTACATTGATACCTTTACGGTGGTCTTTTTGGCTTACATTAATATTTACCCTATGTCTATGGAGGATCATGTGCATCATCAAAGAGATATTTTTTGGATTTTTTTCATTCGAAAGTGAAGTTATTGGGAAACATGATTCCATGAAATAATATTTAAGTTAACCCTAAAATGGAGAAGATCATTATGGAATGGGAAAACCCATTAAATGTTTTTATGATTCAGAGGTACTTGGGTATAGTTGGGTATTATTGTTCGTGCTTTAATGGCTTCCCAATGATGGCTTCTCCAATGAATTTTCTTACTTTGAAGGGAATAATGTTTTCCTGGAATGAAAAATTAGAATTTTATCTTGTTGAGATGAACTATATTTTTACTACTACTCTTATTTTGTCTCTTCCAATGGTCCGAAAGGGATAGGTGGTCTTATATGGGGAATTAGGTTCATGTTTGGGGTGTGTTCTCAGGTAAGGTGATCTTGTCGTTGCTTATGAATCTCACCATCATAGACCATATGAGATGAATTACCTTACACATGACCTTGAACTTTTCCTTGTTATTTATGTTCTTAATATTTTGTGGGACTGCATTTTTTAATAAAGTTTCACAATGTTTTTAGATCACTTGATCTTGAGTTATATATTCTCTAAAAAAGAGTTGAATTTCTACCGAAGACTTTTGGTGGAATACTATAAATATTTCGACATTGACATCCCCTATACCCAAGGAAAAGGACTTGTTGATTATTTGAGTTGGAAACTTATGATCCATACCATTAAAAGAATATTAAAAAATAACGGAATTTAATGGTTATTTTTTAAATTCTTCATATTTTTGTTTAGTAATTAGGGTCCAAGGTTACATAGGACAATGTTTTGTTGAGATCTTCTATTCTCAAGATGATTATTTTGGAATAGTAGCTAGATGGTGAGTTTCATAGGATTAGAGACTTTGTTTATAGTGGGGAGAACGTACATGACTATTCATTCTCCACTGAATGAATATTTTTCATTATAATTATTCTTTTCATGCCATTATTAATAAGGAATTATGTGATGAGGGTTTCCATAACTCACATTGGGCAGTTCACCTAGAAAAAATGAAGATGTATTATGACATACAATACAGATTCTAGTGGCCATGTATGAGATGGGGCATTTTTGGATTTTTATCTCATTGTTATATGTTCTAAATAGATTAGGTTAATAACCATAAACATTGATGTTTTCTTTAGTTACTTCTTCTCCAAACGTTTTGTGGAATGAGATCTCTATGGCCTTTTTTGGGTCTTTGTATACCTAGAAAAATGAGAATACAATATAGATAGTGACTGATATGCTTCCAAAATTGGATCATTTAGTAACCATTCATTATTCTCGCCTAGTTGAGGAGTTGGGAAGTCCTTATGTGACATAAATTCATTTTTCATGGAGTTTAATCTACTATAGTATATGATATGGATCCTTATTTCACTTCTTGCTTTTGGAAAGGCCTTTAAGAGGAACTAGGATCTTAGGTCTATTTGAGTACGACATACTATCCATAATCAGATAGATCGAATGGATGAACTGTATAGATTATTGAGGATATGATTTACACATGTGTCCTTGACATTGGTGGAGCATAGGATGTTCATTTGTGTGTGGTCGGGTTTTTTTAACAATAATTACTAGTCTATGATCCAAATGGATCATTTTGAGGCCTTTTATAGATGGCCTTCCATATATAAGTTTTGTTGGTTGGAGATGATTGAATGTTCCTTGGTTGGACCAATACTGCTTCAATTTATGAAATAAATGATTTAGTTTATTATCTATAGATTATTGATGGGACATAGCCAATATAAGTCTTATGTGGATCATTATCACATACAGTTGTAATTTTTAGTTGGTGACTAGTTACTCCTAAACGTTTCAAGATATTTGGGTTATCGAATGTATGGGATGGAAGAGAAACTTGTTCTTTACATCTTGGGAATTTTTTAGGATCTTGAGTATGTGGGGAATGTGTCTTAATATTTATCACCTATGTTTTATTTGACCTTGATACATAATGTGTTCCATGTTTCACTGCAACTAAATTATTTATATGTTCCATCTCATGTTTTGAGTTTGAGTGGTCCTGTGGTTGAACCTGATTTATCCATGACTAGGCATCCATTTAGGATATTTGATTATGAGACCAAGGTAAATTGTGGTAGGAAGATACATTTGGGTTAAGCATTATAGAAGCATTGCTATTATTTTCAAGAGACTTTGGAGAGGGAGGCATTTATGAGAAAGTAGTGGACTCATCGTTTTGACATGGTATCCTCTTATAATGTCATTTGGGGACAAAAGTATTTTATGTTTGGGAGGTTTTAACATCCTATTACTATTTTAATGTATTCCTAAACCCATCTTTTGAATATTCCGTTTTTCGGGTTTTGTTGAAGCATGGTTCGTGTGAAGACATAAGAAATATGGAATTTCTCTGGGATTTGGTTGGTTGGAACAAATTTTTCCCAAATCAGGCACTTTCTTAGTGGAAATCATATAAACCAATGAAAATTGTATTTTACATGGCTTGGGGAAAGTGTGAGAAACCATGTGCCCACTATGGAGATATTGTGCAACCAATTCAAAAGGGTTGCAAAGACAGGGTGCACGGTTTGTCAAATCATGTGGTTCTACCCAGGAAATGGAGGATCATATTTAAGTAATCAAATAATATTATTTTAAAATCACAAAAGCCTATTTTTATATTCAGAGTGTATATAAATCAATCTTCAACAGCTTCTTCCACATCAGGATCACCCAAGAGGCAATTTTTTCCCCTCTACACCCTTTTGGAATTAATGGAAGCTTGGAAAACAACGTTTATTTTATATCTAGATGTTTTTCACTTATCTTTCCCTTCATACAACTATCTCTTTTTACTCCTTATTGTTTTGGGGATCTCTATGTTTGTTGTATAATATAATATTCTCTGTTTAATATCATGAATATATTATTTATTCTCTAATCCTTATTTCTGACATTCTTCATTGGATATTCCCTATTAGGGATTTTTGTTTTGAGATATATTGATCCTAAGGTAGGTGGTTCTGTTTTAATTAGAAAATTTGATTAACACTAAATTTCATGATTTAAAATCAACTGATTGACTAAAATTAAATTTATTTAAATTTCATTAAAATAATTTATTATGAACATAATTCCATTAAAATTAGGGATTTGGATATGATTTGGTATGAAATTATGAAAAACCCATAATTTGATTTAATTGGGGTGTAATTATAAAAATGATGGAATTTCATGGAATTTAAAATTTTGAATTTAAATTTTAATATTCATTTGATTAAATTGATTTGTAATTGGGATTTGAGATTATTATTCACACTCGTTTCCTTGATTTTAGTGGATCTTGTGGTGAACATTTTGGGTTGGTTATGTTTTGTTATAACAACAGCTACATGTCTGAAATTAGAATGGAACCTTTTAAGGCCTTGTATGACCAACCATGAAGATATCCATTTTGTGGGTTGGAGATCAGTGAATGTTCTAAGTAGGGGAAAATATTGGTTCAAGAGAGGTCATTAATTAAATATTTTATTTTAATATATTTTTGACAAAACAAATATGGTATAAGTCATATTCTGCTCACTATCAAATACCATTGTAATTATCAGTTGGTGGGAAGTTGTTCTTGAATGTTTCCCCATGTTTCAGTCATAGATGGGTTGAGAGGAGAGGGGAAATTTAGCCTTGTTTTGTGTGGACTATTGAGATAATTGAATAGGTGGGGAATGTGGATTACTATTTACGAAATCCTTTGTATTTGACGTAGATACATAATGTGTTCCATGCGTAGAAGCTATGAAAGCATCTATCAGATCCATCTCATTTTCTGAGATAGAGTGATCGTACGGTTGAACCTGATTTATTTGTGATAGAGAATCTAGTTAGGATAGTTGAATCAGAAATTAAGGTGATTCATTGGCGGATGATGCCTTTTTTCAGTGTTATGGAAGCACAGTTCTACTATTCATGAGATTGGATAGAGGGTGGAACCAATGAGAGAGTAGTGGCATCATTTTTTTGACATGTAATCTTCTTATCATTATTAATATGGAATGAATTTTTTTATGATGGGGATGTTGTAAATTCCAATTACTATTTTGTATTATTCATAAACCTCTATTTATAATATTCTTTGGTTGGTTCTTTTTAATGAAGGATCAGGTGAGAAATTTTTAAATTTTGATTTTTTCTTGGATGTCTACAATTGGAACAGGGTTTTCCCAAACTATGCTCCCTATCAGTGAAAACCATGCAAACCCAGATAGTTTTGTTATTCCCAATTTTCACTTGGTTATAGAACCCATGTTCCCACCTAGGAGTAATTTTGTAACCCATTAAAAAGGGGCACCCGGCTAGGGTGCACTATTTTTCTAACTTTGTAGCCACACCTAAGAAACTCGGTGTAGTTTTTAATTTATAAAAATTTGTATTTTTAGAATTTAAAAATGTTACTTTTAGATTCCAAAATGACCTATATTGACACACTATGGTTTCTTCTTATCTGGGATCATCTAAGCGGTGATTTTAGCCCCTCTACACTCTTCTATAAGAAGATTGATGCTTATAGAACAAAATTCGAACTCTACCCTATAGGTTCTTCTTCTTATTCCATTTCTCCCACTATATCTTATTTCCTCTCTTGGATTTTTGGGATCTACATGTTGTTTTAGAATAAAAAATACTCAGTTTTATATCATTAATATATGGTTGGTTCTTAGATATTCAATTTCGACATTCTTCATAATGATTCCCAATAATGGATTTTTTTTAGACATAAGGATCCGGAGGTAGGTGGGTCCATTTTGATTTCCCAATTGTATTAACCCTAAATTTGTTTATTTAAATTCTAATATTCTATTTAAATTAAATCTCATGAAATTTATTTCACTTGATTTATTAAAATACCAATTCCATTGACTTGGTAGATTTTGTTTTGGTTAGGCATGAAATTAGGGAAAAACCTAATTCCATTTTATTGGGTTCTAATTGTGAAATTGAAGGAATTTGGAGGAATTTAAATTGTTTAATCTAAATTATGAAATTTATTTTAGGGAATTTATTTCAAATTGTTTTATGAGAAAATGTATAAAAGTAATTTATTTTGTAACCCATTAATTTAATAATGGAAAAAGGAATTATTTTATTATAAAACCATTTTTTGTTTTAAATGGAAAATTGGAATCTTTGAAATGGTAGGATGAGAAGAATTTTATTTCAATAAATAATAAAATAAATTTTCCATTACTGATTGTATTAAAACACACGAAAGATTCTTTATCTGTTTACATATTAGGGAAAACACTATATTCTTTAAGAAACTAAAAATACATATGCAATAGTCATGTTTCTGATGTGAAAGTGATGAGTTCTCCTTGTTCATTATCAAGGGGGATAGGTGTACACATAATGTCACGAAAATATTGTGAGTGTTTAGAATCCCATAGCCTAGAACTATCATACATTTTGGAACATGGTAATGTTGATCATTTTTTTATATTTGAGATATAAATTTCTGACAATGTTTGTAAACTTTTTAACATGCATTATAATATAAATAAACTAATTTTGAAAAAAAATTTATTTCATCCATTTGTTTAAAGTATTTACATCATCATAAATGTAAATCATGATTTTTGAAAATATATTTTTTAAATTCTATTCTTGTTTATTTAAAATTGAATGGCTTATTTGGTTAATTAAATATTGTAATATTATTGCAGAATCCTTGGTGGGACCCTAATTATCTTATAGGTCACACACTACATGTATTTGGGCTGTTTGTAGATTATATCCTTCCATGTTCATGTAGGGGTAAACCACCACTTCGAGGTAGTTCTAGCATATGATCCATGAGACTAGAGAGTTTTTTTCATTGGGACTTGGGAAGTTTATCTTCATATTTTTTGGAATTTGTTTTGTAGTTCTTTGGGAATGTTTACTTATTTTACATCTCGTATAGTTCTCCCTATGATTATTTCTTATATTAATGTTGACATTTTTATATTTATTTTGTAATGTTTCTAGAAATTTTGTTTCTAATTTAATTTTTTGGGATTGCATGTTCCTGTCAGCAACCCTTGAAATAAGATACACACATTTGTTAATGTCAGTGTCTTCTTGGTTATCTAGTTACCAGGGTGACTAGGCTATGTTGTGACATTATCAATCAGCCCATGATGCGAACTAATTTATTTCATCCATATACATCAATTTATAATTATCTAATAATTGAAATCACCACAAATTTTGTGGTAAATCACTTTCAAATATGGTTATATTTTAACTTATGTATTGAAAGGATATGCTGATTTAAAATATATAATTAACATATTTTTATCAATATTACTAAGTTCTATATTTTTATTTTGTTTTAAATTTTTTTTAAAATTAGGTATATTTAATTTAGTGATTAACCATGTATTATGTAAAAATGTCACATAATCCATTTTATTTTTGATCCATCATGTATTCTTCTTGATTAATTAATACATATGATATGAAAAAATATCCATAAAAAATAATTGTATAACATGATAGAAATCAAATAGTAATGTGGTATGATAATGATATTTTAATAATTATTAGTCTATCTAGAAAATGATAAACTAACCATTAACCTCAATGAAAAACACCTTGAACTATTTTAGGGTTTCTATTATAGCATTCCACATATCCACCAATCTATATCACATGAATTGGTCTCACATCAAATCCAAACATGAATTGCCTCCACTGGCTTGGTAGTTCTATCCATTATATATGCTTTTACTCACAAAAATATGAGGGGAACTATAGGATTGGTTATGGGTTTTACAAAATAGAATCCATTGGTATTCTAAAACTTGCATAATGATAAGTGGGATGACACATATGAAAAAAATTTAATTTTATAAAAAATTAATTTAAATTATCACATACCAAGGTGTGTTATATGCTCATGACCATCCCCATACATGTAAAAAATTACACATTTAATATAATTAACATTTAATTCTATGAGTTCTTATTTAAGGTAATCGTAATTTAATCAATTAATGACATTATTTAATTAATCATTTATCCTATATTATTTATCAAATGATTTTTTTTGACTTTTATACATCTTAATTTCAATAAAATCAAATAAATTTATTTAAAATTGACTCTGTAAAAAATATACCATATTGGAAATAAAATGAGTACCCATCTGAACTACCCAACATATATTATATTTTTTTATTGTTTAATCATCTGACAACTAATATATAAATAAAATATCACATTATTTAATGGTTTGTACTATCATCTTAATTACCACACACAATATATTATATTCATATAGTGAGTAATATATTGTTGTGCATTTAGTAATAAATTTATTAAAACTCATACACAATATGCAGTTCGGAGAATTACATAGAAAATTTATTAGAAATATAATATATATAAATAACTCATAAAATTAAATGTACTACCATTTTAATGTCCAATTGAAACACATGCTCATAAGTTGTAATAAATATAACAAATAAATTTTTAATTCTTCGTAACGTTTTAATATACAAGACGTGTACAATCCTACTACACATTGTGTATAATTCTCACTGTATATCTGTGGAACATACCAAGGGAATTGGAATGTAACAGTTCCATGAATATTAATCAAGTAAATGATTATTACATGGGATATGCTGCATGGGAAATCCATGTTACACGGTCACCAGTTGTGTAGTCCTTTTAAGAAGATACATAACCCATATGTGACTAAAGGACTACACGTCGTGTAAAAATGATTCATGGTGTGTACTCTGGCCAACCATCCACCAGAATGGATTGGTCATCATATGTTTTGAAATAAAATTAGACACATGTAATAAATTCACATGGATTGATATAATTAGGAGTTAGTTATTTGTTTATTGAAAATGGATACTATATGTGCATTAATTGGGAACATGATGTGTACTCTAGTGTTAACCGGATAGATTCATCAGCACCTGTGAATTAGTTCTTTTAATTTATCAAATTCATAAAATTAATTAATTTTATTATATTTTTTATGATTAAGGTGATGAAAAGATGATCTCATGATTTTTATTAAAGAATTATTAAACTGGAATTGAAAAAGTAATGAAACATTTATAAACAACCAAAGATGATTTAACAATTATTAATAATTATGTGGAGTTCTTATATAGATCTTATAGGTTTCGGATGCAGTGGAATAGATAGATGGGGTGTGATGAATCCAACCCATTTACCCTCTCATACTAGTACCTGATCTAAGTTTACACCAACCTATGTGGAATTACTGATCCCCTTGGGCTGGATATTATTGCTCAGGCTAAAAAATATAACCATTGGAAACTATTTCATCTGCCAAAATTAAAAAAAATTATTTATTTTCATATACAATAGGGAAAAAAACCAAAATACATAATCATGTTCCATAACATAATTAAGAAAGTAGAAATGATACACCTAAAAATATTTCAGAACAACCTAATGTATGATTCCAATCATCAATGGAAAACCAAACTGGAAACCAAATACTCCTTGAGATTATGTTGTAAAATACCCATAATCCCACAACCATCTACATTGAAACAACTAAAATAAAACCTCCCCATATCACAAACACTGCCTTTATTTTCCCAGCATCAAAAGTCATACAATGGTATACACACCACCAAATTAGTGCCTAGGGTGTGAGCTAAAATTCTCAATAGTATCCCACCTTGTTGTTCCATAACAAATATGTGTACAATAATATTAACACACTCAAGTATAAATATAATAATAGATGATAAAAAGTTTAGATATTTTTATATCAGAAGAATGAAAAACAATTAATTTACCCCTTTTCAATATTTCCATGTAAATCCAGGTAAAATAGATTTAAAGAAATTTATATACATATATCAAATAAGATATATCATGTAAAACCAAAACAATTTATCACATATAATATCATTTCACTGGATGTAAAATCTAAATTAGTATAATCCAAAAGTATTAAATGAATAGGTAACATCACACCAAGGATCAATCTAAGTCATGTCTTATAAGAAACTCAGACCCCCAATATAGACAATTGTTCCATCATAAATCCCCTAAACAATATAATAGAATCTTTGAAATAAAGTAACAATCATGAAATTTAACCCTCCAAATAGCATCCATCGAGCCCATAAAACAATAATATTATGGAGTAGAATAACATCTGATGGGATAAACCCTTCACATTGTTGACATATATTTCATCTTACTACCCCATCCACCTAAGTACCTATGGTTTCCCATGTTCTCTATTTTCCAAAAAAAATAATCAAAACCATTCCTTGAAAAACAATTCAACAATTCATTTTGCAATTATTGAAAAAAATTATATCATTTATCCAAACAATGGATTAAAAATATTTTATCCAAAAACAATTCCCTTACCCAAAAATCAAATCTACCTGTTAATCCATTTCATTATAAAAATACCTTTTCAAAACTAGAGTAATATATCTCATCCAACATAGTCCAGAGGTGGAACAACCAACCTACAACACTATACACACACACCCGTCGTGGGATCCACCAACAAGTATGTGCACAATGATGAAAAATGATTCCCTAGAATCAATCCACACATATTCGAATTGATTTAAATTTGGGAAATGGGTCTATAATGGGGATGAAACTACTGATGCCTCAAAAACTCATATAATACTGCTTAACCAACACAATAATTTTCCTAGGTTGGAAGATCATGGAATGGATATAGAAGGAATCAATGAGAAATACCATCGTAGATAAAAAAAACTAGAACCCTAGAAAAATGGGGCAACAATGATCAATAAAAATAAAGAAACCAATGTAATAATTACACATTGTGACATGAAACCAATACCCTAAAGATATAATTCCAAAATGAGTTATCTAAAAGGAGGGAATGTCTACTAATCCCCCCCTAAGATTCTCTAGGTTGAGAGCCAAGATTCTACAGCCAAATGAAATTAGAATCATCTTTGCAGTGCACTAAAACCCAAAACTCATGCTGATTAAATAATGTGTAATCCATTTTCATGTCGTATAATCAAAAAAGATCATTTACGATGAGAAACACATATTCTATGTATAAAATCTAATATCTTACCATTACACAACATGAACCAAATACAAAGTGTTTAACCATTTATCGTTTTGTACCAAACTCATGGATTATTCTAGGAAGACATTACGCAATCTATAATCCCATTACATTACATTCATTTATCATACCCACTATGAAAAGTACAATTTTTATTAGATAACTCCATGAATCACCCAATGTTCTCTAAAATTTGGGAGAATTGAAAAAATCCATTACACATTTATACTCAGACTCAATTAATATAAATAAACATACATCCTTAAATATGAAAAGAATTTTTATAGAAAATAATTTCTAACCCCGAGAGTCCCATGATGAACCCAAAGCAGAAGTAAAAAATAATGATGAAGAAGTATATACCAAAAAGTCATTAAAAACTATTAAAAACTCCCCGTTAGATGACTTTTTGTCCATGGGATGTCATTTGGAAAAATGAAGTCCCAAAAATAGGTGAGGCCAAAACTCCAATAACAAGACTCTCACACCCAAGTCTTCATAGAATATGATATGTGACACCATTAAATGCTCACCAATGGAATCTACTTCTCACATAACACATTCAAATAGAGTCAATGATCTCTAATGGATTCACTATAAAAAAACATTGGGCTTTACTCAATCTATTCCCAACTAAAAACATGTGGTGGATCAATATGATATTTCTTGAGATATGATACATGGAAAAAAATGAATATAATTCAATATTATTTTAAATTAAAACTAATAAGAAACCATACCAATCTATTCAGTGACCTAAAAGGGTCCAATAAATCATGGAGATGTCATTCTATGTTTTCCAAATAATCGGTTACCCAACCATGGTGAAACATTCAAGAAAACCTAGTCACCTATTTAAAACTCTAATGAATGATGCTTGTAATTTTCATATGATATTTTAACTCTGACATGTATGTAGACACTGATGTTTATCCAGAAACCTCACTATAATATCCCAAACTATACATTTTCCTACCAAATAAGATTTTCCTCAATCTTATCAACAAATAGGTTACCTGAACATGAAACCATTATAGCCTAGAATGGATGTATTCTTATATATGACTTCTAACTTTTATTATAAAAAAATAAATCACTCTTAGTTGGATACCCCTTGATCCATCAAAATCCATGACATAATCATGGAGAATATCCTCCAACATCTGAATATCATGATATCCATCTAAATTCATGATTGTGGGTTTTAAGATTAACTCAGACTGGAATGATTCCCCATATCCCATTGAATACACCTCCATAACATCCATTTAAAACTATTATTATGGATGGAATAAGGGAATAATGAACCCCATGTAACCTCATGATCTTCTTCCCATACAACTTATCAAAATATTCATCTTCAATGGTTTCCCTGATTAGAATGAACTGAAATGACACTATTAACAGATAAATCCCGTAATAGATATCATTCATTCTACATAGAGTCCATATTAATATAACGAAAAAAATTGATGGATACCTCATCATATTTCTAAATAGAAAATGTAATTGGCCGGAGAAAAATGAAATTTTTATAATGTTGTGAATTTAACTAATAGAAAATGTAATTGGGGCCACATAATCATCCTTTTAATTCATCATACACGGTAACTATAATTTACATATCATTTCACAATAAATATACATTGTTCCTCAATGAGTTTCCCATGATGAACTATGATAGTTAAAAAATTGGGCACCTCAAAAATGATGGGTTGATAACCCCTTCCCCAAAAGGGATAATATCATCTGAATAGAGGGACATACTATAAACAGTATCCCCTCCATAAAGGGTTCTTCTAATTCCCTTAAACTCATCATCATACTAAAAACTCTCTAATAGACTCAGGAAGAGAAGATGATAAATAAACACATTTCAGAACCATACCTAAAATAACCTCATGTGAATCTTGGTAAAACTATGTGAAGAGTCACATGAGGATCCACTCTTTCTTCGAGTCCCAAATAAACAATGATAGTAATTTCCAGTTAAGAGTGTCCAACAAGGAATTACCCTTTCTTGATGGTATTACAAGAACCACTATGATATTAGAGTGGAGCCTTTATAATTAATGTTATAAATAATATCCTTATGGTCATAAAATACAATCAATCTATCCCAAAAAAGAAAGAGCTTGCAACATTTAATCACATTCCTAACTATGGAAGGATCTAAATCATGAGTGGGTGATTCATATTGCGAGGTTGAAGTTGATAAGGGTAATATTCCACCACGTGATCATCCTTTATATTCATGTAAGCCAAAATTGTACCAGAATAATCACAATAGTACCCCATAACCTTTACCAAGATTAGTTAATATTAGAATAGGTGTGGAATTTAGTAGTCATTTTATTTCATCGAAATAAGAGAGACATTGTGTATCCTATGTGAATTTCACCCCTTTATATGTAAAATTAGTCAATGGTGATGAACATTTTATGAAATAATTAAGAAACCAAAAATAATATCATGCTAGAAACAAGGATTCTTCGAATCGTAAAGATGTTACATGGTTCTTCCCATGGCAAGACAACCATGACCTTCACAATATGAAATGAAAATCCATAACCCAAAATTTCATGCCCCATGAACATTAATTATTCAATATAGAAATGTAATTGATTGATTTCCATATAAATCCAAAATCCTTAGTATTTCAAAAACCAAACTCAAATGTTATTCATGATCATGATAATATATCAAATAAACCAAAATATATTCTATGAACACTTCTACCAAAGTGTCTAAAACGTCCTAAATTATGAAATTCATAAAATCCATGAAATATTCAGGAGCATTAGTTAGACCAAAAAACATCACAATATATTCATAATGGAAATACCTCCTTATAAAATCCATAATCTATATATTAAACTCCCCAGACTTGAGCTGATGATATCAAAACCGTAGACCAATCTTCAAAAAAAATTTCCCCAAATCAAAACAATCATCCACACAAGTAAATTATATTTATATTTTATATTAACAAGTTAAACTTATAATAATCCCTCCAAAATCAGATTAAACCATCTACCAACATAGTTAAGGTCACCGAGGCTACCCATGAAGAAACACTATGGAGAACAAATCTCATTTACAATATTTTATTTTAATGAATCTTAAGTTCCTTCCTCACCGCTGGTGCCTACAATAAGAACGAATCCAAATTGGTTGTCTGCCTAGAAATAGGTCAATTGTGAACTATTACTACCTCTATGAATGATCAGAAGATAAATAATCTGGGAAAACATTAGGTCAATACTAAACAAGATGGAGAAGTTTAGAAATATATGAAACTTAATCAGGCTCAACAACTATAGGATATAACAAACACATGAGCTATAAGAGGATAGGTCCTTCATGAACAGACCTTGAATTCCACTCTACCTGAAACACCTAAGATCTCCCACCGGCTACATTAAATGATGAATGTCAATTATAATAATAATCCTCATCACGATGAGAAAAAAATCCACACCGATGATGATTCCAAATAGATACAAATAATGAATAAGAAAATCTTATAATAATTTTGCATCAACTATTGATAGTGATAAAGAATGAAATTGAAACCCCTATTCTTTCCTATTCCCAATAAGTATATCTAACTCCATAAAAAATTATATAATCTCTTTTGGATGTTTAATAATATCCCATAAATATATATAAAAAAATGAGCAAGAGGAACCTAAATCAAATAAAACAACCACTAATGAATATATAATAAATATGATACCTCTCACAATTGTTATACCCACTTCTACCTCTATCATAAGCCCACATAATTCATTAATGTGATTCACTCATGGAGACTATAAATAGAAACCTATTGTATTTGGTGAATCTATCTTTGTAGTAGTGGGCTTTGGAGCTGATGATCCTAGACTATATGGAGGTGTAGACATAGCCTGATAGAAACTCTACAGATGACCATAATGTACAGAATTCTTAAACATATTTATAATTTCAAAACAATAATTCCTAGTGTTTCATTCCTTTTCAGGATGATAACATGTTGGGTGTACACTAACAGTCATAAATAAAGGTGCATGTAACACCCCATGCTTCCACAGCACGCTTCCCTTTGAATAATATATTATCGTGTGTTGTACGCAACTTCGAGTTCTAACACACACCACAACCAATCAAAGTAGCCGTTATGAATAGTAATACCCACTTTTTGAAATTTTCTAAATTTTATCTCTCAAAATGCAATTCATTTTTGCATTCGGAATATCAGAATTAGCCTAGGGTAAAATTTTGAAACTTTTCGGATAACTTTTATATTTTTGATGAATAATAAAAATTACTAAATTTTAATTAAAAAGAACTTTTTAAATCAAAATAAATAATAGTGATAAATAATGAATTTGAGTGGTTTTAAATTATATTTAGAATATATTTTTAGCATTTAGTAAAATTTTGGTCATTGGACATAATTTCACAATTAAACCGGACATAAACAAGTGACAATCTTATTGTAGTTATTATATTTTAAAAACACGCTTTTTGTTTTAACAATGGGAATTAATTTTAAATTAATTTCTTCCACTAATGTGGTTTGATTTTGGAAAAATAGATTCCAATTTTGGAATCAGGATGTCTAAATTATGTAAATAGTTAACTTTTATTTTTATACATTTTGAATAATTACATCAGTAAATATTTTATTTACCATGGTTAAAGGGTAAATCTGGTAAATAAGGGTAAAAAATAATATTATAATAATAATAAATTACCCTAAAACGTGTCCTATACTTATTGGTGGAAATATTTCCGACCATGGGAATCTTTGGGTCGATTTTGGGACCCCATGGAGCCACTTGTAGGTGATAGGGACACTTTATATTAATCAAGTTAAAGTAAATACAAAAATGACAAAAGCATATATCATTTCGCGAAACAATTTTTACACAGGGTTATATATCTTATATTTTCAAATATAAATAGTAATTAGAAATCTAAAAATATTTAATACATAATGGTAATTTATTTATAATTTGTAGACATTAAATAATGTAATTTATTTATGACACAATGATGATTCTGTAATTACTGTATTAATGAAAAAATGATATAATGGATATTATAAATACCCAAATAATTGTAATTTGAGACTTTTTATAAATTCATATAATTTTCTAGGTTATTATTACATAATAGGATTTTTTATATAAATTTCTTTCGAAGTAATAATGCTGTTATGGATTTATCAAAAACAAAATACCCAATAGTGTCAAAATTGACATAAAAGAGTTTTTAAAACAAATATTAAATTATTAAATTATATTCAATTCCAAAAAATCTAAGGATTATAAAAGAGACTTATATCATGGTAGGTGTATCATTAATTGACCCCTTGGAGGTCTTTTGGATGTATATTGTAAGTTTATTAACTATATAATATAAAAATACAAAGTTACATGATAAAGGTCAAACAAATTAACTAAGTGTTAAAACTAAAGGATATGTTGAATATAATAACCCAAAACTATCTAAAACATATTGGTTGAATGGTTTTAGACCTATCCCCACCTTAAAATTTAAATAATCCAATTTGGTTCCATTTGAAACCGAATATGAATTTATTATAAAATAATATTTCTCGCTTTTCCAAAGGTACCCCTCACCCCTCTTATAAAAGGGAACTTGCCCTTTTATTTAATTCATACCTTCAAAGCCTTTGGACTCGGCCAACCTCTACCCAAATACCATCTAATATTTCCTCCCTTAATCCTAGAAGCCGTCCTTTAGTCAGAAAGCCAAATTAAGGAGCCCTTTTAATCAAATCAAAAGGAAGAACCCAAAGAAGATGTAATGTTTTCACCACCCTCTTTTAAGTTCCTTTCTTCTTAAACTTCTTCATTCTTTGTTATTCCCATTCTAAAATAATAACTCAAATATATTCTATATACTGAGATGTTATTATAAATGTCGTACAACCATATTCAGTATTATATCCATCATTTGAATGACATGTCACCATACATGCGTACGTACGGCTTACCGTCTCCACGTCGAGGTGTAATTGTTATTCAAAATATTATTATTTGGATGCATATAATAATGATGTGTAATTCATGTAAATAATAAATATAACATTATATTGATTATTTATATATGATATACTATCCAATTATATATTATTTTAATATCAAAAGAATGATATTTTCGCTCGTGCGTATGTACGGACTACCGTCTCCATGAACACGATGAGATTCATTCTCAATTTTATCCATTCAAGTATAATTCTCATTTAATGATTAAAAATAATTTTTTAGGTCTTGATATCATTTTGGATATGAATAAGATACATCCTATCCATAACAAACATGGATTATGTAACAAAACATATAATAGAAAATGAGTAAGTTAACACCCGAAACGACGATAATACCAAGATATTATTAACAAAGAAATGTTAAAAGATTATATATGATATCATATTAATGTATATCATTATTGTATAATTTAATAACAATTATTTCACCATTATAAAGTTGTTTAATCTACCCCCAACCAAGGAAAAGTACAGGGTAAGGGTTTATTTCACAATCTCTTCATTATCTGAGGTTGTTTATACGTAATTATCTACTAGGACCTCATTATCATCCAAATACATGGTTATTAAAAATGTATTTCAATTAATTATTAATATTTTAAAGACTATAGAATAAAGTCATTTATACCCATGTTGACTTTTTATTAGAATTTTATAAATGAATCTTTCTGTCGTTTTCCAAACAAGGTCTTTTTTAACCTTTTCGACAGAATTACGGTAAGAATGTCTTTTTTAACTTATACGACGGGTGCAGCTATTTTCCACCGTTAAAAAATTGTCGAATCTTCCCTTACAATCTTATAAGAATAATTTCAATGTAAATGTTTTATTTTATAATTATGTGACTTTTAAATGATTTCAAAAAAGGGATATTTCTCTTAAATAGTTTTGATTCCATCTATGTCAACATCCTTTAATGGATTTTATGTTTATTTGAAGTTTATTTATTATGATACAAAACTTCCATATTGTATTGATGGTTTTGTGATATGTTTGACTATGGATGTGTTATTTTTATACCATTAATAGTTTATGGAGAATGTATTGGCATTTCTTATGCTATTTTTAATACGAATGTTTATGTTATGTTTAAACCTGTTCATATGAGGAATGTGTCAGACTTAATAAGTGACGGGTGGAGCCTGCTATAGTTCCTCGATGCATCGGTAGGTCTCATGAGACAAACTACTGTCTTGGCATAAGGCATTGACAATATCTTATTTGTAGTCTTGGCACAAGCCCTTAAATAGGTGGTTATGATAGTCAGGCATTATGGATTCCATCATTATGAAAGTGGTTATTGATATTGCATGTGATTATTCGACTAGTAGAATATCCATATGATTAAATAAATTGAATTATTTCATTTTATATTTTCCATATTATGCTAAAGTTCATGTTTAAAAGGCTTTTGTTTACATTGCCTTAAATGTTTATGCTTATTTATGAAAGTTTCTGCTATATTGTTATCCTTACTGAGCATCTGAGCTCCCCCTTTCAATGTTTTACTTTTCCCAGGATATGAAGAAGTAATTTATGAATGACCTGTAGGGAAAGAATGAAGGGATATGAAGAAAAGTTGTTGTTTTATTAGTTTTCACCTTATGATTTAATGTAACCTTTATGAATGAATATAGTTATTCCAAGGATACTAAACTAATTGGTCTTTCGAGACTTCATCTTTTGTGATCATGCCAATATTATCTAATAATGCACCGACTCTAGGTAACTGGGGTCAAGGAATTACAGTTGGTATCATAGGAATGTTAGTATAATCCTTGGAAGCTAGATTTAGATAAACTCTGATTAGAGAACATATCCCTAAGATATACTTTGAGGATGAGTATAGAAGAACTTCCTAGAATTTTGGAATTGTAGAGATTTTTTGAATTTTCTGAGCAATACATCCATGTCTGGATACGAGGAGGTAGAGGCGGCTCTGGAACAGATGTACCTAGGGGTAAAACCCGAAAACACCCCTTTGAGGTAGACTCGAACGGGAACTGGGGCATGACAATGGGCCTTGCTTCACTCCTGGTTACGACACTCCCAGGGTATATGCTTATGATAATTCACGTTTTCTTTACAAATCATTATCAAGGGTTTATGAGTATAGACATCCTCCAAGAAAACATATTTATTATTATTATGGATTATATCCATAAATAGATCAATTTATGTTAAGTGTTTTAGAAATATGGAAATATGTATTTTGATTAATAAACTGGTCTAGTTTATGCCATTGTTTAGAAATGGCGCCTAGTGGAAGAAATTGAAACTGTATCAATGAACGCACTCCATGTAGGGATTTCCCTCCTACTCAAGATAATTATAGTGGAGCTGGTGATACAACTGGTGTGGATCATCTTATCACTATACATGGAAAACTCACTCAGGATATGAATAACAACCTTACCCGTATGGAGCACCCTGATCAACATCATGGAGGATCAATGTTAGATCGCTTTATGAGGTAGAAACCACCAACAATCAATGGGAGTACAAATCCAGTAGTATATGAGCAATGAATAAGTTCCCTAGAGAAAATATTTTAGGCTTTGGGAGTAGTGAAATGGAAAAAGTTTTCATGGAAGTTAATCGCCTCACTGGATATGCTGATCAATTGTGGTCATTGATTTAAAACATGAAGGAAGATGATGAAGTATAAAATATATAACGGAGGGAGTTCAAGGATCTTTTTTTATAAAAATACTTTCCTCGTGACCATCGAGCAGATATGGAAAGGAAATTTCTGAGTCTGAGACAAAAGGAGGATGAGGATTTCGCAAATTATGAGGCTAACATTACAAGGTTTTCAATGTATGCTAGAGATTATATACACAACCCAAGAAGTAAGATTTATCATTTCTTTGATGGGTTAAAACCATTTCTCCATCAGGCATTAGTCTCACAATCCTTCACGTCGTATGAAGACATTGTCTCACGTGCTATCAAGACAGAAATGGAATTCTCTAAGTCATATGACTTTTAAACAAAGAAAAAGAATAAGAGATCTACTGATCAATCTTGGAATGGAAATATGGGGAATAAGGGAAAATTTGAATATCCATCCTGTAGTAAATGTGGAAAGAAACACTCTGGTACTTGCTTGAAGGGAATGGGGGTTTGTTGCAAGTGTGGTGAAAAAGGCCACCAAGATCATGATTGGAAGGGGAAGAATGAATCTTCCGATGTCCAATGCTACAATTGGAGGGAGATGGGAGATTATGCAAATTAATTTCCTAAGCGTCAGGGTAACATACCTCAGAAAAGTCCAAGGGGTCAAGGCCAAGCTTATGCTATCACTACTGCTGAGGTAGAAGCTCCGAAATACATGGTGGAAGGTAATTTTATGGTTTCCTCAAGTTTAGAAAATGCATTATTTGATTCTGGATCGTCGCATTGTTTCATATCTTACCAGTTTTCTAGGGAAATTAGAAATTTCCAATTTGATTTAACACGGGAGTTGTCAATTAAAAATCATAAGGGAAGTATCATTGCAAAAAAGTTTTGTGAATCAGTCCCCATTAGAGCACATAAATGTTCTTTATCCGCTGATCTCATCATCATTCCTATGATTGAGTTTGATATAATCCTCAGTATGGATTGGCTTTCAGACCATGATGTGTGATTTATTGTAAGAAGAAGGAGGTTATGATTTTTGATGATGATGATAAGGAATACCTAATCTTTAGAGCAGAATTTTCACCACCTAATTCGTATCTAGATCCACCCCCAGTAGCTCAACTAAATTCAATTATTGGGGAGGAAGAGAATGAAATGACTATGGGTGAGTAAAGGAATGTTCAAATAGAGGATGTACCTTGTGTGAATGAATATATATATGTGTTTCCAGAAGATTTACCTGGACATCCCCCAAAACGAGAAGTTGAGTTTTCAATTGATTTAATTCTTGGATCTAGGCCTTTATCGAAGACCCCTTATAGAATGGCCACTGTGGAATTAGTTAAACTAAAGAAAAAGCTAGAGAAATTGAGTAATAATGTATTTATTCTCCCTAGTGTGTCTCCATAGGGATCCCCTCTTCTTTTTGTTAAAAAGAAATATGGATATATGAGATTATGTATTGACTACATGTAAATCAATGCTATAACAATAAATAACAAGTATCCCCTACCTTGCATTGCTGATTTATTTGACCAACTGTATGGAGCTCAATACTTTTCAAAGATTGAACTTCGATCTCAATACAATCAGTTGTGTGTGAAGAAGGAAGACATTCCGAAGACAGCATTTCGAACGAGTTACAGGAATTAGGAGTTTACAATAATGCCTTTTGGGATGACTAATACACCCTCTGTATTCATAGATCTAATTAATAGTGTTTTCAAGTAATATCTCGATGAATTTGTGGTGGTATTTATTGATGATATCTTGGAATACTCCAAAAGATACGAATATCATGAAAATCACTTGCACATTATCCTGAAGACTCTGAGAAGACATGAATTATATGGGAAGTTTAGCAAGTGTGAATTCTGGCTTCAGAAGATTTCTTTTCATGGCCATATTGTCTCCAAAGATTGAATCTCTATTGATCCTTTTAAGAACAATGTAATCCAGGAATGGCTAACCCCGATGAGTATAACTGAGGTACGCTATTTTATTGGATTAGTAGGTTATTATGGGCATTTCGTCCAAAATTTTTCCCTATTGGCTAACACATTAACGAAGCTCACAAGAAAAGGTGTTAAATTTGTTTGGACCCAATAGTGGGAATAATGTTTTGAAGAAATGAAGAGAAGAATAGTCAATGCTCCTATATTTACTCTACCTTCGGGGAATGATGGGTTCGTTATTTATAGTGATGCATCAATGAAAGGACTTGGGTGTGTCCTTATGCAAAAGGATAGGGTTATTGCCTAGGCATCACGATCATTGAAAATTCATGAGAAAAACTATCCTACTCAGATCTCGAGTTAGAAGCTGTGATCTATGATTTGAAAATATGGAGACACTACTTCTATGGTGAAAATTTTGAAATTTATACTGATCATAAGATTTTGAAGTATATTTTCTCAAAAAAAGAACTCAACATGAGGCAAAGGAGATGGAATGAAGTACTCAAGGATTATGATTGCACGATACACTACCACCCAGGGAAGGAAAACAAGGTGGCAGATGATTTGAGCAGAAAAGATCATGGAGTTTTGAAAAATATGAGAATTGAAAGGGATCCAATTTTCATGGATCTAGTAAAGATGGACACGGGAATAACCATGGAAGGTGAAACATCAATGCTTTTTCAAATGGTTTCCAAACCATGTTTACTAGAAAGGATTAAGATTTCTCAGAACAATTATGAAGAATTTCAAAAGAAGATTAAAGCTGTGAATGATGTGAGATTGGGAGACTTTGTGTATGAAGATGGAATTTTGTAATTTGGGAAGAGTCTTTGTGTTCCTGATATACCTGATCTAAAAGGTGAATTGCTGGACGATGCTCATAGTTCCAATTTTTCTATACACCCTCGGAGCACCAAAATGTATATATATTTGAAGGAACATTTTTGGTGGGACAATATGAAGAGGGAGATTTCTGATTTTGTGTTAAGATCTACGGTTTGTAAACAAGTGAAAGCTGGAAGGCAACAACCTGGAGGAGTCATGCTACCTCTTCCCGTACCAGAGAGGAAATGGGATAATATTACGATGGACTTTGTCATGGGGTATCCAAAGAATCCTAGAAGAAACAATGCGATATGGTTTATTGTTTATCGTCTTACCAAGTCAGCACATTTTCTTTCTATAAGAGAGGATCTACCACTTGAACTTCTAGAAATACTATATATTAATGAAGTTGTGATAATTCATGGAGTTCCCCTATCGATTTTCTCGGATCGTGATCCCCATTTTACATCAAGATTCTGGAAAAGTCTTCAGAAGGCCTTGGATACTGAACTTCGTTTGAGCACTGCATACCACCCTCAAATAGATGGACAATCAGAAAGGACTATTCAAATATTAGAAGACATGTTGGGATCATTCTCACTTGACATTCCGGGAATGTGGGATCAATATTTATCTCTAGTTTAATTTTCCTATAACAATAGTTTCCATTCAAGTATTCAGATGACAACATATGAAGCGTTTTAGGGAATGAGATGTCGCACACCAAACTGTTGGGATGATGTTGGTGAAATAAAACATGTTGGCTCGGAACTAGTGGAGGAAATGATGGAATAGGTAAAGGTAATCCAAAACCACATCAAAGCATCTCAAAGTAGGCAGAAGAGATATGGCGATAATCGAAGGAAGGATTTGGAATTTCAGGTAGAAGATCATGTTTTCATAAAGGTATCTCTATGGAAGGGAGTTATACGTTTTGGAAAGAAAGGTAAATTGAGTCCTAGGAACATCAGACCTTTCGAAATTCTAGAACGAATTGAGGTTGTAGCTTAACATTTGGTAATGTCGCAAACTCTCTCCAAAGTTCACGATGTGTTCTACGTATCACTGTTAAGGAAATAAATGCCTGACCCAATGCATGTAATCACATATGATGAATTAGAACTGGAACCCAATATTTCTTATTACGAAGAGCCCATCAGGATTCTTGATACAAGAGAACAAGTGCTGAGAAACCAGACGACTCGTCTGGTAAAAGTTCTATGGAGAAACCATAAGATGGAAGAGGCAACGTGGGAACCCGAGGAACTTATGATGAAGAACCACCTGAGCCTTTTCATGCGGTAGTATTCCTAGAACATTTGAGGACGAATTTATTTTAAGTAGGGGAGAATGTAACAACCCAAGCATCCACGGTATGCTTCCCTTTGAATAATACAGTAGTGTGTGTTGTACGCAACTTCGAGTTCTTACAAACACCACAACCAATCAAACCAGCCGTTATGAATAGTAATACCCACTTTTTAAAATTTCCTAATTACTATCTCTCAATATTTACTTCATTTTTGGATTTGAAATATCTAAATTAGCCTAGGGTAAAATTTTGGAACTTTTTGGATAACTTTTTTATTTTGATGAATAGTGAAAATTACTAAATTTTAAATAAAAACAACTTTTTTAATCAAAATAATTAATAGTGATAAATTATGAATTTGAGTGGTTTTAAAGTATATTTAGAATATATTTTTACCATTTAATACAATTTTGTCCACTGGACATAATTTCACAATTAAACCAGACATAAACAATTGTCAATATTTTGATAGTTATTATATCTTAAAAACACGGTTTTTGTTTTAACAACGGGAATTAATTTTAAATTAATTTCTGCCACTTCTGTGTGTTGAATTTGGAAAAATGGATTCCATATTTTGAATTAGGATTTCCAAATTATGTAGATAGTTAAACTTTATTGTTAGACATTTTGAATAATTATTTCGGTAAATATTTTTTTTACCATGGTTAAAGGGTAAATCCCGTAAATATGGGTAAAAAATAATATTATAATAATAATAAATTACCCTAAAACATGTCCTAATCTTATTGGTAAATATATTTCTGACCATGGTCATCATTGGGTCGATTTTGGGACCCCATGGAGCCATTTGTAGGTGATAGGGACCATTTATATTAATTAAGTTAAAGTAAACACAATAATGACATAAGCATATATCTTTTAGAAAAACAATTTTTACATAGGGTTATATGTTTAATATTTTCAACTAAAAATATTAATTAGAAATATAAATATATTTCCTAAAAAATGGTATTTTATTTAAAAATTTTAGATATTAAATAATGTCTTTTAATTATGACCTATGATGATGCAGTAATTACTGTATTAATGAAAAATTGAGATAATGGATATTATAAATACCCAAATAATTGTAATTAGAGGCTTTTTATAAATTTAAATACTTTTAGATGTTAATATGACATATTATGATGGTTTATATAAAATATTTTTGAAATAATAATGCTGTTATGGATTTGTCAAAAACAAAATACCCAATCGTGTCAAAATTTACATAAAAGAGGTTTTAAAATAATAATTATATTATTAATTGATATTCAATTTCTAAAAAACTAAGGTTCGGCCAAAACACTTATATCATGATAGGTGTGTAATTAAAGGACTACTTGGGGCTCTTTTGGATTTAATAGTATGTTTATTAAATATATAATATAAAAACACAAATTGACATGATAAATGTCAAACTAATTAACTAAATGTTAAAACTAAAAGATATGTTTAATATAATTACCCAAACCTGTCTAAAACCTATTGGTTGAATGTTTTTCGACCTATCCCCACTATTAAATATAAATAATACACTTTTGAGCCATTAGAAACCGAATATTAATTTATTATAAAATAATATTTATAGCTTTTCCATAGGTGCCCCTGACCCCTCTTATAAAAGGGCACTCCCCCTTCTCTCTAATTCATACCTTAAAAGCCTTTGGGATCAGCCAAACTCTGCCCAAATACCCTCTCAAGTATCCTCCCTTCATCCTAGAGGACTTCCTTTAGTCATAAAGCCATCCTAAAGATCCCTTTTGATCAAATCAAAAAGAAGAACCCAAAGAAGAGGTAATGTTTTCACCACCCACTTTGAAGTTCCTTTCTTCTTCAACGTATTCTTTATTTGTTATTCCCATTCTAAAATAATATATAGAGTATCTTCTATATACTGTCATGTTATTAAAATTATGGTACAATCATATTCAGTATTATATCCATATTTTTAAAGACATGTCACCGTACGTGCGTACGTACTG
Organism: Viscum album; assembly: GCA_963277665.1. NCBI lineage: Eukaryota > Viridiplantae > Streptophyta > Magnoliopsida > Santalales > Viscaceae > Viscum > Viscum album. The sequence continues at coordinate 1,746,339,583 of OY728153.1, forward strand.
CTTACCGTCTCCACGCCGTGGTGTAATTGTTATTCAAAATATTATTATTTGGATGCATATAATAATGATGTGTAATTCATTTAAATAATAAATATAACATGATATTTATTCATTATATATGATATAATATCCAATTATATATAATTTTAATATCAAAAGATTGATATTGTCGCTCGTGCGTACGTACGGACTACCGTCTCCACGAACGCGATGAGATTCAATACCCATTTTATCCATTCAAGTAAAATTCTCATTTTATGATTAAAAATAATTTATAAAGAAATTATATCTTTATGGATATGAATAATATACAACCTATCCATAAAAAACATGTCTTATGTAATAAAACATATAAAATAAAATGAGTAAGTTAACACCCGAAACAACGATAATACCAAGATATTGTTAACAATGAAATGTTAAAAGATCATATATGATATCATATTAATGTATATGATTATTTTATAATTTAATAACAATTATTTCAACATTATACAGGAGGTTAATCTACCCCCAACCAAGGAAAATTACAAGGTAAAGGTTTATTTCAGAATCTCTTCATTATCCGAGGTTTTTTATACGTAATTATCTACTGGGGCCTCTTTATCATCCACATCAATGTTTCTTAAATATGTATTTCAAATAATTATTAATATTTTATAGACTATGGGATAAATTCATTTATACCCATTTTGACTTTTTATAAGATGTTTATAAATGAATCTTTCTGTCATTTTCCAAACAAGGTCCTTTTTAACCTTTTCAACAAAATTAAGGTAAGAATGCCTTTTTTAACTTATATTGTGGGTGATGATATTTTACACCATTAAAAATTGGCAATGCTTCCCTTAAAATCTTATAAGAATATTTTCAAAGTAAATGTTTTCTTTTATAAATATGTGACTTTTAAATTATTTCAAAAAAAGAAAATTTCTCTCAAATAGTTTTGATTTCATCTATGTCAACATCATTTGATGTATTTTAAGCTTATTTGAAGTTTATTTATTGTGATACAAAACATCCATATTGTATTGATGGTTTTGTGATATGTTTGACTATGGATGTGTTATTTTTATACCATTTGTTGTTTGTGGAGAGAGTATGGACATTTCGTATGCTAGTTTTAATAAAAATGTTTATTTTATGTTTAAACCTGTTTATACGAGGAATGAATTGGACTTAATAATTGATAGGTGGATCCCGCTATAGATCCTCGATGCATCAGTAGGTCTCATGAGACCAAATATTGTCTTGCCACAAGGACTTGACAAAATCTTATTTGTAGTCTTGGAACATGGCCTTGAGTATGTGGTTATGGTAGTCTGAATTATGCATTCCATCATTATGAAAGTGGTTATTGATATTTCATGTGATTATTCGACAAGTATAATATCTATGTAGATAAGTAAATGGCATTATTTCATTTTATCTTTTCCATATTATGTTTATTTATAAAAGCTTCCACTATATTTTTATCCTTACTGAGCATCTAAGCTCACCCCATTCACTGTTTTACTTTTCCCAGGATATGAAGAAGGAATTTATGAATGACCTGCAGGGATAGAATGAAGGGATATGAAGACCAGTAGTTGTTGTAGTAGTTTTCACCTTATGATGTAATTTAAACTTTATTAATGTATCTAGTTATTCCATGGCTACAAAACTAATCATTATTTCGAGACATGATCTTTTGTGATCATGCTAATATTATGTAATAATTCATCGACTCTGTGTAACTGGGTTCGAGGCGTTACCGTGCAGAAGTGGTGCACCAAAAAGAACCACCTCCCTATCATGTGATGATCTTTCCACTTTCTCTTTTTTCTATTTCACACTACAGAATCTTCCACTAGGAGGAAGAGAATGATCATAATATAAAATATTTATTCCCATATTTTTCTCATCCATCATATAACTATCTACTATCTCCATATATGTTTATTTATTTAGTAGAAATACATGAAATCTAATATCTTGTCCTAACCCTTGGAGATATATGTAAGCTTTTAGTTTTCCATTCTTTACTACCTATGGGGAAAATTGAATAATCTCTACAAAATAATTGGTATATGATGAAACTATATTCTCTACCAACTGAAAAAGAGGAACTTTAGATACATTACCATCATTAGTGGCTTTGGAAAATACTATCTGAAAAATAGAGTCTTGAATCCCAACCAGTCCAATCCGATGAGAATTTCAGTCTGTACCATGAAATACCACGGTTGCATGCCCGGACTACCAAGTCTGAATATTGTACACCTCAACATGATTATATCAGTTATATATAGGATGTCAAAGTTAATATTGAACTTTTCTATCCAATATAATAATTTTTTTGGTTCAATATTACCTTTAAAGGATGGTGTATTCTTATAGAAAAACTCTCATAATCAATCCCTTTCAGCACCAGCTCTTAGTGGTACCTAAATAGATATGTTATTGAACTAAAGTACATTTTGGTGAATAGTATGGGTGTCCCACATGATATCCTCAAAAAGATTCAATACTATTATAGGATTCCTTAGAGGATTATCTATAATACGCCCCTAAAGAACCTGTGGAACACATATCCGAGGTAAATTGATACACACAGAAATAGAAAAAATGATCAGACAATAGAATAATTATAATTCAAACATAAAAAAATATGTAAAATACTGATATTACCATCATGAACTCATAAATTGGGACACATATACCGACATACCAATATATATTAGGTCTCATCCTGGAATGAGTTGGGTATGCACTCACCGCAACCTACCTCTCAGGTCTTGATTATCCTATATCCAATCTACCAAAACATCTTAATACATGGTCTCTTGAGGACTTTCCTACATATGATACCATACAATGATGAACCTAACACGTATTCATTCACAAACTAGTACCCAAATGGAATTTACACATATTATAATGGCGCTCTCGACCCCCATGAGATGGACACTAACACTTGAGTGTCAAATAATAACAATATTGAATAGTTTCTACACACCAGAATCAACAAAAAAGAATATATATATATATATTAGAAATAATCTATAGAATAGATAATCATATTCCATAATTGAAAGAAGATAGATAAAATGATACAACTCAAAAGAATTTTGAATATTATAGAGAATAAGTCTAATCATCAATTGACTTCCAATAAAAAAACCAACAAATCCATGTGATAATGTGGTAAAACATTTTCTATCTTACCACCAGACTCTCAAATACTACTAATTGAAAACCTCACGGCATAATTAAACACCATCCATTTCACTTCAGAAAAATACATACATAGGTCTATACACATTCAAAGGGGTTCACATGGTGTGAGCTAAAAGGATCAGTATAATCCCACCCAATTGTTCCATTAGATGAATTTATACAATAATCTAAACATTCTCAACATTGATAAAAATTTGTATGAAATACAATTTAGCAGTTTTTATATCAAAAGTATAAAAAACAATTAATTTAAATTTTTTCCACATTTAAAAAAAATTAAAGGTGAAAAAGAGTAAAATAATTTCATATATGAATACTAATGAAAATATATCAAATAAAGCCAAATGTTATATCAGATATCATATCATACCATATAAGTACAAGCTAAAATGGTACAGTCCAAAAATCACTCAAAGCATATGTAACACATAGCCAAGGATCACACTTGGTCTCGATGACAAGCAACCTTGTGATCCCAACATATACAATCATGCATGAATAAATCCCCTAGATATATGCATCAAATCAAGGGATCTAGGTAATACCCTAGAAATTGTTCCCTCAAAATAATTTTTATAATTTCCTTATAAAAGTATTAATATCTAGTAGAGTAACACCCCAGGGTTGAACTAAACATGTTTTCATTAAAAGTTAAATTCATTAGGTTTTTAAGGTATATTTATAGTATCTGTCAGACCCTTGGTCATCTTTCAAGGATTGTTGGTGATTTATAAAGTGAATTCTAAATAATTTGGAACAAAATTTGGTTGTGGTTATGAAAATAGTTTTAAGAAAACAACATGATTTAAAAAGATTAATAGTTGATAAATAGATGTGTTTTTTTTGAATTATGAGATAACGAACCATTTCAAGTTCCTTATGCATCCTGTATATTTCATTGTTCTAAAAATTTTATATGGTTTAATGTAATCCTTTTGTTAAGGTTTTTCATGATCTCAAATTCCTTATTGCATCTTAAAACAATGCTCAAGGAATCACCACCTGAAAAAACAATCAGGTTGTCATAGTTTGGTTCTATAACGTAAAAAAAGGTCTACCAAAGCATACTGAAATCATATGTATGTGTGAGAGAAAGAATACTTTTTTTTCTCTAATGGGAACAACCTAAGACTTTCACTAGAATCTAACCTTAATCAGTGTTGAAATAAATAGTGTTTGAGTAAATTAAAAAAATATAATCAGAAGAGAAGAAAATCCTAATTAAACATTAGTGAAATATTTAACAGAAAAATTACACCAAAATAGTAGAATAACATGTTCCAAAACTCTATCCCATTTATGTGTAGCTCCCTTGAGATGGATATTCACTATTTACCTCACCATCGAGAGTAGGAGGTGGCTCTAGTGGAACATCACCTACATATGTGATCTCCCTATAAGGACATGGGAATAAAAAACTTCTTGTATTAGGAAATGACCCATTTGCATCTCCAAAATTCTAGTGATTTTCCTCCTGACCGAACATGGAAATGGGAAGCCCAAAAGAATCATTTTATAAGGAAATTGGAAGGTGGTTTTGAGCCCCCATATTTCTAGAATCCACATAGACAATGGTTTTTGAAATTTATATATTCTTATCATGATTTGAATAAAATAAAAATGTTTTATCCCCACATTTTGACTATTTATACTAGATATTTTGAGCCATTAGGACACGTACATCATGAGATATTGATAGAACACAACACACCACTTTTTAAATCATACAAATTCATGGCCTTGAAAAAATTAATCTGGATGTACCACCAGATGGACCAGTTGAGATTTTTTTTCATAATAAAGGAGATAACCCACTGAAATTTGGACAATCAGACAATATTCCATCCCATTGTGATTCATAGTTTAGTAGGAGTGTGTGGTTGAGTCCACTGGTGTGCTTGGATCCTGCAAAGTTTGGAAATTTTTTCATGGACTCAGTCACGGTCCCTCCAAATCACCTTCTCCTACAATGTAAATATCAAAACAAGTATCATATCCATTTTTAATATTGTGAAACACAAAATAATTTAATCAATCATGAAGTTAAATTTTTTATTATTTTTATAGTTTTCAATATAGAACTAGTTTAAAAAAATGGTATAAGGATTAAAATGACACAGTGATTTGTGGTGCATTCAAACCCCCACAACAAAACATTTTCACTCTTGGGAAAGGTCGTATTTCCAAAAATATGGAATTTAGATATTTCCAACATCATAAAGATTTATCATTCAATGAAAAATAAATTCTTGATATAAATTTTATCAATGAGAAAATCACATAGAGGAGTAATTACCAATGATAATGGAAAAAGAGGTCTCAAAAATTATATCAGAATGAAATTAAAATATAAACATCATACCAATGAATAAAAATATTTCAAAATATAATCATGTTTGGAATTCACTATGTGTATGAGTGAAAACTATTTCATGCTATACATTCCACTTTCTATTTAGTAAATATAAGTTATTTTAAGAGTTTTCTACTTACATGGTCTTTTCTACAAAACCTGACCTATATCCTTTGTATTTGAATTTCAAGACCCATTAAATTATGAATTACCAATAGTCAAAACACAATCTCCCAACCTAGATATCACCACTTTTGGTACATTTCATCACATCCCTCAATGTCGAATTGTTTTTTATTTTTTGTTTTTATTTTTTAGGATGCACAATAGTTAGATAATAGGTACACACACATAGGTCAATATAGTTATATAATGAAATAGATCATATAAGGAACCAATGTATGGAAAAATCATTTTTGACGGTATATAACAAATAAACTGACATATATTTACCTTATGTTATGTAATAAAGTTCCACAATTCATGGTTTGGTGAAATAGAGAGTAGAGAGATTAATTGAAACAGTTTTCCCTTAAACTATTTACACAAAGGGTATCATTATTTTCAAAGGTTTCAAGGAGATACAACCATTTATATCATCAAAAAATTACCAAATTTCATGGGAATGTAACACCACAATACAGAATTCTTGATAAAATTCACATTTCATCCGAAATTCTTTTTGAATGTTAAAAAACATGAAATATAGAAATTCATCTTTCATTTTAGATAAATTCCATGACTATGTAAGAATAGTTTTCCATGAAAATGTTGGAATTAAAAATTAACATTCTGGTATAAAAGTATGGGGGAAGGGGGGAGAAAGTAAAAATATAATCCAGAAAACTAAAAAGAGAAAATAAATAATGATGATTAAAATTACAAACTAACCCAGGAATATACCCATCCCCAACACCTAGAGTGTGATGTTTCACTACTGTAAAAAAATATAATGTGTGAAGAAAAGCTAAATCCTTGTGGGTTCCACTTATAGGTTTCTTCTCATACTTGGAGTTCCTCCATCAGGAACTCCAGAAGGGATTCTTGGAAGTGCTTATGTTTTTTCCACTTGATGGTGATGGTTTGTTTCATTTATTAATATTATTCTTGAAAAATACCCAATGGATAAATATTAGTAACATTGTTTCTGCTAATCTAGTGGGAAAAAATCTTTCCTAGATATAACTTTAGCCTTGAATTGTAATGTATAACCTTATTTCCAATGAGGAATTGACAATGATGGATGGTATGATCATTGGAAGCCTTGGTTCCCTCTTTATAAATCTGTGAGATCTCATATGAATCACTTTTCATTTCCTCTCAATCTAGAATCTATAACATATATTGATAACCTACACTATAAAGACTATAATGGCATTATTTAATGTCCTAGTAGGCCCAATTCTCTATCTTAATTGGGTGATGACAATTTCTTCCAAATACAAGCCTATAAGGTGACATTCTAATGGGAGTCTTAAAGAAATAATGGTAATCCCATAATGAATCAGTGATTCTAAGACTCCAATATTTTATGTTTTTTATAACCAGTTTTTAAAAACATTATTTTACCTCTCTATCTGACACCTCTACATTACCATTGTCGTTTGGGTGATAAAAAGAAGACACTAAATTCCCGAACCCTTAATGACCCAAAATAGAATTCATTGTTCTATCTGAGAATGTGAACCCTTGTCACTGATGATAAAGCTAGGTAATCCAATCCAAAAAAATTGATTTCTCAAAAATTACACAATAGTCTTGGAATCATTAGTCATTATGGTTCGTGCTTCAACCCATTAAGACACATAATAAAATTATAAAAGAATGTACAATTCACCAAATGAATTATGGAATGGTCCCATAATGTCAATGCCCCAAACATAAAATATATTATGAAGGAGAAAGGGTTGTTGTGCCATTAAATTTATTTTTGTGAAATTCTCCACTCTTTGACAGTGAGGAAAATATTTATAGAAATCATGGGCATCCCCAAATAATGTTGGCCAAAAGAGATCAAAATAAAGGACCTTTCAAGAAGTTCTGAGGGGACCAGAGTGTCCCCACAAGCAAGATTGTGGAGAAAAATATGGATTGGATTAAATATTATATCATGTACACACATCCTGAATAAATGATCACTACATGTGTGCCAGTGGTAGGTGTTATCCCAAATGGACCACTGTTACTCGTGTTTTAGATGGTCGACCTATTTTTTCCTGAAATCCCCAAGAATGCAATATGTGACCAAATAATTTACAATTTCCTCATTCGAATGAATATTATCTTTCACTTAGTACCACTTCTCATATAGAAACATTTCATTAACGAGAATATAGGGGGATTAATCTAGTTCTATGGGTGGTATGATCCTAATCATATGGTATGCCACCACATTCTTTCCTCCTTTTTTACCTCTAATTTCTAGATTAAATTATTGAAGTAAGAGAATCCAACAAATGAGAATTAGTTTTTCTCATGGTTTTATAATGAGATATTTGAGGGCTTCATGGTCTAAAAAACATAATTAATTTGAACCCTAAAAGGTAAGAAAGTAATTTATCCAAGGAAAAAAATGTTATGGAATTATTTTTCAGTTTTGGTGAGGTTTTTTAGGTAGGATCCAAAGTTCATGAAGAATAGGCCATGACATGTGGAGCTCCATAAACACATTGTGATAATATAAAATAAACTATATAGTTTGAGGCATCACACATGAGCTCAAATGGTAAATCACTCTGATTTGGTTTTAGTATCGAGGGTGATGTGAGACTCCATTTAAATTTATTAAAATAATCATCACATTCTTTATAAAATAATAATTCTCTTTAATTTTGGATAAATCAAGAGAGGGGGAGTTAAATTGTATTGATGTCACGAATAAAACACTGGTAAAATCTAGTAAGCCTAATGAAAGACCACACATCCCATACATTTTTGGGGAATAGTAATGAATAAATGACATCCACTTTTGATTTATCATCCTTGATACCATCCTTAGAAATAACTTGTCTCTATACTCTCCCATGTTGTAGTATGAAATCAATTTTATCCTAATTTAATATGATATTCATTTCAATACAGCGATGTTGGAATGAACAGATACTACTCCAACATTCATAAAAAGAGGATCCATAAATTGTGAAACCATCCACGAATACTTCTGTGAAATTCATTAGGTAATTCCAAAAAATACTAACTATGAATAGTTGGAACTTACCTAGATCATTGCACAAACCATATGGAATCCTCCCATAAGTAAATGTTCCAAAGGGTAAAGTAAAGGGTGTCATTTTTTAATCCTCTGGGGAAATATGGATATGAAAGTATCCAGAATACCTATCAAAAAACCAGTAATGGGAATTCCCTAAAATACTCTCTAGCATTTGGTTAATGAATGAAAATGGGAATTGGTCCTTCCAGGAGTGTTGGTTTAGTAGGTGATAGTCTATAATGACACACCAACTATTCTGTATGAGTTAGAACTTATTCACTATTTTCATTTGTAATTACCTTTAGAACAGTTAATGAGGAAATAATTGAACTAGAAAAACCAATTTTTTGTTATAGATGGGGTAAATGATTCCAGTATCCAATAATTTTGTTACCTCCTTTTTAAAAATATCTAAGAGGTTTGGGTTACGTTGATGTTTTTAATAGATCACTAGTTTACCCTCATCATTTAACAATATATTTTGTGTACAAATTGATTGGATAAATCTAACAATATTATCAGGTTACCATTACAAATCATTCTTATACTCCATCAAAAGACCAAGAACTTTAAATTCATTTTTTATAGGGAGTGAACTAGAGATTATGATACTCATCTTTTTTCCATTCTCATGATATGAACATTTAAAATCTTCAAGAAGTTGTTTTAGTTCCAATTTAGTGGGATTTTTGATTGATTGTAGTGTGACTAAAAGTGACATGTCCCTAATCTCATCTAACTGCTCAAGGGTATCACCCTCATATGAGGAAAGAGATTTTACAAATTATTAGTATCATAAATTCTCATTTAACCCTCTGTGTTCAAGAAATCATCAATTAACAATCATGCATGACATTTTTCGGGACTGGCACTAAATTCTTTGGAAAATCCAATTCCTAGAATTTCAATCAATGAAGATAACCCAGAAATGAGATAAGTGTAATGAATGAGAGTTTTTATAGGGGAAAGGATTACATTAATTAAATTAATAGAGATATATAGGAATGTTCCTCTGAGGGTAACTTCATGGAATCAAGGATTTTGAAGTGGACAATATCTCCACAAAACTCTGTAGATAATGTAACTTGTTATCATTATTACACTTTTAGATGTTTTCATGAAAGGTATCCCCAATATAAATATATTATGTCCATTAATCATATAATCTTCCATTTTTATCACATAAAAATTTGCCTACAATATTAAATTTTTTACCATCACAAGATCATCCTCTAACACACCAGAGGCATGTGCAGTCCTATGGTTATATTAGATGAAAAGACAACCCATGTGGTCTTTAGTTCTCTTACTTACAACTATGAGTAAACAGAGTGAGGCATCACATTTATAGAATACCCAAATCAAGTGAATTATTGTAAAATAAATACTCCCCTATGGTGCAAGGAATTGAGAGTGTTCTAGGATCATCAGATTTTTTTGTGATGTGTTGGCTATTTCAATGATGCGACATTCCTCCCGAGCTCACATTCCCATCACCTCCAATCCACCATTGGTGTGTACACATATTTTTTAGAAACATGGTGTATCTTGTATTTTTTTTCACGACATCAATCAAAGGAATGTTAAACTGCTCTGTTTTGATAGTTTCTAATATTTCATTATCAAATTTAGATTTTTTTCAATAGTTTGGGTGTACCATTGGGGAAATTAAAGTGGAATGGTTGGGCTAGGAGCCCCATCAATAGACACACACTTTCCTTTTGAAATTCTTATCTTAGGATAAGGTTTTACCTCCTTTGGAAAATTTGCAGTAGTTTGGATGGTGGTTTACTCGGGAGGGAATGAATCAATTAGAGGGGTTATTTGGGTTTTAAGCCGAGTTCTACCCCTAAGGGGGATGACACATACATTTCCCTTATCTATATGGTTAACTACTACTTGAGAGGGTATTTTACCTAACCAATGAATTTGAATTTCTCCCACAAAGTTAGATAGTTTTCCTAATTGGTTCTCAGGTCATGTATGGTTCTTGGCCATTTTATTGGAATTAGAGATTGTTAGAATCCATTTGTTTTATCACATCTTCTAGTCTAGGCTTAGGTTTTGGAGGGGGTGATTGGAAATTCCTTTGTGGTGGCTGTGTATTTCTAGGTGGTAGATGACTACATTTCCCTGGTTGGTTCCATTTTTATTTAGGATGGTTTGAATACCCCCATTACCTATTATATTGGTTTCTTTTTCTCTTATAGTCAAATGGATAGTATGGTTCTTGCCTAAATGGTTGGTTATATGGTTGGCCTGGAAATATTTCCTCACAACTCTCAGAAGTTTCTCTTAGTTGGTGGAATTAGTTAGAATAATGGGTATCAGAAGAACATATTCCATAATGGATGGGAGGACGATATTGGGTTTTACCTCTGGAAAGAGTAATTTTATATAGAAGGGTACTTACCTCATCGAAAATCATGTCTAACTTCTTCTCCAATTCATTACTTTTAATCTCATAGACGCCTTTAATGGGTACACTGGACGTTGAACCCATTTTTTTTGTATTCTAAAAAATGTTATCAATTATGATTGAAGCATTAATTGGGTTCGTATCAACTATCACACCACCTACAGAATCATTAATCATATTTTCATCAATAAGAATTTAACCTTCATAAAAAAACTGAATTAAAATATGATAACTTATTTGGTGGTGTGGTAAACATGCAAAAATTGTTTCAAATAATTCCAAATATTCATGATGTTTTTTCATTTTGGATTTTCATATCCCACATATTTTTTATTTATTGTTTTAATCTAGATGTTAGGAATTATTTTTCTAGAAAAAAGTGTTTCTTGTCTTTCCAACTTGTTATTGGTTAATTAACATAGGAAGATAAATCTTTTAAAGTATCTTCTATTGAAAAAGTGAATCACCTATGCTTTACATGTTCTTTATCTACATTATCAGGTTTTAATGTTGAACACAAAATGTAAAATTCTTTTTAAATTATTATGTAGGTCTTCTCCAATGAGTCCATGTAATCATGGTAATAAATGTATTATACCAGATTTAAGATCAATATTTGGTGCCTCGACTTATAATTGACTATTGATGGGTCATATATCAACATATGATGTGCTTTGTTCTTTTAATATTCAATTTATTTCTACCATATTATGCATGTTTAATTCATTTTTGATGTTTATTCCAAATGAAAAAGACAAAGGATCATGAAGTGTGTTGAGGTTTTGTGTGTCTTCCTTCATAGGGTTGTCTAGTGTGTCTCGGTGTTGCTAACATATGATTCTCTTTGGTTTATGTTAAAATCGTGGTTAGTCCCTTAGAGGAGAAAAAATCATGAAACGAAACTACAAAATAAGTAAATTAGGAGACCAAAATATAGGTAATATTATAAGATAAAACAAATAAATATTCAAAAAATTAGCAAAAAAACTTATAAAAACACACTAAAAACCAATGTGTTCCGCGATAATGATTCCAAAATTTGAATGCGTCTTCATGAATAATTAAATTGATTTTGTTTATATAGTTTATTATTTTATAGGAAAGACACTAGGATTTCTCTCAATTTGATTTGGTGGATTATAGTGTGAATTTATAATAAAAATAAACAAACGAGGAGGTGTTTTTAAAACAGATTTATGAAAATGAATTTATTTCCGAATTTTATAATTGATAAATAATGGTGGAGATTCAAAATTATGAGATAAGGATATAATTTCTGGTCTACTACATATCTTGGAATGTTCATTTTTTAAAAATTTTGTATTTTTAAATGTGATCCTTTGTTTGAGGGTTGTCAATATCTTGATTTCCCTCTTGCTTATTAAAATGATGTTCAATGAATCAACCCTTGATAGAAAAATAATGTTTTCATGGATTTTATATACAATATAGAAAGAGTTCTACCATATTATGTTGATATCATATGTATCTGTGAGATAAAGATTATTCTTATTCTTTCTAATTACCACAACCCAAGATTCCCACATTAAATATCAACCCTATCGGTGTTGAAATAAATAGTGTTTCACTTAATTATAACAAAATAAATATATTTATAGGAAAATAGAATCAAAATTAATCATAATAGAAATATTTAAAACATGAATAATACAAAACCATTAGAATGAAAAGTGTCAGAATAGACTCCCAAGTATGTTTAGCTTGTTCAAAATGATCGCCCACCGTTTAACATGCCATCAAGGGGAAGATGAGGCTCTAGTGGGACATCTACTTCATCCATGATCATAATATGAGGATAAGGGCCTCCGTAACATCATATATTAAGATATTACCATATTGGATCTCAAAAATATCATATCTTTTACTTCTATCTGAACATACAAATGGGGATCCCAAGGGATCATTTTATAAAAAAATTGAAAGATGGTTTTGAGGCTCCAGATTTCAAGAAACCAATTGTACCTGGGTTTTAAACCTCCGTATAGTATTATACAAAATAAATAAAATAAAATAAATTATACCCACATCTTGACTATCTTCACTGAATATATGGCACAATTTGGACAATAACAGATCGAGAGATTGAAAAAAATAGAACACCAATTTTGACTTTGTATATATTTATTGGCTTGGACATATTAGTCCGGATGGGAAAATAGATGGATGAATTGATCTTGGGTTTTTTTCAAAAAAAATTTATCTCACTTCAATTTTCACCAGAACACAATATAGAATCACATTTGGAAGCTCAGTTTAGAAGTCATGTGCGTTTGAGTCCACTAGTGTACTTGAATCTTGCACAGTTTGGACCATTGTTCATGATCATCTTCACGGTCCCTCAAAATCTCTTCCACCGACAATGAAATTATCCAAATAAGAAACATTGAATGTTTTAATGGTGATTAACAAAAATTACTTTAATCAAATATTAACATAGTGGTGTAAGGGTGAAAATGAAACAATAAATCTTGATGAAATCGGGAATAACTAACATTATCAACAGATGAAACCTATTCCCAATCCTTCATCTTATGTTCCCAAGGATTTCCATGTTCTCTATTTTTGAAACCTATTCATTGAAACAATTCATTGAAATCAAATAAACAAATTTTTTTCTAGTGGTTCAAAAAAACCCATAGATTTTGCAAAACAAGACAAAACCCCTATTTTTTCAAAAAACCATTTCCACACACACAAATAAAATTATTAAATCATTATATTTAATTTATAATAATAAATTAACAAAAAAATCTAATACAGTTCGTCCAATATAGCCTAAAGTCAAAAAAAACCTACCACAATCATGGTTTTTACTTGCCCGCAAAGGGATCCAACAATATGGAAGAAGAAAAGGATGAAAACATGGGCCTAATAATCAATCCAATCATCTTATAATATATTAAATTAATATAAAGGTTTTTCCAAATATGAAGAAACATCTCACGACTCAAGACAATAACACAACACACCGTAACCAACACAAATCATAGACTCTATAGGAAGACCATTGAGCCGTTATAGAAGGAATCAATAAGAAACAACATCACATATCAAAAGATCTAAGACCATATATTAATAGGGCTAATTTTATAAATGAAAATGAAGAATTAAATTGAATTATTACTCTGAGAGACACATCACAACAACCCGTATGGTAAATTTCTAATAAATTCTATCTAAATGGAATGAAGGTCACAAAAATTAGTTCTGGGTGTTTACAGGTTGCTATCTATGATCCTGTAAAAAATTAAATAATAATCATCTGTGAAATTACCCAAAAACCATAACCTATTATGATTAAATAAAATATAATTCATTTTCATATCGTGTAATACACAATTCTCAAGTATGCCAAAAAACTTGTTTACATTTTATAAAAACCCAAATTTTCCTATTAAACAATGTGAAACAATTACACATCTTGTAATTATTTAATGTTTTGTACCAAAGTCAGGGATTCAACCAATAAAACATTACAGAATGTTTAATCTAATTACACAATGTGCATTTCTTCTACTGACTGTAAAAATTCCAATTTTTAATAGAAATCTCTAATCCCTCCTAGTTGTACTCCAAACTCTAAGAGAACCCCAAAAATACATTATATGTTTATACATGGACTCCATTAATTCAAATAAATATAAATCATTAAGAATTATTTCATTTTCCCTATAAAATGATATCTATCCTCTAGAGTCCCAACATGAACCCAAATAAAGAAAAAAATTGATAAATTGATGGGGAATATGAAAAATAAGGTCACAATATGTTACATGGTTAATTCCCAACACAGACTATTATCATAAAAAATTATTGATATGAGTTTTACATAATGAAAAACGTTATGATCAATGAAACTGAATCAAATGTTAATTAATGATTTACAACACCTAAACCAAGTATATGAGTATTATATGTTATTTATAATTAATTTTAAAAAATAAAGTATGACATTGTGAGGAATTATTTTTTCATTGATGGATCTCACAATGTCCCTATATTATAAAATAATTTCATTGTAGTAATAAATAGTGGATTCCCTACAATGGGTTTCACACATGCTCTATGAACCTTCGAATGTCTTTATATTAATCTCCAGGTGATTCCAGCCTTCATAATAACATTTTCATCACTTCCCTTTGATCATCCAAAGTTTATATTCAAGGAAGGTTTATATTAAATCTATATATAATTGAGAGTGGTTGTGGAGGGGGGTCAATCTCCACTCTTTAGAGATCTCTATGAAAGGTATATTTCTAGAGATTTGAGATGATTCTCTCTTGATGTCGATGTATGCAACACAAATGATTTGATCTATAGATAAAAAAATAATTGAGATTATATGTTTCTACTTTTATAAAAAAATATCACATACATTCCATTATTATTTCTCTTAATCCCTATAAAAAACCATGCATATAATAATAATAATATTATTATTATTATCTATAGACATGCAGTAAACTCAAGAATGATATTAAATATTATTTATTCAAATAATATTCAATATGTATTACTTATCACAAGACAATTAAAACAAGAACTCAATTCCTATAAAATATTTATCATAACATGAATTATATATATTTATTTAACTACTAAATATCATTTTAGTATAGTTCAATAAAAAAATATTACATTATCTAAATAGAAAATAAATATTTATTAAATATTCTTCACACTATATATTATTTTTAATAATAGCTAATAGAGTATATGTACTCATGAAAATTTGAATAATTATTAAAACATGTATGAGAATAAAATTAATTCTAATTTTTTAAAAATATATGTAATATTATTATTTAACTATGGTTTTGGAAACATATTGTGTTTATCCCTCTTTGCCACTTTCAGAGTGGCATTAAGTGAAGCAGTACAATGTCCAAGTTTAGCATCTAGCAACATTTTAGGGAACCCATAAAGAGAAAATTTGTTGTTGGAATGAAATATAACCTTATAAATATGATCAATATATAATATAATAGCCTTATAAAGATATATCTTATTATTAATGTCGTATCCTAGCTCCATCAACCTATTTTCTCGATGTCTATCTCTTTTAATATTTGAAAACAGATACATTCTATAGAACACAATGGATATGGATTTAATTAGGATGTATCATTAAAATTAATGGTACTAAGTTATCAAATTCTTTAGAAGAAGAGAAGGTAAAAATTATTTCATTCATTATTCATTAATTATATATTTCATAGGATTCGCCCAATGTATTATACATTTTTGCAAACATATCATGTCATTATTTTCATCAAAATTTAAAAGTATATGAATCATAAATATGATTAATAATAATATTTAATTTTATAGGACTATTAACACATCCACATAGATGAACATTAAATGACACATAAAAATGTGGATTTCCTACTGGTAGGTCACATTCTCATAATTTCATATAATGAAAATTAATAATGGATTTCATAATGATAAGGTGCATCAATGTCTTGTGAGTCTCCACCCATGATACAGTATATCACTTATGTCCATCAAATGATTTCATCTAGATATATAACATATATTTAATACTAATATTGTGGCACATCTAGGTTCATGTCATTACGGTGAACTGTTATGATATTTTAGGTGGACACCAACTATTATGTATTATCACATAATATTTCATAAACATTAAAATTCCTGATGTGATTATGATTTTATTAATATTCTGAAATTGAACAAAAGATATCATAATGTTCGTGGAAGTTGGTTTGAGAACTAAATCTAACAGGTTATCCATGGAGGTATTAGATACAAATACACATATATTGATTCCATTATTTTTCTTATTGCACATGAGAAAAGGAATAAAATTCTAGTGATATTATAATTGTGAAATATTATTATACTAATAATAAAATATTTTTAATTTGAATTTGGAGTGATGAAATTTTAATAAATATTACTTCCCAAAAATAATTATAAATGTGAAGAAGCAGGTAAATGATTAAATATCACTTCTAAGATATTCACCATTACAATGAGATTAATACCAAGAGTTATGATATTTTGGGAAGAAACACCACTTGAGGGTGGATAAAAATGTGTAAGAGTGGTTTGGTAATAGTATTTTATTAAATTGGGGGGGGGGGTAGGATTTAACTATGTAGACGAATGTGCCTTTTATAAGTCAAGAGGGATGAAATTTTTTGTAAACACTTAGAAATTTTTAATAATAGGATGTCACTCTCAAAAACAATTAGCTGAAAAATTTAGAAATAATGGTGAGGGGAATATATAAGGTTGATATATACCTAAGAACATAATTAAAAACATTTCATGACCTTTTTGTGGTATTTACCACATAGGTCACACATTTATATCATTTTCATTTAAACCATATTCACTAGTTTTAGCTATGTAATTTATCGATTATGACCAAAAATAAAATAAAAATTATTATAATATTCAGACCTTCTGATACCAAATGTTATATATATCTAATTATATTGTATTTATAAAAGAGGAAAAAATAATTTTAAATAAAAAATGTATAATTTATTATAAAAAATTATTTTTAAATTAATTTTAGAAAGTCAAATATCAGTTTTTAAATTTAAACAAACATTAATAAAATAATATAATCACTTATAAAATTAAAATTTTGTATTAATGAATGTTTTTATATATTTTAAATTTAGACATATATACTAATAGTGTCATAATTCATGTTATTTGTGAAAAAATAGTATTTTTCACTATTTACAAATTTTTTTTTTTATAAAATTCCAAAAAATTCGTCATAATCTAATATCAACATGATACATCTTAAAATAAATTTAATTTCTCCAAATTAATAATATTATATTTATAAATTATCTTTTAAATGAAAATAGAATATATATATATATATGTATAATCCTTTTTTTAAAAAATATTTTTTTTAAAAATCAAGTGTTCTAAATATTATTTATTATCGATTTATAAATAATCCAATATTTAAATATTAGTTTTAAAATATAAATATTAACTATTATAAAAAAATTACACTATGAAAATTTTAATTGAATACAATACAATACCAGCCATTTCATAAATGGTTATTCTAAAATAAACCTTTTTAAAATATTAAATAATGAAAATAATGTAATATAATTATTTTAACTTATTATTAGCTTTTCTATATACTAATCATTATATTATTCATTTAATTGGAATAAATTATAGTTCATTTTCATCGGTTTTTGTGTTACTTTGGTTTTATGTGCGACACAAACTGTTGAATATAGTATTATATTAAAGGATTCAAAATCATTGGTCATTACATTAATTCCCTTTAATATTTTTTATCATGATCCTATAATTACTCATGTTATTAAATGTTTCATATGAAATAAAATATTTCAAGGGGTTTTGACTCGAAATAGTTTAAACTCATAAGGGTTATTTGTCTCTATTTTCCATTCCCTATAACATGTTTGATATTTCATACCATATTCTCTTTCAAATAGTTTATTCACTACCCAATTTTCATCATGCTTAATGAATATATTTCATATCATTATATTTTAATTTTATGGGATCCCTTTCTCGTATTTTTTATTCCTATGTTAACATTATCATAAGGGTGTTTTTATTTCAATTTTGTTTCATTTAAATATGATTTTTATTCACCACTTGTTTTCTTTTTGTAGTGTGTATATTAGACATTTATTACATTGTAAATATTCTCTTAATATTTTCATCAAAGTTATTAATCTTTTAGAAATTCATCCTAACATTTTTCATTCCAATTCATCCTATAATATAATAACTATTTCTCATCCAATTCATTCCCTCTATGAATACCTGATTTTTAATTACATTGTTTCAAGGGAATTCACCTAGATAGACACAAAAAAATTAAATATGGAAATAATTGAATTAACTGTATTTTGTTACTCCCTATGGTGTTAGTTTGATGGATTCATAAATTTTAAGATATTCTATTTAGTGGTTATGAAAATATTGAAAATCTATATACTAGTTTTTTCAATATAGATGTTTATTGGTTAATAAGGAATGATTGGTGTATATTGTATAGTTGATTCATTCAATTTGATGAATAAAATAGAATTATTTTTATATTACTGGGTTTAGGTATTATATATCCCATCAATACATTTATGGGTCTCATGAGACAAACCAACTTGGGTCATTGGTCTTTGGGTATGGAATTAGGTATCTGAAATTATTCATTTCTTCTATAAGAAAGTAATTATTTTTATCTATGTGATTATTTATATTATTATTTCACCCATTATCTACTTATAGGGTATCTTTTGGTTTTGTTCTCTAAAGTGGTCATCATTGATGTTGGCATGATGGAGGACATCCATTTAATAATATTTTTTTTAATATTTGGGTGACCAAAGTAATGTTTCTATGGATATATTTGAGTTATAGGTGGGCTTGATCTCATATTTTGGGGGTTTGACCATGTAGTTGGATTGGCCCCGATGTATTTTTTCCAGACATCATTCATTTTTATGTTCCTTTTAAGGTGTTGATTTTTTATATGTATGATGTTCAATGAATATCTGGGTAAGGATCGATGATGGGGGAATTTCTCATTCATTTTGTGGATGATAGTTTTTAATTTTATCACATACGTTGACATGATGGTGATTTGGTGTTTGGAGGTTTTTGTTTTCTATGAGGGTGATCACTTAAACTTATTTATAATAAAGTTGTTCCTACTAATGATTTTGAGTTTTGGTAATATTCATGGTGTGCATGTATATATATGGCGTGAGAGGAATGAGAATATGTTTGGGGGTTGAAATAGTGGATCATGCTCTCAATGATCATGGAATGTACCATGAGGTTCACTAACCCATAGTATTAATAATGATTAAGATCACTTGGGAGGACCATCCCAGGAATATGTTATTTGTTTATATGGTTCCAGTCATTTAGTTTGTTTTTTGGATTATCCAACGTCTTTTATTAGTTCCTACATATCTTTAATGTGTCAATATAAAATATAAAAAAATTTGGTTAGATATTAATGTGTTTATTCATTTAAATTTATGAACATTATGGATATATATTTTAATACTAATAAATATATTTGGAGCCAAAATAAAAAATCACCAGTAAAGAAATCATCTCATAGTGGTTTCATATATTGAATCAATAAATCCCTTTGTAAAATATTCTATTATATTCTCTCTAATGAAAATATACTAAAATAATTTCTTGGGGAGGAATCATGCAATGAAAATAAGCATATAAACAATTATACAATAGATATAATGAAGTATAACATTCCAAAAAATATAGACGAGTCATATATATCATAAGAAAAATAGAGATTTTTTTCTTAAAATATATTTTTCACATCTCAAAAAATGAATTCATGATATTGGCTATAAAGGGAAAGAAATATATATATATATATACATGATATACTCATAAAGGGTAACATATATTCTATAAGATAATGTTAAATATATAATCACCATAATATAAAATTTGATGTTTCTTTAAAAGGATATGATTACGAACTTTTAATAGTAAATGGATTTAAAATATATTAAAATTATTGTCATCCTTGAAAATAAATATTGAATAATAATTCATTAAAATATTTGAGATATTCTTAACATTGATGTTATGTTACATCAAGGTAAAATATATCTAAAAAATTATGTATATCTACCATTATATATTCTTGGAAACATATCCCAAAAAGAATAATAGTGATGCTTTATCAATGAAGGAGAACTAATAAATAGATACTCACAACTTGAGTATTCCATTCTCATGGATAGAGGAGAAATAAATAGTTTTGATGATGTGATTATAAGTCTTTTCAAGAGAAGGAGGATAAATATGCAAAGGAGGAAATGAGATCCATGTATAAGAACTATATATTTGAAATTTTTGAGTTATCATATATTGGGAAATCACTGATGAACCACAATCTATAGAAAATCATATTTTTGGAGGAAATATCACAACCCCATTATAAGTTTTTTTATGGTATTTGTATTGACGAAATGTAATAACATCAATAATAACATTTATCATATAGTAAAACTAACTTTTATTAATGTTATTATTGACTTGGTGACTAGCGTAGACATGGAGGTGTAAAAAATATATATTAAAACTATATTTCTTCTTTATGGCCACATATAAGAGATATGAAAAGATAAATCTAAACATTTATAATTGAATGTTGAAAATATATATGGTGTATAAACTTCAAAAAAGTTTATATTGGTTGAATGAGAATTTTTAAATATATAAATTGGTTATATTAATACATTTTAATCAAAATTGGACATTATATAGATACTTATGAGTTTCCCTCCTAGTATATAGAGTGTTTTCAAAGGAAAAAAAATTACCTCTCATCATTTTTACTTTTATGATCTTACAAACATGGTTTTATTTTATCTTATTTGTGTATCTTGTGCATAATTTGATGAAAAAAATGATAAATTTAATATTTAACACTCATAAATGTATATAATTTATCAAAGTTAGTTAATTATTTTTTTCATTATTGTCATTTTTTTGAATTCTAATTTCCAATTATGTTTTCGATATAAATACACTTATTTTTTTACCATTGAATTACATCTGTCTCAGTAATCACTTATGGCATATATTAGGATCAAATATTAGGATGTTTTAAATATTTATCATTTTAGGGTTTTGATGAAAGTGTATATTATGGTTGTTTTATAAGACTTAAAAAATATTCTCAAATATAAAATTATGAAAGAAAATATTGCATAATGAATCATCATGTATATTATATAGTTTAATATAATCATTAGTAATGTATTATCCATGATTATATTTCCTGAAAACATTACCATTATTATATGTATGATAGATTTTATTATAATATAATGACTATTTTTGGCATTAAATATAATTGAAAAAATATTAAACAATTATTATAAATAACATTACATTAATCAATGAATTCAAAAATTACGAATTAAATTCCATCCAAAACATCACTTATATAAGGAAAATCTCTCTGAAATCATCCAAATAATTATGTACTGGGATTGGATTCCAATTTTTCTAGTTTCATAACTATTATATTTATTCAAAATTTTCAAATATGGGTCTTTTTAATTAAAATAATTATAATCAAATTATTAATATTTAATATTGATATATTTGCTGATAATTAACCATTTAAAAATATTTTAATAATAAATATTTTTCTCGTAATAATAAAATTATTATTACTGTTATAAGAAAATAATATGGGTTTACAACCATTATAATAAACAAACATGTTTTACTAGATGTCATTATAGTTTGACCGTATATAAAAAATAAAAAAAAGGTAATTTAAACCATTTAAAGTGACACATTCATGTTGATGGGTATAATATATACTACCACACCCCACTCCTAGGTTTTACATTTACTAGATTGACTTAATTACATTTCTTTTCATACTTTTCCTTTTAAGATATCACACATTAGAGTGACTATATTTATATCATCCAAAAAAATAATAATAAATTTTTAAATATCTAAATCTAGAAAATAGTTTTCTTTAACAATTGATAAAATATTTTTTCACATATAATTTTATTTGAAGGTATCCTTATAAACCCTTACAATCCACCCACAACCGTTGGGGTTTCCTAAAGAATAATATGCACTTCCAACCAAAAACGATGCTAAACCCACACATTATCCCACAATGAATGATTTAATAAATATATAAATATCCCCATATATGATTCTAAATCCTTTTATTATAAGATATATAGCCACAATTTTTTATATTTTCCCAACTAACCACATCACTAAAACAAAAACTCACCTCACCACATCTCGTTTATAACACCATTTTTTCACAACCATAGATGTATCCTGTGCCACTTCCCAACCATGTAGTTATTTATTCAAAAATATGTTACATGGTCACAAAATAATTATCCACCAACATCAAAAAAACCATTTGATCAGCCTATCCAACTACTGCAAACTTTCCACAAATCTATAAGATTCTATATTATCCCCTTTCACACAAGCATGTGAAGTATACATACATCCCCGTAATATTGAAGAGATATAATTTTATTATTAAATATAATATAATTATTTATAATAATTTAGTTTTTAATAATTTGGATAAATATTTTGTGGTTACAACTAAATTAGATAATGCACTCACCCACATGTTGCAATTATGTTTGTTTACCCATCTCCCAGATAATTTGTTTGCCAATTCCATGTTGCACTAACCCAGTATGTGGTCCAATGACTTAAAAACTTATTTCTAGACAAGTTGAATACTTTACAAAATTATACCCATTGGTCTAATTTATACTTATAATCCCCTTGGTTTACATCACACAAATTATCCCATAGGATCACTCCACTCTTCAAGCATCCCATTTCTACACCCAATAATTTAGGGGTAGTTATTCATTCGATATGGATCAAACAGTAGCTCCCTAAGACTCAAATTATGATAAATTAATATTAAGAACTATTAATATAAATAATATCATTAATAAAAATAATTTTTTAAATAAATAATATCATTATTCCTAACTATTGATGTATTGGTAGGGTGAATGCTAACTATGGGCTTCTAATTTTAAAGGAAACATACTTGATGGTAGGATAATAAATGTTTTTTATGGTAAATTCAAACATGGTACTTTATTGCAATAATTACAAATAGAACCTTGTTGGATACTGGAAAAATTATGAAATATTTATCCTTGATAAAGAATATACGGTCGGTGTGTTGGGTACATTGATAAAAACAAGCCTTTAATGGGGGTTGTATAGGATAACCTGGAATTCATGTCTATGAAAAATATGGAAATTGAATTTTCAATCCTTATCCTTGGATAATTAAAGTAAGAATGAAATATTTATTTGATAATTTTTTTATACATTTGGGTTGATTTCATATGGGTTCAGTTGATATGTAAATCAACATTTGGGTCACCATGTTTATTATGAGTTATTTGGGTCGTTTTGTAGTTTCTTTTTTATCCCCCCTCTAATAAAGTTTTAATTAATTAAAATTGTTAATTTATTTTTTATTTAATATTTATATGTTTGTGTGTGTATTTCAAATACCTATTGGATAGTGGCCCTATTGATAAGGGAAAACAATTTTTTTAGATGGTTTGAGATGTAACCCTTACATGAATCATATGACACAATAATTAACATGATAAAAATACTAAATAATGATGGTATAAAGCCCGAGATGAAATTTTCCACAGGAACGAAGAAAAATACCATAAAGCAAAAAATGAGAAAAAATATTTCACTACTTAATCAAAAAACTCTACACTTCCCCCATTGTTATGTCTTTAGATCTGAAATAATTCTAAAATATATTATATGTTGATATCACACCATGATCACATGTCGTGATGATAGACTCCATTTTTTCAAACTAAATCTATTGTTTCATGATTGATAATAAATCCATCCCTCATTAGAAATTATGTGGGTGGAGGGTCATCAAATATTTTCCAACAGAACCATTAGTATTTTGATTTTCAACCCTCTCAGTTACATGTGCAAGTTAACATAATTTCACAACACCGGTCATGTATCGTCTCTCCCCTGAGTCACACTACCACACTTATAACCTGACCGGTCCTTCAATTGCTACATCACAACCAATGACATAGAGGCCATGTAAAATGACATCATTTTATTTCTTGTAGACCCTTGTTGAAATGAACCTCTATTTCTCATTTGCTTGAGAGTACAACAAGTCATTACTAGGCCTTAAGCGACATCCCCAAGATGACAAAGGCTGAAAATAAATGCCGAAGGGTTTCAAATATATGTTGGTGGGACGAATTAACCTTTATGAAATAACCCATTAACCAACCTAGCATAACCAAACATTCACTATATGATGCATGAACAAAAGAAAGACCACTAAACAACTTCATTATATCAATCCACATCAAAGTACACAATAGGGGACGACCAAACTAAGCATCAAAGTACACAGCCGAAGAACAAATCAAGAATCTCAAAAGACACTACAAATCCATGCTCTACAAGATCCATGATCCACAACATATTCCAAGCATAACCACAAGCCAATAGCAATAAGATTCTTTGCTTTTACCTGTTTCTTGGAATACGACATCTGTAAAAGCACCAATGTGCCAAAGCAGGGGTGAGTGTAAATCTTAGTAGGATTTCCCCAATGAATTCCCTACCGACTCCACTTGGATAGAAGAGTTAACCACATTTATATGAAGATATTTTATTTAAAACATTTTCTCAAAATTAGTTTATCACTAAATATAATCATGTTTCCAAATCAATCATAACCAAAGGCATTCCAAGTGAAATTAAAACCAATTTTCCTACAAGTTATTTTTGCCTCTAAGTGCCTCATTTTTCCTCATAAGTGGCCCTAAATTGGGATTTTTATTCTCCTAAGGTCAGAATAATGTTCTCCCATCGTTCTAGAGGTGATCCGAAGGCTTCTCTTGGTGAATCGAATCCATATTATTGAGGTTTGTGATCATTCTTCTTCCTTCTTGAATGGTTTCTTAGATATATTATGATATACTTCTTCTCAATTCTCAGTTTCATAGATCTAGGCCCGTTATAGTTAGATATGAGTGTGTAGACTCCAAATATGATGAGATTTTGTCTTGATCTTGCTAGGAGGAGAGATCTATGGTGAGTTTTTGGAGAATCAACCTGGGTTTCTTGAGTGTTCTTCGACCGTTGTGGTTTTCATCAAAACCTTTGAAGTATGAGGCTTCAATCTCGACTCCTCCTATTAGAATTGATTTTATTAGTTTCAAATTGGTGTATTTTAATGGGTTTGACTATGAAAAGCATGGAATAAATCTTCTTTAGTGATGATTTAGGGTTTTGATTTAATTTTTACATCTTGGTGAACTATTGTGCAATGTTATTTGGATTCATGAATTGTAAATGTTGATTTTAAATTATGATTTCTGAAATTTTAAGTGGTTTTATGGGAAATATGGATTTTCAATAAAAATGGTGTTTTATTGAATTGGGTTGAGATTGAAATTATGTTGATGGATTTGGTTTTCAATAAAAGGGAGTATTATTGAAATTGTTTGGAATTGAGATGGTTTTGATGGAGAGGGTTTTCAATAAAAAGGTGTTTTTATTGAAAGGGTGTTTTGACATTATTGATGGGAAGATGTGGAGTATGTTCATATTGCATTCGGGGAGGACTAGGGTTAGAAGTATCCCCCTTCAGTGTTGGGATGGATAAGGGTTAGGGCTCTCCCCTGTCAAACATTCATATTGCATTCGGGACAAATAAGTGTAAGGAGTCTCCCCCATCAGTTCTAGGATGGATAAGGGTTAGGGATATCCCCCATCAAGCATTCATGTGCATCTAGGTTGTATAAGGGTAAGAAGTATCCCCCATCAGGGTTGGGATGGATAGGGGTAAGGGCTTATCCCCTCTTCCAGGTAGCATGCATGGTTGGTTGCATGGGTTTGTGGAATGGTTTGGGTGTGCCAAAAAGTAATGTTTGTGAAATGGTCCTTAAGATTGTTAGATTATTTTTCGGGATAAATAACATGCTGGAAAATATGTTTCAATTTCACTTTGAATGCCTTTGGTTATTAATGGTTTGGAAACTTGATGGGGGTTCAGTTTTCTGTTTCATAGATCATATGGTTGTACCTATGGATTGTTAGGAACAACTCCTTTAGGCTTACCACCATTTAAGATGGGTTGTACACCCAGGTACACAAGAAAAAATATAAGGCGGTGAAGGCACAGTTTTGGGGGAGCGGCATGAGGCGGATGGTGGCCAAGTTCATCTCGTGGTGCTTAACTTGTCCGCAGGTTAAAGAAGATCATCCGTGACCAGCTGGTATGTTAAAATCTTTACCTATCCCAGTGTGGAAATGGGATCTGATAGCAATGGATTTTGTTACAGGTTTTCCATGAACGGTATGGAAACATGATGCCATTTGGGTGATAGTGGATCATCGAACTATGTTGGCCCATTTCATCCATATTCTTGAAACTCATATGGTGGAAGATCATTCAAAAACTATATCTGAGAAGTGGTAATGAGGAATGGTGTACCAGTGTCTATAGTCTCAGTTAGAGATCTATGGTTCATGCCTCATTTCTGGAAATCATTAAAGAAAGCCCTCAGAACTCAATTGATTATGAGCATAGTGTATCATCCTTAGATAGATGGGAAATCTATGTGGACGATATGAACTTTGGAAGTTATGTTGTGGGATTATTTAATATATTTTGGTGGCTCATGGGAGGAGCATATACCCTTAGTGGAGTTCTCATACAATAATTGCTATCAAGCCTTGATACGCATGGATCCATTTGAAGAATTGTATGGGATTCCTTGTCATTCCCCATTATGTTGGGTGGAAACTGGTGAAACGTCACTAGTCGGATCAATCCTCGTCCAAGAAACAATAAAGAAGATCCAGTTGATTAGAAAGTGGAAGGAGACAGCTCAGAGTCATCAAAAATCTTATGCAGATCACCATCGAAGACCGTTGTAATTCGTTGTGGGCGATCATGTCTTCTTGAGGACCTCTACAAGGTTGGGACATCGTCATTTCGGGAAGCAGGGCAAGTTATCTACAAGATACATTACCCCTTTTGAGATACTGGAACGATTTGGAGAGGTGGGATATCAGTTGGAATTACCACCATGGTTCGGTTTGGTTGTTAATGTATTCCATGTATCTCAGTTGAAAAAGTATCAGCCTGATCCTTACCTTGTGGTCGGATGGGATCACATTGACCTAGATCCAGATGCTTTGTTGATACATATCCTGGTATGGATTGTGGATAGGAAAGAGAATATATTTTAGGGAAAAATCATCAGTCTAGTGTGGGTTTTATGGAAGCATGGTCAGATTCAGGAAGAGACTTGGGAACGTGAGATGGAAATGAAAGAGCAGTGGCCATAACTCTTTCAGTTGAGTGTTGGTTTTCTACTTTCCGAGGATGGAAAGACCAATATTGGGGAGACTATAGTACCCTGGGTTTCTGGTATGTAACCCTTTATTAATGCTTTCAATGGATTTAATGATAAGGGTGATGAATGGGAGAGTCGTGAGTACGTTAAATGATGTTTTCAGGCAAAGGGGAAGTCACACAGGCGGCACACAGGATGTCTAAACCATGCGGCCAAACCATGCATAGTTTGTCTTGGAGGCAGTATCTTCGGCACGAGAGGTGCATGTTTTGTCTACAACTCCATGCTCCTCAAGCTCCAAGCTCCACAACATCTCCCAAGCATCACCACAAGCCACTAGCAATAAGATGCTTTACCATTAACTGTGTCTTGGAGTATGACATCTGTAAAAGAACCAACATGCCAAATCAGGGGTGATTATAAAACTTAGAAGTTTTTTCCCAATGACTTCCCTACTCATGCCACTAGGATAGAAGAGTTATACACATTTATATAAAAAAGGTTATATAAAACATTTTCTCAAAAGTAGTAAATAACTAAATATAAATAGGTTTCCAAACCATTCATAACCAAAGGCATTCCATGATAAATTGAAACCAATATTCCCGAAAGTTATTTTTCTTAATAAATAACCAATCATGCTTAAGAGCAATTTCACAAACATTCCTTTTTGGCACACCCAAACCCTTCCACAATGTAACCAACCATGTGTGCTACCTAGAAGAGGGGGGAATCCCTAACCCGTATCAATCCCAACCATGATGGGGTATACATCATACCCTTATCCAACCGAAATTCTCATGAATGCTTTTTGGGGGAGAGCCTTAACCCTTATCCATCCCTGAACTAATGGGGGAGACTCGTAACCCTTATCCATCCTGAATGCAATATAAATGTTTGATGGGGGAGAGCCCTAACCCTTATCCATCCCAACATAGATGGGGGAGACTCCTAACCCTAGTCTGTCTGAAATTCAATATGAACACACACCACATCTTCCCATCAATCATGCCAAAACACCCTTTCAATAAAAACATCTTTTTATTGAAAACCCTTTCCATCAAAACAATTTCAATTCCAATCCAATTAAAAAAACTATTTTTTCTTGAAAATCAAATTCATCAACGTCATTTAAATCTCAAATCAGTTCAATAAAGCACTATTTTTTATTGAGAACCCATCTTTCTCATCAAACCTTTAACAATTTCTGCAATCATAATATAAAATCAACATTTTGAGGTAAAGAAACCAAATCACTTTGCACATCAATTCACCAAGATTTCACAATTACATCGAAACCCTACATCATCACTAAAGAAGATTTATTACATGATTTTCATAATAAAAACCATTCAAATAATCCAATTTGAAACTAAGACAGTAAATTAAAATAAGTGGAGTCTATAGTGTAGCCTCCTACCTCAAAGGTTTTGACGAAAACCACAACGGTTGAAGAACGCTTCAGAAAACCGGGTCGATTCTCAAAAATCCCACCTTAGATCTGTTCTCCTAGAAACATCAAGACCAAATCTCATCATATTTGGAATCCACACACTTATATCTACCCATAACGGGCGTAGATCTATGAAACAGAGAAAATAGGAGATGTAGATCTATGTAGATCTAAGAAACCGATCCAGAACAAATAAGAACAATCAAAACCCTCAAGAATCCAGCTTTGATTCACCAGGAGAAACCTTCGGATCGCCTCCAGAATAATGGGAGAATTTTCTTTGACCTTAAGAGAAGAACAATCCCGAGTTAGGGCCACTTAGGATGAAAAAATGATGCACTTAAGGCCAAAATTCATGAGATCCACCTTTATAGGATGTTTTTTAAGTGGCCGCAAGGTTTTCTCAGATGGTTAGACAAACCGTGCGCTAACTGTGCATTAACCATTGCCTCAGCAGACAACCCATGAACGGTTTTTCCGCACAGTTAGAAAAACTGTGTGCTGCCTGTGCGGAAGCTACTACCTCTATTATATAAAATCACATCAAAGTACACAACAACGGAAGACCAAACTAAACATCAAAGTACACATTGGATGAATAACTGAAGACTCTCAAAAGTCACTAAAACTCCATGATCCACAAGCTCCAATCTCCACAACTTCTCCCAAGCATAACCATAAGACTCTTGCAATAAGATTCTTTTCTTTTACCTGTGTCCCAGAATATGACATCTGCAAAAGCACCAACGTGCCCAAGAAGGGGTGACTATAAAACTCAGTTGGTTTTCCCTAATGACTTCCATACTCACACCACTAGGATAGGAAGAGTTATCCATATTTATATAAAAAATAGTTTATATAACACATTTTCTCAAATGCAGTTTATAAATAAATATAAACAAGTTTCCAAAACAATTCATAACCAAAGGCATTCCAAGAGTAATTGAAACCAATTTTCCAACAAGTTATTTTTCCAAAAAAAATAACTAAACAAGCTTAAGAACCATTTAACAAAAATTCCCTTTTTGCCATACCCAAAAATTTCAAAAACTAATGCAACTATCCATGCATGCTACCTGGAAGAGGGGAGAAGCCCAATCCCTTATCCCTCGCTTCCATGATGGGGCAGACATCTTACCCTTATCCCACCCAAATGTACATGAATGCTTGACGGGGGAGAGCCCTAACCCTTATACATCCCAACACTTCTGGCGGAGACTCCTAACCCTTATCTGTCCCAAATTTAATATGAATGTTTGACGGGGGGATCCCTAACCCTTATCTGTCCCAACACTGATGGAGAAGACCCCTAACCCTTGTCCGTCCCGAATGCAATATGAACACACGCCACATCTCCCAATCAATCATGCCAAAAAACCATTTCAATAAAAAATCATTTTTATCGAAAACCATTTCCATAAAAACCATTTCAAATCCAAACAATTTCAATTCCAAACCATTTCAAAAAAACCCCCTTTTTAATTAATACAAATTCCCTCAAAGTCATCTAAATATCAAACCATTTCAACAAAACAAAATTTTTTTTAAAACAAATTTTTCATAAAACCATTTACAATTTCATAAAATCCATAATTTAAAATCATCATTTTAAATTCAAGAAGCCAAATCACTTTTCACAACAATTCACCATGATTTCACAATTTCATCCAAACCATAAATAATCACTAAAGATGATTTATTCCATGCTTTCCACAATAAAATCCAATCAAACAAACCAATTTTAAACTAATCCAATCAATTATAACAAGAGGAGTGGAGAGTGAATCCTCCTACCTCAATGGTTTTGACAAAAACCACAACGGTGGATGAACTCTCAAGAAACCCAGGTTGATTCTCCAAAAACCCACCTTAGATATCATCTCTAGCAAGATCAAGACCAAATCTCATCATATTTGGCATCCACACACATTGATCTACCTATAACGGGCATAGATATAAGAGACTGAGATAAGAGGATAATTAGATCTAAGTAGATCTAAGAAACTGATCATGAACGAAGTAGAACGATCACATAACTCAAGAATCCGGATTCAATTTACCAAGTGCAGATTTCAGATCACCTCCAGAATTATGGGAGAACCTTCTATGACCATAGGGGAATGAAAATACCAAGTTAGGGCCACTTAATAGGGAAAATGAGGCACTTAGAGGAAAAACGCATTAGATCCACTTTTATAGGATCTAGTTTATGTAGCTGCATGGTTAGCCCACACGGTTAGAAAAACCGTGCGCTAACCATGAATTAGCCACAGCCTTGGCAGGCACTCCATGCATAGTTTGGCTGCATGGTTAGACAATCCTTGCACTGCCCATGTGGAAGAAACTTCCTCCAAGACCAACTACGCACGATTTGGCCGCACGGTTTAGACAACCCATGCGCTGCCCGTGCGACTCCCCTTTTCCCCAAAACATCTTTTAAATTTCTTTCGACTCTCCCATTCAACATCATTAATGTTCAAACCATTGAAAGCATCATGAAAGGGTTACATACCAGAAACTGGGGTTACTACATTCTCCCTACCATTGGTCTTTCCGTAATCAGAATGTAGAAAACCATCACCCAACTAAAAGTGTTCTGGCCATTGCTCTTTCATTTCCATTTCACGTTCCAAAGTCTCTTCCGGAATCTGACCATGCAGCCATAAAACCCAAACTAGAATTATGATTTTTCCCCACAAGACATTCTCTTGCCTATCCACAATCCATACCGGGATATGTATCAATGAAGCATCTGGCTCTAGGTCAACATGATCACATCTGATCACATGGTCAGGATCAGGCTGGTACATTTTCAATTTAGATACATGGAAGACATTATGCACCAAACTGATCCCTGGTGGTAATGAAAACTGATATGCCACATCTCCAACCTATTCATGTATCTCAAAAGGGGCAATGTATCTAGGAGATAACTTTCCCTGCTTCTAGAAACTATGATGTCCAAGGCTAGTAGAGATCCTCAAGAAGACATGATCACCCCAAACGAACGACAATGGTCTTTGACGGTGATCTGCATAATATTTTTTGACAACATTGAGCCATCTCCAACCTCTTTCTAATCAACTAGATCTCCTCTATTGTTTCTTAGACAAGGATTGGTCCGACAAGTGAAGTTTCACAAGTTTCCACCCATAATAGCGGAGAACGACAATGAAGTCTATACAATGCTTCCAATGGAGCCATGCGTATCGAGTCATGATAACTATTATTGTATGAGAACTCTACTAAGGGTATATTCTCCTCCCATGAGCCACCAAAATCTATTATACAAGCCTGCCACATATCATAAAATTTTTGTATCGTCCACTCGGATTGCCCATCCGTCTGAGGATGATACGCCGTTCTCATAGTCAACTGAGTTCCGAGGGCTTGCTGTAATGATTTCCAGATACTAGATGTGAACATCGGATCTCTATCTGAGACTATAGACACTAGTACAACATTCCCCTTTACCACTTCTCAGATATATATTTTTGAATGATCTTCCATCGTATGGGTTTCACGAATAGTGATGAAATGGGCCGACTTGGTTAGACGATCCACTATCACCCAAATGGCATTGTGTTTCCGGACCATTCTTGGAATACCTGTAACAAAATCTATTTCTATTTGATCCCATTTCCACAATAGGATGGGAAAATATTGTAACATACCATCTAGTCTCTGATGCTCTGCTTTAACCTACTGATAAGTTAAGCACCGCGAGATGAACTCGTCCACCTTCCTTTTCATGCCGCTCCACCAAAACTGTGCCTTCAACGCCTTATACATCTTCTTTGTACCTAGGTGTACAACCCGTCTTGAATGGTGGTAAGCATGAAAGAGTTGTTCCAGAAAAACCATAGGTACAACCATATGATCTCTGAAACACAAAAATGAACCCCCATCATGTTTCCATCCATCAATGGTCTCCCCACCATCGAGTTTTGAACGTACAACCATACATTCTTCATCATATTTTTTTGCTTCATTGATCATCTTTACTAAATCAGGAACAAGTGTAGCTAAAAAAAACCAGCAACATTACCTCGGTTTTCACATTACACATGAATGTTGGCTATGGCCGACATCAACTACCATTCATTTGAAGCTTCATTTGCTAACTCAGCATATGACATTATACTCAATGAATCTGCCACAAAATTCTATTTTCCTTGTCTGTACATGAAGTCAAAGTCAAACATCTAGAGATACTCTATCCATCTCCTTTGCCTCAGATTCAAATCTCACTGTGAGAAAATGTTTTTCAAGCTTTTTTGATCTGTAAACACTGTTAATTTCTCACCAAAGAGATAATGTCTCCATGTTTTCAAAGCATGGACAACTAAAGCTAAATCCAAATCATGTGTTGGGTAATTCCTCTCATGCACCCTCAACTGCCCTGAACCATAAGCAACCATGTGATATATTTTCATGAGAACAGAACCCAACACTGATCTTGAAGCATCACAATACACCTCATACCCCTGTCCTGATTCTAGAAAATCAATATAGGTGCTGATGTAAGACGAACTTTTATTTCCTAAAAGGATTTCTGACATTCTTCTATCCATTCGATGAGAGCATTATTCTTTGCCAGAGTTGTCATTGGTGAAGCTAGTTGTGAGAAATCATCCACAAAGAATCAGTAGTAACCAGCTAGACCAAGAAAACTGTGTATCTCGAACACATTCTTCGGTGGTATCCAAAAGATAATGACTTCTATCTTTTCAGGATCAACATAAACTCCTTTCTCAGAAATGACATGGCCAAGGTAAAATACTTCCCATATCTAAAAATCCAACTATGATAATTTTCCATAAAAATTATGATCTCTCAAGATTTGTAACACTATTTCCACATGCACAGAAAATGTATAAGGCGTTGATGGTGCAGTTCTGGTGGAGAGGCATGAAAAGGAAGGTGGTCGAGTTCGTCTCACGGGGCTTAACTTGTCATTAGTTGAATGTAGAGAATCAGAGACTAGCTGGTACGTTATAGTATTTTCACATCCCAATGTGGAAATGAGATCAAATAGCAATGGATTTTGTTACAAGTCTTCCCAGAATGGTCCGGAAACACGATACCATTTGGGTGATAGTGGATCGTCTAACCAAGTCGGCCCATTTCATCTCTATTCATGAAACCCATACGGTGGAAGATCTTTCCAAAATCTATATATAAGAAGTGGTAAATGGGCATGATGTACCGGTCTCTATAGTTTTAGATAGAGATCTAAGGTTCACATATCATTTCTAAAAATCATTATAGCAAGCCCTCATAACTCAGTTGACTATGAGAACATCATATGATCCTCAGACAGATGGGAAATTCGGGCAGACGATACAAACTTTGGAAGATATGTTTCGGGATTATGTATTGGATTTTGGTGGCTCATGGGAGGATCACATACCCTTAGTGGATTTCTCATACAATAACAATCTCTCAAGACTCGAACCACATGGCTCTGTTTGAAGCATTGTATAGGCGTCCATGTCGTTCTCGACTATACTGGGTGGAAAATGGTGAAACATTACTAGTCAGACCAAGACACATCCAATAAACAATAGATAAGAAATAATTTATTAAAATTGGATGAAGACAGCTCAGAGTCATCATAAATCTTATGCAGATCACTGTTGAAGACCGTTGTCGTTCTTTGTGGGAAATCATGTATTCTTGAGGATCTATACAAGGCTTGGACATTTCCATTTCAGGAAGCAAGGAATGTTATTACCTAGATACATTAGCCATTTTGAGATACTAGAATGGGTTGGAGAGGTGTCATATCAGTTGGCATTACCACCACGATTCAGTTTGGTGTATAATGTCTTCCATGTATCTTAGTTGAAAAAGTATCAGCCTGCTCCTGACCATGTGATCAAATGGGATCGCGTTGACCTAGAGCCAGATGATTCATTGATACATATCCCAGTATGGATTGTGGATAGGTAAGAGAAAGTCTTGTGGCAAAAAGCATCGGTCTACTGTGGGTTTTATTACAGCATGGTTAGATTCAGGAAGAGACTTGGGAACATGAAAAGGAAATGAAAGAGTAGTGGATGAAACTCTTTCAGTTAGGTGATAGTTTTCTACTTCCCGAGGACGGAAAGACCAATGGTGGGGATAATGAAATAACCATGGTTTCTGCTATGTAACTTTTTCTTGATGATTTTAATGGTTTTAATGTTACGGGTGACAAATGGGAGAGTCGGGAGAACTTTAGATGAAGTTTTGAGGCAAAGGGGAAGTCGCACGGGAGGCGCATGGGTTGTCTAAACCGTGCGGCCAAACCATGCATAGTTGGTCTTGGTGGCAGTATCTTATGCATGGGCGGTGCACGGTTTGTCTAACCATTTTTCCAAACCGTGATCGGAGTGTCTGTCGAGGCAGTGGCTAACGCGCGGTTAGCGCATGGCTTGTCTAACAGTATAGGAAAACCATGTGGCTACTTAAATGACATCCTATAAAAGTGGATCTCACACGTTTTTTCCTCTAAGTGTTTCGTTTTTTCTTCTATGTAGCCCTGACTTAGGATTTTTCTTCTCCTAAGGTCATATAAGGTTCACCCATTTCTTCAGAGGCGATCATGAGGCTTCTCTTGGCGAATCAATGATTGATTCTTGAGGCATGTGAGCATTCTAGATCGGTTTCATAGATCTACTTAGATCTAATTCTATTATTATCTCGTTCACAAATATCTACACCTGTTATTGGTTGATCTATGTGTCTAGATGCCAAATATGGTGAGATTTGGTCTTGATCTTTCAAGGAGAAGAGATCTAAGGTGGTCGTTTGGAGAATTGACCTGGGTTTCTTGAGCATTCTTCGACCGTTGTGGTTTTCGTCAAAACAATTGAGGTAGGAGGATTCACTCTCGAATCCTCTTGATATAATTTATTCTCATAATTTCAAATTGGATTGTTTGAATGGATTTTATTGTGAAAATCATGGAATAAATTTTCCTTAGGGATGATTTATTGTTTTGATAAAATTGTGAAATATTGGTGAATTGTTGTGCAAAGTGATTTTGATTCATGAATTTAAAATGTTGATATTAAATTATGTATTTTCGGAAATTGTAAATGTTTTAATGAAAAATGAGTTTTCAAAAAAAGTGTGTTTTATTTAAATGGTTTGAGATTGAGATGACATTGATGGAATTGGTTTTAATTAAAAAGAGAGTTTTATTGAAATGGTTTGGAATTGAAATGGTTTGGATTTGAAATGGTTTTGATGTAAATGGTTTTCAATAAAATGGTTTTTTAAAGGGTGTCTTTGTATTATTGACGGGCATATGTAGTGTGCATTCATATTGTATTCGGGGTAGACAAGGGTTAGGAGTCTCCCCCATCAGTGTTGGGATGGATAAGGGTTAGTGCTCTCCCCCGTCAAACATTCGTATTGCATTCGGGGCAGATAAGGGTTGGGAGTCTCCCCCATTAGTGTTGGGATGGATAAGGGTAAGGGCTCTCCCCCGTCAAGTATTCATGTACATTAGGGTAAGATAAGGGTAAGAAGTCTCCCCCATCATGGTTGGGATGGATAAGGGTTAAGGCTTCTACCCACTTCTTGGTAGTATGCATGACTAGTTGCATGAGTTTGTGAAATGGTTGGGCATTACAAGAAGGGAATGTTTGTGAAATTGTTCTCAATCTTGTTTGGTTATTTTTCTGGAAAAACAACTTCCTTGAAAATTGGTTTCAATTGCTCTTGGAATGCCTTTGGTTATGAATGGTTTTGGAAACTTGTTTACATTTAGATAAAAATTTCTTATGAGAAAATGTTTTATATAAACTATTTTTATATAAATGTAGATAACTCTTCTATCCTGTGGAGTGAGTAGGGAAGTCATTATGAAATCCTAACGAGTTTTATACTCACCCCTTCTTTGGCACGTTGGTTATTTTGGTGTTGTCGTATTTCAGGACATTGGTAAAATCAAAGCATCTTATTTCTAGTGGCTTGTGGTTATACTTGGGAGATGTTGTGGAGTTTGGAGCTTGTGGAGCATGTATTTGTAGTGTCTTTTGAGTGTCTTGAGTTTTTCATCTACTGTGTACTTTGATACTTAGTCTGGTCTTCCGCTGTTGTGTACTTTGATGTGGTTTGATATAGTGAAGTTGTTTAATGGTATTTGTATTATTCATGCATCATATAGTGAATGTTTGGTTATGCTGGGTTGGTTTATCGGTTATTTCATAAAGGGTAAATCATCCCCCAACTGAGGCAAAGAAGATGGATGGAGTATCCTTAGATTTTTGACTTTGACTTGATGTACACATCAAGAAAAGGGAATTCAGTGTCAGATGCATTGAGTAGAAAGTCATATGCTCAGTTAGCAAAAGAAGCTTCAGATGAATGGAAGTTGATGTCGGTCTTAGCCGACATGCATTTGGAATGTGAAGACCGAAATAATTTGGTTGTTTTTTATTTAGCTACACTTGTTCTTGATTTATTAAATATGATCAGAGAAGCACAAACATCTGATGCAGAATGTCTGGTTGTAAGTTCAAAACTCAATGGTGGGGAGACCATTGATGGCTGGAAACTTGATGCGGGTTCGGTTTTGTGTTTCAGAGATCGGATGGTTGTGACTATGGTTTTTTTAGGAACAACTCCTTCATGCTTACCACCATTCAATATGGGTTGTACACCCAGGTACACAGAAGATGTATAAGTCATTGAAGGTGTAGTTCTGGTGTAGCGGCATGAAAAGGAAGGTGGCCAAGTTCGTCTCACAGTGCATAACTTGTCATCAGGTTAAAGAAGACCATTATAGACCAGCTGGTATGATACTATATTTTCCCATCCCAGTATAGAAATGGGATCAAATAGAAATGGATTTTGTTACAGGTCTTCCAAGAACGGTCCGGAAACATGATGCCATCTGGGTGATAGTGGATCTTCTAACTAAGTCGGCCCATTTCATCCCTATTCATGAAACTCATACGGTGGAAGATCTTTCAAAAATCTATATCTCAGAAGTGGTAATGATTCATGGTGTACTAGTGTATATAATCTCAAATAGAGATATGAGGTTCACATCTCGTTTCTGGAAATCATTACAAGAAGCCCTCGTAACTCAGTTGACTATGAGCACAATGTATCATCCTCACACGGATGGGGAATCTAAGAATACAAACCAAATGTGGGAAGATATGTTTTAGGCTTGTGTAATGGATTTTGGTGGCTCATGGGAGGAGAATATACCCTTAGTGGAGTTCTCATACAATAACAAATATCGTCCCTCGATACGCATGGCTCTGTTTGAAGCATTGTATGAGAGTCAATGTCGTTCTCCACAATGATGGGTGGAAACTGGTGAAACATCACTAGTCGGACCAAGCATTGTCCAAGAAACAACAGAGAAGATCCATTTGATTACAAAGAGGATGGAGACGACTCATAGTGATCAGAAATCTTATTCAGATCACCGTCGAAGACCGTTGTCGTTCGTTGTGGGTGATCATGTCTTCTTCAGGATCTCTACAAGGCTTGGACAACATCATTTTGGGATGTAGGGAATGTTATCTTCTAGATACATTAGCCCTTTTGAGATACTAGAACGAGTAGGATAGGTGGAATATCGGTTGTCATTACCACTACAGTTCAGTTTGGTGCATAATTTCTTCCATGTATCTCAGTTGAAAAAGTATCAGCCAGATCCTGACCATGTGATCAGATGGGATCACATTGACCTAGATCCAGATGCATTGCTGATACATATCTTAGTACAGATTGTGTATAGGAAAGAGAAATTATTGTGGGGAAAAACATCGTTCAAGTGTTGGTTTTATGGCAGAATGGTTAGGTTCTAGAAGATACTTGGGAACATGAGAAGGAAATGAAAGATCAGTGGCTGAAACTCTTTCAGTTGAGTGAAGGTTTTCTACTTTCTGAGGACGGAAAGACCAATGGTGAGTAGAATTTAGTACCCCTAGATTCCGTTATGTAACCCTTTCTTGATGATTTTAATGGTTTTAACGTTAAGGATGATTAATGGGAGAGACGGCTGTAACACCCCGAGATTTTATGAAAAATATTCTTTTTAATTTCATTAATGTCTTGTGTAATACGCTACACCAAAAGAAGCTTTCACAACACACACCACTGACCTGGCTTGAATTACACGCAATCGCGACCTTCCACGATAGCGTGTGTTGTACGCAACACCAAGTTTCGCTAAACAACGATATGCTATTAAAATATTATTAAAACTAGACGTTATGAATAGTAATAACCACTTTTTGAAATTTTGTAATTTCTATTTTTCAAAATGGACTTCTTTTTTGGATTTGGAATTTTAAAATTAGCTTAGGGTGAAATTTTGGTGATTTTCGGATAACATTCATATTTTGATGAATAGTGAAAATTGCTAAATTTTAATTAAAAACAACTTTTTCAATCGAAACAATTAATAGTGATAAATTATTAATTTTAGTGGTTTTAAAGTATATTTAGAATATATTTTTACAATTTAATACAATGTTGGTCATTGGATTGTATTTCACATTTAAACCAGTTATAAACAAGTGTCAATCTTTTGATAGTTATTATCTCTTAAAAACACGCTATTTGTTTTGACGACGGGAATTAATTTTTAAATTAATTAATGCAACTGATATGTTTTGAATTTGGTAAAATAGAAATCATTTTTGAGTTCATAATATCAAATATATCTTAGGCCTAATTTTTGGTATTTTTCTAAAAACTTTCAATTTTTGATGAATAGTGAAACCACTAAGTGGTAGTTAAAAATACTGAATTTTTCATAAAACATAATTTTACCGCTTCTGTGAGTGGAATTTCAAAAATCCGAGAGACATGTTTGGTGTCAGTAAGTAAAATGTGGTGCAATGAGATGAAAATAATTTTTGGTGAATAGTAACTTTTTACTTTTATTTACCACAGTTAAAAGTAAATAGGGTAATTAAGGGTAAAAATGATATTATTATTACCCTAACACATGTCCAGATTCTATTGGATAAGTTTAATTCGACCAAAAACAATCTTAGGAATAAAATATGACCATTTAGGCCCACTTGGATTAGATTAGGACATTTATTATTATTTAATTCAAAGAAGAGTTACAAGAGTTAAAATCAAAGTTTATTTACTAAAACATTTTTAATATAGGGTTATACATAAGATAAATTCGATTTTAAATATTCATTAGAAAGATAAAATGATTTACTACATAATGGTATTTTATTTGTAATTTATAGACATTAAATAATTTAATTTATTTATGACACAACGATGATGTAGTAATTATCTTATTAATGAAATATTGACATAATTGATGTTATAAATACTCAAATAAATATAATTTGAGACTTTTTATGACATACACTAATTTTATAGGTTAATATGACATGTTATTTTTGATTTAATTAACTTTTTTAGAACTTATCATTCTGTTATGATTTTCAAAAAAATCAATTACCAAATAGTGTCAAAATTGACATAAAATAGTTTTTAAAACAAATATTATATTATTAATTGTTATTTTATTCCTAAAAATAGTAGGTTCGGCCAAATGACTAAGATATGGTTTTATATATTAATAATAAACAATTTGGGGTTCGTTTGGCTTCTTAAAGTAAGTTTATTAACCTTATAATATCAGAACAAACGAAGACACGGTAAAAGTAAAATTATATAACTTAATGTTAAATCTAAATGATAAGGTTAAAATAGGAACCTAAACTTGTTTAAATTCTATTGGATGAGAGTATTTCGACCCATCCCCACCTTAGACTCTAAATAAATCAATTTGAGCTATTTAAAACCGAAATTGACTTTATAATAAAATAATATTTTTAGTTATTTCTAAGGTGCCCCTCTCCTCCCTTATAAAAGGACACCTCCTCCCTCTCTTCCTAACACAACTTTGAGCCTTCAAGCTCGGCCAACCCCTACCAAATTCTCTTCTCCACTTCCCTAGAAACATCCTAGAGGTTCTGGTCTTCCTCAAAGACCAATTTTAGTGCCCTAAGAGGAGTTCTCAAAGAGGCGCTTCAAAGAAGAGGTAATTTCTGTTACCGATTCATTCAACTTTATTTCTTCTTCCACTTCTTCATCTTATGTTGTTTCATTATGAAGTAATAACATCAGTATCACTCACATACTTATATGTTATTATAAGTATTAAACAACCCTATTTCACCATCTATCCATCCTACGTAAAACAAAATCACCGCGCGTGCGTACGTACGGAATAGCGTCTCCACGCTGTGGTGTAATCTGTTCTTCCACAAACACCTTACATGGATGGGTATTATGGTGTAAAGAATAAATATACATAGTTATTATAACATCATAATGATTCTGATATATTGTATCATCCACTCCAATTCAATTCAATAATTATGGAAATGATATCATCGCTCGTGCGTACGTACGGACTACCGTCTCCACGACGCGATGAGATTCATTATCAATGTTAACCATTTAAGAATGATTATAAAGTATATATAAGAAATAATAATGAAATATATGACATTATAAAGATACTGGATTTATGTGTATATATATGTATGTCATCTACTTAATTCCACTCAATTCAATAAGGAAACGAAAACAGCGTTCATGCGTACGTACGACCTACCGTCTCCATGAACGGTGTATTTCTTTCCATTTATCGATCCATTATATATATGTATCTTCTGAATATATATTATATATAAATCATGTTTTATATTCTATAATTAAGTAATAATGATCTAAGTAATCATATGAATAATTACAAGTTAAAACATGAATGACAAATGAGACGATTTTACCGAAAACGCTACTTTAACATGAATTTACAAAAGAATGAGTAATATAAATTCATAAGTGAACCATATATGATATAATAACAATGAATATGATTCATTAATAAGTCAATGAAATTATTTAAATCATTAAACAGGAGGTTCGGACACTTACGAAGCAAATCGGACCTAAGGTAAGGGATAAATTTTCAATCTCATTTTTATCCGAGATTGCTTATACGTAAGTATTTACTGGGGTTACGTTTATCATCCATGACCATGATTTCTAAAAATGATTTCATAAAATGTTTACCATTCTTCCATGGATTTTTAAAGTCATTTTTACCCTTTATTTACTTTTTACCACATTGTATGAATGGAATCTTTCGTTTGGTTACCATAAAAGGTACTTTTTGACTTTTCCGACAAAAGTACGAGGAGAATGTTATTTTTAACTTATACGGCGTGAACAGATTTTTACGGTTTCATAATGACTCATTTTCAAGAATCTTACTCTACAAGATTGCATGATTATTTTCAATAAAACCCTTATCTTTTAAAATTGCATGGAATTTTGTGAAAAGAACATGATTTTAAAGAAGAAAGGATATTTTCCTCAAGAATTCATTTCAAGTGTTTTGTCAAAACCATTTTACATCTAAGATGGCATTATTTCATATGTGTATGTTTCAAGTAAAATTTCTCTATGATTTAAATGGATTCAATTTTCTTATGATGAAATGATATCAATTGTTTATGGATTATGTTATGATGGCATGATGTTTAAGAATACCATTTTATTTCAGGGGTTATGCTATGATGTATGATTTATGATTTTGTGGCACACATAAGAATGGTATCATTATGAGATGGGTGGGACCTATATCTCCCTCCAATGCATTGGGTAAAGATTTTATATCTCATGAGATAGACATGGCTGGAATGGTAGGTTATACCGGTTCAGTGAAACAGGACTGGAACGAGGGTGACTCGGTTCAGAAAGGGACTTTGTGCACTAAGATAGTCTTGGCAATGAGTCTTGACTAATAAGAAATGATTCTCTATGATTATTTGTGTATTCCACAATGTTTTATGTTTTATGTTATGATTATTGTTATTACATTTCACTACCATGAGTTATCCTAGGTTATGAAATTATGATCTCTTTTACAGGTTAAGATTTCCAAAAGTTATGTGCTTATGTATATGATGTGATTGATATTTCTTTGGTTTACCCTTACTGAGCATTTGAGCTCACCCTTTTATGTTTCTTTTCCCCAGTATATAATGAAAGGTTTTAGGTATAATAAAAAAGAAGATATTTATGGGAGATGTTGATGATCTTTCACTAGGATTAGAGGATTATATTCCGAGTTTCCACAGATTCTAAACTATTACGGTCCTTGTGTGTGTTTTTTTGTTATGTACTAAGTATTCCGCAAATGTAATGTAATGTCAATTTCCGTCAAGCTTCGGGTCTATACAGTTGGTTTCCGAGGAAAGGTTTTGTCAACCTTTGGAAGCTAGGATGCGAAAAAGTTAGTGAGATCCCAAGAGATATTTCTAAGGTATGTCTAGGGATGACCCTAAGGATAAGTATATGTATAGGATACAGCCCTATAACTACGGTAACGATCATAGAATTTAACCTACGAAGTTAGATATTGAAGATACTCCCCCTTTGTTATGATTTCTTCCTCTCACACTATTCTTTTTGGGTTTTAGACGATGGCTGGAACCCGAAGGAACCGTGTTGATCAATGCAATGGACAATGCAATGATTGCCCTCCTGAACAAAAAAATGTTATGGGAGATGGAGTGAAAAATCTTATTG
Organism: Viscum album; assembly: GCA_963277665.1. NCBI lineage: Eukaryota > Viridiplantae > Streptophyta > Magnoliopsida > Santalales > Viscaceae > Viscum > Viscum album. The sequence goes on from OY728153.1 coordinate 1,746,383,797, forward strand.
CTAAACTTACACAAGCTATGAATCATTCTGGACTTCCAAATGAGAAGAGAAGGGAACAATATTATATTGAGTCCTTCATGAGGCAACGTCCACCTTCTTTCAGTGGGACTTCCGATCCACTTGTTTCTGAAAAATGGATCAGTACCACTGAAAAGATATTTTCAGTTCTTCAATGTTCTGAACATGATAAAGTCATCTTAGCAGTATATCATTTGGAAGGTGAAGCTGATCAATGGTGGAATCTTATCAAGAATACGAGGCCAAGAGATGAAATTGAGTCCATGGAATGGGAAGAGTTCAAGAACATGTTTTTCAGTAAGTACTTCCCTCGTATTCTTCGAACAAAGATAAAAATGGAGTTTGTTGAGCTGAAGCAAAAAAAGATGATGAATCTGTTGGTATATACGAAGCGAATTTTACAAGACTTGCAAGGTATGCATCTGGCATTATCATCCAACCTGAAAGTAAAGTTGATCGATTTTTAAGTGGCTTAAAACCAAATCTTAGAAGGGAATTAGCTATAAGAGACTTCAATAGCTATGAAGAAATTGTGCATTGTGCTATCAAGGTAGAAATGGAAGTTGGTGTTACATATCCATCTCATGGTTTTGACAAGAAACGAAAGATGGAGTTCAAGGAGAAATCACAGAATAATGGTGAAAAGAAGATGAATGTTTCCTTATGAACAAAGTGTGGAAAGAAACATGGTGGAGATTGTCTTGAAGGGACTAGAAAATGTTTTAAGTGTGGAAAAGAAGGTCATCGAGTAGCTGAGTGTCGAAGTAATGGAAAAAGGGTTTCTAATGATGTGAATAAAGCAAACACTGCAGAGAACGCACCACCAACACTTCAATGCTTCAAGTGCAAGGAAATGGGGAATTATGCTAATAAATCCACTAATCCAAGGGTTAGTGATGATCGACATGAGCAACCACTTAAGGCAAAGGACAAAGGGAAGTCACATGCTATCACTATTGGCGATGTTGAATATGACAACGATGTGGTGGAATGATTAACTGTTTATGTAATGGGATTCCAAAATAATGTTGTATCATGGAGTATTGGAATATTTATGTATTGGTCTAATGTGGTATTCAATGTGATTGAGATATTTTTGGAAATAAGATGATATGAGCATAATGAAGGGAAAACGAGAAAATGAAATGTTTAATAGTATTCATGAGATCATGATTGATATAAGGACTAAGTGATGTCATGGTTTGAGTATACAGAATTTTGAGGATTTTGGTATGTGGAAGGTGTTAACTTTTAACTGCATTCATGTTTTCGCTAAGGTTCTATGGGTATTCAAGAGAATACATGATTAAAGACTTCGAATGTTTGGAATGTGACCAACAAAACATATCTTATGATATATGGGGATCAACGATGGTATTAAATCTCTGGTAATCGTTTTCACTATGTTATGAGAGTGGACCGAAGTATTTTAGATAAGCCTAATGATTGGAATGGATTATGTTGGACATAAGTTAGTATTGTTTAAGGATAGAACTTTTTTTTGATATTATTGATGGGATGTTATAGTAATGTAGTTTTAGAAAAAGGACAACCTGCAGGACGGGAGACAACCCATCGCGTCGGACAAGGCTGTGGGAATCGAACCCACAACCAAAGTGCGACTGGCCTTTATCGCCTACCGCTGGCCTACAGGAAGTCCCTGGTTAGTAGAAACTAGTTTTATTTTATTAAGAGGTATGATATATGAAGTATGAGTTCAACCTCACAAAACACGGACTTATGAATATTTGATAACTATTGCTAACCTTTTGTTTGAAACAGATGGAATGACCCATCATTCTATCATATGATCTTTTAACACTTCATTTCTTTAAGGGATGAAGTGGAAACTGTTCAAAGCAGGAACAACAGTGAGATTGTACCAAAATCAAGTAAGTATTTATTCTAATTCAAAATTTTCAACTTTAGGGAAATGATATTGAAAACCAAAAATGTTTTCCTAGTGATCTTATATCCGATAAATCAGATGGTACCCTAGATCATCAGAAATTTATGGCTTTGTGATTGTTGGCTTTTTCATAGCCATGTCCTCTACCACTCTCCATCAGAACATGATGGCTAGATTTCTCTTCCATGTCCATATTTTCACCTATGTTCTCCTATGTGGATACACAGTGATTAGTTATCATGGGTAACCATTACGTTTTATACTTTAGTTTTTAAAGATAAGTTTTGGTATTCCTTTTTACGATGTGGGTTTCTATCAAAGAAACTTTCAAATAGTAAACCATTTATAACCCCGATGAATTTCGAGGGCGAAATTCATTTTAAGGGGGGTAGAATGTAACACCCCGAGATTTTAGGAAAAATATTCTTTTTAATTTTATTAATGTCTTGTGTTATACGCTACACCAAAAGGAGCTTTCACAACACACATCACTGGCCTGGCTTGAATTACACGCAATCGCGACCTTCCACGATAGCGTGTGTTGTACGCAACACCATGTTTCGCTAAACAACGATATGCTATTAAAATATTATTCAAACTAGACGTTATGAATAGTAATAACCACTTTTTGAAATTTTTTAATTTCTATTTTTCAAAATGGACTTCATTTTTTGATTTGGAATATCAAAATTAGCTTAGGGTGAAATTTTGGTGATTTTCGGATAACTTTCATATTTTGATGAATAGTGAAAATTACTAAATTTTAATTAAAAACAACTTTTTCAATCGAAATAATTAATAGTGATAAATTATTAATTTGAGTGGTTTTAAAGTATATTTATAATATATTTTTACAATTTAATACAATGTTGGTCATTGGATGTAATTTGACATTTAAACCTGTTATAAACAAGTGTCAATCTTTTGATAGTTATTATCTCTTAAAAACACGCTATTTGTTTTGACAACGGGAATTAATTTTTAAATTAATTAATGAAACTGATATGTTTTGAATTTGGTAAAATAGAATTCATTTTTGAGTTCATAATATCAAATATAGCTTAGGCCTAAAATTTGGTATTTTTCTAAAAACTTTCAATTTTTGATGAATAGTGAAACCACTAAGTGGTAGTTAAAAAAACTGAATTTTTCATGAAACTTAATTTTACCTCTTCTGTGAGTGGAATTTCAAAAATCCGAGAGACACGGTTGATGTCAGTAAGTAAAATTTGGTTCAATGAGATGAAAATAATTTTTGGTGAATAGTAACTTTTTACTTTTATTTACCACGGTTAAAAGAAAATAGGGTAATTAAGGGTAAAAATGATATTATTATTACCCTAACACATGTCCAGATTCTATTGGATAAGTGTAATTAGACCAAAAAAAAGCTTAGGAATAAAATATGACCATTTAGGCCCACTTGGATTAGATTAGGACATTTATTATTATTTAATTCAAAGAAGAGTTAAAATAGTTAAAATCAAAGTTTATTTACTAAAACATTTTTAATATAGGGTTATACATAAGATAAATTAGATTTTAAATATTCATTAGAAATCTAAAAATATTTACTACATAATGGTATTTTATTTGTAATTTTTAGACATTAAATAATTTAATTTATTTATGACACAACGATGATGCAGTAATTATCTTATTAATGAATTATTGACATAATTGATGTTATAAATACTCAAATAAATATAATTTGAGACTTTTTATGACTTACACTACTTTTATAGGTTAATATGACATGTTATTATTGATTAAATTAACTTTATTTAGAACTTATAATTCTGTTATGATTTTCACAAAAATCAATTACCAAATAGTGTCAAAATTGTCATAAAATAGTTTTTAAAACAAATATTATATTATTAATTGTTATTTTATTCCTAAAAATCTAAGGTTCAGAGAAATGACATAGATAAGGTTATATATATTAATAATAAACAATTTGGGGTTCGTTTGGCTTCTTATAGTAAGTTTATTAACCTTATAGTATAAGAACACAAGAAGACACGGTAAAAGTAAAATTATTTAACTTAATGTTAAATCTAAATGATAAGGTTAAAATAGGAACCTAAACTTGTCTAAATTATAATGGATGAGAGGATTTCGACCCATCCCCACCTTATCCTCGAAATAAATCAATTTGGAGCTATTTAAAACCGAACCTGACTTTATAATAAAATAATATTTTTAGTTATTCCAAAGGTGCCCCTCTCCTCCCTTATAAAAGGACACATCCTCCCTCTCTTCCTCACACAACTTTGATCCTTCAAGCTCGGCTAACCCCTGACAAATTCTCTTCACCACTTCCCTAGAAACATCCTAGAGGTTCTTGTCTTCCTCAAAAACCAATTTTAGTGCCCTAAGAGGAGGTCTCAAAGAGGCGCTTCAAAGAAGAGGTAATTTCCGTTACCGATTCATTCAACTTTATTTCTTCTTCCACTTATTCTTCTTATGTTGTTTCATTATGAAGTAATAAAATCAGTATCACTCACATACTGATATGTTATTATAAGTATGAAATAACCCTATTTCACCATCTATCCATCCTACGGAAAACAAAATCACCCCGCGTGCGTACGTACGGAATACCGTCTCCACGCCATGGTGTAATATGTTCTTCCACCAACACCTTACATGGATGGGTATTATGGTGTAAAGAATAACTATAAATAGTTATTATAACATCATAATGATTCTGATATATTGTATCATCCACTCCAATTCAATTCAATAATTATGGAAATGATATAATCGCTCGTGCGTACGTACGGACTACCGTCTCCACGACGCGATGAGATTCATTCTCAATGTTAACCATTTAAGAATGATTATAAAGTATATATAAGCATAAATAATTAAATATATGACATTATAAAGCTATTGGATTTATGTGTTTATATATTTATGTCATCTACTTAATTCCACTCAATTCAATAAGTAAACGAAAACAGCGTTCATGCATACGTACGGCCTACCATCTCCATGAACGGTGTATTTCTTTCCATTTATCGATCCATTATATATATGTATATTCTGAATATATATTATATATAAATCATGTTTTATATTCTATAATTAAGTAATAATGATCTAAGTAATCATATGAATAATTACAAGTTAAAACACGAACGACAAATGAGACGATTTTACCAAAAACGCTACTTTAACATGAATTTACAAAAGAACGGGTAATATAAAGTCATAAGTGAACCATATATGATATAATAACAATGAATATGATTCTGTAATAAGTCAATGACATTATTTAAATCATTATACAGGAGGTTCGGACACTTACGAAGCAAATCGGACCTAAGGTAAGGGATAAATTTTCAATCTCATTTTTATCCGAGATTGCTTATACGTAAGTATTTACTGGGGTTACATTTATCATCCATGACCATGATTACTAAAAATGATTTCATAAACTGTTTACCATTCTTCCATGGATGTTTAATGTCATTTTTCCCTTTATTTACTTTTTACCACATTGTATGAATGGAATCTTTCGTTTGGGTACCATATAAGGTACTTTTTGACTTTTCTGACAAAAGTACGAGGAGAATGTTATTTTTAACTTATACGGCGTGAACGGATTTTTACGATTTCATAATGCCTCATTTTAAAGAATCTTCCTCTACAATATTGCATGATTATTTTCAATAAAACCCTTATCTTTTAAAATTGCATGGAATTTTGTGAAAAGAACATGATTTTAAAGAAGAAAGGATATTTTCCTCAAGAATTCATTTCAAGTGTTTTGTCAAAACTATTTTACATCTAAGATGACATTATTTCATATGTGTATGTTTCAAGTAAAATTTATCTATGATTTAAATGGATTCAATTTTCTTATGATGAAATGATATCAATTTTTATGGATTATGTTATGATGGCATGATGTTTAAGAATCCCATTTTATTTCATGGGTTATACTATGATGTATGATTTATGATTTTGTGGCACACATAAGAATGGTATCATTTTGAGATGGATGGGACCTATATCTCCCTCCAATGCATTGGGTAATGATTTTATATCTCATGAGATAGACATGGCTGGAATGGTAGGTTATACCGGTTCAGTGAAACAGGACTGGAACAAGGGTGACTCGGTTCAGAAAGGGACTTTGTCCACTAAGATAGACTTGGCAATGAGTCTTGACTAATAAGAAATGATTCTCTATGATAATGTGTGTATGACACAAAGTTTAATGTTTTATGTTATGATTATTGTGATTACATTTCACTTCCATGAGTTATCCCAGGTTAGGAAATTATGATCTCTTTTACAGGTTATGATTTCCAAAAGTTATGTGCTTATGTATATGATGTGATTGATATTTCTTTTGTTTACCCTTACTGAGCATTTGAGCTCACCCTTTTATGTTTTCTTTTCCCCAGGATATAAAGAATGGTTTTAGGTATAATAAAAAAGAAGATCTTTATGGGAGATGTTGAAGATCTTTCACCAGGATTAGAGGATTATATTCCGAGTTTCCAAAGACACTAAACTATTATGGTGTTTGTGTGTGTGTTTTTGTTATGTACTAAGTATTCCGCAAATGTAATGTAATGTCACTGTATGTCAAGATTTGGGTCTCTACAACGGGAGAACATTAAATGATGTTTTGAGGCAAAGGGGAAGTCGCACGGGCGGCACACGGTTTGTCTAAACCCTGTGGCCAAACCGCATATAGTTGGTCTTGGAGGTAGCAGCTTTCAACAGGTAGTGCACAGTTTGTCTAACCATGCGGGCAAACCATGAATGGAGTGTCTGTCGATGCAGTGGATAACACACAGTTAGTGCATGGTTGGTCTAACCATGCGAGCACACCGTGCGACCACTTTAACGAGATCCTATAAAGGTGGATCTCAATAGTCTTTTCTCTAAGTGCCTCGTTTTTTCCTCCTAAGAAGCTCTAAATAGGGAATTTTCATTTCTTAAGGTCATATAAGGTTCTCCCATCATTCCAGAGGCGATCCGAAGGCTTCTCTTGGCGAATCGAAGTCGGTTGCTTGAGCTATGTGATCGTCCTTCTACGTTCTTGATTGGTTTCTTGGATATACTTAAATCTACTTATCCACTTTTCTTGGTTTCGTATATCTACACCTGTTATGGGTAGATCTAATTGTGTGGATACCAAATATGATTATATTTATTCTTGATCTTCATAGGAGAAGAGATATAAGGTGGGTATTTGGAGAATCGACCCGGGATTCTTGATCATTCTTCAACCGCTGTGGTTTTCATCAAATCCTTTGAGTTAGGAGGCTTCTTTCTTGACTCCTCTTGTTAGAATTGATTGGATTAGTTTGAAATTGAATAATTTGAATGGTTTTTATATTGAAATGTATGGAATAAATCTTCTTTAGTGGTGATTTATGGTATTGATGTAATTGTGAAATCATGTGGAATTGTTCTGCAGTGTTATTTGGATTCTTAAATTTAAAATGTTGATTTTAAATTATTACTTCTGAAATCGTAAATGGTTTGATGAGAAAATTGGTTTTCAAAAGAAATGGGGTTTTATTGATTTTTTTTTGAATTGAAATGGTTGGATATTGAAATGAATTCGATGGATTTGGTTTTCAATTAAAAGGTAGTTTTATTGAAATGGTTTTGAATTGAAATGGTTTGAGTTTGAAATGACTTTGATGGAATTGGTTTGCAATAAAAATAGAGTTTTATTGAAATGGTTTGGAATTCAAATTGTTTGGATTTGAAATTGTTTTTATGGAAATAGATTTCAATAAAAATGTTTTTTTATTGAAAGGGTGTTTTGGCATGATTGATGGGCAGATGTGGAGTGTGATCATATTGCATTCGGGACTGACAAGGATTAGGAGTCCCCCCCCCATTATTGTTGGGATAGATAAGGGTTACAGATCTCCCCCGTCAAACATTTTTTTTTGCATTCGAGACGGATAAGGGTTAAGAGTCTCCCCCATCAATGTTGGGATGGATAAGGGATAGGGCTCTCCCCTATCAAGCATCCATGTGCATTTGGGTTGGATAAGGGTAATAAGTATCCCCCATCATGGTTGGGATGGATAAGGATTAGTGCTACTCCCATCTTCTAGGTAGCATGCATTGTTGGTTGCATGGGTTTGTGGAATGGTTTGGTCTGATAAAAAGGAATATTTGTGAAATGGATCTTAAGCTTGTTTGGTTATTTTTCTGGAAATAATGCTTTCTTGAAAATTGGTTTCAATTACTCTTGGAATGCCTTTGGTTATGAATGGTTTGGAATCTTTTTTATATTTAGTTATAAAATTCTTTTGAGAAAATGTTTTATATAATTTGTTTTATATAAATGTGGATAACTCTTCTATCCAAATAGCATGAGTAGAGAAGTCATTAGGGAAAACCTACTATGTTTTATAATCACCCCTATTTTGGAACGTTGGTGATTTTGCAGATGTCATATTCCTAGACATAGGTAAAGGTAAAGCATCTTATTTCAATGGCTGCTGGTGATTCTTGGGAGATATTTTGGAGCATGGAGCTTGTGGAGCATGGAGTTGTAGTGTCTTTTGAGAGTCGAGAGTTGTTCATCTGCTATGTACTTTGATGCTTATTTTGGTCTTCCACTGTTGTGTACTTTGATGTAGTTTGATATATATGATGTGTTTATTGGTCTACCATTTATCCATGCATAATATAGTGAATGTTTGGTTATCGTTGGTTTATAAGTAATTTCCATCCCCCCCCCAACCATCACTGTTGAGATGGATAAGGGTTAGGGCTCTCCCGCATCAAGCATTCATGTACATGTGGGATAGATAAGGGTAAAAAGTCCCCCCCCCCCTTCATGTTTGGGATGGATAGGGGTTAGGGCTTCTCCCCTCTTCCAGGTATCATGCATGGTCAGTTGCATGAGTATGTGAAATGGATGGGTATGCCAAAAAGGAAATGTTTTTGAAATGGTTCTTAAGCTTGTATGGTTATTTTTGTGGAAAAATAACTTGAAGGAAAATTGGAATAAATTTCACTTGGAATTCCTTTGGTTAGGAATGGTTTAGAAACATGTTTATATTTAGTCATAAAATGCTTTTGGGAAAACGTTTTATATAAACTGTTTTTATATAAATGTTGAAAGCTCTTATATCCTAGCAGAATGAGTAGGGAAGTCATTGGGGAAAACCTACTGAGTTTTATATAACCCTGCTTTGGCACATTGGTGATTTTGCAGATGTCGTATTCTGGGACACAGGTAAATGTAATTAATCTTATTTCTAGTGGATTGTGGGGATACTTGGGAGATGTTGTTGAGCTTGGAGCATGTGGAGCTTGCAGTTGTATTGTCTTTTGAGAGTCTTGAATTGTTCATCTGCTGTGTCCTTTGAGTTTTAGTTTGGTTCTCCACTACTGTGTACCATGATATAGTTTTATATGAATTAATTGTTTATTTGTCTTTCATTTTTTCATACATCATATAGTGAATTTTTATAGAGGTAGCATATCGGTTGGAATTACCACCACAGTTCAGTTTTGTGCATAATGTCTTCCATGTATCTCAGTTGAAAAAGTATCAGCCTGATCCTGACCATGTCATCAGATGGGATCACGTTGACCTAAAGCCAGTTTCATTGTTGATACATATCACTGTACGAATTCGGGATAGGCAATCGAAAGTCTTGTAGGGAAAAAGAATCGATCTAGTGCGGGTTTTTTGGTAGCATGGTCAGATTCAGGAAGAGACTTGGGAACGTGAGAAGGAAATGAAAGATCAGTGGCTGGAAATATTTCAGTTGGGTGAAGCTTTTCGACTTTCCTCGGATGGAAAGAACAATGGTGGGGATAATTTTGTACCCCCAGTTTCTGGTATGAAACCCTTTCTTGATGATTTTAATTATTTCATAGTTAAGGGTGAAGAATGGGAGAGTCGGGAGAACTTTAAATGATGTATTGAGGAAAAGGGGATGTCGGACATGTGGCACACAAGTTTTCTAAACCGTGCTGCCAAATCGTGTGTAGTTGGTCTTGGAGGTGGAAGCTTCTACATTGGCGGCACATAGTTTGACTAACTGTGCGACCAAACTGTGGATGGAGTGTCTGTTGATGTAGTGGCTATCACACGGTTAGCACACGATTTTTCTAACAGTGTGGGAAAACCGTGCAGCTACTTAAATGAGATCATATAAAAGTGGATCTCACACGTTTTGCCTCTAAGTGCCTCATTTTTTCTTTTAAGCGGCCCTAACTCCGGATTTTGCTTCACCTAAGGTCATAGAAGGTTCTCCCTTCATTCTCGAGGTGATCCAAAGGCATATCATGGAGTATCAAAGACGGATTCTTGAGGTATGTGATAGTTCTTCTTCATTCTTGATCGGTTTCTTATATCTACTTAGATATTGTTCTCTACTTCTCTCGGTCTCTTAGATATACACCCGCTATGGGTAGATCTAAGTGTGTGGATGCCAAATATGATGAGATTTGGTCTTGATCTTGCTAGTATAAGTGATATAAGGCAGGTTTTTGGAGAATCAAACAGGGTTTCATGAGCAGTCTTCGACCGTTGTGGTTTTTGCCAAATCCTTTGACGTAAGAGGCTTCACTCTCAACTCCTCTTGATAGAATTGATTGTATTAGTTTTAAATTGTTTTGTTTCAATGTATTTTATTGTGAAACGCATGGAATAGATCTCCTTTAGTGATGATTTATGGTTTTGATGAAATTGTGAAATCTTGGCGAATTGTTGTGAAAACTGATTTGGCTTCTTGAATTAAAAATGTTGATTTTAAATTAAGGTTTTTCTGAAATTGTAAATGGTTTGATGAAAAATGGGTTTTCAATAAAAATGATTTTTATGGAAATGTATTGATATTGAGATGACTTTTATGGAATTTGTTTTCAATAAAAAGGGATTTTTATTGAAATGGGTTGGTATTGAAATGGTTTTTATTTCAAATGGTTTTGATGGAAATGGTTTTCAATAAAAAGGTGTTTTTATTGAAAGGGTGTTTTGGCATGATTGTTGGGTAGATGGGGTGTGTGTCCACATTACATCCGGGGAGGAAAATTTTTTGGAGTCTCCCCCATCAGTGATGGGATGAATAAGGGTTAGGGCTCTCCCGATAAAACATTCATATTGCATTCGGGACAGATAAGGGTTAAGAGTCTCCCCCATCAGTGTTGGGATGGATAAGGGTTAGGGCTCCCCCCATCAAGAATTCATGTACATTTGGGTTGGATAAGGTTATGAACTCTCCCCCATCATGGTTGGGATGGATAAGGGTTTGGGATTCTTCCCTCTTATCCAACCCAAATGTGCATGGATTCTTGATGGCGGAGATCCCTAACCCTTATCCATCCTAACACTGATGGGGGAGACTACTAACCCTTATCCGTCCCGAATGCAATATGAATGTTTGACGGGAGAGATCCCTAACCCTTATCCTTCCCAACACTGATGGGGGAGACTCCTAACCCATGTTCGTTTCGAAAGCAATATGAACACACAACACATCGGCCCACTAATCATGCCAAAACTCCCTTTCAATAAAACTCTTTTTTATTGAAAACAATTTCCATGATAACCATTTCAAAGCCAAACCATTTCAATTCCAAACCATTTCCATAAAACTCTTTTTTTTTATTGAAAACCAATTCCATCAATGTCATCTTAGTATCAAACCATTTCAATAAAATACCCTTTTTATTGAAGACCCAGTTTTCATCAAACCATTTACAATGTCAGAAAATTTATAATTTAAAATCAACATTTTAAATTCAAGAAGCCAAATCAATTTTCACAACAATTCACCAAAACTTCACAATTTCATCAAAACCATAAAATCATCACTAAAGAAGACTTATTCCATGATTTTCACAATCAAATGCATTTAAACAAACCAATTTTAAACTAATAAAATCAATTATAACAAAATGAGTCGAGATTGAATCCTCCTACCTCAAAGGTTCTGACGAAAACCACAACGATCGAAGAACGCTCCAGAAACTCGGGTTGATTCTCAAAAACCACCGTAGATATATTCTACTAGAATGATCAAGACCAAATCTAATCATATTTGGCATCAAAAAACTAATATCATCCCATAACGGGTGCAGATCTAAGAGACAAAGAGAAGAGGATAAGGAGAACAAAGTAGATCTTAGAAACTGATCAAGAACAAAGAAAAACGATCACATACCTCAAGAATCTAGCTTCAATTTGCCAAAAGAATCATTCAGATCACCTCTAGAACAATGGGAGAACCTTGTCGTACCTTAGGAGAAGAAACTTCCCGAGTTAGGGGAAGTTAGAAGGAAAAACGAGGAACTTAGTTGAAATAACGCGTGAAATCCACGTTTATAGGATCTCATTTAAGTAGTCGCACTGTTTGCCCGAATGGTTAGACAAACCGTGCACTAATAGTGCATTATCAACTACTTTGGAAGACACTCCACGCATGGTTTGGACGCATGGTTAGAATAATCGTTCACCAACTGTGCGGAAGCTACTACCTCAATGATCAACTATGCATGGTTTGGCCGCACGGTTTAGACAACCTGTGCGCCACACGTGCGACTTCCCCTTTTCTTGAAAACATAATATAATGTTCTTCCGACTCTCCCATTCATTACCCATAAATTTAAACCATTAAAATAATCAAGAAAGGGTTATATACCAGATACCGGGAGTACTACACATGATTCCTAAAAACCCATATATGTGTCATAAAGACCCATTTCAGGTGAATAGTTCAACTGTTACAGTGCACCACCATAATAAATTCTATATAACTAAAAAAAATTCTGTGAAGTTTATATATATTAGCATGAAAATTATCTCCTACGTAGATTTGAACTCAATTTTAATATAGTATTAATGGTTTACTTCACAACAAAGGAAATCCCCCAATTGCAATATAATTATTAATTTTTATCACTATCAATTACATTATAAAATTATGGTAAAATTATTAATTATTGTTATTATTTAATACATTATTTTTATAAAAACATAGTATGTATTATTATATATTTCATGGACCACAACCCTGGTATAGTAACCTCAAGGGGCCTAGACTATTGACAGAATGTTTCTCAAATATGGATCAGCTATGCATACATTAATTCTATAGGAACTTTTACTGTTTCATGATAAACTAAATGATGATAGGAATAATCCTTATCAATATTGTTGTATCATGTATGTTACCCACTATCCAATCATCAATCCTAGTGAGATCCATTTTTTGTTAATAATTATTAGTACTACATAATTAATAATCATTATTATTAATTATTATCATTATTAATTACATTATTAAATTTAAAATATAATATTATTTACTTATTTTCACTTTAATATATTTTCTATCATTATTACTATGACTATATATTAGTAAAAAATAATTTAATAATTTAATAAATATATTATTATATTGTCCTTATAAATTATTCATCGTAATTACATATTGCAACTTGGATGTTTTGATTGGAAATTAATCCCATATTGTGGAGTTATTTTCCTAGGGTTATAAGTCGCTTTAACTTTCTTATACATTAGAATATAGTTTCTACTCATTGCAAACTAGGTTATTTAATGATTTACATTTTTTATTATAAGCTGGTTTTTTTATAAATTCACGTGATTTTTTTGGTCATGTTTCTTGTAGGTTGTTTGTAACACCATAAAATTAAGTATAATTTTCATTTTTTATTATCTTTATGAGTCTTAATTTTAAAAAAATCTTTTAAATTTAAAAGGGTTCCAAATGAATAAATCTATATTATGTTGGAATATGAGAACATAAAGTAAAATTGACATTATTATTCTAAGAAACATATATGGAACAATATTATCATGTAAATAAAAGGAAAATATTTATAAGAAAATAAAATATGTCGTTAGGAGTGAAATTTTATTCCCTATTACCTTCTATATAAATTATACCTATGAAAACTATTAAAATAATATACAATATTAAAAATATGGTAGACATATAGATAAAACATTTAGTGATGGAAATGAGTAAATGATTTTAGAATGAAACAACGTAGAGAGATATATATATATATATTAAATTTATATAGTTATTTAGTATGTATAGTCATTGGGAATATATTTTCATTACATAAATGTGACTGACAAGATAAAGTATTTTATAACATGGTATGTTGAAGAGTATTGAGTACACAAATGAAGTATCCATGGATCATGGTAGTTATAATGTAGTATTTGATATGGGGTGTCCAAATATAAGTACTAACATTAAAAAAATTATTTATAAATTGAATTGTTATAACATCATGTGTTGGGATGGTTCATATGCATCCCCATTTTCAAATAATGGTAATGTGGTAGCATCACCAGGGGATTCCCTTTTACAATAGTACACATAACTTCAACAGGTTTAGCTTGAAAATAATTTTATGAAAAAATTTTAATATAGTAGAGTTCTATTTAATATCAATATTATAAGATTCAATTCTTAATGACAGTTCCATTGATTATTGTACCCTTATAAATTATAACAATTTATTTATGGGATATATATGTATAAAAAATCATACTTGTCAGTCTGAAGCCTAAAGAATATTGGTGGCCTACATGTATGTTGAAATAGGGGTTCGACGCTCATAACTTATTGAATTTCCTTATTTAATACAGATTTATTTTTTCTTTTATTTCAAGTTCATATTGATTTTGTGCATTATTCTCTATATGATTACTTTCCCTAATGAGTATCTCTCCCAACATGAGCTCCAAATAATGACACTTTCATCAGTTGGTTATCTCATCTCAATAGTGTTCAGTTCTACGTATATGACCCCCAGATGAAATTTATCTCTCCCAATAAAACCCCTCTAACTAATAATGATGATCAATATGAGGATTTACCCTCGAATGAGAATGAAAATCTCTCCAATTCATTCCCATTGATCAACACAAAGGATCTCTCCCATAAGTGAAAACCATTTACACATTTTATACCTCAAAGAATATGTTATTATTCACATCAAAAAATCACAAATATCATGTTTATTATTTTATATTGGTAACATCCAAAAATATTTTTTTTATACAAGCTATTAGATTATATTTAGGGATCCCATATGTTTAGCAAAGGGGAACTTTTTCTTTACCTCAGTTTTCAATTTTATCCTTCTATTTCATATCCATATTTTTAAACTATATATATCACGTCATGGATATATCTTATACCCTTCCTTTTTTCTGTGAATATTTTACGTCAACTCTAATTTATTTTGGCTTACTTATTTTGTTATAAATATAATTATTTTCTTCACTTTTTTTACATTTATCATTTAGTTTTTTTATCATTCATAATTATTTAATTTCCTTTATATATAATAATGTTCAATAATAATTATGTCATTATTTAAAAATACTTGAAAATTTATTTATACATTATTAATACAATATTTATTCAAACATTCCTTATTCAAAAAATCATTCAAATGAAAAATACATTTCATGTTATTTTTTATACAATTTATTATCTTCCTATAAATGACTTAATAATATTTTATTACTAATTTATGTATTAACAGTTGAACATTCCTTATATTGTATTTAAACTCATTCTATTTGGAATTACATTTTTTATATCTTTTAAATTCCATTTATGTATTTGTTAAAAGTAATTATTAAATAAAAAAATTTATTTACATTAGTTAAACATTCAATCACCTTTTACAGTTTCATGATTGGAATCATTTTCAAATACTAGATGTGAAATATATGTTTTAGTCAATGGGTGTATACAAGATTATATATACCTTTAATGCATTGGGTAAAGCTAATATCTCAGGATACTATTATGTATGGGACTTGTGTAGATTGCCTAGTCCACTATGTTATGATTTCATTGGAAATTTGACTAGAATTGTGTTTATAATATACTTTGAATATATTAGTGCCACATTTATATGTTATTTCACTGTTTTAATATTCATGATTATTATATTATGATTTATTAAATCTAATTTTAGGTATCATGTTCATGAATTTATTTCTAAATAAATTTAAAATATACATTATTTTAAGACATACATTGTGATCATTTATATATCTTCAATTGGAATCCCCTATTTTCCCCTTACTGTCTTTTTATTATTCATTTCCCTTCTTTATGTATTCCATCATAAATTTATATATTGTAAAATTTCTATAAGGGAATCATGTATACAATATTTTATCGATGAAATATTTGGTGCACTATATAATAGCATGAATATATAGATAATATCCAAATATAATAAACATATAGGTGCTGGGTGTAAATTTTTATTATCAATGGTAATTTTACAAAATAATGAAAAATATATTTATGATATACATAGTCCTTTGTGTTTTTTAGTTATGTTTTCCTAAGGATTCATTGTAACTAATTGTTGATAACCAACAATCAAACATCCCACATTTTAGTACTAATGAAATACCCATAGAATAATTATTATTTTCCCTAAAAAGGTAATATGGTATCATCATGGCTATATTAGGATTAGTAACATGGGTCATAAGAATCTTTTAACCCTAAGGATATCATGTAAATTTGTCATGTGATTAACGACATGTATTCAGGATCCAGAAAATTCCCTATAATTATCCCTCTTAATCATGAAAGAATTTCTAGATTAGTGATAATTATCCTGAAATTACTTCCATATGAGTTCCATTAATCATGTGATATGTTTATTGATAGACACCTAAAACTCACTGAAGTACTTTATAAAATATATGTTCAAAATGAGGAATCATAATATGAATTGGATTTGTGCTGATTTTCATTTGAATATATGATCCAATCTGTGTGACCAATCAGTTGATCACAAAAAAGAAATAGAGACATTTCAACTGCATTATGTGAAGACAATTGGACATGTCATCATGTAATGTATTTAAGATATGTTTGTTTGATAAACTTATTCCCTGATAAACAACCAGTAGACGAGCATCATAGGCTTTATAAAAAAAGATTATAAATATGGTACCTGTATGTGAAGAAAAGTTACGACATTCATCATATGAATGGATTATGTTTCTCATGTGATAATTTTAACAATCACTTGAAGGACCCTTGATATAATATATTGATCTCACCATGGGAACCAAACAAGTATTCCTCAATCATATGAATCCTCATTGATAGGTAAACTGATCTCATCAAGACTCCCTAACAAGGAGCACAAATATTTAAAAATAATTTTTATATGTTGAGTTTAAATACTATTGATTGTAAATTGGTCTAATAAATATGTAAATAATGGAGTGATATCACAATACCTATTTTTTATGAAAAATGAAGATTATCTTATGGATGAACCATAGTGGGTCAACAGATCACACAGAATGTAGTACCCCCTCCACCAAATCAAGACCAATTAAGATATTTAAGAATCATTTAAATCATTATAGACCTAGGGTGGTGTGTAAGATAACCCCCCACCACTTTTCAAAGGGAAAACAAACATGAGGGCTTGGTTGTTAGATCATAATTCTTGAAGTGGAGAACAATTAATTTCTAGAGTCTTCCACTAGTTAAACATGGGAAATGGATTAAGTGATTACATGGTATGTTTATACACTTCGCGTAATCTCTACATTTATCACACAATGTAATCTGCAAATACCATTCATATCATTTAATGAATTAACCAGATGTCGACTTGGTCCTTCAAGGCCTTAGTAGGACAAATACTAAGGAACATTGGGGACTTTATGTGATGAAAGGATAATTAAGACAAAATCAATATGTGAACATAGATTTGATTATTTTCATGAGAAATGGTTCATGTTCTTCTCATGAACCATTCAATAGTCACACGATTATACCTAGACAAGTCAGGTGAATCATGTGATAGCCTTTTAGACTTGTCAAGGTAGATCATGTGAATTCATCAATAAATGTCATATGCTTCAAGAGATGTCCTCTGAACATTCCATAAAGATCATTCTATAGCCTCTAGAAATTTCATACAAGTCATTAAATTCCCTTTGTACATGTCATCCATGTCAAATGATTCCCACTAGATACGTCATCCATGTCACATGATTCCCTCTGAACAAGTCTAAAAAATAACAAATCTTCCTTTTATAAAAGTCAAGAATATCATGTGAATATCAACAATCATTTCATCTGTTTCTTTCAAAGTCCTTCTAACATGTCATACAAATCATTTTATCTCTTTTAGAAATATTATTGAAGTCACGTGATGCTGTTTAGAAATGTTATAAATATATTGTGAAATCCTATGGACATGTTTGTTAATTAATGTGAATTCCTACAAACTTATCAGCTTGATCATGCGACATCCCTCATTCAAAGAAGTTCTGATTTTTCAAAGACCCATGTACATGTCAAGTCATCCTTTCTATGTGCTATCATACTATTATAATAAAAATAACCATGAGTCATTGGATAATAATTAACACTTTATATGAGAAGTGTCTATATTGGACTATGGATAAGCACTCATTATGAGATTATTTGGACACCTATGTACTCCACCCTATATTGTTTATAGGGTAAGGGTTGAATATATTCCAATTGAAATCTACCATTCTATAAACCCCTCTGTATCCAAAACACTCTATTTCATGGGAACCAAAATATTCAATATGTCTATCTTCCTTCATTATCCATCAGTGGATAAGAAGTGGTCTTATACATTTGAATAAAACTTGTTCTAATCACCTTTGAAATACCATATATTCCATCTTATGTGACCTTCCTCCTATGGGTCTACCATAATGCCTCACACATCTGCAAGTTGTGGGTAAATTGAACTGGGAGAAGTCTAATTCCTACAATACGAAGGGTACATAGGATTCCTTCCTATGAATAAAGAAACATTTCAAACACTCTATTAGGTATTCACTATTATATATGTCTCATATTGATATTCAATGATTCTTGTTTCAAGATATCTTTTGTTTCTGATACCGAGCATGAAATAAGTGGGCTTTATGATTTTCAATGATCATATCACTAGAATCATAAAATTCCCCCATTCATGTAATAATTAGTTTGTACGAAATTTTTAGTTGGAATGTTGAAAATTCTTCAATAGATGGTCATTTTACATGTTGTAGGTCCCGAAGGAATTCCCTATGTCGTTAGACACCGAGGAAATAATATTCATGGGTACTAATTATTTCACATGTCCATTAGTGGGGTGAGGGTAGACCAAACTATGAAGACTTTGATTCATGATATAAGTTATATACAAAGGATTCCTTCCCAAGGATCAACCTCCATACTTGAATATTAAGTGACCTCACATTTTTCATTTCCAAACAATGTCAAAATGTATGAAATTAACCTAAAATAACTATGTGGTTTTTATTTCTTATTCTCACAGGTTATACAGAGCACCTTTGGGTGGTTCAATCCCATCATTGAAATCGCATTCACAATCTTGGATACTATAAAACTCTAGAGTGCCTAGTTATATGTCCTCAAAACACTATAAGCTTTTGATAGCTAATAACTAATGAAAAAATTATAGAGAAACTCTGATATATACATATGATCATATCAATATAAACCCCTTTACATATAGAAGGATTTAACACCTAATCATTTAATTAGAAATTTCAATTCTAAATAGGGATTCAAAATCGATTAATGAATATATCATAAATCTATTAGAGATTCTTATTGTTGTAAATAATTCCTCCAAAAGTGTGACAAGATCCCAAACTCCCATAACAAATAACCAGTTTTATTTAGTATGTGTCATTGGGTTTGAATCTCCAAGTTACCACCTTCTTTTTGAAAGAAGTCATGTGATTACTTATAAATGTGGGAGCCAATGAGATATTCCATGAGAGATGAAAATGGTAGACCAGATGTGAATGATTGTTCAACCCTACTCAATCCCCCCCAATCAATCATTTCCCTTCCAACGTTCATTAAAAGAACATATTGTGAAGTTTAAGTTAATCAATAAATAATAACCTGATGTTAAATTCATATAAAATTTAATGAATTAAGATATTAAAATGGATATATTTACATGTTCTCATTATGACATCATTGTTCTCCACCTTTAACAGAAACATAAATGGTCAACTTGATATGATACTATCAAAAAATAAAAATGATCATTTAGCCACATGTGAAGACATTATATTTTTCATATCCTATATAAGAAATAATTGTACACTTGATATTAAATCCTTAAAAAATATATTTGGATTCAAAATAAATAAGAAATTCTCATCTTGATAATTCTAAATTAAAAAAAATTCCAAACCAACAATAAGATGGAAAATGTGTGTCAGTCACGATTTTCTAATTTATAATGTTTTCCACTTGAGATGATGAAATGATTGGTTACTTTAGAGACCCGAATCTTGACGTACATGTATATTACATTACTTTTGCGGAATACTTAGTACATAACAAAAACACACACATGAGGACAATAATAGTTTAGTGTCTTTGGAAACTCGGAATGTAATCTTCTAATCATGGTAAAAGATATTCAACATCTCCCATAAAGATCGTCCTTTTTTTGTTACCTAAAACCTTTCTTTATATCCTGGGGAAAAGAAAACATAAAAGGGTGAGCTCAAATGCTCAGTAAGGGTAAACAAAATAAATATCAATCACGTCATATTCATAAGAACATATCTTTTGGAAATCTTAACCTGCAAAATAGATCATAATTTCATAACATGGGATAAATCATAGTAGTGAAATTTAATCCAAATAATCATAAATTAAAAAATGAAACTTTGTGGCATACACACATAATCATAGAGAATCATTTCTTATTAGTCAAGACTCATTGCCAAGACTATCTTAGTGGACAAAGTCCCTTTCTGAACCGAGGTCACTCCTCGTTTCAGTCCTATTTAACTGAACCAGTATAACCTACCGTTCCAGCCATGTCTATCTAATGAGATATAAAATCTTTCCCCAATGCATTGGAGGGAGATATAGGTCCCACCCATCTCATAATGATACCATTCTTATGTGTGCCACAAAATCATAAACCATACATCATAGCATAACCCATGTAATAAAAATGGGAATCTTAAACATCATGACATCATAAAACAATTAATATAAGATAAATGAATTCATAAAAATAATTCCATCACAACATAGTCAAATAAATGTAATAATAGGGATAGAAACATAACCCTTTATTATTTTATATGGAAAATAATTTTGATAAAACAATTGAACTCCATTCTTGATGAAAATATCCTTTCTACATCAAAAACACTTTTCCTTTCATAACATGTCATACAATTTTAAACAAAAAGAAGTTGATTAAAAATAAACTTGAAAAATTGTAATGGAAGATTCTTGGAAATAATGTTTTAAAAATACATTCATTCCGTATAACTTAAAAAAACATTCTTCTCGTACTTTTGTCAGAAAAGTCAATAAGTATCTCGTACGAAAAACGACACAAGATTCCTTTCATATCTTTTACTAAAAACTCACCAAAGGGTAAAATTAGATTTAAACAATTGTAGGTGGATGGAAATAATATTACATATTGAGGAAACATGGATTTGGATGACAAAATACACCCCAGTAAATAACAAAGTATAAACAATCTCGGATAGAAATGAGATTGTGATATTTCACTTACCTTATGTCCAATTTGCTTTGTACGTATCCGAAACTCCTGTATAATGATTTAAATAATGACATTACCTTATTACAAAATTATATTAATTGTTATGATATCATATATGGTTCACTTATGACTCTATATTACCCGTTCTTTTGTAAATTCCATGTTAATGAAGTGTTTTGGGTAAAACTGTTTCATTTATCGTAGGTGTTTGGACTTGTTGTTCTTGACATTATTATTACTTATATCATGATTTACATACATACATAATATAAAACATTATTTATATATCATATATATTAAGTATATATATATAATAGATAGATATATGAAATGAAACACACCGTTCATGGAGACGGTAGTCCGTACGTACGCATGAACGCTGTTTTCCTTTCCTTATTGTCTTGAATGGAAGTAAGTAGATGACATACAAACATATATATACATAAATTCAGTAGATTTAACATGTCATATATTTCATTATTATTCATTATATATACTTTATAATTATTCATGAATGGTTAATGTGGAGAATGAATCTCATTGCGTCGTGGAGACGGTATTCCGTACGTACGCACGCGCGGTGATTTCCTTTTTCCGTAGGATGGATATGAAGGTTAATTAGAGTTGTTTCATATTTATAATAAAATATAAGTATATAATAAATACGTATGTTATTACATTATCATGAAACAACTAATGAAGAAGAAGTTTAAGAAGAAAGAAATTGAAAAAGATCGGTAATGGATATTACCTATTTTTGACGCCCCTTTTCTTATCCTCCAATTAAAGAACTAAGGATGGTATTTGAAGAAGGCCAGGACCTCTAGTATGATACTAGAAAAGCGGAGAAGAGATTTTGGCAGGGTTTGGACAAGTTTTAATTCTCAAATTGGTGTGAGGAGGAGAGGGAGGAAGTGCCCTTTTATAAGGGAGGAGAGGGGCACCTTTGGAATTTCTAAAACTATTATTTTATTATAAAGCCAAATTCGGTTTTAAATAGCTCCAAATTGATTTATTTCTAAGCTAAGGTGGGTATGGGTCTAAATACTCTCGTCCAATAGAATTTAGACAAGTCTAGGTTCATATTTTAACCTTATCATTTATATTTAACTTTAAGTTAGATAATTTTACTTTTACCGTGTCTTCTTGTTTTCTTACACTATAAGGTTAATAAACATACTATATCAAGCCAAAGAAACCCAAAGTCGTTTATTATTAATATATATAACCTTATCTAAGTAATTTGGTCAATACTTAGATTTTTAGGAATAAAATATCAATTAATAATATAATCTTTGTTTTAAAAACTATTTTATGTCAATTTTGACACTATTTAGTAATTGATTTTTGTGAGAATCATAACAGAATGATTAGTTCGAACCA
Source organism: Viscum album (assembly GCA_963277665.1). NCBI lineage: Eukaryota > Viridiplantae > Streptophyta > Magnoliopsida > Santalales > Viscaceae > Viscum > Viscum album. Next base: position 1,746,406,706 of record OY728153.1, read on the forward strand.
AGTTTCTTAAATCAATAATAACATGTCATATTAACCTAGAAAAGTATTTTAATTAATAAAAAGTCTCAAATTACATTTATTTGGGTATTTATAACATCAATTATGTCAATATTTCATTAATAAGATAATTACTGCATCATCGTTGTGTCATAAATAAATTAAATTATTTAATGTCTAAAAATTACAAATAAAATACCATTATGTAGGAAATAGTTTTAGCTTTCTAATGAATATTTATAGTCGAATTTTTCTTATGTATAACCACATATTAAAAATTATTTACTTATTAAACATTGATTTTAACTATTTAACCCTTCTTTAAATAAATTAATAATAAATGTCCAAATCTAATCCATGTGAGCCTAAAGGTCATATTTTATTCCTAAGGTTGTTTTTGGTCGAATTACACTTTTCCAATAGAATTAGGACATGTGTTAGGGTAATAATAATATCATTTTTACCCTTAAGTACCCTATTTACGTTTAACCGTGGTAAATAAAAGTAAAAAGTTACTATTCACCAAAAATTATTTTCATCTCATTGAACCACATTTTAGTCCTTGATATTAACCGTCTCTCTCGTATTTTCGAAATTCCACTCACCAAAGCGATAAAATTAAGTTTTATGACAAATTCAGTTTTTTAACTACCACTTAGTGGTTTCACTATTCATCAAAAATTGAAAGTTTTCAGAAAAATACCAAAAATTAGGCCTAAGATATATTTGATATTATGATTTCAAAAATGATGTTTATTTTACCAAATTCAAAACATATCAGTTACATTAGCTAATTAAAAAATTAATTCCCGTCGTCAAAACAAATAGCGTGTTTTTAAGAGATAATAACTATCAAAAGATTGACACTTGTTTATGTCTGGTTTAAATGTGAAATTACATCCAATGAACGACATTGTATTAAATTGTAAAAATATTTTCTAAATATACTTTAAAACCACTCAAATTAATAATTTATCACTATTAATTATTTCGATTAAAAATGTTGTTTTTAATTAAAATTTAGTAATTTTCACTATTCATCAGAATATGAAAGTTATCCAAAAAGTACCAAAATTTCACCCTAAGCTAATTTCGATATTCCAAATCCAAAAATGAAGTCCATTTTGAAAAATAAAATTTAAAAAATTTTAAAAAGTGGTTATTACTATTCATAACGGCTAGTTTTAATAATATTTTAATAGCATATCGTTGTTTATTGAAACACAGTATTGCGTACTACACACACTATCAAGGAGGGTAATGATTGCTTGTAATGCAAGGAAATTCAAGGATGCGTGTTGTGAAATATCCTTTTGGTGTAGCGTACAACACAAGACATTAAAAAAATTAAGAATATTTTTCATAAAATCTCGGGGTGTTACATTCTACACCCCTTAAAAGGAATTTCACCCTCGAAATTCGTCGGGGTTATAAATGGTTTACTACTCGAAATGATTCTTTAATAGAAACCCACATCGTAAAAATGAATACCAAAACCAATCTTTAAAAACAAAAGTATGAAACGTAACGGTTATCCAAATAAACTAATCACTGGGTTTCCACATAGGTGAAAATATGGATATGGAAGAGAAATCTAACCATCATTTTCTGATGGAGAGTGGAAGAGAACATGGCTATGGAAAAGACAGCAATCACAAAGCCATAAATTTGTGACGATCTAAGGTACCATCTGATTCATCAGATATAAGAGCACTAGGACAACATTTTTGGTTTTCAAGATCATTTCTCTAAATTTGATGAAATTCAAATTATAAGAATTACTTTCGTGATTTTGGTATAGTCTCACCGTTGGTCGTTCTTTGGTCAATTTCCACTTCATATATTAAAGAAATGAAGTTGAATTTTTCATTCGTTATGTGTTAGCAGATCATGTGATAGAATGATGGGTCATTCCATCTATCTCAAAAAAATGTTAGAAAAGTTATCAAAAAATACATAAGTCCATCTATAGTGAGATTAATCATATATGGTTCCTAAAATGGACTTATACTTCATATATCATACTGCTGAATAAAACTAGTTTCTACTAAACAGGGACTTCTTGTAGGCCAGTGGTAGGCGATAAAGGCCAGTCGCACTTCGGTTGTGGGTTCGATTCCCACAGCCTTGTCCGACGCGATGGGTTGTCGCCCGTCCTGCAGGTTTTCCTTTTTCTAAAACTACATTACTATAACATCACATAAATAATATCGAAAAAACTTCTATCCTTAAACAATACTAACTTATGTCCAACATAATCCATTCCAATCTTTAGGCTTATCCATAATACTGCAGTCCACTCTCATAATATAGTGAAAATGATTACCAGAGATTTAATACCATCGTTGATCCCTATATATCATAAGATATGTATTGTTGGTCACATTCCAAACATTCAAAGGCCTTAATCATGTATTCTCTTGAATACCCATTGATACTTAGTAAAAACATGAATGCAGTTAAAGGTTAACACTTTCCACATACCAAAATCCTCAAAATTCTATATACTCAAACCAGGATATCACTTAGTCCTTATATCAATCATGATCTCATGAAAACTGTCAAACATTTCATTTTTTTCCTTATCCCTTCATTATGCGCATATCATCTTTTTTCTAAAAATATCTCAATCACTTTCCATGGTTACCGGTACCATAAAATTATTAAAGACCACAACAGACCAATACATAAATATTACAATACTCAACATTATTTTGGAATCCTATTACATAAACACTTAATCATTCCACCACATTGTTGTCATATTCAACATCACCAATGGTGATCGCATGTGACTTCCCTTTGTCCTTTTCCTTAAGTAGTTGCTCATGTCGACCATCACTAACCCGTGGATTAGGGCATTTATTGTCATAATGTCCCATCTCCTTGCACTTGAAACATTGAAGTGTAGTAGGTTCATTCTGTGTTTCCCTTGCTTTGTTTGCATCATTAGACATCATCTTCCCATCATTGCGGCATTCAAATGCCCTATGACCTTCCGTTCCACATTTGAACATTTACTTGTCCCTTTAAGACAATCTCCACCATGCTTCTTTCCACACTTTGAGCATAAGGAAACATTCATCTTTTTTTCACCATTATTCTGAGATTTCTCCTTGAACTCCATCTTTCGTTTCTTGTCAAAATAATGAGATGGATAAGTAACACCAACTTCCATTTCTACCTTGATTGCACAATGTACAATTTCTTCATAGCTACTGAAGTCTCTTATAGCTAATGCCCTTCGAAGACTTGGTTTTAAGCCACTGAAGAATTGATCAACATTACTTTCAAGTTGGATGATAAATCCAGATGCATACCATGCAAGCCTTGTAAAATTCGCTTCGTATATACCAACAGATTCATCATCCTTTTTCTTTAGTTCACGAAAATCATTCTCCATCTTTGTTCGAAGAATACGAGGGAAGTACTTGTTGAAAAATAAGTTCTTGAACTCGTTCCATTCCATGGACTCAATTTCATCTCTTGGCCTTGTATTCTTGATAATATTACACCATTTATCAGCTTCACCTTCCAAACGATATACTGCTAAGACGACATTATCATGTTGAGAACATTGAAGAACTGAAAATATCTTTTCAATAGTACTGATCCATTGTTAAGCAACATGTGGATCAGAATACCCACTGAAAGACGGTGGACGTTGCCTCATGAAGGACTCAATAGAATATTGTTCCCTTCTCTGCTCATTTGGAAGTCCAGAATGATTCATAGCTTGTGTAAGTATAGCGATAAGATTTTTCACTCCATCTCCCATAACATTTTTTTTCAGGAGTAAAATCATTGCATTGTCCATTACAGTGATCAACACGGTTCCTTCGGGTTCCATCCATCGTCTAAAACCCAAAAAGAATAGTGTGAGAGGCAAAAATCATGCTAGGTAAAACAACATAGTAAAGGGGGAGCACCCTCAATATCTAACATCTTAGGTTTAATTCTAATATCGTTACCATAGTTCTAGGACTATATCATATTTGTATATTTATCCTTAGGGACATCCCTAGACATACCTTAGAAATATCTCTAGGGATCTCACTAATGTTATCGCATCCTAGATTCCAAAGGTTGACTAAACCTTTCCTCCAATACCAACTGTAGAGACCCGAAGCATGACGTACATGGACATTACATTACTTTTGCGGAATACTTAGTACATAACAAAAACACACACACGAGGACCGTTATAGTTTAGTGTCTTTGGAAACTCGGAACGTAATCTTCTAATCATGGTGAAAGATCTTCAACATCTCCCTTAAAGATCTTCCTTTTTTTCTTACCTAAAACCTTTATTTATATCCTCAGGAAAAGAAAACATAAAAGGGTGAGCTCAAATGCTCAGTAAGGGTAAAAAAACGAAATATCAATCACTTCATATTCATAAGAACATATCTTTTGGAAATCTTAACCTGCAAAAGAGATCATAATATCATAACATGGGATAAATCATAGTAGTGAAATGTAATCCCAATAATCATAACTTAAAACATGAAACATTGTGGCATACACACATAATCATATTTAATCATTTCTTATTAGTCAAGACTCATTGCCAAGACTATCTTAGTGGAAAAAAGTCCCTTTCTAAACCGAGTTCACTCCTCATTTCAGTCCTGTTTCACTGAACCGATATAACCTACCGTTCCAGCCATGTCTATCTCAGGAGATATAAAATCTTTACCCAATGCATTGGAGGGAGATATATGTCCCACCCATCTCATAATGATACCATTCTTATGTGTGCCACAAAATCATAAACCATACATCATAGCATAACCCATGTAATAAAAATGGGAATCTTAAACATCATGACATCATAAAACAATTCATATAAGATAAATGAATTCATAAAAATAATTCCATCCCAACATAGTGAAATCAATGTAATAATAGGGATAGAAACAGGTCCCTTTATTATCATATATGGAAAATAATTTTGATAAAACACTTGAACTCCATTCTTGAGGAAAATATCCTTTCTACATCAAAAACTCTTTTCCTTTCTTAACATGTCATACAATTTTAAACTAAAAGAAGTTTATTAAAAATAAACATGAAAACTTGTAAAGGAAGATTCTTGGAAATATTTTTTTAAAAATAAATTCATGCCGTATAACTTAAAAAACATTCTTCTTCCACTTTTGTCGGAAAAGTCAATAAGTACCTCGTACGAAAAATGACAAAAGATTCCTTTCATATCTTTTACTAAAAACTCACCAAAAGGTTAAATTGGATTTAATCAATTGTAGGTGGATGGAAATAATATTACATATTGAGGAAACATGGATTTGGATGACAAAATACACCCTAGTAAATACCAAAGTATAAACAATCTCGGATAAAAATGAGATTGTGATATTTCCCTTACCTTATGTCTGATTTGCTTTGTACATATCCGAACCTCTTGTATATTGATTTAAATAATGTCATTAACTTATTAAAGAATCATATTAATTGTTATTATATCATATATGGTTCACTTATGACTTTATATTACACGTTCTTTTGTAAATTCCATGTTAAAGAAGCGTTTTGGGTAAAATAGTTTCATTTATCGTAGGTGTTTGGACTTGTTGTTATTGACATTATTATTACTTATATCATGATTTACTTACTTACAGAATATAAAACATGATTTATATATCATATATATTCATTATATAGTTATATATATAATAGATAGATAAATGAAATGAAACACACCATTCATGGAGATGGTAGTCCGTACGTACGCATGAACGCTGTTTTTCTTTCCTTATTGTCTTGAATGGAAGTAAGTAGCTGGAATACATACATATATATACATAAATACATTAGATTTAACATGTCATATATTTCATTATTATTCATTATATATACTTTATAATCATTCATGAATGGTTAATGTGGAGAATTAATCTCATCGCGTCGTGGAGACGGTATTCCGTACGTACGCACGCGCGGTGATTTCCTTTTTCCGTAGGATGGATAGAAGGTTAATTAGAGTTGTTTCATATTTATAATAACATATCAGTATATAAGAAATACTTATGTTATTACTTTATCATGAAACAACCAAAGAAGAAGAAGTTGAAGAAGAATGAAATTGAAAAAGATCGGTAATGGATATTACCTCTTTGTGACGCGCCTTTTCTTATCCTCCACTTAATGAACTAAGGATGGTATTTTAAGAAGGCCATGACCTCTAGGATGATACTAGATAAGTGGAGAAGAGGTTTTGTCAGTGGTTGGCCGAGATTTAATTCTCCAATTGGTGTGAGGAGGAGAGGGAGGAAGTTCCCTTTTATAAGGGAGGAGAGGGGCACCTTTGGAATAACCAAAAAATATTATTTTATTATAAAGCCAAATTCGGTTTTAAATAGCTCCAAATTGATTTATTTCGAAGATAAGGTGGGTATGGGTCAAAATACTCTCATCCAATAGAATTTAGACAAGTTTAGGTTCCAATTTTAACCTTATCATTTATATTTAACTTTAAGTTAGATAATTTTACTTTACAGTGTCTTCTTGTTTTCTTACACTATAAGGTTAATAAACATACTATATCAAGACAAACGAACCCCAAGTTGTTTATTAATAATATATATAACTGTATCTAAGTCATTTGGACGAACCTTAGATTTTGTGGAATAAAATAACAATTAATAATATAATATTTGTTTTAAAAACTATTTTATGTCAATTTTGACACTATTTAGTAATTGATTTTTGTGAAAATCATAATAGAATGATTAGTTCGAACCAAGTTGCGTAAATCAATAATAAAATGTAATATTAACCTATAAAATTATTTTAATGCATAAAAAGTCTCAAAGTACATTTATTTGGGTATTTATAATATAAATTATGTCAATATTTCATTAATAAGATAATTACTGCATCATTGTTGTGTCATAAATAAATTAAATTATTTAATGTATAAAAATTACAAATAAAATACGATTATGTAGGAAATATTTTTAGCTTTCTAATGAATATTTATAGTCTAATTTATCTTATGTATAACCCCATATTAAAAATGATTTACTTATTAATCTTTGATTTTAACTATTTAACCCTTCTTTAAATAAATTAATAATAAATGTTCTAATCTAATCTAAGTGGGCCTAAATGGTCATATTTTATTCCTATGGTTGTTTTTGGTCGAATTACACTTGTCCAATAGTATTAGGACATGTTTTAGGGTAATAATAATATCATTTTTACCCATAATTACCCTAATTACTTTTAACCATGGTAAATAAAAGTAAAAAGTTACTATTCACCAAAAATTATTTTCATCTCATTGAACCACATTTTAGTCCTTGATATTAACCGTGTCTCTCGGATTTTCGAAATTCCACTCATAGAAGCGGTAAAATTATTTTTTATGAAAAATTCAGTTTTTTAACTAGCACTTAGTGGTTTCACTATTCATCAAAAATCGAAAGTTTTCAGAAAAATACAAAAAATTAGGCCTAAGCTATATTTGATATTATGATTTCAAAAATGTTGTTTATTTTACCAAATTAAAAAAATATCAGTTACATTAACTAATTAAAAAATTAATTCCCGTCGTCAAAACAAATAGCATGTTTTTAAGAGATAATAACTATCAAAAGAGTGACACTTGTTTATGTCTTGTTTAAATGTGAAATTACATCCAATGAACAAAATTGTATTAAATTGTAAAAATATATTCTAAATATAATTTAAAACCACTCAAATTAATAAATTATCACTATTAATTATTTCGATTAAAAAATTTGTTTTTAAAATAAAATTTAGTAATTTTCACTATTCATCAGAATATGAAAGTTATCCGAAAAGTGCCAAAATTTCACCCTAAGCTAATTTCGATATTCCGAATCCAAAAATGAAGTCCATTTTGAAAAATAAAATTTAAATTTTTTAAAAAAGTGGTTATTACTATTCATAACGACTATTTTTAAAAATATTTTAATAGCATATCGTTGTTTAGTGAAACTCAGTATTGCGTACTACACACGCTATCGAGGAGGGTCGCAAATGCGTGTAATGCAAAACAATTCAAGGATGCGTGTTGTGAAAGGTCCTTTTGGTGTAGCGTACAACACAAGACATTAACGAAATTAAGAATATTTTTCATAAAATCTCGGGGTGTTACAGTGACCATGTTCCTTATTTTATTTGTGAATAAGAAACAATCTATCACAAATACCACCTTGACCTGAGGACATTTCTCCATCGAGAGACGGCCATGGAACCTGTACTATGGTAGTAGCCTCTGTGGGTTTCAAAACAACTTCACATGCCCGATCCCTTCATCAATGAGTGGTGAACATGATGGTTAAGTTATACCACTAACATGGTATGATCTCGAATCTTGAGGCCACATATAGAGGTATCCATATCCAACAAATCAATCCCATTCATGGAAAGAAGTAATGAAATAAATGGCACTTGTTACCACCACCAAATATGTTCAAACAATATATACTAGATATGATAATCATCACTGTCCGTACCTTGATATGGTTTAATAATTATTTGAATTTAGATTCATCCCAATTTAAGAGCATATTATGCGGTCACATATCAACCATGATCACCCGCATCACCCCTCCAGTTCCCCTTAGTCGCTTACTAAAAGAACCTGCAAGTAGATTACTAAAATAGAAACTCGTGAATGGGTACCGAGGAGGTATCTTTAGGTGAACAAAACTGTGGATAAATCATAGTGGAATTGTATCCCCTCTTATACTAATGAATCCCATAAACATATTCTGATTTCTAAAAGTGAGCATGCTCATATCCATGCTAACATAGATGAAGTCTGCAAGCATATTCAGGAAACAAAAATGGGGGAGGTACATATCCCTTCCCCCATTCATGAATCCCATTAGTATATTATTATGGAATAATTATTATTGGAGTGGGATTATATTCTCAATTGAATTAAAGAAATCATATAGAATATCTTGGATACCAAGGAAGTGAATGAGTATTTTCCTAAACACACATTGATGGTGATTCACTACATAATGGAAACGAGATATACTGATATATTTTTTAACTGGTATTGATGTAGGGAAAAGAACATATACCAATCTCAATAGAAGGAGCATCGTATCACCATGATCAGTATGAACAATGGTCTACTCTTTAGTTTTCAAACAATATTTTCCATATCATTTTGGATTCTCTGCATATTACAGTAAATGTAAAATAATATTTTTATGCTTATACTCTTGTTCCACATGTATAATATCATCCTAGTTTGTCACAAGCCTCCGGATAGGTGCACATTATGGTATATGAAAACTAGAAGCATAGAACTAGAATCATATCCCACTTTAACTAAGGTTATTCATTGCAATATATAAACCACCCCATTTAATCCTCATATCCATTCCTAGGAATCTACTTAGCATATTCCAATAACATAAAGAACCTAGACTCATATCCATAATTCTACTGATGAAAGTCTTATTCAACATCCATTAGATTAAATAATGGAGGAGGCTCATATACATTATCTCATTTAAAAGTTTCATTGAAATATTTCATTGGTGAATGTATATCATAACTGATTGTATACACCCTCCTCAGCTCGGATTGACTGGTATATTTTAGAAACCACTAAATCAAAGGCTCATATCCCCACTAATGATAATGAAGCACACCATAATACTCTGACAGGGTATAGGAAGTGGGATGATATCTATACTACAATATACAATCATCAACATATTATATAATCCTTTATATATATGGATCATATCATTGACCAAATCCAAAATGTACATTGGCATATTCTATATAGGATGTAGAACGAGGCTCGTATCCCTATTCTACTCATTTATAGAATCCTTGATGTTTTATGAAGCATATAATCAGTACATCATGGGTAATTAGACTCTTAAATTGAAGAGGAAGGTGGTAACAACCTTGATATTCTTCCTCGCATTAGTATTGATATGGATCATAAAGACTCTAATCATGATTAATTCTATGATAAACCTTAGCAAGGTAATATCTCTCATAGATAAGTAAATCACCTCCTTTCCCAGACACCTTTTTAAAGATAGTTTCTTAAAAAAATTGTTTAACATTATATAGTTCCCCATCAACTATCATAACTACTTCACCGTAGTCAACAGGTGAACCAAATAAACAACCACTATCTGAAGGTCACACTAATAATGAAGAATAATTCCAATCCATCTATGCCGACATGGCGATATCCCTATAGATGAATATGGAATAAGTATATGTAAAAATAGAACTCACAGCTAGTGATCATACAAATTAATGGTGAGTATACCATAATGAAAGAATAATAGGGAACTCTCATCAGGTAAATTAGTTGATTGATGGAAGAATTACCTTTTGAATTCATATTTCATCACATCCCTTCATCAAAAAATGCTTATACTAATGCACTGGATAATTAATCCATAGTCATTGATGATCCAGATCAAGATGATGGGGATAAATGATTCATACATCAAAGGGTGGCCTAAAATCATTATTTGTGACCTAAAAAAATCAGTCAGGTCAAAACTACCAAAAAAAATTATGATCATATGAGCACCCAAGGATGGGTGGATCTGATAATAAATTACCTACAAAATGGGATAAACATGTCAGATCAATGTATATGGTATCATCTTTTGGGTTGATTAATAAAAAAACCCTCTGGTATAATCCAAATGAGTTGAAAACCCAATACATATAAGGCTTAGATGGAATCCTCTTTAGATGAATTACATAAGGACATATTCTCACCATTAATAAAGAATTCCATACAGGATCCTCCAGTGCTCATCATTATGGGATCAGACCCTCCAAAAAAATTAGGAGGCTTGGGTACTGATAGTAAAAATGATTATATATTGTGTGGAATTCACTACAAAATGAAATGAATAATAGATTCATAAAAACATCAGGAAACAACACCTAGTGATAGTACATACACCTATATATTCATATGCAATTTCTATATGGGAAATGGACATTGTGGGGTCATATCACCCTGCTATAACTTATATGTTAAATTACAACCATATTGGTACTAACATATTCTACAAATGGGATTAAGCCATATCCCTTAATGAATTCTAGATAACGAATATCATAAACATCAAAAAGTTCATTATCATCACTTGATATTGTGTCCCTCCAACGATACTGATGAAAAAAACACCAATGTATTGTCTTAAAAATTGTTGAAACTATACCAAGAGTACAACATTGATTCAAACAATTCCTCCCACTATCATACTATAGGAAATAGACAGATAGTGGACATTATCAAAACATCATAAAATATTCTCTAGAAAATTGTGGATAATTATTACATTGAATTTTACAAGGTTGTATTTTCCACTGATAGATTATGGGTGATTCAATGGTTTATTTTTATGAATTTAAATCTCTTTCCAATTCTTCCTCTTGTGCATGTTAAGGTTCATGATCCACTCAATATTATCTCTCAAAATTTCCTCATGTGTTGTAATAACATCTGAGTCAAAATCAAACAATATTTAAAAGGATCTGCATAAATACATACTCCTTAATATTTTGGTTACTCTCACTAACATGGATTATTCATTATAATATTCACTATCAAAAAAGTGAATACTTTTTCATTCATCTCTAACTGAAATAATTTTTCCTTAATTTTAATTGATAGATTCCATTTTTTCCTCCAACTAAAATAATTCTTTCTCCAGCTATAATCGATTGACTCATTCGGCTCCTTGATCCAAAAATATGACTTAAAATCCCCCCTGAACTAGTGGAAATACTTCCCCTTTCATTAATTCTTGATCCAATTTAATATTATATTATGTCATCCGCTATGAGCTTGTATGATATGACATTCTCATGTACTCATCAAGTATATTCAATATTCCCTACTAGATTTGTTTCTATTTTTTCAATTATTTATGATCACATGTAATGACCATTTGCAATAGTGTAACAAATACTTTTGTTTATTCTTCCCTATAGAGATGTCTATACTTCACTTATATGTGTGTAAATTTTTCAAAGAAGTTATTATTTATTAATTTATGCAAGATAAAATACGCAGAACCTTAAATCACTTATTCCTATATTAACAATTCATGAACACTTCATGCATGTATTTCATGGGATCCAAAATATTCTTATTTAATGTATCTCATGTAATAAATATTAGAAAATATATTGAGTTTTGTTATTAATAGGTTATTTATATTCTTCAATAATGTTATTTTTTATATAAACCACATTCAAATGATCATGTGTTTGATCATCACATGCATGTTTTATCCAAATAAGTGTTAAATATCATTAATTCATTCCTTCCTTATTTATTTATTTATGCAGACACTTTCTACACACACAGTTTATGTTTCATTATTTTGGGTTCTTTTTAGGTTTGTCATGACTGAGTACAATGCATAATGAAATACCACTATTAATAGTTTATTAAACCATAATATCTACATTATATTTTACAATTCCTCTTACACACAGTTGGTTATTCAAATTCAAAATATAATAACGTATGTAAATCCCATGTGATTCATAAAGAACAATTATATGGGTGATAATAAATCTCCTTCAATGAATATTGTGTAGGTATAAAATGGGTCATGGTGGACCTGTACATTTCATTAAAATAGGATGGTTACATATGAGAGTATCACACACCTCCAAATGATTCATGGAACCCATTATTCACAAAGCATCATCAATAGTGTCAGACATTAGGGGAATTACCACAAAAACCTTCTCCTTCACACAGGATAGGGAGATGCATATTGAGATATCCCAAATGTTTTTGCAGAAAGATATTTCATCATGATCCAATTCAGTAGTTATTTACGATAGTTGAACACTCACACATCCTCCTCTCCCCCATATAACTTAAGCTATGTGGGATGGGTTCTCTTTGTGAACCTGAAGGGTAGTTGTGTATTTTTTCCTGTAGAAAATTGGTAGAACTTATCAATATTTTAGTAGCGCCACTTATTCTTGGTTCTTATCATTTAATAGAAAATTATCATATCCTTTTTCTATCACCATAGATTCATTTATCATTTAATTTAAATGACTTATTCAATAACATTTAATGCCCAAAGATATCACTATTCATATTTCGTAACCTGGGTGAACATTTAGAAGATGCGAAAAGGAAATTCACCTATTATTATGTGAGAGGATAATTCCCAGATGCACATGGATTCTTTGATCACATGATCTTTATAAATTTAATATATTTAATTCTTAAGTCAAACATTAATTTCATTGGAAACTATAATTTTCATTTGGAATAGAAAAATCATCGAACACTTCATATGTATGAATGATGTTATATTAAATTCATGATTTAAGTTTTATCTACACATATAATTTCGTCATCGTGATGATTTAATAGAAAAAAGTATTGATCAATTATGTTTTGGTAGGAATATTAGTGATTATCATAATTCGCACATTGGAGGCAGAAAAGATGCATGATCCTTTAAAGGAATGCTATAAATGAAGTGATACAATGAACCAAATTTCATCCATAATTTAAATGATTTTGGAATTGGACATTCATTCCTCAGAATCTTACATTGAAACTATTAATCAACATCATTTTGGATTATAAATCATGTGGTGTGGTTAACAGATCAATCTATCTAGAGGGGATCATAACCAGTTACAGCCACACACATGCTACCACGGTCGCACACTTGTGTGGCCACCGCCGCTCTATAGTTTCACTCCATGCACATTCTAGTAGGCCTAGGTTGGACCCCCTAGGAATGGTAATTCTTGGTTTCACATGATCCTATGGTTGATCCTTGGCCTTAGTTTGGAAACATTTTTAATAAAACGCCACAAAATAATTATTTTCAAATTGTAAAGAATAAAAAATATTACAAAGACATCTTAATAAATTAAAACCACCTTCATTATTATTCTCTTCTCAAATGTATTTTTCATATAAAATGTAAGTGTATATTTCATATCTACCATTAAATTTATTCTTCATGAAAATTAATAATGTCGTTTTTTCCTTTTTTATGTATTGTATATTTATTCTTTTTTCACACGGTGATTCACCATTCGATGACTCATCGTTAGTAGCACGTTGCAAATAACCCTCACATGTGACTCGTATATTGTGGAGTCACCCATTGGAGACACACCCACTGGTGAATTGTGATGGTGACTCACCAAAGGGCGAGTCATTTCCATTTTGGTCAATTTTATAGTTTTCTCTATGTTTTCCAATTTCTCCCTTTAACGTTTTTTATATAAATAGAGTTTTAAAAACATGTTTAATGTTTTTTCAAGACATTTCAAAGGTTATAAATTATATCTTCAATTTTCTAACACTCAGGAGGATTTAAGTTGGTAAAATTTGTGGTCAATATCCCCTTTTAATAGTGAGTTCAAAATGGATTCATATGTAACGAGTCTCGGATCCAGTCCTTCAAATACGAACACCATTCCCTTATTCATTATTTCTATTTTCTTTTGATAAATAGGAATACAAGACCCTTTATTCTCCGAGGTTCCCTATATATTTTTCTCACCTTTGGTTCATGTTACCATATTGCCTTGTGCATCCCCTATTTGGTGCAAGGAGGAGGTGTTGGTCATCTGCTCTCGAGGTAGGGATCCCTTCATCCCTCTTATTTGTGTATCACAAGGTTAGGGTGTACAAATGTTTCCCATGTGAATCCATATGATCACAAATTTAAAAATAAATGTGAATCCGCATGACTACAATAAAAAGGGGTTGGGGAAAAGTTACTTGTTCTTCTATTTTATTATTTATTGACATTGTCATCATCATTTGCTATATGACCCCTAAAAATCATGGTGATTAGTAGTATTTTAATGTGAACCAGTGGGGTATTTTGAGGAATTGTTGTTGATCATGTGTTGAATGGTTGTATATATGAAATTGATTAACCATGAATATTCATGTAAATAAACGGATGCCTCCATATCAAAATATCTCAATGATAACCCTAAAGTATCAAAGTGGAATTATATAAGGAATGTTTGATAAATATGAATAAAACCTACCATGTTTTATGTGGTTGTGTGTAGTGTGTGTCTCTATTCTCTCATGTTATTTATGAAGTTGTCTCCTACTGGGATTGAAATCATGGATGTAAGGTGGGGTGGTATAGCAGGTGTAATGGAATCTCTGGTTGAGTGATTGACTGATTGTGGAATGGAAGGGTATATTGTGGTAATACTGTGGGGCTGTCAGGGTTGGTTGTGGTAAGATGTGATACTATTTTTACAATGATTTCATGGTTTTTATTATCAGTGTATAGATTGGGTAGAATGAATATGGATAATGAATATGGAATTGGTTGTTATGGGTATTAAATGATGTGGGAAATACAATGTGATTTTATTTACAATGGTTCATTTTCCCTGATGTGTTTTATATTCTATGTCTTGTTGAATGATGTGGTTTTTAGTTTCCCAAGTATAGATGGAATGAAAAAAGTGGTTTTATTAATAAATAAAGTCAATTGGTTAAATGATTATGTTGGGGGTGTGGTTTGAGTTATGCCTTTTTGTGAATGGATTTCATTTGTCAATGTCTGAAGTGACTATTACTGGTGTCAATAAATGCATGAATAGTCATTACAGTTACCTTGGTAATTTTTCAAGCATGAAATCAAATTCCATTAGATGAATCTATAATATTTCTCTAAGAATCACCACATCTAATCATAATCTTACTTAACACATATTTACATATCATTAAAAAAACTGATGTATTGGTTCCAAAAATTTCCCTTTTGTATTTTGTTTTCATTACCACTTTATCACACCTTGTAATTGTCAATATGTGTAATCAAACATTTTTCCCCTTATTGAAATCAAATGAAAAGGAAAAGTGGGGGTTCCCTTATAAATAGTCCATCCTCCCTTAAAATATTATTCCATGAATACCTCAGAAATAATAATGATACCCCATAGATATATTATCAAAGAGTCTTTACTTACTTAGAATAACACGGTTTAAAAAACAAGAGAGATATATCCATGGTTTTCTATGTTTTCCATAAACCACCATGCATGTGAAATCTTTATCATAAACACTAAATTTTAATTTTAGGGGTTTTGATTTATTATAATTATCAATGAAATTCTTAATCATACACAAACATCAAAAAACACATTAAAATGTTATTGTGAAAACATAAAGTCACAATTTATATCTTTATGTCAACAAATAAGCACATACACTTAATTAATATGAATAATATAATCCCGAATGATGGATTGAAGTGTTATTTTTATGTCTCACCTTTTAATTTTAAAAATAATTTTAGAATATTAACATCAACAATAAAGTGATGATTTAACAGCTTCATCTCATCAATATTCCCCCTCAAGGGATGCATCCATCTCCTTCAATCCCTAGTATATCAGTAAAAAATAATTCATATATGGATAATAAGTAGGGATCTTTTGATATTATAGAATATATATTTATACTTAGATATTCACTCAATCTGGGTCATTTTTTCTAACATTCACCAGCTTCTCAAAATATTCAAACGAGTTTGTACAGTGTTTTTTGTGATGCCTCTTACATTTCTCACCATAGGTAATATATCCTAGAAATGTTTGGATACATTTTTCAATTATGTTACCATTATTCTTACATATTCCTCATACTTTTTATAATAATTCAATTTTTTCTTTAATTTTTCTCTTAAATGGTTTTCTCATCACAATCATCTTTCAATGAGAACTTGATCTCATCTCTTCACCATGGATCCCCCTTCATTGAACCTTCATTCTCAAATGGTATTGTGGGTAATCTGACTCATTTATTTCTATCTTTGATATAATAGAGTGTATCTCATTTTTTTCTTGGTGACATTTGGTTTAATAGGCTTCCCATTTTTTCGACATCCAAATGTTGAATTTTTATCTTTTTTTTGGGGACATCTCATCTCTGGTGCATGTCTTCCCAATTTTTCAACCATTATCCCCATTAATAAAAGATTTTTAAAATTTTAATTAATTTTAGTGTTTTGAATAAATTTTAATTCCTTTTTCAAAAACCTTTATCAACAACAATAATATTCCATGTGATTTATTCTTTTCTTTTGAGGTGTAGTCTCTTTCGATCTCCGATATTGTGAACCTTTTTTATTTTGAGTAGACTCACTAATATTTTATGTAATTTAAAGGGAATAGTTTATCATGATTTATTTCACATATTCCGTTAATTTTATATATTTTCTATCATTTTCCACCATCCATATGTTCCCATATTTGTTTTAGAACCTATACCAGTATAATAAACAACGAGTACAAAAGGTGGTTTTTAGGTTATGGGATAATTTTGTATTAGAGAATGCTTCCCTCTTATTTGATAATTATCTCAAGAACTCCATGAATCCATTATATTAAAATTATTATTTTGTAATAACATCTATATTTTCTAGAAATATGGGACGTTATAGCTTATGGTGTTTCCATATTCATTAGTCTCATCTTAATCAATAAGAACTTTATGATGAGATAGTTCATCACATACTCAACTAATCTCAACTTTTCATCATGTTTCTCCATAAACATATTTATTTGTTCTTCATTCATATTGATTGATTATTTCAATTAAGTTTCAATCTAATTTACCATTTTAGATGTTTTATATAGTTGATTTGGTTTGAAAACCATAGAAACATTTTTCAGTTTTTTTAATGCAAGGATATATCAAAAAAATACTATCTTTTTTAATTATTTCACACAAACACAGTCTTCAAATTATTTAATAGCTTCATTAAATATTTCATTGAAAATAGAAGAATTTTTTTCATTTTATTTCACATATGTTTCGAGAGTGTTGGATATAGTAACCATTTTATCCAATGCCTTATAAATGACATCAACATCTTCTTCCAACTATAATGTCTCATCCTTATGACCCTGGATTCCAACAAAAATACGTTTTATGATTAATATTGTGATATTATTGTTTTTTATTTTAGTAGATAATTAATATTACTAATTTATCCATCATTGTCACATCTTGACCTATCTTTGTTAGAATAATGATAATAAACACAATTATTATAACGTAGACAATTTTTTATTACCTTCAGTTGATAGTTTGTTTTACTTTTCAATAGGTTTATTATTAATATTCCATTCCTATCAATTGTTTATATTTTTATTAGTATTTTATGGAAATTCAATCTATGGAAACTAATTCATTTATAAAAATCAATACTTTATAATGACTATCTTGGATCCTTAGAGATGACATGTTCTCTAACACACCATGAAGTTTCCCAGATTGGATTGAGCAATGAGGGGGGAGGGGAAAATTATTAGGTTTTTTAGGATTAATTTTCTTTTCAATTCAACATATTAATCTTGTTAATGTTCTCAATCCACTAAATATTATCTATCATACTTGCCTCATATGAAGTAATAATATCATAGAGAGAGGTACAAAATATTTACAAGGTTTGGTATAAAGACCTACTCCTTTAAATTTTAGTTATTACCCCCACAATGAATTCATCATTATAATAGTAACTCTGAAACAAGTGGTTACAATGGATTTCATCTCCAATTGATATAATTATACTCCAACTCCAACCAATAGACTCTATTTGATGTTGGATCCAACTAAATGACTTATTACATCGGCTCAAACTGAGATACTCCTTCTTCTCTAGAATCCAACCAAAATACTTTAACTACTCCAAACACAAACCAAAACAGTCCACCTATAATAAGGGATTGATCCTATTTTGGTTAATCTTCGATACCCCCCCCCCCCATGATCCTGTAAGATCAAACATTCTCATATACTCTTCAAGTATAATCAACATTCTCAGAAAAGTCTATTATTATTTCATAATAAATTATGATCACTGCTAATAACCAGCTTCCTCAGTGAAACAAATGCCAAGTCTGATACATACTACTACTAAAGTACCACCATCAATTAGATATATGAAAATGGTTCACCCAGAATATTATTTATTATTTTATTGGAAGATAGAACACGCTCAATCTCAATTCAATTATTGTGGAATTCTTAAATGAAGAACACTCCATGCATGGATTCCATGGTATTAGAAAGTGTATTATATTGAGAATCTAATCTTATAAATCATATCACATATATTAAATGTTGTTCATTATATTTTTTCTTACTTATGAAATCATGTTACGGTTTATCTTAAATTCATCCACATGTTCCTGTGATAGATAATCACATGAATGTGTTGTCCTCATATATAAGAAAGTGAATTCATTCTTTCCTTTTTATTACTTTCTTCATGCACACACTCCCTCTAATTTAGTTTAGGTTCACTATATTAATTTCTTGAATATGTATCATTCGTCAAGAAATACCATCACACATGGATGTGTTAGCCACACTATCCACTTTCTATTTCTCAATTCTTTGTTTGTGAATGTGATTCTTATAATTAATTGCTTTACCACTCAATTATACTCCATGAGAGTATTCACACAAAAAAGATGGTGAGAGATGTTATTCTTTTTTGAATATAGAATTGGTATACCCTGGTACTTTGTGTCTCATTAATTTTCATGTAAACACTAGGGTTATGCTTGAGGTTATCCCACACCTTAGATTCATTCCCAAAAACATGTTATCGAACAATATTATTTGAGAGTGTTAAAATCTTTTTGAATGCCCTTGGAAATCCTTCTCCATCACGCAATCCATAGATACATGTATGAAACTTTCTTAAATTCTTCATAGAAACATGATACTTGATGATGTATTTTAAGATTGATTTACACATTTTGAACATCAATGTATCCTCTTGTCCTTCCCACACGTGAACTCGTGTGGTTGGGATTCTCATCAAATAAATGAAGGGTCATTATGGTTGTATTTTTCTTCAAAACAATTAGACAAATTCTCATCAGATCAAAAGAAACTCTCATTCAGGGTTCTTTATTTTTTATAGTCAATGATCATTATCTCATTACACCACCTTAGATCTCATTTTGATACCATGTTTAGGACTTATTCAAATACACTGAATGTAAAAAATATTAGAATATATATTTCAAAATGTCGAAGATATTTTTAAATATGATAAAAATAATTTCATCTTGTTGAGTTATTATATTCTTCCTAGATACACTTGCATGCTTTGATCGCATGCTCCTTGTTATTCAAAAATCCAAAATGCTTCACTCAATTACGAATTCCATATGAAACTATCACATTCAATTGAAAGATATCATTCATATATCTATTTATCTAAATTAAATAAATTATATTTCATACATTATTTCAATCCTATACAAATACATCATCCTTTGGCATGTTATTTAATGTTGGTTGAACACTCAATCATTGATGGTTCGGAACAAACTTCAGTAAAAAACAGCATTTGAGCATTGGGAAGTTGAAGATAACCATGCTCATTCAATAGATGGTCGAGATAAATAATATAATACATACCACATTATTTATTACATTTAAATGATGTAGAAAATTTACTCATGTGCCACCACATCTGAGTTGAGAAATTCAAATCACCCAAGCTATTGTTTGTCAGCCAAGCGGTGCGGCCAGAAACTGGAGATAGATAACTCATATCTATACCAATTACACCCAAACACATTCCACCATGGATGTGCTTTTCTTTGGCCCCTGGAACGCTTTTGGAATTCTCCATGTTCACATTTTCTTCTACAGTACTAATACGTTGTCCCATTAGAGTCTTATAAATGGTTCATCTACCATTGGGCTGATCTAGGCAAGCTTCAACTGAGTGAGGTAGACCTTGGTCCTATATGAGCCTATGGATGAACCTTATCTTTTGATTGATATTATTTATGACAATTTTTAAATCAACTGACATAATAAAATACCTAAAAAATTTCTATGTATATAAAATAATAAAATGAAATCTCAATAATTGATAATCAATAACTTTGTACTTCTCTTTTCAAATGTATCATTTATGAAAACAGTATGTGTATTTTCTATGGATAAGTATTAATCTATTCTTCATGAAAATATTTATTTTCATTGTTTTATATTCTTTTATTAATTATGAATTTATACTTTTTCACATGTCTAATATTATTACGAATGAATTCATCAATTGCAAAATTTACTAAGAAGAATTATCCTTATTTGACATCCAATTCCATTAGATGAATCCATAACAATTCTACAGTAATAACCAACTCTCATCATAATCCTAACAAGCACAAATTAACATATCATTAACAAAGAATGAAATAATCCTCCCAAATAAGAAGTCATTTCCCAACAAGCTCTTGCATCCTTTATAGGCCTACCTTACCACTACCCTCATTAAAACACAAGTTACCCCATATTAAATAGTTTGTGGAAGAGGGGATGTGTTTCCCATAGATGCTTCCATACCCTCACCATGAATGGATTTCTATAGAAAATTCTTAAATTGTGATAAATCTAAAGAGTAGATGGTTGAGTTAGAGGGATTCACTGAAAAAGGTTTCACCCATTTCACAACCAAGAAGATTATCAGAATCAACTTGAACGAGACTTCAATAAAAATATTTTCCTACGATCACTCAATTTAGGAGAAATGGAATTGGTTTATAGAACCTTAATTATAATAGGAAAGAAACCTCAAAAGCTGAAACCCAAGAAGGAAGGGCCTTATATCACACATAAGGTCTATTCTAATGGACCTTTCTTAGGGACATAATGGATGGGGAATGCACTATGTCTGCCACCAAATCAAGATTTACCAAGAAGTAATTATCATTGCTTCCATAAATCCTTCCATGTACATTTAGTAAGAATTTAAACATTATAAAATCCTACAACATTACAGTATGAAGAAAAACTACACATTGTACATCCTTACAATATTATATTAAACTGCAAAGAAGATGTCTCTACTGCATGACTGTATTATTATAAGAAATACATCCATACGTTTAGATATTAAACTACATCAAATACATTATTATATCATGATTTTAGAAAACACATAATATGTATCTACCACATGTAATTAAACTAAATGGAATACAAACTTAATAAATTATGTTAAAATGAACAAAATATTTCCATACCATATGATGTTAAACTACATTGATAATGTAATTTCATTAGTGATTCACTTCACATGAAAAAGATCCACGATAATAAAAAATTGAGTACTACAATCCCTATGAGTGAGTAATATAAGTATAGGGAGTTTTTAATTCATGAAATATATGTGTCTTGATTAACACTAGTAGAATACTAACCTATACCAACGGTTTGGAACCGTTGGTATAGGCCTCCAAACCGTTGGTATAGCCTATACCAACGGTTTGGAGAACCGTTGCGAAGTAAGCCGTTGGGATAGGTCTATACCAACGGTTTTCCCAAAACCATTGGTATAGACCTATCCCAACGGTTTACAAAACCGTTGGTATAAGTAATATGAAAATCTATTCCAACGGATATAAAACCGTTGGTAAATGTATTTCAAAAAAAATACATGCGCTGGGATTTGATCCCACGACCCCTTGTTTATAATCGAACGACTTAACCACTAAGCTAACATCACTTTTGTAAACATAATTTCATAAATATATATATGTATTATCATAATTATTTAAAATTTAGATTTATATAATGTTCTCGGGTAGCAGACCTGGAAGAAATGAAAGAATCTATCCCAACGGTTCTCAAAACCGTTGGGATAGACCTATCCCAACGGTTCTCAAATGTGTTGGGATAGGTGGAAATTTGCAGGGAGGGTGAATGTTGGTTTTGGGGTGAGTTTTCCCAACGGTTCTCCCAAACCGTTGGGAAAGGGGGGGTCTTTCCCAACGGTTTGGGAGAACCGTTGGGAAAGGGTCCTCAAAACCCACCTTTCCCAACGGTTCTCTCAAACCGTTGGGAAAGGGGGGGTCTTTCCCAACGGTTTGGGAGAACCGTTGGGAAAGGGTCCTCAAAACCCACCTTTCCCAACGGTTCTCCCAAACCGTTGGGAAAGACCCCCCCTTTCCCAACGGTTTGAGAGAACCGTTGGGAAAGGTGGGTTTTGAGGACCCTTTCCCAACGGTTCTCCCAAACCGTTGGGAAAGACCCCCCTTTCCCAACGGTTTGGGAGAACCGTTGGGAAAGGGTATATATAAGTGTTGGGAAAGATCCGATTTCCAGTAGTGTAATATTACCACATAATTCAAAATGATTCTTGGATATCCAATCCGGTGTCCATCAAAAATATAAATGCTAAATTGACTGCTTTGTAGGTATAGGTCATACATAAACATGAAATTTTCCATTTCAAGAGCTATGCAAGTCTTGATTACAATTACCATATGATACCTAGTGACACCAAGATATCCAATCCTAGGTCCATTCACAATATAAAAATCCCCCCTTCTTTGAGTATGGGTCAGACCTGCATTGGGAAATTTCATTTAAGAAAAGTATGTGGATTTGTTCTTTTTCACACAGGATATGTAGTGTTATACTAATCTACAATTCAAGATCCATCCATAATATAAATGTAAAGAATGTTCCCCCCAATACATTCATCTAAAATTCATTGAGAATTTTCTATTCAAGAAATATGAATGGCTCGATTTCTATTTCAACATGGAATATAGTGATGTCTAGATACGAAACCGTATTTTCAGACAAAATTTATTGAATAGAAAAAACCAACCCCGCTTTTTATATCATTTAGAAATTCATAGGGAATTTTACATTCAATAACTATGTGTGGCTTGATTACTGATTATCCGAGGATACATAGTGACACAAAAATCACAAATGATCACCAAGATGCATCATCAATAAGAATGAACCCCTCACTATATATGGGCTAGAACAATACAAGTATCATTCACAGAACTATTTACAGATTTCATCCTATTATAATAGGATAAATATTGATCCCCAAATCCAAAGTCAAATCATTATACATAATATGATAACAAATTTGTCTCCTCACCTATGAAAGCAATCAGTTTGTGGAATTTTAGTGTAACAACTATGTGTGTCTTGATTCCTATTATGACTAGATACATAGTGGAACCTAAGTTTTCAATCCCAGGTCTAGATGAGATGTGATGATAAAATTCCTCTGTGTAACTCCCCATGATTTTTTGAATTATTATTTTTATATAATTTAAACATTATGATATTTTTCATTTCACACAACATAGAATATGTCATGTGTTATATGAAATAACTATGTTGGGATCATAGTGCATGCTACATCAAGTTAGTATTTTTTTATAATCTACACCACGATATGGTTTCTATACATGGAACACTAACATGGCTTTCATTACACAAAACAATAAGTTTCTTAGATACAACACATTATTTTTATATTTCTTTAAATGAGATAGTGGTAACATAGTCGTTAAACATAGAAATAAGTATAGTAATAAATAATTTCTAAAAATTATTTATAATTGTTTTATATAAATAAATTATGTTTAGGATAAAAATATTATTTCTGGTAATGTCTTTATATGGTTGAAAATACTATTTTCTCAAATGAACGTCATTTTATGCCCTTAGGTGAACAATAAAAAAAAATTTTCAGATACGTTTATAAGATGATTTATATAAAATATTAAAAAATAATTTCAAATTTAAAAAAAATTAGGGTGACATTTTTGGATTTTTCTGAAAAATCATCATTTTTTGATGAACAGTCAAAAATACTGAATTTAAATTAAAAAATAATTCTCATCGTATTTGTTATATTATTAAATAATATTTTAATTTACTTTTTGATGTTTAATGAGATAAATATTTCATCAATTAATATAATTTATGAAATTCGAACCACTTTGACATTTAAATTGGACATAATAACATTTCAATCTTTTAACAATGTCACCTAAAAACTCTTTGTCAAGATACATTTGCAAAAAAACATTAAATTAATTTATTCAAATTAATTTAATGGAATTTTGAAAAATTTACTCAATATTTGGAATCTTAATAATTTATAATTTTTAATAAGCTCATATTAGTTTTCGATGGAAAATATTAACGAATGTCAATAAAATTAATTACACGATTAAGGAAAAAATGATATTATTTAGTGGTTAAAATTTAATTTAGGGGGTCAATTAACCTAAAAAATATCCAAATCCTATTTTATGGAAATACATCGACCATGTATCCTATTTTCTCAAAAATGTTAATTATTGGAGGCACATAATTGAAGGGAGACCTCTCAATAGTATATACCTCTTTATATTTAGAAGAATTTCACACCTCCTGCACTATAATAGGGAACTCAACACTCATGGATTCGTCACACCTATAAATCCATTTTTATCATCAAAAAACTATCCAAATAAGTTCAAAAATTCCATTATATCAATATAGAAGCCTCATTTTTGGATGAAATCAAACCAAGTTATTCATTTCTCCTAAACAAACAAAAATTAACAAAATACTATTTTACATCATTCTATTAGATATTTTTTATTTTAATTATCCACCACCTAAATTATTCTTATTACGTAATTAATAATTTCCATAGTATACTCACTAAACTGAGATGTTTTTATTTTAGGTTATATAGCTACTCCCACAAAAAATTCTATCAAATAGGTTATGAACATGCAATTCGTGTATACAGCGAACACCCACATTACCAAACGACGTCATTAATTTTTTCCTTTAAAACCTTTCATGGTTGGGAATTACTCTAGACATAATTTTTTTATAATATATATATTTTATTTATTTATTATTTTTTTAATTATAAAATTATTTTATAAAAAATATCTTCATGCTTTCAATTTTTTTCATATTAAATTATTTCATTTCCGGTAGTGTGGACTACCACCACCACAAAGTGATGTGATTCATTCACAGATTACTTAACATGTACTAAGAATGGTTTTAGTAAAATGATATGATATATATGATATAAAAATGAAAGTGGAAGGATAATATATATATATATATAAATATATATATTCAAATATATTTATATATATCATTTACGTTATTTCTTCCAATATGATAGTAAAACGGAAACAACGTTCATTCGTACATACGGTCTGTCATCACCCTGAATGGTGTATTCTATTTCATATTGATAAATATTAATGATTATTATAAATATTTATATAATTAATATATATTATATTAAAATAATTTTAATATTATATAAATAATTAACTAATTATCTCTGTAAGCAGATCAATAAATAAAAGTCCAAATATATATGAAAAACAAATGGAATATTACCTGAAATTTAATAGTAATAGAAAATTGTAAATTAAAGGGGTAATATAGAGTCATAATGAATTCATATATGGTATTATATATTAGAATATTGTTCATTGGAAAATTTATAATATACTTATACTTATTATAATGAAGTTTTGAATGTGTATGATGAAAGTCAAGAATTAATGTATGGGTTTCTCTCATATCACATTCTTTCTGTGATACTAATATATTATTGGCCACTCCTTTATATTGTGTAGTGTATATACTACCAATTAATGTATTGTTTTATTATTATACTTTACTTTAAGGGTATCTATATATCCATTTTATTATCTTTGGTTCCTTGGTTTTATGGTTTAATATTAACCAAATTGGTACAGAAATAGTGTCTCACAATTCTTTCTTTGAGTCAAATTACATGTTACGCACCTATATTTTTATATGAGAAGTATATAATTATCATTTAAATTTAATATCATGAGTATCCTTCAATTTATGATAATATAATCTTCATTTAATGTTATTGTATTTGTTGTGTTGTGATTCAATGTTGCCTCTAGGGTAATGGGTAATTGTTACAATCTCATCATTAATCAAGATTTTTGTTATTGTTCATCCATTGTATAAATATTATTATAAATTCCTCAAGAACTCTAATGATGTTTTCTATCCTCTAGTTATCCATGATAATTCCATTTCTTTTTTACCAGTTTCCTTCTTATTGCCACATTAAATAATTAAGAAAGTGTTTTTAATAAAATCCATCATTATTTCTCTCTTCCGTCGGAAATTTGTTTTATTCACAAAAGATTGTTTTATAAGATATTTTTAAATAATATTTTATATTGATTTGAAAAATAAGTTTTTACCGTTGTTTTACTTTTCTAATAATAAAAATTTCCAAAGTAATATCTTTTTTCATTTTTAGATCAAGACACTTTTATTAATTTTGTATGATGAAAAATTAATCTTCATCATGTACGGATTTGGCAGACATTATTTCCATGAGGATTAGTTTGAATGATTACATGGTTATTTTGAGAAGAAACGTTTCTCCTGATTTAATGAAAATTCATTATTTTAATGCTGTTTTAAAAGAAAAATGTTTTCAAAAAATGTATTATAGTTTAAAAAAGAGTTTAAAATGGTTTTGAAGGTCAAAATATTGGGTTTTAGGTTATATTAAATGGAAAATATTTTCAAAATACATCCATTTTTAAAAAATAATTTATCAAAGAGGAAAGGATATTTTCTTTAAGAAATTTTATAAATGATTTTTCATGACTCCGAAATATGTTTTCAAATTGGTTTCAATGGAAATGACATTTAAATTTTTAAATGCCTTAATAGTGATTTTCCAACAGAAGGTACATTCTAATTGATGATTAAAAATATTTCTTTATCTAAGATGATATCATTTGATATTATTTATTATTTACTATGGTTATGATCCAAATGAACCATTATTAGTTTTCATTATTTATTTATGATTAATATGATATGTTTATGATGAAACATTTTAATCATTCATAGATTATACCATGAAAAAATGCTTATGAATACTGAATAAATTAATGTGTTATTATATATTTAAATGATTGTGAAACTTTTATATTTTATATAGGATACAATATGATAAATTTTTTTTGATACCCATTTCATTTCATGGGTTATGATATTATTTTTCTAAAACTCATATCTTTAATGGGTCATGATATGATAAACGTATTTTTTTTCCAATGGAACATGTTTGTATGTTTTCATTTGGTTATTGGTGGGACCTATGTTCCATACAATAAAATGAATGAAAATTTATATATCTCGTTAGGTAGATTGGGATAGCAGGAGGAGTGATAATGGTTCAGAAATAAATGGTTGGAACGGGAGGTGATCCTTGTTCATTAATATAGGGTTGGAAGGATGAGTGAACTCAGTTCAGTAATACATGGGTTGAATGAGGAGTTAACTTAGTTCTATAATAATGGTTTAGAATCAAGAGTTAACTCAGTTATGTAATATAGGGTTAGATGGAGGAGTGAACTCAATTCACTATTTATGGTCTAGAAGTAGGAGTAAATCGGGTTCAGTAATACTGTGTTCGAACGGGTAGTGAATCTAGTTTTGTAATGGAATTTTTCCATTAATATAATCATGGGATTGAAACTTGACTACAAATATGATTTGGGGAGTGAAATCATTTCAAAATGATATCCTTTCTGTTAATCTATAACTACAATGGAAATCATTTCTTATGTTTATAAGTTTGGGACAATCACATGTCTTATCACAACTACAAAACTAGGTTTATCCATTATAGGGGAATTAACAGTGATTTCATGAATTTTTTTAAAGACCACATTTTCAAGTGCTAAAAAAAGTTTTGTTAAAGAGGGTCCTCAAGAACTCATTTTTCGACACTGTTAAATGGGTTCATTAATAGTGCTATAAAAAGATATATTAAAGGGGTTTTATTTCAACAATTTTTTACATGTTGTAGAAATAATTTATAAAAAAATATAAAAATTATTCTTATTTAATAATCAGCTTATTATTACCATGTAGAATTCATTTAATTACTATTTTATTATAAAATAATCAAAAAATAAAAAAATATAAAATAAGTTAAATGAAAATCAAAATTCAAACGGCCATAACATTCATTCTGGGTACCTGTTTGGACTCTACCACATATTAGATTTCATCATGTTATGTGATCTACAACATATATTTTCCTTTACTAAGGCCAAAGATCCATGTCCCATTTTTAACCCAAAAAATTCATAGAATGGCTCTAAAACTATGTTTTTTTCATTGAACATCGTTTCCAAAAATAAAAATGGATATAACTTTTTATCCAGGTGTTTACTCATCCCGTACCAAATATCATATCAAATACCATTTCATGATTTTATATTTGGCTGATTTTGTTCCTAAAATATACCCATGGATCATAAGTTATGGTCATTTCAAGGTTTTTAGGTGTTTTGTGTTTTCTAGGTTTCTTGACATTTTTATGTATTTTATGGGTTTGTAGAGTTAATATCGGTTACATATATTTATATATATATGTATTTAAAAAATATATATGACTATATATATACATAAATATATGGAATAAAAATACAATTAAATAAATATTAATATATATATATATAATAGAAAATGTAAAACAAAATGGTATAGTGTAATGGAAAAGGCGTCGGTGTATGAGATGGAGATCTTAGATTCAAAACTTTTATGGGGCAGGGGCATGTGCTAGGGGTGTAATATCTATAGAATTGATAAATGGGTAGGGAGAGCACTGATAAAGAGGCGGGGAAGAACTGATAAGGCATGAGTGTGAAAGAATGTTATACTCTTTATCAGTGGGGGTTGTATCACCGGTTTTCTCACTATTAAAGATGGCCATTTAAAGTGAATTTTTTTTGATAAAGGCCCCCTTTAAGAGTGATAAAATATCATTGATAATGTCCCATTTATCAGTGTTTTTAGTATTTTTAAATGGGGAAATTATCAATTATTTTAATGTGAACTGCTAAATACATTCCTTTAACATTACTTACATTATCAGCGCTTCTATAGAGATGATAAATCCCCTTTTCTAGCACTAATAATGTCCCAATTTGCATCAGTGTATGCTAATGATATGATGTGATGAATTATGATCATGGTTCCCTTATGATTCATTTATTATGAAATATCGATATTAATTTCACGACTCTTTAATTTGATATTTGATATTAACAATATGATATTTTTATTTTATGAGCATGTTTTCATAGCCTTATGCTCATATTATTGTTATATATATCCCTTGTTTACTATTACAGTGCATCTGATCTCACCCCATTCTATTTTTTCCATTCCCAATGTTATGAATAATGTTTTTACACAGGAGTACTAAAGGGGAATGTATTTAATTTAGATATTTATGATCATTTACCATGTTTTAAGAATATATTTATATGTTTACAAAGACACTAAACAATTATTGTACTTGGAATGTATTTTTTAATGTGATGAATATTCATCTAATATGATGTAATATCTATGTATGATAAGTATGGTTTTATATAGTTTGTGTCAAAGTCATGATTTATAATTCCAATTGGAAACTAGGATGAGCATTTTTTCTTTAAATCCTATACATATTTCTAAGTATATGTCAATGGATGTATCTAAGGATAAGCTTATGGTGTCATATATTGAAAAGTAGGTTCCAAGATTTAAGAATCCTATAATTATTTTTTGACGAGGATGTGGATTTTCCCTATGATAAGTGGTTCTCACCATATTTATTTTGGTTTCAGTCATTAGTAATAACTAGATGAAAATTAGTTATCAATTAATGTTATTGATGTAGAATGTATTGGAATTATGTAACTCTCTTCATTATGTATAAATATCATGAAGATAATCCGGAATGTGGTATGAGTATTGGATAAAATGATGTAGATAAAGAGACTAAAAACTACATATGAAAGGAATGGGATATTCAAAAACAATTGTTTAAATGAAACATAAGATTCATGAATACATTTAGGTTGAGGGACATTAAGACATGGTTTATATATCAGTTCAACGAAAGGTGTATTAAGAAATTAGATGATGAATCTTGAGTAATGGTTTAAGAATAATGTTTTATGATTTATGTGTTTATGTTATGTAATTAAATGATTATGAAATATGTATCAAGAAATATATAATAATTATTACAATTATTTTTTCATTACGTATTTAAAAGGATATGTAGAATATTTTTTATGACTATGAAAAGCGATTTAATGGAAATACGATATTTTGATTAAGGGAAGGTAACGCATACTGTGTACCTAATTTTGAGATAATGATATATAGATAAAGATATGGCTTATAAGAATGAGTATATTAGAAATTATAGATTACTTTATAATTAATTAAGAATGTTTTTGAAAAATTTGTTTAGGTTATTGTTGAAGTATTTTAGATGTTTTTTGATTTACAAAGTATATAAAATAATCTATAGAATAAGGAAAAATTCATTATTTCAATGAGGATAAATAGTAAATCATGTAATTAACTTGTTTCAAGATAATACATGATTAAGGCATTCGTAATGTTTTTTTGGGGCAAAGAAGAGATACTATATGATATACGGGGGTCAATGATAAACTATTTTTGAGATATTTAGTGACCTTTTTTCTAATGATATCGATTTTCATCTTTTAGAAGTGTTAAAAGGTGTAAATTAATGCAATAGTTTACAATAATATATGAATTGGGTTTTAGATATTAAATAATTATATATACATATGATGATTTTTTCATATTGGATAAACTATTCTGACCATTTTTCTATGATGATATATAAAGACAAATGGAATGGCTGATCATTCTACCTCATGATTTGATTGTATAGCGAGGGATACAAATTAGCATTCATTCCTCAGAGTAAGAGATGAAGTGAAAATAAGGCAGGGAACAATCAAAGGTTGAGATTATTCATATGAAAAAGTATATAATCATGTTAGTAGTTTTCCTTATGTTCGTAGATTGTAAAATACATTCATAAATCGAGGAAAATAATATAGAAAATGATATATCTTAATACTATAATTTCTATTGAACCCATGGTCTTGTAAATCATCATATATTTAAGGTTTTGAGTCCCTTAAATTTCAATTTATTATTCAATTACTTTTTATCAATGAACTTTATCAATATCTATAATTATTTATGAATTTAATCCATTTTTCATCATCACTCCCAACCTATATCTCATATATATAAACCCTGTTATGAGTTACTTTAGGTAACCATTACAATTCAGATTATCCTTTTAAAATGAATATATTGTATTCATTTAAAGTATTTATTTTTCTATGAATGTAACATTTAGGTATTAATCTATTAACAATCTAAATGAAATTTTTGGGAGAAATTAATTTTATTTGGGGAAGAATGTAACCCCTCAAGATTTTACAAAAATAATTCAAATTAATATAAAAGTTTTGATATTCTATATTTAACACAACACTTAATATAGGTTATGTTATATGAAAGCACTATGTTGGGAATGAATTTCATGCTACACTAATTTATGGTTTTTTATACATTACACCATGATAATCATGTGATACACAGAACACCAACTTGTCTTGTGTTACACATAATACAATGTTTTTACGAAACCATATTTTAGTATTATAATTATTTAAACAATATATTTGTATAATAGTCATTAATATTAGATATATGAATAGTAATAAGTATCATTAAAATATTAATTATAATGGTTTTAGGTTAAAACAAATTATGACATAAAATATAATTTTTGGTTAAGTATTTATGCGTTTGAAAATAATATGTTCTAAAATGAATTCTTTTTTTTGTCCTTATAGGAAAAACATGAAAATTAATTTTAGACACATTTAGATATTGAATTATATTAAATAAACTTATTTTTATATTTTATTATGTAAAATCTATCTTGAGGTAAATATTTCATATTTTTTCAAAAAACCATAATTTATTGATGAATTGTAAAAAATATTATATTTTATTTCAAAACATCGTTTTCCTCTAGTTTATTTATATTTTTAAAT
This sequence comes from Viscum album, assembly GCA_963277665.1. Taxonomy (NCBI): domain Eukaryota; kingdom Viridiplantae; phylum Streptophyta; class Magnoliopsida; order Santalales; family Viscaceae; genus Viscum; species Viscum album. The sequence goes on from OY728153.1 coordinate 1,746,439,517, forward strand.
TAAATTAAATTTTTCATTGTTTAAAAAAAATAATAAATTAAAATAAATTAATCCAATATAGTCAATTTTACCCAATTTTGCATTGAAATGGAATATAAAAACACTTCAAAATTTTTATAATTTTTCATAAAAACCCCATTATCATGACACATATGTGGGAATAATTTTAAATTAATGTATTCCACTTAAGTGATTAGAATTTCAAAAATTGATTCAATATTTGTTATAATAATAAATTATAATTTATAATAAGGATAACATTTTTTTACCAAATATATTAATGAAACTAATAAAAATTAATTATAGTGATAAGGGTACAAAAATATTTCTCAGTCATTAACCTGTAATTTATGGTTCCAAATAAAATATAAAATTTTAAAAAACCATTTTATAAAAATATTTAGACCAATTACACTATTTTATATAAACATTAAAATTATTTGAGGAACATTATGTAAGTGATGACTTTCAAAATAATATACCTTTTTAAATTTACAAGAAGGTCCCTCCTCCACTGTAAAAGAGAACTCATCTGCCCTTTTTTTACACCAATAAAGCCCTTTGGGTCATCCAAAAATGTCCCAAATAAGTCCCCAAATTATATCCTCTCAACCTATATGACACAAAGTTTCCATAAATAAATCCATGTTAGTCCTTTGGTACAAACCAAAAGGATTATCCAATGAAGAGGTTACATCCTTCTACAATATCTTTTATTTTATTATCATTCCCCACCCCCAAAATTGTATTTATAATATGATTACATAATGTGAAAAGTGATATAAATATATTTATATTTTTTTCTTCTAATTGTTTTACCTATAACCACACACACTTCAATCATATGGGTAACAAACTTATTGTTCACGTGTATGGAGGACCACCTCCATGCGAAAAGATATCGTTTGTTTTCCCATTACAATATTTCATGGTTCTAAATTATGATGAAAATATACTTTTTATATTATATATATATATATTATATTTTTTATTATCACATAAAACATACCTTTATTTTTTCAATTTTGTGTAAATACAATAACATTATTCATGGATGTCTCGACTACCACCTCTTCAAAGGGACCTGATTCATTCACACTTTACATGGAATTTATTATGGATGGTTTTAGTAAAATAATATTATAGGTATGAAATAATAATTCTTCTTTAATACTATATATATATATACATATATTTCATTTAATTTCTTTCTTTCAATATGATAATCCAACGGAAATAGTGATCATGCATACATACGGCTACTATATCCACGAACGGTGTATTACATTAAATATTTTTTGATATTATAAAATATTATAAATATATATATACTCAATATATATGATATTTACATCATATTTTAAATTCTTTAAATAAAAAAAATAATTTTTTAAGCAAGAGGATCAAGAATAAAATGTGAAAACATATAACAAAAAACAAGGTGATATTACTCGAAACATTGAATTAACATAAAATTGATAATATAAGGGGTAGTATATGGTCATTAAAATAATATATGGTATTATATATTATAATATTGTTATATACTAAATTTATAATAAAATTTTTATTATCTCATTGGATATTTACTAATAAAATCAAGACTTAATGTAAGGGTTTTTCGTCTCATTTTTATTTTTGTGAGACTTATGCATCATTGAAAACTCATTTATTTTTATAAATGTATAAAATATACATTAATGTTTTAAAATATTATTATAATTGAATTTATTTATATTTACATATCCCTTTGATGGAATTTTTTAGGGATTTTATTCATAAAAAGTTACAGAATCGGTAATAAATTTTGTCTCAATTTTCTTTCTTTGAGACACATGCCATGTTATGGACCTATATTTTTCTATAATATGTATATACTGCAAATTGAAAATTTATATCCCAAATATAATTATTTTCATGATATAATAATCTTCATTTAATGTTATTATTTCAATACTCTTATGATTCAAAGTTACAAATGTGGTAATCATTTATTTCTACAATCTCATAGTTTATCAAAAATATTTAGGATTATGCACCCATTGATGAAGTAGTATTATCCATATCTCATTAACTCTCATGATATTTACTTATATTATAGTTTTTTATGATATATCCATGTATTTGTACAATTTTACAACTATTTGGTACTTATGATAATTGATAAAGTGTTTTTAGGTAAATCAAACAATAGATCACTATTTTTTAAAAAAATTATTTTATTCATAAAACAATTTTTTATAAAAAATAAAAACAATACTATGATGTGAAAGATTCATTTCTACCCATGTTTGACATTTTAACAAAAAATATTTTTGAATATATATTTTTTTATTTTTTTATCAAGTTAGTTTGAAAAAAGTTTTACATAGAAAAAGGAATCTTTGACATGTATGGATTTACTCATTGTTATTAAATTGAAGTATCTGTAGAATGTTTTGAAGTTTATTTTCAAAAATAATTTATTTCAAAATATTCTATAAATTCATTTACTAATTTTTTTTTGAAAATTTTTTGAAAAAATGTTTTATATTTTAAAAAAGTGTTAAAAATGGTTTTCAAATATTAATTTATATGTTTTTAGGTTTATTATCAGTGGAAAATGTTTTCAAAATGGTTATGTTTTGAAAAAAGAATTTTTAAAATTGGAACGGAAATTTTCCTCAAAAATTGTTTTAACTAATTTTTCTGAACTCTTATATATGTTGTCAAAGTGATCTCAAAAAAATTATTTTGAAAATGATATTTGTTTTTAAAAAATTTCAAATCACCTTAATGTTCGAAGATAATTTTTAAAATCCCATATATATATAAGATGATATCCATTGACATAGGTTATTATTTACCTCTGTTATGATACAAGTAAACCATAATTATTATTTATTATAGTGTTTTACGATTAATATAACATGTTTTTTATGAAACATGTTTCGCTAACATGAGTTATACCATGATAATCATGTTATGAAACCCACATACATTCCTGGGGTTTTTCAATGATAAAATAATTGTGAGTCATATATATTGTTCATAGGTTATCATATGGTGACATTTTTATGTCACACAATTCATTTCAGAGGTTATGATATGTTTTTTATGAAACAAATCCCTTTTTATGGGTCACGATATGAGAATTCTTTTTATTAGCTTGTGGCATATGTATATAAGATTTACTTATGATAAGGGTGGTAAATATGTCTCCCTATAATTAGTAGGGTAAAGATTTATATATCTCAGGAGATATATTGTGATGGAATAAATATTTAACTATGTTAAGTTATACAGGGATGGCATATAATGTGAACTTGGTTTAGTAATATAGCGCTGGAATGATGACCGAACTCAATTTAGTAATACATGGTCGGAATGAGGAGAAAACATGGTTCCACAGTACAGGGATAGAACATGGAATAAAATAGGGTCAGTAATATAGGGTTGGAACGGTGAGTGAACATAATTAATACTACATTGATTTAAAGTGCGGTGAAGTTGGTTTAGTAATTCGGTGATGGAAATGGAGGTAAACCTGGTTCAGTAATATAGAGACAGAATGGGGAGTAAACCTAGTTCCGTAAAATAGGGATGGAAGGATGAGTGAACCCAATTACCTAATGTAAATGTTCTACTAAGATGTCCATGGTAGTAAACATTGACTACTAAGATGGATTTGATAGTGAATCAATTACACAATGATGTCCTTATTAATTGTCCTTGACTAATTGGGAATCAGTTCAATTATACCATGCCAGAATCATGATTGAACTCAACTCAGTAATACAAGGTTGGAATGATGAGTGAACTCGGTTTAGTAATACCATACTGGTATGAGGAGCTAACTTGATTCAGTAATATAGGGTTGGAACGTGTGGTGAATTCAGTTTAGTAATACATCGATAAAATGGGGAGTGAACTCAGTTCTATGAAGCACTTTGTCGACAATGATTATATTGGGAGTGAACATTTACTACTAAGATGCCTTGGGGAGTGAACCCATTCCTCTAATATGGAAATATAATTAAACCATTTCTAATATGGAAGTCATTTTATAAGTTTATATTTCTAGAATAATCACATATCTTATGGTTATGTGATGATTCCATGAATTATGCTATTGATTTCTTTATGAATAATTCCTTATAAACTACCAATATTAATTCCATGAAACTTTATTATAATATTTGACACGTAGGGTATGATAATATAATGTAAAGATCATTTTCTCATCCCTTATGGCCAAGATAGGATTACAAATCTCCCTTGTTTACCCATATTGTGCATCTTTTCTCACCCCTTTATTATGTTTCCTTTCCCCACATTATGAAGAAAGGTTTTGAGTCAGATTAATTAAGGGGAATATGATTAAGTGATGTATTGATGATCTTTCACCATGTTAGAAGATTTAGTTTCCATGTTTCCAAAGGCAATAAACTATTATAGTCCCCAAGCTTGTAGTTTTGTATTGGGCTGATTATTCATAGAAAATGATGTAATATCCATGAATATTTAGATTGGGTGATTATAATCATCCCCACACATGACCATATTCTATGTATGAATATTTATTATTATTAAAAATGTAAATATTGATTCTAATAATATGAGATATATTTTGATTCATATATCTATCATTTTCAAGACCATCCATGATTCTCACAACTCCAAATTGTTACCCTTAGTGATAACTAAATTTGAGTTTGGATTCCATTAAATACCAAAATAGGAATACTTCTAGAATATTCCTTTTCAAGAACTCTCACAAGGATAAATTGACTATATGATTTGCACTTTTTTATCACACCATGCATTAATAAAGAGATATTAGGGGACCTAGAAATACACATAGACCTGCAAGATCAAGGTGTAATATATCCAATGATATGGAACCACATTCTAATCACATGACCTGAAACTTCATGCCAACGTCCTTTTCACCTAACATTATTCTGTATGACAAGTGGTCTTCATGTTGAATAGAATGTACCCTATACTGATTTTTACTCAATAATCACATTGGGGTATGTATCCTAGCTTCATGGAATATCATCTTACCCAACTATCAATGGATAACTAATACCCATAGGTTTCCACCATCATTTGACTCTAAAATTGTTCGGTAATTATTTACACTTCCCATAATCCCGGCTATTCAAGAGGATTCATACAATATATATGTATAATATTTTTTCAATGTACCCATTTTCAAAGAAATTTTATAATATATTATTCTTGTACCTATTCATATTGGGATATATATCTTTTGTGAAACCCAATTACCCTGATTTAGTCACTGCTATCAGTGATACTTCTAGTTTTAGGAAGTTTTGATACATGATGACATACTATTCAAACAATAATAAACTACATGACATAAGATCCATCCGATAGGGCCCATAATTTCATAAACTGTTTTATCCTATCCATGAATAAATACTAGGGAAGAATCTTTCACCTCCTTAACAGAATGAAATATGGATGTTCCCTCTACCTATGTCTGATCTCGATCTATGTAGAGGATTTCTTAGTAGACCATGATATAAGGACTCATTAAAGAAATGAAGCAAAACTACCCTATCCCCATCATATGGTTTAGATCAATTTGAAGGCATGTCCCTAAAAGAAATGACTATGGCATGATTATATCCATTAAAAATTAATTGGTAAACCCACATAATCCTAATCACAGAAATTTCATATGCCTCTGCTTAAGGATGGATGATTCACACAGACATTCATTTCCCATATATCTATCAGATATTTGTACGACCTTCTATCAAATGAGATATATCTATATGGGAAGTTCTACAATATATATCTACCCACCAATAAGATTTCATAAGGATAAAAGTTGAAGTTCACATCTAGAAACATAGACCCGTGCAATGCATTTCTAATGGTATCATGAACAATTTCATGTTAGTTCCAATGTATTTACCATAAAAGGTTTTATTGTAAGGAATTTTTCTATGACTCATGATATTAAAATGAATGGTACATGTATCCGAACTGCATTCTACTAAACTATGAAGACCATAATCCATCAAAAATTCTTATCAATAGACTAAAAGAGACTAACCATGGTCAACCAATGTTAAGGGTGCTTCCATCATATTTATGATCAACATTATCATTAAACCACACTTCATGGATTGAGTGTCTTGAATTTTCACAAACCTTCTACATCCATTAGAAAAAAGACACTCGATGTCAAGGTACCCTTTTTAACTGTGTGTTAATGGCCTATGATCACATATATGAGCTTCTTCCATCAACAGAAAATGTCCTTAACTTTGAAAAAGTGATAATAATCCTCTTGATTCCTAAAATCATTACATTAAATCCCATAACCATAGAATTATTCATGATCATCCTCAATATAATTTTTACCATATCATAATTCATGATCAAAGAACCTTGAATTACAATTTAAAACATACTCATCCTCTATATAGAATGTTGTTGGAGTACTTCAGGTGCTAGGAAATCCATTTATGTTGTTTTGTAACATTCCCCTCATATCATCTCCATGTGCATCACGAACTAAAACAACAAGAACATTTTCCAATGTTATATATCCATGAATATTATATTTTTTTGGATAAAATCAGAAGACCCGAAACTATGATTGAATGAGACATAAAAAAAATCATGAAGAAAACCCACAAGGACTGGTCTCGGAAAAAGAGAATTCTATTTTCACTAAAATCATCATCTCCATATTATAAGAAAAATTTAGAGCATAAATTGAAAAGGAATGTGGCTAAAGTGTCTCACCATCATATTTTCAAGGTTTGAGTTTGAACTCACCAATTCCTTGAGTTGATAAAAATATCATGAAAACCTATGAACATAAGTTACATATCTTGGAGCTTATTTATAGTGTATTTTCAATAGGTACTAACTAAACTAAAGGGGTCCCTATAGTATTCATCGAAGATTAACAAAACTCTTTAGAGCTTTCACCTAGTGGTTGTTATGGTGTAGGAGGAAAGGTCCCCCTTAAATCCATGAGATATTAAAATCTTTGTGCCTGATATTGGTATCCACCATTACTAATGGTTGAAATGTATCCTCTAGAACACCTTTTTAGTTTACCCATATATTATTAGAGAATGATCAACAATCCCTATAACTTAAATATTCTAGTAGATTCAACATACATGAAGTCATGTCACTGTGTATTATACACATTAACAAAGAAGTAATGTGACATTCCATTGTCAATACTTTTGATGGACTCTAATACATATCCCAAAAGAACATGGTGTAGGGACAAATATTTCCAACCATAAACTAAATTCCACTAGGCTTCAGGAACCCTTATTGGATATCTCCATTCCTCATATCCAACTTCTTCATACACACAATTTAATTTCCACAAATATTTCTTAAACCTTGGAAAGGAATAGGGACCACTCTTCTTTCCCATGAATGTTATCCCTATGGGATAATCCCTAGGAGCCTTTGACCCATTAACTAGACGCCTCTCCCCCAGGTGTGAATGGACCTGTGATCCCTATCAACCCTAGAAAAAGCATATAAAATATTGTCACCTCAGATTGTTTGTCAATAATACCTAACATGTATTCCCCATTCCATATTCACAGGTTAAAGTTATTGGACATTTTATTTACACAACCCATATCCCCACTAAACAAGTGTATATTATTACCTAATACTCTGGAACCATACATAGAAATGGTTCTCAACAAGGATGAAAGGTGTCACAATAAGTAATGGATACCCATCCAAAATAATTTCATGATGAATGCAATGCGTTAGAAAAATTCAGAAAAACTCAAACTTTAGAATATTAATTATGAAAATAGGGCATGAGAATCCATAACTAATAAAAATTCTTCAGAATCCCTATAAGGATTCATGGTGGTTCACAACTCATGAAGACCCATCCTTAAAAACCAACAACAGACATTCAAAGCTAAAATAACCTACACTAAATCAATAGAAGATACGAGTAAAAAGGCCACAAACAATATAAGTAGGTGGTATAATCTTGAAAATCCTAAAAAATGGTAACTTGTTAAATAAACAAGATTAGAATAAACTACATCAATATAAAACTGAATTTAAAAGAATCTAAAATAAAAAAACAGATAGTCTAAGAAAAATGTTCCAAATCTACATCAATGGTATAATTTAAAAGAGAATAAAAAACCAATAAAAATATAAATAACACTTTCGAAGATGAAAACTTGTAAAGGTAACCCTGGTAAAAAGTCAAGTCTCTACTTGTTGTATATTCCCTTCCTATGATTCATGCAATATTTATCATTTCAAAAATATAAAACATAGAAAACATGTCTTGTAGAAACCCCATAGGGAATTCTAAAAATAATCCAATTCCATTCCAAATAAGAGTTTTTCATTATAAAATGACAAAAAAATTTAGGGAAATATAAAAAATACAAGATACAAAGAATGTATATATCCTTATCAATCCCTAGAAAAACAATTATATCCTTAATATTTATTCTGACTCAGGAAAATATTAAGGAAATATAAAATAGAATGTAAAAACCTTGTTGGTGTCATTTCATACCACAAGAAAATAAAAATATATATACTCTCTAAGTCAACTATCAAATGAAAAAACTAGAGAATGTTTCCCTTGGGACATGATTTCTGAAATTATTCTTTCAAAACATGTACTCTCAGAACAACCAAAGTTGTAAATATATCAATTTCAAAACTTATATCAATAATCATTCATGATATATTCCCAAGAGAGGTATTTTATCATTAAAGAATTCTAATCCAGGCAATTGGGTTTACTTTTTTTATAAAAAAGATACATGTCTTTAATGATATAAACAATACCAAGGCAACTAAATTGAATGCACAAGATGAATGAAAGAAAACATGATAGTGGCATGTAAATTAAAGAAGGGTTGTTAATTGATAATGTGAAAAATGGAGGAATATCCACAATATGAAGTCTTTCCAGGGTATCATAAAATGATAAAAATTGTATTTATTGAAATAAAATCTAGTTGGTTTAGTTTTCCAAATCAGCTAGAGCATGTCAAAGGTGTTAATTGAGTTCTAATGTGTTGTATGAACAATTAATGCAACCATCACCTAAGGACAATTAGTCTTGAAAAAATTGAATAACTATTTATATCATTTATTATTAATATCTAATATGAATGATTAATTCAAGAAAAGGAACATTTATGATCTATGATCACCTCCTATTTGAAAAATCAATCCATACATATGAACTCTCTTTTAAGAGACATTATGATGTCTCTATTAAAGTGACAATGAAACATCCATTATTAATTAACTTAGAGACGTACTATCATCAAGGACATAAAATTCACTACTTTGGGTGGATATTTTTTGTTGATACCTGAAAATATATTATTATTTCATATAATTTACAACAGTTAAGGGAACCAGATCCCAAATCACAAAATAGATGGCGAAGTCATTCCACATGGTCAAGAGTCTTCTCTAAAGGAGTCATAATAATCAAAGAATTATTATTCATAAAAATATTCAATTTTAGTATAGAAAATTCAGTGACTATTTTAGGGGTGAATTATAAAGAATAATGGAATGTGGAATATGTTCAGGTGTCATGTTTTTTAATGGAAGGACCGGTCATGTTGATGAGGAGACATGAGAAGTATTCTCATGTGATTCTCCCCAACCTGGTGCTTCATCTATCCTAGGTGATGAATGGTTAATTCACATTTGAATCCTTCTCTTATTAATAGGATACATGGAATTATGGAGATAGAATTTTCATGGGGGGATGCGGAGTTTTAAATAAACTCTATCACCGCCACAGACCACAGTCTTGGTAAAGAACCAGGACTATCTACTTGTTGAAATAACCAATAATGTTTACAAATTGGGTTAGATACCACTTAGTCATGGGAAATATTATTCGATAATAAGATATAAATATCATTAATATGAATGAATTTTTCAGTATTTGAATATTTTATTACTAGTATAAGCTAAAATTGATGAAGGAGTCTGAGATTTCATTCCCCCCACAAACCAGATAAGGGAAGAGGAATAAAACAATGAGTGCAGTAAAATATATGATAATACTTATAGATGTTATATTGATCGAAATATATTATATTACATATATGTTTTATAAGAACCTTATCACGAAGTGATACTATTTGTAACGCCCCGAACCTAGTTACCCGGAGTCGGTGCATTATATTAATATATTGGCATGATTACTAGGAATCTGGTCCTGAAGGACTGATCAGTTTAGCATTCTTGGAAAATAGATTACATACATTAAAATTACATTACAATTTCAAACACAAAACAGTGCATAAATATTTATTTGAGAACACCATTATTCCCTTTAAATTAACCCTGCATATCAATCATAATATGCTTCTTGGAATCTAGGGAAAAATAAACCATAGAAATGGGTGAGCTCAAACACTTAGTAAGGGTAAGGAATACAGCGGAAAATGACATAAATATTAAGCATGGTGAATAATTGAAACCACATGCCTTTACCAATAATAAACATGAATACTTTTATGGAAAGAATATGATTTAAGTAAATAATTCCATAATAAAACATAATCATGTGTATTCTACTAGTTTAATAACCACATTAACCATCAATATTATTTCCGTAATGAAGGAATGTATAATGCCAGACATTCTAAAACATTTTGTCAAGGCCACGACCAAGACGTCTAAAAATTATTAAGGCCTTGGCCAAAACGATATATCAAATTGGGAAAGGGCCTCGGCCAATTCCACGTCTAGTTGTCTCATCAGACCTATCGATGCATCGAGGAGCTATAGCGGGCTCCACCCATCACTTACTATGTCCAATACATTCCTCATATAAAAAGGATGAAATGTAATAAAAATATTCGTTTAAGAACTAGGATATGAAATGTCAATACTATAACCATAAACTATGAATGGTATGAAAATAGAACATCCATAGTCAAAAATATCATAACTCATTCAACACAATATGGAATATTGTATTATAATAAATCGACCTGAATAAAAATAATATCCAGTAAAGGATGATGACATAGTTGAAAAAGATGAGTAAAACAGTTTGAGAGAAATATCCTTTTTGTAAAATCATTTAAAAGTCATACATTTATAAAGTAAGTAATTTAAAAAATATTTTTGAATCAATGTGTCCCATACCACTTTAAATCTTTTCATCAGAATTATCATTTCAAAACATTCATGTCCATATAAATAAGTCCTGATAAACCATTTTGAAGACATGGACATTAATGAGAAGTATTTATAAGAATAAATATTTATACATTTGAAATAATGTTTTAGTAAAAATTACATTAAAATAATACCTTTGAAAACTCATTCATAAAACATGGACAAGGATAATAAATATGTCTCATTAGATACTTACATAAAAAAAACCTCAAATAATAAGGAGATTGTGAAATTAACCCTTACCAATTTCGTATCTTACGAAACATACAACCCATGAATGAGGTATTATACAATTAATATGTAAATACACATAAATTAAAGTGTATTACACAAAGAATACAATTATGGGCAGTACATACACCACACAAAAGGTAATAGTGGCAATATGGCATGAATCTCAAGAGAATAAGGAGTGAGGTGAAAAACCCTTACCTTGTACGTTTACTTTGTAGAGGGTAGGGTAATATCCTGTATAATGGTTAAATGATTACTTTTAAATTATAAAAAAACAATATACATTAATATATAATCATATATTATATTTTATCATTTCTTTTTTGATAATATCTTGGAATTATCGTCGTTTCGGGTGTTAACTTACTTGTTTTATTTTATATGTTTTGTTACATAATATGTGTTTATTATAGATAGGATGTATCTTATATATATATAGAATTATATCAAGTCCATAAACATTATTTTTAATCACAAAATGATAATTATACATTAATGGATACGATGGGGAATGAATCTCATCGCGTTCGTGGAGACGGTAGTCCGTAAGCACGCACGAACGCTACTTCCATTTCATTTTTCATTTTAAAAGAAATAAAAACCAAATAATACATAGGTATATTTTTATTCCAATATAATAAAATATCTTATATGTGTTACTTATGTTCATTAATACCATCCTTTATATGTTCCATGTATGGTATAAATGAGTCATATCACATTGAGGGGGCAGTAGTCCGCACTTCCTCAAATGAAATTATCATATATATATATATATACAACATGAAACGAATAACGGTATGATATAAAATGGAATTCTAGAAGATTATATATATAATAAATATAATTAATATCATATTTAATTATAATTCCATCATAATGGCCACCAAGAGAGGCGATAGGAGATAATTGAACAATCATCATTTCATGAGGCGTTTGGTTGCCATCGAGAGAAACATTATGTTCTTCACCCATTACATGGTGGTGTGTATATGTGTAGTACTAATACTTCTCATAACAATATCGTATTAAATTTAGGATACTGGTTTTGTTACCAAAGAAAATAATAAGAAGATTTTAGGGGTTGGAGAAGTAAAATAAAAGAAAAGAAGCTAAGAGAAATTGTTACCTTTAATTTGGGTAACTCCCTTTGGTTTGAACCAAAAAGGACAGTTGAAGTGCCTTATTCTCTAAATTGAGGATTCTATGAGGAGTAGAGGTATGTAGGGAGATTAATTGGGCAGATTTTCGATGAGCCAAAAGGCTTGAAAGCTGTGAGTATATGGTTAGAAGTGGTATCCTTTTATAAGGGGGAGAATGGGCTGTTTAAGAAAAAACTGAATGTATTAATTTATAATAAATTTATATTCGGTTTCTAATGGCTCCAATGTGGATTATTCAAATTCTAAGGTGGGCAGGGGTCGCACCCCAATTAACCAATAAGTTTTATATAGGTTTGGGTCAATTTATTAACCTTATATTTTAGTATTAACCCTTAGTTACTTAGTTTGACATTTAATATATCTCTTTGTATTTTTATATTATATGGTTAATAAACATAATATAAACTTCCAAGAGACCCCCAAAAGGTCCAATAATGATACAAATATCATGATATAAGTCCTTTGTCCTAGAATTATATTTTTAGGAATATAGTAGCAATTAATCATATAATATTTTTTTTAAATATTAATTTATGTCAATTTTGAAACTATTTGGTATTTTGTTTTTGTTAAAGTCATCACAACATTATTACTTCAAAAAAGATACATTTAATCCGACCTAACATTTCATAGTAACCTATAAAATTCATGTATGTCATAAAATCCTTCAAATTATATTTATTTTAATATTCATATTACCATTTATTTGATTCTTTCATTATTAAGATAATTACTCCATCATCATTGTGTCATAAATAAATTTAGTTATTTAATGTCTAAAAATTATAATTAAAATACAATTATGTAGGAAATATTTTTATATTTCTAATGAATATTTATAATCGAATTTATATTATCTATAAACCTATTTTAAAAATGTTTCAGTTTTTTAACATTGATTTTAACTCTTTTAACTCTTCTTTGAATTAAATAATAATAAATGTCCTAATCTAATCCAAGTTTACCTAAAGGGTCATATTTTATTCCTAATGTTGTTTTCGGTCGAATAAAACTTATCCAATAGAATTAGTACATGTGCTAGGGTAATAATAATATCATTTTTACCCTTAATTACCCTATTTATTTTTTACCGTGGTAAATAAAAGTAAAAAGTATCTATTCACCAAAAATTATTTTTATCTTATTGAACAACATTTTACTCTTTGATATTAACCGTGTCTCTCATATTTTCTAAATTACACTCACAGAAGTGGTAAAATTATGTTTTATGTGAATTTACAAATTCTCCTAGGAGGTGGGTAAAAGACGGTGAAAAAGTTCAATAAAAATTTTATATATCTAAAATTATTATAAACTAACTCCAATGAATTAAATTGAATTTATATAGGTACTATGTATCTATTTTGACCTGAAATAAATTTAAATAATATAAATAATTATTTAAATAAAAATAGGATTTTAAACAGTAACTTAGTGTTTTTCACTATTCATAACTAAATGAAAGTTTTCAGAAAAAATAAAAATTTTACCCTAAGATAATTTTGATATTAAGAATTAAATAATAAATTATATTTTACCAAATTCAAAACATAGAAGATTCATTTATTAATTTAAAATTAATTCCCGCTTTGAAAACAAAATGTGTGTTTTTAAGAAACAATAACTATCAAAAGATTGACACTTGTTTATGTCCGGTTTAAATGTGAAATTATGTCCAATGGCCAATATTGGATTAAATGGTAAAAACATATTCTAAATATAATTTAAAACCACTCAAATTCATTATTTGTCACTATTAATTATTTCGATTAAAAAAGTTGTTTTTAATTAAATTTAGTAATTTTCACTATTCATCAAAATATGAAAGTTATCCAAAATGTACCTAAATCTCACCCTTGGCTAATATCGATATTCTGAATCCAAAAATGACGTCCATTTTAAGAGATAATATTTATAAAATTTCAAATAGTGGGTATTACTATTCATAATGGCTCATTTGATTGGTCGTGGCGTGTGTTAGAAATCGAAGTTGCATACAACACACGCTACAATATTATTCAAAGAGAAGCGTACCGTAGAAGTTTGGGGTGTTACATTCTTCCCAACTTCAATAAATTGCAACCCCGCAATTTGAAATTGTTCTTTGAAAATAAAAGGTTGAAAATAGAAAATATCTTTGTGGGAAAACGCACATAGGAAATTGGGTTAATAAAATTTAGTCTTAATAAGTGGAAAAGAGAAATGAAAGGGTCACCACCAAATTATGATCTCGATTAGGAGAAATATTTTGGAAATTATAGACATATAATTGGAGGAAAACTGTAAATATTTATAGGTAGTGATTGAGGTCATTAATCACAAACAAGTGTAAATTTGAGGGCCTTAAATTCATCAATCTATGATGATTTAAAATACCATCTGTTCAAAAAAAAACATATGGTATTAGGATAACTCCGTTTTTTGTTTTAAGATCCCTTCACTAATGTATAATAATTAATTTCTTCATAGAATAAGAGAAGAGGAAAAAAAATATACTTGACAAGTAGAGTCCCATCCTTTAACTAATTTCTACCACAAACTCATCTTTCACTCTAAAAGATAATAGAACATAAAAATAATATTCTATTTATCCTATTCGTATAGGGTTCCAAATATAATGAATTTATAATTCACATATCATCCCTTTTAAAAAAACTATATTATACAATCCAGGAACTTCAAGTAGTCTAGTGGTAGGCGATTAATCCCAATTGCACTATGGTTGTGGGTTCGATTCCTGCAACTTTGTCCGACGCAACAGGTCATCACACAGTCTGTGTGTTGTCCTTTTATAAACAATCCAAAAATAACCTTTCAAACATAATCCCATCAAACCTTTAGAAATATCCAAAATACTTCTGTATACTCTCAGTCCAAAATTTATATGAAAGGTAAACATAATTTAGAATCTTTTTTACCCTCTAATAGCATGTGAATACCTTCATCATGTATTTTTAAAACACTGAAACTTCCTGAATTACCATAAAACCTTTTTGATTACATTCATGCACCCTTATTACTTATATAATAATGGATATACTTCATCCATCCAAAAATGTTTTAAACTCCAACAATGATAGAATATACAAATCATTAATCAGTTTCAAGGCAGTCAACAATATCCAATACAATTTACCCAAATCAACCATGTCTTATTCGAAAATTAGTACCTCGATATTAGGACCCTATTAAGTTTTATCTTTCCTTCAACCAAGTAATTTCCAAAAAGTTTTACTCACTGTAGAGTCACTTTTCTTTGTACCATAAAATCTCAAATCCTCAATGAAATTGTACTATAGTACAATACTTATTTATTTCCAGTACATCATTAATACAACACTTCAAGGAAATAATTACAAAATAAATACATAATAACACTAGTCATTCCTCTTCATCTTTTGTAGTATCATAACTTGATTATTATCCAATAGCATCATTTTTGGCATAGTCAGATGACAAGGAAATTGGTTCGCATAGTGTCTAAACACCTTGCAGATGAAGCATTGTACATTTGAAACCTTTTCTTACCCTTGCAGTCATGTACTTGGTGTCCTTTTTCTCCACACATATAACATACTCCCATTCCCTTCAATCATTTTCCAAGGTGATTCTTTCTACAGTTATCACATATGGGGAAATCCTTCATTACCTTATTCCCTTTATCTTTAATTCTCTCTACCATCCATTCCTTCTCTGGATTCCCTTCAAAGGAATAGGACTCGGAGAATTCTTTACATATCATATCAACGCATGATACTATTTCTTCATATGATGATAATATGGTGGAGACTATTTCCCTTCTAAATTCTGGCTTAAGACCATGAACGATATGATCTTTCTTACTCTTTGGATCATTCGTATTGCTTGAGTTCTCATTCCTTCTACTGGGCGCAATTTCTAAAAAATGGCATACACTAGATTAGTTTATGAATAGAAATACCTAATCCCAAACTTGTGAAACACTTGACATAAATTAAAAATTTTATGGATATAATCCATAATCATAAAAATGTATTCTTGGGGGAAGAATATACTCATAAACCCTTCATCATGGTTTGTAAAGAAAATGAGAATTGTCCTAAGCATATCCCCTGGGAGTGTCGTAACCAAGAGTGCATCAAGGACCATTGTCGTGCACCAGTTCCCGTTATAGTCTATCTCAAAGCGGTGTTTTCGGGTTATACCCCTAGGTACATCTGTGCCAGAGCTGCCTCTACCTTCTCGTATCCATACAGGGATGTATTTCTCGGAAAACTCAAAAAATCTCTACAATATGTAAATACTAGGAAGTTATTTTATAATAATCCTCAATGTCTATCTTAGGGTAATGTTCCCTAATCATATTTTATCTAAATATACTTTCCAAGGTTATTACTAAACTTCCTCTGATACCAACTGTAATGCCCCGACCCTAGTTACCTGGATTCGGTGCATTATTTTAATACATTGGCATGATTACAAGGAATCAAGTCCTGAAGGACTGATAGGTTTACCAGTCTTGGAAAATAGATTACATACATTAACATTACATTAAGATTTAAAACATAAAACACTGCGTAAATAGTTCTTTGAGAACACCATTATTCCCTTTAGCTTAACCCTTCATATCAATTATAATACACTTCTTGGAATACTGGGAAAAATAAAACATAGAAAGGGGTCAGCTCAAACGATCAGTAAGGGTAAGCAATACAGCGGAAAATGACATAAATATTAAGGATAGTGAATAATTGAAACCACATACCTTTACCAATAATAAACATGAACAATTTTGGGGCAAGAATTTGAGTTGAGTAAATAATTCCATAATAAAACATAATCATGGGTATTCTACTAGTTTAATAACAACCTGAACCATCAATATTATTTCCATAATGAGGGAATGTATAATGCCTGACATTCTAAAACATTTTGTCAAGGCCTCTTCCAAGACGTCTAAAAACGATTAAGGCCTCGGCCAAAACCATATATCAAATTGGGAAAGGGCCTCAGCCAATTCCACATCTAGTTGTCTAATGAGAACGACCGATGCATCGAGGAGCTATAACAGGCACCACCAATCACTTACTATGTCCAATACATTCCTCATATGAAAAGGATGAAACATAATATAAACATTCGTTTGAGAACTAGGATACGAAATATCAATATCTTAACCATAATCCATGAATGGTATAAAAATAGATCAACCAAATTCAAACATATCATAACTCAATAAATACAATATGGAATATTGTATTATAATAAATCAACCTCAATCAATAATAATATCCAGTAAAGGAAGATGTCATAGTTGAAAATGGTGATTAAAACCTTTTGAGAGAAATATCCTTTTTGAAAAATCATTTAAAAGTCACACATTTATAATGGAATTAATTTAGAAGATATTTTTGAATCAAATTGTCTCATACCACTTTGAAACTTTTGAAGAGATTTATCATTTCAAAACATTCATGTCTATATAAATAAATCCTTAAAAACCATTTTGAAGACATGGACATTAATGAGAAAGATTTATAAGAATAAATATTTAAAACATTTGAAATGATGTTTTAGTAAAAATTAAGTTAAAATAATCCCTTTGAAAAAACATTCATAAAACATTAACATGGATAATAAATATGTCCCAGTAGATACTTACGTAAGAACAACCTCGGATAATTAAAAGATTGTGAAATTAACCCTTACCAATTTGGTAACTTACGAAACATACAACCCATGAAAGAGGTATCATACAATGAATATGTAAATACACATAAATTAAAGTGTATTACACAAATAATAAAATTATGGGCAGTACATACAACACACAAAAGGTAATAGTGTCAATATGGCATGAATCTCACGGGAATAAGGAGTGAGATGATAACCTCTTACCTTGTACATTTCCTTTGTATATAGTAGGGTAATATTAATTATAATGGATAAATGTTTGTTATTATATTCTAAAATAATAATATACATTAATATGATATCATATATGATCTTTTAACATTACTTTGTTAATAATATCTTAGTATTATCGTCGTTTTGGGTGTTAACTTACTCATTTTATTTTATATGTTTTGTTACATAAGCCATGTTTGTTATGGACAGGTTGTATATTATACATATCCAGAATGATATCAAGTCCTTAAACATTATTTTTAATCACAAAATGATAATTATACTTTAATGTAAACGATGGGGAATGAATCTCATCACGTTCGTGGAGACGGTAGTCCATACATACGAACGAACACTACTTCCATTTCATTTTTCATTTTAAAATGAATCAAAAATAATAATAAATAGGTATATTATTCTTCCAGTATAATATAATATCTTATATGTTTTACTTAAGTTCATTAATACCATCGTTTATATGTTCCATGTGTGGTTTAAATGAATCATATCACTTTGAGGGGGTGGTAGTCCGCACTTCCCCAAATGAAATTATCGTATATATGTACAAAATGAAACTAATAATTGTATGATATAAAATGGAATTTCAGAAGCTTATAGATAAAATAAATATAATTGATATCATATTTAATTATAGTTCCATCATAATGGCCACCATGAGAGGCGGTAGGAGATAATTGAACAATCATCATTTCGTGAGGCATTTGGTTTCGATCCACAGAAACATTATGTTATTCAAACATTAGATGGAGGTGTGTATAAGTTTAGTTAGAATACATCTCATAAAAATATCCAAGTATATTTAGTATAGTGGTTTTGTTACCAAAGAAAATAATAATAAGAGTTTAGAGGTTGGAGAAGTAAAATAATAGAAAATAAGCTAAGAGAAATTGTTACCTTTAATTTTGGTTACTCCCATTGGTTTGAACCAAAAAGGACTCTTGAAGTGCCTTCTGCCTAAGGTGAGGCTTATAGGATGAGGAGAGGTTTGTAGGGAGCTTAATTGGGTAGAGTTTGGGAGATCATAAAGGCTTGAGATGTGTGAGGAGTTGGTTATAATTTGTGTCCTTTTATAAGGGGGAGAAAGGGAAATTTAGGAAAACATAAAATATTAATTTATAATAAATTCATATTCGGTTTCTAATGACTCCAAAGTGGATTATTCAAAGTATTAGGTGGGGATGGGTCGAAATACGCTTAAACAATAGGTTTTAGATAGGTTGAAGTCACTTTATTAACCTTATATGTTATTATTAACCATTAGTTACATAGTTTGACATTTACCATGTTTCTTTGAATTTTAATATTATATGGTTAATAAACTTACTATGAACTTCCAAGTGACCCCCATGTGGTACATTAATGATACTCCTATCATGATATAAGTCATTTGGCCTAAAATTATATTTTTAGAAATAAAGTATCAATAAATCATATAATATTTATTTTAAATATTAATTTATGTCAATTTTGACACTATTTGGTATTTTTTTGTGAAAGTCATCACAACTTGATTACTTCGAACTCGATACCTTGAATCAGACCTAACATGTCATAGTCACCTAGAAATAGGTATCATACAATGAATATGTAAATACACATAAATTAAAGTGTATTACACAAATTAGTAGTGTTTGTATGATTCCTTCCTAATTTTCATCCTACATATAAGACACTCTATTAGGTCCACCTGAGTGCATATGTGTTGAATCCTTATATATAGAGTGTCAGATTACTTTTTATCCTTCGTTTCTTTTGGATAACCTGAATTGCATGTGCCTAGGGATTTTCTATTATCATATCAGTGATATCATAAAATTACTCTAATTAGGAAACCGATATTTTTTAATCCTTATTTAATGGAATGTTGTAAATGAATTCATCCATAGGGATCGACCTTGTTGTATTTTCTAAATGCATTCCCATATTTGTAAAACCAGGGTAAATAATTCTAACAGGTAATAATTATCTATCCCAACCCATTAGAAGGTTGAAGGGAGACCAAAATAGGAAGACATTCAATCCTGATATAAGAAGGATACATAGTATTCCTTTCCAAGCATCTATATTAATACATAAATCCGAACATCCATAATATATTTTCTTTTTTCATTATGTTTTACAATACAATATGGATCTAAATTAACTATGTGGGGTCTGATTCTTGTTCACACAGGATACAATAGAAGTATCTTGCGGGGTACCATCCCATATTTTAAACACCAATCACATTTCTAGTTTGTAATAAACTCTGATGTTCCTAGTTATATTGATTCAAAATATAGGCCTCTACCAATTAATAGGAAATTATGGGAACCATATAGGGAACATATGAAACATATATATGGTATCATTAATAGATCACCCTTTATATGTTGAAGGATTCAACACCTGATAATTTTATTAGGTTACCCAATTACATATTATGAATTTGAAGATATTCATGAACATATCTTAAATCTATAACAGAGTCCTAGAGTATTGAATAATTTTGGTGAGCCCGGACTCCCATCCAGTGGACCAATTTAATTTCATATGTGTCATTTGGATTGAAACCCCATGCGACCACCTAAATTTGGAAAGAAATACCATGAATCTTTATAGAGGTGGGATCCATTGGGAGTTCTATAATATATGAAAATTTCACTCTCAACATGAATTATTTTGAAACCCTACTTGAAACCCCCACATAATCAATCATCGACCCCAAATTTTTTATCAAAATAAAATATGGTGAAATTGTTGTGAATATGTCAATAATAGATATATTCAAAATCCTTTAACAATGTCATAAATATCATAGATTAAAAATGATATATTTCCCAGTTCAAATTGAACCATTATTCTACTATTCCATCTATAGAAACACTGATATGTTGTGAGAATTATTAAATCTATGATCATTGTTTTGTTTGAGATAGTTTTATTTTTTCTACCCCTTTCTGTATTATTATTTAATTGCAACTTTAGCTATCAGTTCTCCACCATTTTAACTATTTGTATATAATTTATTTTTATTAAATATTTTATGGCTATGATATTGGATTCTAAACTCATATTTTACATCATTTATGATAATTGGTACCTCAATTATTTAGAGGATTAAATACGAAGACACCCTCCCATCTACATAACATAATAAGATTAGATCACTATACCTATATAGGGAAAACCTATTCCCTTATAGTCCATAAAATAGGAATCATCGTAGAAACCCCAATAGTTAAAAATTATTAATCTCATGGCTACAAGACTACTATATTACACAACAACAATTCCTCTAATATAGTACCACATTAATGTTACCTCCAGATTCAGGTCTATAATTCACTTTTTATAGTGTTATTCTTGTTAAAACACCTGTATAGTAACAATGAAAATTTCCACATCCGAGATTCAAACCATAGAACATTCGGATGAGGGACATAATCCGAACAAAAAATTCATGAGCATACATACACTTCGTCTCTTGTTATTATTATTATAAATATCATCATCATCTTCATCGTTATTATTTGTTTTATTATCTTGATATTTTTTGCCTTAAACATGTAGTGACAGTGATGGTGGTTTGGGTCATGTGTTGTCTGTGGGTACATACTTATGTAAAAAACACCATGACTTTCTTATTTATTAGTGAGTTTAATACCAACATTGATTATCTATGCATATATTAATCAACGATCCCTTTTAGTACACATGTTCCTATTTCTATGAATTGTTTCCTTCAATTTCACTCCACCTAAATCATCATTGCATTTTCATTGGTCAAAATGTCACTGCATTACCTTTCATGAATATGTCTATTTAAAATCTCTTGGAAATGATTCCATCACACACTCCCTGGACATGTTATGTAAATAACTGAACCCATAACCTCATTGACTACTCATCTCTTTACAATGGTCCTCCTTATTTATTGAATAGGGTTATCAGTGCTAGTAGAATCTCATGTCTCCTCTTCTATTATACGTTCTCTTTGAACCCCTAAAAATATAATCAATAGTTTTTCTTCATCCTCAAATTTCTTAAAAAATAATATTTTTTTTCCTTTTTCCATTTCCATTAAAAAAATGATTTTTTATATATTATTTTTAATTTTTTAGGATACCCATAATTTTGAATTTTAGAAACCCTAGGTCATATACCATATACTCTAAAAATATATAATAATAAAGCTATTAATCATCCATTTCATGGTTTTTTGGTTCATTAATTACTCTATAACCCTTGATTTTAAACCGTATAATAAATTTCTTATTCCTCATAAGAATTATAAAGATAGCCTCTTTGGTTTTCATAAGTGTAGTTATTTTAAATTTTCTATGAAGTGGTCTCCTTAATGATTAAATTTTTACCCTCTTCCCTACTATTAATTTATGAAAAGTGGATGTTTAGTGGATTTATATTGGTTTTAATTTATCATTAATTATATAAAAAATTATTTATATCACCTTACTTTAGTTCCCTCATTCTACCTGTATTTCATTTTATAATTATTATCCCACCTTCATAGTTTAATAACATAATTTTTAATATATGTAAACTTATTATTCTATATATTATTATTTTTATTATCCAAACATAGAGTTTATATATAGGTCATATGAATATTTATTATCTAATAAAATACATATAGTATAATCAGCATATTTTATTCTAACAATTCTATATTTGTATATTACCTATTGATTTTTTTGTTAATTATTTCTGTTGTTCACATTCTATATTGCATATTTTATATTCTGTATACCCATATTTCATAATCAATATATTAAATTTTCATTTATGTATATTTACTATTCCAATATGACTAATTGAACCTTTAAATAACTACATTATTAATATATTATGGAAATATACCATATCCTATTATATGTAATAAACATAAATATATACTAAGTTAGCATTAATGTGTAAAATCTATATTGAAGCTATTTTCCAAATTTATTTTTTCAAAAAAATTTATAGTTGAACAATTTTTAATATAATAATTTTTTTGTACTCTTTATCAAATAACCATTATGATGTCACACACATATTAAAATTCCCATGAAACTTCTACGGATGATATACTGAAAAGAAAATTAACCAGTATACCATGGAAAACAACTTATCCTATACGTTTTTATATAATGTTTAGCAATGTGTATATATATATATGATACATTATACAAAATAACTGGAATTATTTTAATTTTTATGAAATCTACTAACTAAAATTACTTTCCAAAAAATAATTCATTGTCGCATTTTATTGAAATGCATAGAATGTATTATATAAATATGAGATGAAGAAGATAATTATATTTACATAAACAAATATATCTATAAATACTCTATTTTCTCTAATATTTTCCATTCATAAAAACAATTCATTAATATTTGACCTAATAATGATCTTGTGAATTTAAATAAAATTATTTTAGATAGTCTCTACATTCTAATATTGGACACTATAATATATTTTTTAACAACGTCTACTGGAATGAACAAAAAATAAAATAATGTTAGGGAGTGTTCCATCAAATTATAATTATTTTTTAAATTATTTTTTCAGATATATAGATATAATTTGTTATGTTTTTTATTTTTCATATTTATATGAAATTTTTCTAAATATTTTGCTATCAAAATTTATACAGAAATTATTAAAGCAACACTAGTATCCAATGATACTTTCCAAATCAATTTAACATTAAAAAATAAACAAAATTTGTGATACATATATAATACAGAAATATGATAATATTATTTTTTATTTTTCATGAATTATTCATATATTACCATCTATTTCGTATGTATCATGGATATTTTAGTGGAAATATCAATAGGAAAATAAATATTTTCATTTCAATAAGTACATAATCATAATATATATTTTTCAAATAATTGATTTCAGGTAATTTTGATACTTGTGTTAATAAAAATCTTTTTTATTTAACCATTCCTTATTAAAAAATTAATTTCTTCATTTATAGATAAGAAAAAATAATATAGTTCTCTTTGAATAGTTTTATATTTTTCTTATTTTAATCATCCCCATATAGTCACCTAGTGATTGTTTCTTACCAAAATGTTTACATTGCGTAAACATAAAATAACAACTAAATTATAATGTATCATCATGAATACATTTTACTAGATTAATTTCTTATTAATTTGTTTCACTTATTAAACCTTTTAGGTAGACATATAATATCAAATGACCACATACATGGATATCCTTATCACCAGGGTATAAATTCACATAATTTTCATTATAATCACACTTTTACAATTCAAATTAAAAATAAAGGTGGCAGGATTTTTTATACTATATAAATCCACCCAATTAATTAAAATATATAAAAATTTCCATATTGTTATACTTTTGGCATGTTTATTAATAATTTAATGAGTTAATATTCAAAAAAATTATCTACAAAAAATAATATTAATTATTTTTCATTGATACTGTTTATGACATAGAAAATAAACAAATTTCTGGCATATAAAGATTGAAAATTAATAATTAATTTTATATGGGTTGAATATATGAGCGATATTTAAATATGTTTTACACATTCTAATAATTTTATGTCAATGTGTACTAATGTTCTTGTTTTTAAATTACACATTGCATAAATATTTGAATCCTTACCCACCTGTAAAAATATTATGGTCTTCATTTTCTGATTGAGGAAATAATCAAAGAATGTTGTGGTAAAAACATCACAAAATTTTCATTAATGTGTTCAATTATTATATATATATATATATATTATTCATTTAATAGTCATTCATTATCATTTAAATTGAATTAAAAAATATTCATAAACCATTTTATGTAAGGGTGTTTGAATAAAATATTGACTTCTTTATTTAATATATTTGATTGATTTAAAAGAATTATTTATTTCTCAATTAAATAACCACTAAGTATGTATTATTAATATTTTATGCTTATTAATTATGTTTCATAATAAACAATTACATAGTAGTTTTTATTTCACAAAGTATTTTTTCTCAATTGACGAATTTAATATTTTCCATAAAATTTCTATGGGTGATTATTTTTCAACATCTCAATTGTTGAAACCTATAAAAATAATATTTTTGAATAGATATAAAATTGTAATATGTCTACTTTATTATTTTATATATTGGTGTTTTATGATTTCCTACTCATATTCTTGCATATCTCTTAAAATCATAGTTAACCAAAAAATTATTTCTTAAGATTTCTAAAGTCTCTTTTTATCAATACATGTTGTTATGTAATGTTCATATTCCAAATTTTATTTCAATACAAAACTATACTTCCTATTTTTTTATGGAGAGTTATTCTCTTTAAAAATATTACTTTATCCATATTATACAACTAATCATTCATATTTACCCCTGAGAAATATCTATGAACATTATTGAATGTTTCCTCGACTATAGTTCATTTTTCCCAGATCAAATATCTTTCCCTAATGGTGCATGCCCAATTTTCCAATCTATTTCATGTTTCTCCTTTTACCTATGTGAAGAATTGATAGCATTCAATGTAAATGATTAATATCCTCTTATGTAGAATCATTTTTATAGATAATAAATTTTTTATACATTTATATATGATATGTAAATAAGTCCAGTCTCATATGATCTCCTATAACAATTTTATCTTATCCAATACTTCTCTATATCCTCTTATAATCATTCCAAAACACCCAAAATATTCTAGATAATCACTGGAAGATTATATAATGCAGTACATAAACCTAAACCCCCCTTCAGATATATAATATCATAAATTATGAAATAAAACATCCTCTTTGTTTCCCTAAATAAATATTGATTATTTCCTAAATCAACTTTTTCATAGTTAATTCAAATATAGTTTTAGAAATGGACTTCTATAAATCACAAATAGAAATATGTGTTACTAATGTGTAAAAATACCTTATCATTTTATTTAATAAATTTTAAATATATTGATAAACCATTATTACTCTTAATATAAATTATCAACTAAAAACATCACTTTATGAAACATCAACATGCTTCTTGGATTGGGTATATTATTAAAAACTATCCCAATGCATGGACACTTGAATTATAAGCTATCGAATTCTACACATGAAAAGTTCACATCCTATAAAAAATAATCTTATGCACACTGTAGATCCTATGTATTTCTTAATATAAACTACATGGCCTAAATAAGAAATCATCGTATTCTATTTGGAATTTTTTTTATCAGTACACACTATATATAATTATATTCTATTATAGCCTCCACATCTTTTTTGGATTCCTCTTTATATCATAGGTATATAAAATTAAATCTCCCAATAAACACTACTTGATTTATTTACTCATTCAATATAATGCACGATTCCCAAGAAGAATGAAAGCCTAAATTGGAAATCATAGGGGTCTACAGTTAAACTGAAACCCTATATAATGGTCTTTAACACATATTAATATCATCACATTCCATATTCTATGTATGTGAAACATATACCCTTAGAATTACATAACCAATTGATTAATATTTTCACAATATCATTAATGGTAAGGAATTTTGTAAAATACTATAAGATTGATCTATTAAATACAAGTGTTCAAAAATATAAAACTTCCAATTTATAATATATGTTGTTATATTTTCCACTAACATAGTTTATAATATAAACATCCCCTTCCACACATTTAAATAAATAAAACATGTCAATCTATAAACATATCACTTTATATATTCACTATATATAAATATATTATTTCTTACTTTCAACAATAATATGAAATGATAATATAACCATTTTATGATAGGTACAATATATATAAATTTGGTAAATATTTTGACATATATATTCCTTTTGAATTTTAATAAAATTATTCATACATTAAATAATTTATATATTTAATATTTTTAATATATAAATATGTGAATTAATGTAAAATGGAATCATGTTCATTTCTTCGAAACATATTATTATATATATATTCATCATTATCAAAAAATAAAACACTAAGGGAGTTCTAATAGAAGGATCCAAGTAACCAAAAATGATGAACGGTTATGTTGAATGTGTAATTTGTGATTGTAATATATATATATATATATATATTACTCATCATTTTAAAAATATTTGTATTTAAATTAATATTGTAAATATGTAAAAACCCTTATTTTTATATTATGTATTTTTTAAAAAAAATCACGAACCCTCATCTATTTTGGTGGTTTTGAGCCACTTTGGTAAATAGCAGCAGTTGAGTGGTTGGTTTTGGAGGACATAGAACTGGTCTAGGGATAATCACGTTGATGAAACATAATACCAAGAATGTGGCATAGGGGATCAAATACATAAGGATACATATTCTAAGGGGGGCCTTGTAGGGCCACCTAGAGGCCGATTACCCTATGGTCGGTACCCAAGGGCACCTAAGGTCTCATGGAGAAACTGGTTTAGTAACCATTAAGGTTCACTAGGTTGAGAAATTGTAGGTTAATATTAATTATTAGTTTTATTTACATTTCGTTTCTGCATTGAAATTGTATATATATTTTTATAGATTGTAATGGACCATATGTATGGGAGTAGATGAACAATATGTTGGGAATGCACATGTTATTAGTTATGGGGTTTCATTATTGATTTTCAATGTTACAATTTTCATATTTTTTTTCATTTATGATCTTTTTGGTTATTTTTTTATCATTACAATTAGCCTAAGGTGGAATGTGGTGTCTTTTAATGAATCATATTAGATTAAAATTACATTCATGTGTTGGTTTGTGGCTAAGAATCTTAATTAAGATTTAATGTTCAATTATTTAAATTGTTATCAAAGGCATATATAGTTTCATCCTAGATAACATGATAGTTACATTATATTTATTCATTATTTTATCTAGATTATATTATCATATTTCTATTTATTATTTATGTGATTCCTTTTATTTATTTATTGAATTGTGAGAAAAGGTATTCAGGGATAGTGATAGAACGCATGTTATTTGATACCATTATGTTATAGGGTTCTTTTATATCATATGTAGACCCAACGATTGTTACAACATAACATTTTTATGATATTTTGATTATATATATATATATATTCTATGTTTCAGATTTTGAATTAATGTGGAATTCCATCCATAATGTTTCCCACTTAAACTATAATTATTGGGACAATCATTCCCCATTGGTTTTTTATTAAATCCAATAATTGTTCATTTACCTACTATTTGTTAGTAGCATCAAGATTTGTATCTAGGTTTTCTATTATATAGTATATATGGCTAATTTTTATGAGCCTTCCATTCCTGATCTTACTTGAACAATTGAGCTAAAACATACTCCTCTTTTTTCAGTGAGGCTGATTACACGATATAGAGACATGGAATGATTTTAAATAGAATATTATTTTATGAGACAGAGGAGATTGGAACATAAAAATTAAATTCATTGGGGACTAGTGAAGCACTATTGGTATGTGTTATTCCATGATTATCTGTATATGATTGTATCCTGGTAGGAATCTTTGTCTTTTTATTTGATAACTTCTTTCAAAAGACATTATGGTGTGATAGGGCCTAATTTTATATATCTGGTTTAAGGAGGCATGTTATTGATGGTCTACACTGCCTATTTTAATGATATGTTTCATTTTTCACCCGTTTTAAGGTTTGATGAGGCCTTAATGTTTAGATTCTATTGGCATGTATTGAAAAATATAATTCCCATAGTGGTGAATATCTTTTTCCACACTTCATTTTCAGATGTCACTAGCATGGACCTTATCTCGGAGAGGAAACTGGTGGATGGATAACCTTTTAAGCAGTTTAGTACCTATGTTGTTTATAAAATAAAATCAATAAGAAATGGGAATTTTTTTTGGTTATCATCAGTGTAGTAAGAAATAGGATAGTTTGGTTCATGGATCATATCTTCCCTATAATAGGAGTACTCCTCTAGTTTATTTACTGTATAAATGAGTGGGGAATAATTGATCATAATGCCACAGGATTCTTGTGGAGTATGATTCATGATTTCTAATGTGTAATCTTCCACACATCTTCTGGAGTCCTCATCTGGGTGGTGACCAT
Organism: Viscum album; assembly: GCA_963277665.1. NCBI lineage: Eukaryota > Viridiplantae > Streptophyta > Magnoliopsida > Santalales > Viscaceae > Viscum > Viscum album. The sequence continues at coordinate 1,746,469,112 of OY728153.1, forward strand.
TGTGATATACATAATCTAGTATCTAGAGTGGGATCAAATACCATACCACAATATGGTGATTTTAGTTCTTCTATCTGATCATGGTGCAAAATAGCGTTGTGGAACTTAGTAACTGGTGTATAATTGTAGTTATGCATTGGGAATTAAATAAATTAATATCCATTTTAGATTCATGGAATCATTTTATTGTCATGTTATCATTTAGAATCATGTTGATCACTATGAGTGATCATCTATGGTTCTAAGAATAATTTTAGTGAAACCCACCCATGATTTCATTTTCACCTCACAGGTGAATCATATATTTTCATATCTTCTCAATTTTCTAAAGATATGGGGAATGTTATAATGTATCTACATAGAGTGATATCTATTGATATTCCCAAATGGTTTTAATATTTTGGTATTCAAGGATGTCTAAATTCATATATTGTTATTAGTTGATATTAATTCCTATTGGTTTAAATGTTTTAGGATATATGTCATATTAATGTGATCTTTGGTATAGTTTAGTTATCTGGGAATTGATTTCTCATAAACTACTATAATTGGTGGGTATCTTTATTATATGTTGAGGGTGATTTTTATTCCCTTGTTGGAGAGTTCGATTTGTAGATTGGTTTTCCGAGATATAACCATCAAAATAAATTGAAGGTTTTATACTAGTTTACAAGTGTTATTTTGGGAGATGAAAGGAGATCAAATTTAGACGTTCCTCCTAGTTTTGATTTGTTCAATTATTTTTCTCAAGGAATTAAAAAATTGTTCACCCAAATAGGGATATAGAGTTTAAGACATATTCGATTCTATGTTTGGAACCCAGATGCATTCTTTTAAATAGAATGAATCATACAAAGATAAAGGAGTTGACGACATACTTGAGGACATCATGAAAAAATAGATTACTTTACCCAATCACATCTCCTTAGTGTTATCCTATTTTATGTTCCATGAAGGGAAGTGGATATTTGTGATTATGTGTGGATTACCAAACAATAAACAAATCTATAATTAAGAAATGATATCCTATTACATATATATATTATTCATTTAAACATTTGGGGGTAGCCAATTGGTATTCTATTATTTATATATAAAATGGATATCATTATTTGGGTATAAGGATCTCAGATATTAATTATTCAAATATCAAATGAATTTACGTCTTGTATGAGTATCTAATGATATGTTCTGACTCAAATAATTCACTTATAGAGATTTTAATCTATATTAATTAGGTCTTCTACACATATTTCGATTCATTTTTGTTTTTTTTATCAATTATATTCTGGAATACATCCAATTGTGTGATGAAATTCTTGAAAACAATGTATTCTTCTGAAAACACTAAGGAAGCAAAAATTAAATTCTAATATCTCAAAGTATTTTTTATTTTTCAAATAGGATTTCCTTTTAGGGGTCATGATATAAAATGATAGCGTTTTATTGGACCCTTGGAAGGATATGATCAAGTTTTCGTAAGAGTATCACAATAGTTTTCTTGATACATGTATCTTATTAGGACTTCAAGGTTGGTCAATTAAGTAGTTATCATGATTTTCAATGTGAATCAGGAGTAGGACTAGGAACAGTAAAAAATTAAAAGGGGTTAGATTCTTATGAAATAGACTTCACGGATATGAAGGGTGTCCTTACGTATAGAAATATTTTGTCTTCCTGAGCTGGGTAAAGAATATAACATGTATTCTGATACCTAATAGTGGTTTCATGGAGTCATTATAATATTATATATATGAGTTGTCACCTATGTATCTTCATAATTGCGGCTGAAAAAGAAGAATTATCTGAATCGGGACATAGAGAGGTTGGGGGAAGTTCACATTCTATTATTCTATTATCAATAATTGTTGAGTGTGGATTTTTATGGTATACTAAATATAAGATCCAAAAGTATATTTTTCCCCCATAATCAATTAAAACTTTAACATCAGATGTTAATTTATTACCTTAATCCATTAAACTATGAGATATAATATTACCCTAATAAGTGTAATGTTTTGAATGATTCTTTATGTTGGAAGAATCATGTGTAGTTATCGTGGGAGGATATGATCAAATTATAGTTGATGATCCTATCTGTCCAAATATATCTCAATGATATGGAGTATTAGTGTTAGGATAAAATAATTACATTATATCAATAAATTTTAACCCTCGATAGGGTAAATGATATTTAGTTGTCAATCCCAAAATTTCTAGATATAAGGGAATCTATAACTAGTTGGAAGGTACAACCTGATTGGTCCTAGGATGATGGTGGTATACATTACATTTGGTGTTGAATCAAGGTCCCTCTGATCTTGAATAAGCATCTAATGAGGTATTGACACTCAATATTTTTTTTATCATGGATTGGAAAATAAGTGTCATGATATTTATATGACATATTTTTTCCCTAATGAACAAAGACATGGTGTATTCCATTTGTAATTACTTCACCCTTCAGTAGGTAAAGATAAAGAATTAACCAAATTTATGTATTAATTAGACACTTCACAATATTGAGTGGAAGTATTTTGATGTGATGATATAGTTTTTATGGTTTTACTATAATCTTCCATAAATAGTATTGTGATGTGGGTTATTTTAGATAAGTCATCAAATGTCATGAATTTACTTCTGATCCAGAAGAATAAACCTATATAAGTGTGGGTTTATTTTTTTGTTTGTGTGATAGAATGTTTATATTGTATGCCTCAGGGTGTCATTTCAGACTGGGATTGACCAAATCATAGAATGCTTCTAGGAGGCTCTAAATAAAAAGATAGATACTCAAATTTAATTGATGAAAACATTCCATATGCAGACTGATGGATATTCAAGTCCTATTATTTTTCTATTAGAAAAAATCTTATGGTGAGGTTTCAATTATATTAGTTTTTTATGGTAGATTCATCATATGCCTTCTTTGTTCAACTTTAATGAATGTTATTGTAACATCATTTAGATAAAATACTTTGATCCCATGAATGGATTCTCATTCCAATAAACTCTATTAAAATTAATGGTAGGGAAGAGTTATATTATTAGGTCAAGTATTATGCATATGAAACAAGATCATATATGGTTTATTAAAATGTGGTTATTGGATGACAGAGTAAAAAAGATTTATGCAGGCTGAAAATTACATCCTATAGTTTTTGATATGGTATTCCATGTTTCCATCCATGTGTCGACCTAGTTGTGACACCATCCATTTTAAAATTAGGTAGAATTATTGACTTCTGATGAGGATCTATTCAAATTAAATGATTTGGTCGATGTCAAGGTTTCTTTATAATCATTTTTTTACAGTTTTTATGTTATGAAAAAATGTATTCAATATATTGTAACATAGAATATACCAAACCAATTATTGTTATGTTATTAGAATTGTTGAGATCAACCTATAGATAGGTTCTTCATTTAAGGAATTATCACTTCATATAGTTGACCAATAGATTATAAATGTTAATACTATATCCCAATCATATGAGTAGTGGTAGAAGCGGTGTATCTAGGAAGATATATCAGAGTGGCAGGCTAATATACAAGTGAAATAGTTGGTTATTTTCACCAGTAAGTCTTAGTGATTCATGTCAAGGATGAACTTCCCTGTCATAGGGATTCTATAACACCACTTCCTTTATTAGGTGAAAATATTTAAATGTTTATCTATATCAGATGTATTTTCACAGTGTTTGGTTAATAGGGAAGTTGTCATAGGTTTGGTGTTTTTGAGGTGTTGGACATAGCGTTGGGTTTCTCACATTGAGGACATATAACACCACATACCATGAGTGGAGGACTAGGTACTTGTTGGATACAGGTACTGAGGGGGATCCATTGGAGAGCCACTTAGTGGCCGCTCAACGTAGAATGGGTACCCAGTGGTTTAATAGTTACCGAGTTCAAAATTACTGGGTACTCATTTTTTACTAGATTATTGTTATAAAATTTTAAATAATTTAAATTTTGTTGTTAATTTTTATTATGTAAAATAACTGCATATCTATATTTTCAATTGTTCATGAGACCTTATCCCCCTTATAAGTTTTGCATATATATTCCTAGTGGTATATATCCACTTGTGGTTCTCTGTTCCATATACCATTTATCCCATTAGATCACTAGAGGTAAAACTTTCGACCCACTCAATTAATTTCATAGTTTATTTTTTTTGTTTCAATGTAATTCAGTAGTTATATAATTAATGGGTATTTTATATTTTGTAAACAATATCAATTGGTTATGATTAATTATGAAATATATATCATATGAGCTTCTACTATGTTAATGTTGGTGGTTCATAAGATTTAATATTAGTTTATGCTTGATATCAGGTGTCATGTGATATATGGTTCACACCAAATCTATTCACAAGCTCCATAAGAAAACTAAATATCTTTTTTATAATACAAATAGTATTTAATATATATTATATTTATTAGTGTTACTCTACATAATTAATCTCTTTTTGAAGGCCATTGATTATCATGAAGTCAATACTAACTATTTGGAAACATTGATGTGGGTCCCAAGGTGGGTGATCCAGCTATAAATTATAAATTTTAAGTCCTTTTAAATAACCCCTTATCAAGTTTTATATTTGATATATATTTTATGATTATATCTAAAACATATTCAACAATAATAGGCTTTTGAGTTACCATTATGGCTTATCAAATTGTTAGGCTTTTATATGTGTTAATGGTTTATAAAGACTCTGAACATTATGGGTAATAAAATTTTATAATTTCTTGAAATTTATTTTATTTATATTTTATTTTTATTTAGAAAAATAATTATTGGGTTTTACGAAGGCAATCGTGGATAAAGTGGAATGGATTGTGGTGAACAAGCCATCGGGTACTTAGTTTTCTAGTACAATGTATCCATTGGTCAGGTACCTTATACTTGTTGTTGTTCTTAGAGGTAATGTTAGTTCTATGGGGTCCAATGGGTACCTACCTGAGGTTTATATACAAATAAACCAGTAGAAACATTGCTAAATCCCTATAATGAATGCAGTTTTAGTCTTTTCAAAAACAGACTTATTCCTCTAATATACAATGGTTGGATATTTTCTCCTTTATTCTCTTATATTAAACATTATCTCAAACTCTATATCAAAAACCACCCTTAAATACAATTCCCATGTACCTTATTCAACCAATGGAAAGGTCCTTATTTTTTTCTCATTCCCCATTGGATTGAATAGACTTTCTAAGCATCAAGGACACACCATGGTAATTATTTCTCCCATAACAACTGAAATGAATATATGAGATTATGTAATCAAATAAAACGAATACCCACCATTAAATAGTCAAAATAAAATTTATTACTCACAACATGAATTATTTATTTGAAATAACAAATGAATCATATAATTTAATAAATACAACAAGGTACCCTAACAAGGAGAAATCACCACGGCACAAGAGCACATTTATATTCCATCACCTAATTTTATTTTATATCAATACAGCAGTTGAATTTATATAATAATTTTTTTCATATCTACACATGAAAAAAAATCAAGATAAGATGATCAAAACACACTCGAGGGTGTGTGTAGGCTGTTATCTTAACAATCCCCAAATGATTACACCAAAAAACTATGAAAAACCTTTAAAAAATACTCTAAGTCATGTTAGTTTGAAATACACATATAAAGTTACCTCATTTATTAATTGAATAAATTAAATGTAATGGTTAATCTATATTAGCATAATTGAAAATAATAAACTAGGTAATGTAAGTAATTTTTTAGAATTGTGTACATAAATAGAGAAAAAGAACCGTAAAGATATAATACTAGGAATGTACCGAGAGATTATTTTTGATTGTCCCAATGGAAAAATACTAACATCATTTCCAATGAATTAGGTACTCATGAGAGTTCCATTTCTAGTGCCTTTAGAAGACTTGAAACATAATAAATCAACATAAAAAAACTATATCATATTTATTTTAGTATTTATAATGTAATGCGAATTCCAATTCTTATTTTGCTAAAACATATACACCCTAGGATCATATATAAATGAAAATGGAGATATTATTAATCTATTTAATATAACAAGCATGTTTTCCCATTTGGGTGAAGATTTTGCCTCTGGTCCAGCTTCTTCAACCAAGATCTCGATGGATTGTTGGATCTGGGGACTTTCCCTTTTGGAACAAAAACTGGGCAGGTTCTATTCTTGCATTCTCGGGTTGTATTGCCACTCTTATATCAGTGAAGGAGGTGTGTATCCTTCCAAGGTTCATCAAGACAATGTTGAACTCAGAACAGTAAGAACTCCTCCAGTCCATTAAGATCATTTCCGGATAGTACTACTGTGTGTTTAATCCTTCATCTTCGGGCGTTTTTTCCACCAAATAGTACCGAATGCTGATTTCAGAGAAGAACCAACATGACTGGTGGAATGGAGTGGTTTGGAGCCCCAAAACCCCAGCAAAATTCAACTTCCTTATATGGCGCATCAAGAATTCTACTATAACTGCAACTGAAATGTAGAGACCCATGCTTGAAATACATCGACATTACATTATATTTTGTAGAATAATTAATACATGAAAATAACCAACAATCAATGACCATAATAATTTAGTGTCTTTGGAAACTCGGAACATAATCTTCTAATCATGGTGAAAGATCTTCAACATCTCCCATAAAGATCTTCCACTTTTGTTTACTCACCTAAATCCTTTCATTAAATACAGTTGAAAATAAAACATATAAAGGGTGGGCTCAAATTCTCAGTAGGGGTAAACATGGATAAAATTAAACAAATCATGTACATTTTAAATTAAAATAACATGAACATAATTTTTAAACATCAAAATCTTGAGAAATAAATATTGGCAGTACATAAGGCATAGATCATAAAGGAACATTAATCATGATAAAATAGCATTGGAATAAAATACGTAATTGTGGAAAACCATTAATCACGTGATATGATTTCCATAGTAGCCAAGGAATTGCTTCCAAGACCATCTTAGTGGACAAAGTCCCTTACTAAATCGAGTTCACTCCTCATTCCAGTCCGGCATCACTGAACCGGAATAACTTACCTTTCCAGCCATGTCTATCTCATGAGATATAAATCTTTACCCAATGCATTGGAGGGAGGTATAGGTCCCACCAATCTCATAATTAAATCATTCTTACATGTTCCACAACATAAACGTAAATCATAACCCCACGAATAAATTGGGTTTCTTAAACATCATCCAATCCTAACATAATATTTATAAAAAAAATGGATATCATTTCATCATAAGGAATGTTAAACCATGTAAATCATAGAAACATTATAAATGAAACATACACATATGAAATAATTTCATCTTAGATGGAAAATATTTTTGATAAAACACTTGAAATGAATTCTTGAGGAAAATATCATTTCTTCTTCAAAATCATTTTCCTTTCACAAAATGCCATGCAATTTTAAAAGAAAAGTATTTTGTTAAAAATAGCGATGAAATATTGTAGATTAAGCTTCAAGAAAATAAGGAGTTATGAAACCATAAAAATCCATTCATGCCATATAAGTTAAAAAAACATTCTCCTCGCACTTTTAACAGAAAAGTCAAAAAGTACCACGTATGGTAAACAAAAGAAATATTCCTTCAATAACACAAAGTAAAAGTCAAAACGGGGTAAACATGACTTTAAATATACATGTAAAAATATTAAAGACTTTATGAAAAACATTTTTATTGAAATTGATGAAAAATATATTCCCAGTAAATACTTACATATAAGCAATCTCGAATAAAAATGAGATTTGAAAAATTATCCCTTACCTTAAGTCCATTTTTTCACGTACGTGTCCGAAAATTCTTTATAGTGGTTTAAACATATTATTAAATTGTATAAGAACCATAATAATATTTATGATATCATATATGATTCAGTTATGACTTTATATTAACCGTTATTTTGTCAATTTCATGTCAAAGCAGCGTTTTCGGTAAAATCATGTCATTTATCATACATGTTTGGATTTGTTGTTCTTGATATTATTATTACATATATCATGATTTAATTACTTCCAGAATGTAAAACATGATTTATATATCATAAATATCCTTTATATATATGTAACACCTCAAGCTTCCATGATACGCTTTTCATTCAATAATGTAATAGCTTGCATTGTACGTAACTTTGAGTTCTAAAACACCGCAACTAATCAAAGTAGCCGTTAAGAATAGTAATAACCACTTTTTAAAATTATAGAAATTTTATATTTCAAAATGGACTTCATTTTTGGATTCGGAATATCGAAATTAGCCTATGTTGAATTTTGGGTATTTTTCTAAGAACTTCTAATTTTTATTAATAGTGAAAAATACATAAAAACAACTTTTTTAATCAAAATAATTTATAGTGATAAATTATACTATTTAGTGGTTTTAAAGTATAATTAGAATATATTTTTACCATTTTATCCAATGGTGGTCATTATAATTAATTTAACATTGAAATTGGACATAAACAATTGCCAATCATTTGATATAAATTGTTTCTTAAAAACACGCTATCTGTCGTGACAGCGGGAATTAATTATAAAATTAATTAATGCAACTTATATGTTTGGAATTTTTTAAAATAGACATCATTTTTGAATTCGTAATATCAATTATAGCTTAGGGAGAAATTTTGGCATTGTTCTGAAAAACTTCAATTTTTGATGAATAGTGAAACCACTAAGTGGTAGTTAAATAACTGATTTTTCGTTTAAATGAAATATTACCACTTCTGTGTTTTGATTTTCAAAAATACGACATACATGGTTGTCATTAATATGTAAAATGTGGTTCAATGAGATTAAAATAATTTTTGGTGAATAGTAACTTTTAAGTTCTTAATCACGATTAGAGGTAATTAGTGTACTTTAAGGTAAAAATAATGTTTTAATAACATGAGATGCGCTTGAAACATGTCCTATCCTCATTGGATATGCCATGGCCGACCAAGACAATCCATGGGTCAACTTGGGGACCCCATGGAGCCACTTTAGTCGGAAAATGACATAAATGCCATTTATTTAATGTTAAAGTAAAAAATGACACAAACATGAAATGTTTTACTAAAACAATTTTTACATTGGGTTATACAAGTCATATTTTGACTATAAATATTCCTTAGAAAGCTAATAAGATTTCCTACATCATAGTAGTTTTTTTATAATTTTTAGACATTAAATAAATTAAATTATTTATGACATCATTATGATGCAGCGATGACCTCATTATTTAACTATTTAAATAAAATGAGAAGATAATGAAAATTCCAAGGCATACACCAGTCAAAAGACTATTGGATGAGGAGATTTCGAACCCTTATCACCTTATACACGATTTATATATGTTTGGGACCTTTAGAATCCGAAAAGCATTGTATAATAATGTAACATTTCAATCTTTCCTAAAGAGCCCCTCCTCTCCTCTTATAAAAGGCCCCCACCTCTCCCACCTTATTCACACCATCAAGCCATTTGGCTCGGACAACCTCTGCCCAAATACTCTCCCAACTTCCCCCTATTACTCCTAGAATCCTCACTTTGGGCAGAACACTTCCCAAGGAAGCCTTTGGCTCAAATCAAAAAGAGTTACCCAATTTTGAGGTAATGTCTTCTCTAATGTTGTTTTGTTTTATTTTTCTTCTCCAACCCCTTAAACTCTTTTTATTCATTTCTTTTGTAACAACACCAGTATCATAAAAATACTAGGATTTTGTTATAATAATTATTCGAGCTACACTTACACACACCTACATCTAATGGTTAAAGAACTTATGGTTTCTGTGGATGGTGACTTTCTGCCTCACGAAACGATGATTGTTCAACACTCATATAACACCTTCAAAGGTGGCCATTAAGATGTCACTATATTTATATCTGATATATAATATGTTTATGTTTTAATTATGCTTCTGTATTTCTCATTTATGTCATACTTTATGATTTCCATTATAGGTAAATGCGATAATTTCATTTTAGGAAGTGCAGACTACCGCCCCCTCAAAGTGATTTGAATCGTTAATGCCATATGTGGGATGTATAAAGGATGGAGTAAATGGTATTATACACTATATTATAATGGAATTATATTATACATTTATATCATTATGATTTCATTCCATTAAATATGAAATAGAAATGAAAGTAGTGTTCATGCGTACGTACGGCTTTCCGTCTCCATGAACAGTACATTTCATTTCTTACCTCTAAATGTTACGTAATATTATAAATGAATGTATATACTGGATATATATAATATATATGACCTCTAAATCATGAAAATAATTCTGGAGATAATGTATAATCTACCACATAAACAACTTGTAATTATAAGAAGTTTATTGTTGACTCAAGTACCAAAGATCGAAAAAACGACCGTTATTAACTTAAATAATTACATAATGTTAATATCATTGTAATAAGTGATATAAAAAGGATAATGAAATTGAAAATGGTTCTTAATAAGGTATATATTAACTCTAGTTTATTATTCAGGAGGTTAAAGAACGGTTGAGTCAAGTCAGACACGAGGTAAGGGAACTTCTTAACCCAATTTCTATTCTTTGGGTTAATCTCCTACTTTCAAATTATGTCATGATATTATTATGTCCTATCTTGTAATTTTTACTTTATTTATGTTTACTTATAGTGAATACACATTATAGATCTATTTTATTTAAAAAAATGATCTTTTTAAGGGAATTTCTTAACCCAATTTCTATTCTTTGGGTTAATCTCCTACTTTCAAATTATGTCATGATTTGTAAGGGAATTTCATAACCCAATTTCCATTATTTAGGTTAATATCTTACTTTCAAATTATGTCATGATATTATTATGTCCTATATTGTATTTTTACTTTCATTATGTGTACTTATAGTGAATACACATAATAGATCTATTTTATTTTAAAAATGATCTTTGTAAGGACTTCATCTCAATCTCCTTTCATTGAGGCATATTTGGTTTTATACACAACTTTCTTTTATACGGTGCATAAACCCCTTTGACTTTTACGGTTATTCAAAAGGAATCTTTTTTATATGAAGCATTTTTCTAAACGACAAAAGGGAATGTTTTTATTTCCGTACTTATGCGGCGACAACGACTTCTCTGCCGTCGTGACCATTATTTGAGTTTCGGCTTCCTCTACAAGCCATCATTTTTTAATGAAAAATAAATACATAGTTTTAACTTTCTTTTATATTGGTATTGAAAATGGTTTTGAAAGTGTTTTTATTATATCAATGTGTTGTATTGATATCTTGTGATTGAAATGTGGAAATGTTATGTTTTCTTTATGCATGTTTTATGTGATACGATTATGTTATGGTTTATGATATGTTTTAACCTATTCATATGAGGAATGTATTGGACTTAATAAGTGATGGGTGGAGCCCGCTATAGCTCCTCGATGCATCGGTAGGTCTCATGAGACAACTAGACGTGGAATTGGCTGAGGCCCTTTCCCAATTTGGTTTATGGTTTTGGCCGAGGCCTTAATCATTTTAGACGTCTTGGCCGAGGCCTTGACAAAATGTTTCAGAATGTCTGACATTATACATCCCCTCATTATAAAAGTGCTTATTGATATTGCATGTGATTATTCGACTAGTAGAATATCCATGTGAGTAAGTAAATAGCATTATTTAATTTTATTTTTGCCATATTATTCTGAAGTTCAAGTTTAAAAAGGCTTTTGTTTTAGTTATACATTGCCTTAAATGTTAATGTTTATTTATGAAAGCATCCGCAATATTGTTATCCTTACTGAGCATCTGAGCTCACCCCTTTCAATGTTTTAATATTTTCCAGGATGTGAAGAAGTATTTTATGAATGACCTGCAGGGATTGTCAGAAGAGGATATGAGTGTGGACTATGGAGACTTTGTTATTGTAGTTTTTCACTTTATGATGTAATGTAACGTTTACGAATGTATCTAGTGTTTCCAAGGCTACTAAACTAATCGGTCTTTCGAGACTTGATCTTTTGTGATCATGCCAATGTTACGAAGTAATGCACCGACTCTGGGTAGCTGGGGTCGGGGCGTTACAGTTTGTATCAGAGGCAGTTTAGTACTAACCTTGGAATCTAGAATTAGATAAACTCTGATTAGAGCACATAGCCCAAAGATAGACTTTGAGGATTAGTAAAGATGAAATTCCTAGAATTTTGTTATTGTAGAGATTTTGTGAGTTTTCCGAGCAATACATCCCTGTCTGGATATGAGCAGCTCTGGAACAGATGTACCTAGGGGTAAAACCTGAAAACACCGCTTTGAACTAGACTCGAACGGGAACTGGTGCACGACAATGGGCCTTGCTGCACTCTTGATTACGACACTCCCGGGGGATATGATTAGGATAATTCTCATTTTCTTTACAAACCACTATGAACGGTTTTGAGTATATACTTCCTCAAATAAAACATTTTTATGATTATGGATTATATCCATAAATAGTTCAATTTATGTTAAGTATTTTACAAATATGGAATTATGTATTTTGATTCATAAACTAATCTAGTTTATGCCATTGTTTAGAAATGGCGCCTAGTGGAAGGAATGGAAACCGTATCAATGCATGCACTCCGTGTAGGGATTGCCCTCCTGCTCAAGATAATTATTGTGGATCTAGAGATACAACTGGTGCTGATCAACTTATTACCATACTGGGACAACTCAATCAGGTTATGAATAATAACCTTACTCGTATGGAGCACCCTGATCCGCAACGTGGAGGAACAATGTTAGACCGCTTCATGAGGCAAGAACCACCAACATTTAATGGGGGTAAAAATCCATTAGTAGCTGAGCAATGGATAAACTCCTTAGGAAAAATATTCCATGCCTTGGGGAGTAGTGAAAGGGAAAAGGTTATCATGGCAGTTTACCGCCTCACTGGAGATGCTGATCAATGGTGGTCATTGATTCAAAACACAAAGGAATATGATGAAATATCGAATATGGAATGGAGGGAGTTCAAAGATCTTTTCTTAGAAAAATACTTTCCTCATGACCATCGAGCAGATATAGAAAGGCAATTTCTGTGTCTGAGGCAGAAGGAGGATGAGAATGTTGCAAAGTATGAGGCTAACTTTACAAGGTTAGCGAGGCATGCTGCAGATTATATACGTATCCCAAGAGATAAGATTGATCGTTTCTTTGATGGGTTAAAACCATTTATCCATCGAGCTTTAGTATCACAATCGTTCTCAACATACGAAGATATTGTCTCATGTGCTATCAAGACAGAAAAGGAATTCTCTAAGTCTTATGACAACAAAGTAAAACAAGAGAAGAAGAGAACGGTGGAACAAGAGACAGATAAAGGTAAAAAGGGAAAGAAGGATTTTCCATTATGTGATAATTGTGGGAAGAATCACCCTGGTACTTGCCTAAAAGGAATGGGAGTTTGTTATAAATGTGGAGAAAAGGGTCACCAGGCTCGTGATTTCAAGGGAAAGAAAGAGGATATCAAAGTTGAATGCTACAATTGTAGAGAAATGGGTCATTATGCAAATGAATGCCCTAAGCGTCAAGGAAACTTACCTCAGAAAAGGCCAAGGGCTCAAGGACAATCTTATGCTGTTACTACAGTTGAAGCAGAATAACTAATGTATTGGTGCTTTTGGACTCATGGATTATATTCTGGTTATTAGAATAATGTGATATATATATATAAGGATTGTACTGCAGTGCTTGTTGATTTCAGTAAGGTTTTAATATGATGAAGGTAATTATATTTTTATTATGTGACAATAAGAGAAACATTACTTTGTTTGGGGAATCTGATAAATTGATTTTGGAATTAAGAGACCTTTTAGAGAAAGTCTGGACAGAGGTATTTTGGATAACTATAATGGTTGGAGTGGATTAAGCTGATCTTTGGATAGTATTGTTTAAGGTTAAAAAATTTATGAAGATTATTTTTGGAATATTATGATACTATAGTTTTAGGAAAAGGACAACCTGCAGGGTGGGGCATAACCCATCGCGTCGGACAAAGCTGCAGGAATCGAACCCACAATCATAGTGCGACATGCCTTTATTTCCTACCACTAGCCTACAGGAAGTCCCTGGTTATTACAAAATAATTTTACTAATCTAAATGGTATGTGTTAACATTTGGAACCTTATACAATTAGGATAAGTATAATATTTTTGAGTTCTATTATCTTTTTGAGTGAAAGATGAGTTGAAGGTTGAAACTATAATTGTCAAGCATAAATATATATATACCTATCTATTATTCAATGAATAAATTAATTCTTAAACTTTAGTAAAGGGATATTAAAACAAAAAAATGGATTATCCTAATACCTTATGTCTTGTTGAACTGATGATATTTTAAATCAACATAGATTGAAGGCTTTGAGGCCCTCAATTTGACAGTTGATTGTGATTGATGACCTCAATCACTCCATAAAAATATTTACATTTTTCCTCAAATTATATGTCTCTAATTTCCACCAATGTTCTCCTTATCGAGATCATAATTTGGTGGTGACTTTCTTATTTTCATTTCCCTCTTATTAAGACTAAATTTTATTAACCTTATTTCCGATGTGGGTTTTCCACAAAGGTATTTTCTATTTTCAACCTTTTATTTTCAAATAAAAATATCAAATTTCGAGGACGCAATTTATTGAAGAAGGGGAGAATGTAACACCCCGAGCTTCCATGATACACTTTTCATTCAATAATGAAATAGCTTGCATTGTACGTAACTTCGAGTTCTAAAACACCGCAACTAATCAAAGTAGCCGTTATGAATAGTAATAACCACTTTTTAAAATTATAGAAATTTTAATATTTCAAAATGGACTTCATTTTTGGATTCAGAATATCGAAATTAGCTTATGTTGAATTTTGAGTATTTTTCTGAGAACTTCTAATTTTTATGAATAGTGAAAAATACTTAAAAACAACTTTTTTAATCAAAATAATTTATAGTGATAAATTATACTATTTAGTGGTTTTAAAGTATAATTAGAATATATTTTTACCATTTTATCCAATGGTGGTCATTAGAATTAATTTAACATTGAAATTGGACATTAACAATTGCCAATCTTTTGATATAAATTGTTTCTTAAAAACATGCTATCTGTCGTGACAGTGGGAATTAATTATAAAATCAATTAATGCAACTTATATGTTTGGAATTTTGTAAAATAGACATCATTTTTGAATTCGGAATATCAATTATAGCTTAGGCAGAAATTTTGGCATTGTTCTGAAAAACTTCAATTTTCTGATGAATAGTGAAACCACTAAGTGGTAGTTAAATAACAGATTTTTCGTTTAAATGAAATATTACCACTTCTGTGTTTTTATTTTCAAAAATCCGACATACATGGTTGTCATTAAGAAGTAAAATGTGGTTCAATGAGATTAAAATATTTTTTGGTGAATAGTAACTTTTAGGTTCTTAATCACGATTAGAGGTAATTAGTGTAGTTTAAGGTAAAAATAATGTTTTAATAATATGATATGCGCTTGAAACATGTCATAACCTCATTGGATGTGACATGGCCGACCAAGAAAATCCATGGGTCATCTTGGGGACCCCATGGAGCCACTTTAGTCGGAAAATGACATAAATACCTTTTATTTAATGTTAAAGTAAAAAATGACACAAACATGAAATGTTTTACTAAAACAATTTTTACATTGGGTTATACAAGTCATATTTTGACTATAAATATTCATTATAAAGATAAAAAGATTTTCTACATCATAGTATTTTTTTATAATTTTTAGACATTAAATAAATTAAATTATTTATGACATCATTATGATGCAGCGATGACCTCATTATTTAACTATTTAAATAAAATGAGAAGATAATGAAACATCCAAGGCATAAACCTATCCAAAGCCTATTGTATGAGGCGATTTCGAACCCTTATCACCTTATCCACGATTTATATAAGTGTGGGACCTTTAAAATCCGAAAAGCATTGTATAATAATGTAACATTTCAATCTTTCCAAAAGAGCCCCTCCTCTCCTCTTATAAAAGGCCCCCACCTCTCCAACATTATTCACACCTTGAAGCCATTTTGCTCGGCCAACCTCTGCCCAAATACTCTCCCAACTTCCCCCTCTTACTCCTAGAAGCCTCACTTTGGGCAGAACTCTTCCCAAGGAAGCCTTTGGCTGAAATCAAAAAGAGTTACCCGATTTTGAGGTAATGTCTTCTCTAATGTTGTTTTGTTTTATTTTTCTTCTCCAACCCCCTAAAATATTTTTATTCATTTATTTTGTAACAAAAAAAATATCCTCAATATACTAGGATGTTGTTATAAAAATTATTCGAGCTACACTTACACACACCTACATCTAATGGTTAAAGAACATACGGTTTCTGTGGATGGCGACTTTCTGCCTCACGAAACGATGATTGTTCAACATTCATATAACAACTTCAAAGGTGGCCATTAAGATGACACTATATTTATATATGATATATAATATGTTTATGTTTTACTTATGCTTCTGTATTTCTCATTTATGGCATACTTTATGATTTCCATTACGGGTAAACGCGATAATTTCATTTTAGGAAGTGCGGACTACCGCCCCCTCAAAGTGATTTGAATCGTTAATGCCATATGTGGGATGTATAAAGGATGGAGTAAATGGTATTATACACTATATTATAATGGAATTATATTATACATTTATATCATTATGATTTCATTCCATTAAATACGAAATAGAAATGAAAGTAGCGTTCATGCGTATGTACGGCTTACCGTCTCCATGAACGGTATATTTCATTTCTTACCTATAAATGTTATGTAATATTATAAATGAATGTATATACTGGATATAAATGATATATATGACATCTAAATCATGAAAATAATTCTGGAGATAATGGATATTCTACCACATAAACAACTTGTAATTATAAGAAGTTTATTGTTGACTCAAGTACCAAGGATCGAAAAAACGACCGTTATTAACTTAAATAATTACATAATTTTCATATCATTGTAATAAGTGATATAAAAAGGATAATGAAATTGAAAATGGTTCTTAATAAGGTATATATTAACTCTAGTTTATTATTCAGGATGTTAAAGAACGGTTGAGTCAAGACAGACACGAGGTAAGGGAACTTCTTAACCCAATTTCTATTCTTTGGGTTAATCTCCTACTTTCAAATTATGTCATGATATTATTATGTCCTATCTTGTAATTTTTACTTTATTTATGTTTACTTATAGTGAATACACATTATAGATCTATTTTATTTAAAAAAATGATCTTTGTAAGGGAATTTCTAAACCCAATTTCAATTCTTTGGGTTAATCTCCTACTTTCAAATTATGTCATGATTTGTAAGGGAATTTCTTAACCCCATTTCCATTATTTAGGTTAATCTCCTACTTTCAAATTATGTCATGATATTATTATGTCCTATATTGTATTTTTACTTTCATTATGTGTACTTATAGTGAATACACATAATAGATCAATTTTATTTTAAAAATGATCTTTGTAAGGACTTCATCTCAATCTCCTTTCATTGAGGCATATTTGGTTTTATACACAACTTTCTTTTATATGGTGTATAAACCCCTTTGACTTTTACGGTTATTCAAAAGGAATCTTTTTTATATGAATAGTTTTTCTAAACGACAAAAGGGAATGTTTTTATTTCCGTACTTATGCGGCGACAATGACTTCTCCGCCGCCGTGACCATTATTTGAGTTTCGGCTTCCTCTACAAGCCATCATTTTTTTAATGAAAAATAAATACATAGTTTTAACTTTCTTTTATTTTGGTATTGAAAATGGTTTTGAAATCGTTTTTATTATATCAATGTGTTGTATTGATATCTTGTGATTGAAATGTGGAAATGTTATGTTTTATTTATGCATGTTTTATGTGATACGATTATGTTATGGTTTATGATCTCTTTTAACCTATTCATATGAGGAATGTATTGGACTTAATAAGTGACGGGTGGAGCCCTCTATAGCTCCTCGATGAATCGGTAGGTCTCATGAGACAACTAGACGTGGAATTGGCCGAGGCCCTTTCCCAATTTGGTTTATGGTTTTGGCCGAGGCCTTAATCATTTTAGACGTCTTGGCCGAGGCCTTGACAAAATGTTTCAGAATATCCGGCATTATACATCCCCTCATTATGAAAGTGCTTATTGATATTGCATGTGATTATTCGACTAGTAGAATATCCATGTGAGTAAGTAAATGACATTATTTAATTTTATTTTTTCCATATTATTCTGAAGTTCACGTTTAAAAAGGCTTTTCTTTTAGTTATACATTACCTTAAATGTTAATGTTTATTTATGAAAGCTCCCGCAATATTGTTATCCTTACTGAGCATCTGAGCTCACCCCTTTCAATGTTTAAGTTTTTTCCAGGATGTGAATAAGTGTTTTATGAATGACTTGCAGGGATTTTCAGAAGAGGATATGAGTGTGGACTATGGAGACTTTGTTATTGTAGTTTTTCACTTTATGATGTATTGTAACGTTTACGAATGTATCTAGTGTTTGCAAGGCTACTAAACTAATCGGTATTTCCAGACTTGATCTTTTGTGATCAGGCCAATGTTACGAAGTAATGCACTGACTCTGGGTAGCTGGGGTCGGGGCGTTACAATATATATATATATTATATAGATAAATGAAATGAAACACACCATTCATGGAGATGGCTGAGAATGGTACGGGAAGGGTGGCGAGTGCCATCATCCTCAGTGCAGGATGTTGGTGCCTTTGGCGGGCTCGCAATAAGGCATGATTTGATGGGATCTAATCCACATGATGGTCCATAATTGTGCATTCTAAATTCTTACTACTCGAGCTGGTCTCGGTTTTAGGGAACTAGCGTGAAGCCCCCTCCATGTGGTTTCTGCAGCTTAATTTTTCCTTGGCTGCTGCTCACCTAGACAGTAGTCGGGGTACTTGGGTGCGATGGTCTCCACCATCATCTGGCCTCAAGTAAAATACTAACGGTTCAATTCTAGTGGGTAACATGCGTGGTAGAGGTGTTGTCCGCAACACAGATTGGGGTGTTTTCCTAGATTTTATAGCTCACTTTGGGGATGGAAATGCTCTACAAGCGGAGGCCAATTCTATTCTCACCAGTCTCAACCTATGCGTACAGAAGAACATTATCCTCTCCAAAGTGGAAACTGATTCGAAGATCATTTGTGACTCCCTTACTAGCATAGTCTCCATTCCATGGTCAATTACCTACATCATCAGGAAATGAAAAATGCTTCTCAAAAGGAATATTCGGGTCTCCCAGAAATGGAGAGAGGGGAACAAATTCACTGATCATATCTCATCCCTAGAAATCCCTAGCTCTAATGTCACTTTCCTTCTCAATGTCACTCACTTTAAGCCTGAAGGGGTTAATTTAATTCGTGGGGACTCCCTTGGCCTCCATTATTTTAGACCCCCCAATCAGTGTTTCCTTTGTATTTTCATCCTTATTTGAATAAATATAATGGCATGGAGACGGTAGGCCATACATACGCATGAACGTTGTTTTCCTTTCTTTATTTACTTGAATCGAAGTAAGTAGATGACATATATATATATACATAAATCCAGTAGAATTATTATGTGATATATACCATTACTATTCATTATTTATTCTTTATAATAATTTATGAATGGTTAAAATGGAGAATGAATCTCATCGTGACGTGGAGACGGTAATCCGTACGTACGCACGAGCGATGATATCATTCCCATAATTATTGAATGGAATTGGAGTGGATGATATAATATCTCCGAATCCATATGAAGTTATAATAACCATATATAGTTATTCTTTACACCATTATACCCATACAAGTATGGTGGTGGTGGAAAAACATATTACACCATGGCGTGGAGATGGTATTCCATACGTACACACGCACGGTGATTTCATTTTTCATAGGATAGATAGAAGGTGAAATGGGGTTGTTTCATATTTATAATAAAATATCAGTATATTAGGGATACTGATGTTATTACTTTACAATGAAACAACTAATGAATAAGAAGTTGAAGAATAATGAAACTTGAAAGAATCGGTAGAACAAATTATGTAACGCCCCGACCCCAGCTACCCAGAGTCGGTGCATTACTTCGTAATATTGGCATGATCAGAAAAGATCAAGTCTCAAAAGACCGATTAGTTTAGTAGCCTTGGAATCACTAGATACATTCATAAAGGTTACATTACATCATAAAGTGAAAAACTAATAACAATGTCTTCATAGTCCACACTCATATCCTCTTCTGACTATCACTGTAGGTCATTCATAAAATACTTCTTCACATCCTGGAAAATATTAAAACATTGAAATGGGTGAGCTCAGATGCTCAGTAAGGATAACAAAATATCGAAAGCTTTTATAAATAAACATTAACATTTAAGGCAATGTATAACTAAAACAAAATCCTTTTAAACTTGAACTTTAGCATAATATGGCAAAAGTAAACTGAAATAATGCCATTTACTTACTCACATGGATATTCTACTAGTCGAATAATCACATGAAATATCAATAACCACTTTCATAATGATGGAATGCATAATTCCGGACTATCATAACCATGTAGCCAAGGCCTCATGCCAATACCACAAATAAGATTTTGTCAAGGCCTCGTGCGAAGACACCAGTTTGTCTCATGAGATCTACCGATGCATCGAGGAGCTGTAGTGGGCTCCACCCGTCACTTATTAAGTCCAATGCATTCCTCGTATGAATAGGTTTAAACATATCATAAACCAAAACATAATTGCATAAAATTTCCACTTTTCAATCACAAGATATCAATACAACACATTGATATAATAAAAACGCTTTCAAAACCATTTTCAATACCAAAATAAATGAAAGTTAAAACTTTGTATTTATTTTTCATTTTAAAAAAGTGATGGCTTGTAGTGGAAGCCGAAACTCAAATAATGGTCACGGCGGTGGAGAAGTTGTTGTCGCCACATATGTACGGAAAAAAAACATTCCCTTTTTGTCCTTTAGTAAGACGATTTGTATAAAAATATTCCTTTTGAATAAACGTAAAAGTCAAAGGGGTTTATACACCATATAAAAAAAAGTTGTGTATAAAACAAAATATGCCTCAATGAAAGGAGATTGAGATGAAGTCCATAAAAAGATCATTTTTAAAATAAAATAGATATATTATGTGTATTAACTATATGTACACATAAGGAAAGTATAAATAAAATATAGGACATTATAATATCATGACATAATTTGAAAGTAGGAGATTAACCCAACGAATGGAAATTGGGTTAAGAAGTTCTCATACCTCGTGTCCGACTTGACTCGACCGCTCTTTAACCTCATGAATAATAAACTAGAGAAAATCTATACCTTCTTAAGAAAAATTTTCAAGTTCATTATTACTTTTATATCACTTATTACCATGTCATGAACATTATGTAATTATTTAAGTTTATAACGGTCGTTTTGTCGATCTTAGGTACTTGAGTCAAAAATAAACTTCTTATAATTACAAGTTGTTCATGTGATGAAATATCCATTATATCCAGAATTATATTCATTATGTAGATATCATATATATCATATATATCCTGTATATATATTCATTTATAATATTACGTAACATTTTAGGTAAGAAATGAAATGCACCATTCATGGAGACGGTAAGCCGTACGTACACATGAACACTACTTTCATTTCAATTTCGTATTTAATGGAATGAAATAATAATGATATAAATGTGTAATATAATTCCAGTATAATATAGTTTATAATACCATTTACTCCATCCTTTATACATCCCACATATGGCATTAACGATTCAAATCACTTTGAGGGGGCGGTAGTCCGCACTTCCTAAAATGAAATTATCGTGTTTACACATAATGGAAATCATAAAGGTATGACATAAATGAGAAATAATGAAGCATAATAAATACATTATCATAATATATATGTCATATATGAAAATAGTGTCATCAAAATGGCCACCATTAGAGGTGTTACAAGAATATTGAACAATCATCGTTTCATGAGGCAAAAAATTGCCATCCACAGAAACAGTATGTTCTTTAACCATTTGATTTAGGTGTGTGTAAGTGTAGCTCGAATACTTCTTATAGGAACATCCTAGTATATTTTGTATTCTGTTGTTGTTACAAATGAAAGGAATAAAAAGATTTTAAGGGGTTGGAGAAGCAAAATAAAACAAAACAACATTAGAGAAGACATTACCTAAAAATCGGGTAACTCTTTTGATTTGAGCCAAAGGCTTCCTTGGGAAGAATTATTCCCAAAGTGAGGCTTATAGGAGTAAGGGAGGGAAGTTGGAAGAGTATTTGGGCAGAGTTTGGAGGAGCCTAATGGCTTTAATGTGTGAATAAGGTGGGTGTGGTGGGGGCCTTTTATAAGTGGAGAGGAGGGGCAATTTTGGAAATTAATAAAATGTTGCTTTATTATACAATGCATTTCGGATTCTAAAGGTGCAACACTTATATAATTCGAGGCTAAGGTGATAAGGGTTCGAAATATACTCATCAAATAGGTTTTTGACAAGTGTACGCCTTGGATTTTACATTATCTTTTCATTTTATTTAAATCGTTAATTAATGAGGTAATCGCTGCATCATCATGGTGTCATAAATAATTTAATTTATTTAATGTCTAAAAATTAAAAAAAAAACTATAATGATGTATGAAATCTTTTTATGTTTCTAATTAATATTTATAGTAAAAAATATGACTTGTATAACCCAATTTAAAAATTGTTTTAGTAAAACAACTTTTGTTTGTGACCTTTTTATTCTAACATTAAATAAAAAGTTATTTATGTCCTTTTCCTACCAAAGTGGCTCCATGGGGTCCCCAAGTTGACCCATGGATTGTCGTGGTCGGCCATGACACATCCAATGAGGGTAGGACATGTTTCAAACTCATCTCATATTATTAAAACATTATTTTTACCTTAAACTACACTAATTACCTATAATCGCGATTAAGAATTTAAAAGTTACTATTCACCAAAAAAATTAATCTCATTGAACCACATTTTACTTATTAATGAAAACCATGTATGTCAGATTTTTGAAATTCAAAACACAGAAGTGGTAAAATTTCATTTAAACGAAACATCAGTTTTTATAAGTACCACTTAGTGGTTTCACTATTCATCAAAAATTGATGTTTTTCAGAAAAATCCCAAAAATTCACCCTAAGCTATATTTGATATTCCAATTTCAAAAATGATGTCTATTTTACAAAATTCCAAACATATAAGTTGTATTAATTAATTTTATAATTAATTCCCGCTGTCACAACAAATAGCGTGTTTTTAAGAAACAATTTATATCAAAAGATTTGCAATTGTTCATGCCCAATTTCAATGTTAAATTAATTCTAATGACCACCATTGGATAGAATTGTAAAAATATATTCAAATTATACTTTAAAACCACTCAATACTATATTTTATCAATATAAAATACATTGATTAAAAAGTTGTTTTTAAGTATTTTTCACTATTAATAAAAATTGGATGTTCTCAGAAAATTACAAAAAATTCAACTTTGGATAATTTCGATATTACGAATACAAAAATGAATTCCATTTTTAAATATAAAATTTCTATAATTTTAAAAAGTGTGTATTACTATTCATAACGGCTACTTTGATTAGTTGCGGTGTGTTAAAACTCGAAGTTGCGTACAATGCAAGATATTGCATTATTGAATGAGAAGCGTATCATGGAAGCTCGGGGTGTTACATTCTCCACTCCTTCAATAAATTGTGTCCTCACAATTTGAAATTTTTCTTTGAAAACAAAATGTTGAAAATAGAAAATACCTTTGTGGAAAACCCACATCGGAAATAAGGTTAATAAATATATAACATTAAAAGAAAGCAAGATAAGTACAACGGTCACCCGAGATAGCCCATTCTAGGATTCTATGCAAATATGGATATGGAGGAGATAAAAACCATCAAGGACTGATGGAGAGTTATAGAAAACATGATTAGGAGAAAGTTTAACTACAAGAAAATCACAAACTTGTGATTGGTTAAACGATCATTGATTCCCCAGTAGGAAAAGATAACCGACAACATTTTTTTTTGAGTTAACTTTTATAAAGTTGATGAATTTATTTAGGAGATTTACTAAGAACGTAAGGAAATGTACATACTTGTCATGTAGACTTTCATTCTTTAATAAATTTTTTCCACAAACCCATCTTTCACTCTAAAAGGTAATACAACTCAAAAATATTTTATTTATCCTAATTGTATAAGGTTCCAAATATTAACACATACCATTTAGATTAGTAAAACTATTATGTAATAAATAGGGACTTCCTGTAGGCTAGTGGTAGGAAATAAAGGCATGTCGCACTATGGTTGTGGGTTCGATTCCTGCAGCTTTGTCCGACGCGACGGGTTATGCCCCACCCTGCAGGTTTTCCTTTTCCTAAAACTATAATATTCCGAAAATAATCTTCAGAAATGTTTTAACCGTAAACTATAATATCCAAAGATCAACTTAATCCATTCCAACCTTTATATTTATCCAAAATACCTCCGTCCAGACTTTCTCTAAAAAGTCTCTAAATTCCAAAATCAATTGTAACCTCAGATTCCCCAAACAAAGTAAAGTTTCTCTTATTTTCACATACTAAAAATATGATTACCTTCATCATATTAAATCTTTAATGAAAACAACATGTACTACAGTACAATCCTTATTTATATCATATTATTATTATAACCATAATCTAGTTCTTGAGTCCAAAAACACAAATACAATAATTATTCCGCTTCAACTGTAGTAACAGCATAATATTGTCCTTGATCCCTTGGCCTTTTATGAGGTATGTTTCCATGACGCTTAGGACATTCATTTGCATAATGCCCCATTTCCCTACAATTGTAGCATTCAACATTGATAGCCTCTTTCTTTCCCTTGCAATCACATGCCTGGTGACCTTTTTCTCCACAGTTATAATAAAATCCCATTACTTTTAGGCAAGCACCGTGGGGATTCTTCCCACAATTATCACATAATAGAAAATCCTTCTTTCCCTTTTTCCCTTTATCTATCTCTTGTTCCACCGTTCTATTCTTTTCTTTCTTTGCTTTAATGTCACGAGACATAGAAAATTCTTTTTCCATCTTGATAGCACACGAGACAATATCTTCGTATGACAAGAAGGATTGTGAGACTAATGCTCGACGGAGAAATGGTTTTAACCCATCAAAGAAATGATCAATCTTACTTCTTGGGTTACGTATATAATCTGCAGCATGTCTTCCTAACCTTGTAAAGTTGGCCTCATACTTTGCGACATTGTCATCCTCCTTTTGTCTCAGACTCAAAAATTGCCTTTCCATATCTGCTCGATGGTCACGAGGAAAGTATTTTTCTAAGAAAATATCTTTGAACACTCTCCATTCCATACTTGATACTTCTTCATCTTACTTTGTATTTTGAATCAATGACTACCATTGATCGGCATCTCCAGTGAGACGGTAAACTGCCATGACAACCTTCTCCCTTTTGCTACTCCCCAAGGCATGGAATATTTTCTCTAAGGAGTTTATCCATTGATCAGCTACTAATGGATTTGTACCCCCATTAAATGTTGGCGGTTGTTGCCTCATGAAGCGGTCTAACATTGATCCTCCACGTTGTGGATCAGGTTGATCCATACGGGTAAGGTTATTATTCATAACCTGGGTGAGTTGTCCCAATATGGTAATAAGTTGATCAGCCCCAGTTGTATCTCCAGATCCACAATAATTATCTTGAGCATGAGAGAAATCTCTACATGGAGTGCGTGCATTGATATGGTTTCCATTCCTTCCACTAGGCGCCATTCTAAACAATGGCATAAACTAGATTAGTTTATTAATCAAAATACATAATTCCATACGTATAAAATACGTAACATAAATTGAACTATTTATGGATATAATCCATAATCATAAAAAAATGTTTTCTTTGAGGAAGTATATACTCATAACCCTTCATAGTGGTTTGTAAAGAAATGAGAATTATCCTAAGAATATCCCTCAGGAGTGTCGTAACCAAGAGTGCAGCAAGGCCCGTTGTCGTGCACCAGTTCCCGTTCGAGTCTAGCTCAAAACGGTGTTTTCGGGTTTTACCCCTAGGTACATCTGTGCCAGAGCCACCTCTACCTGCTCATATCCAGACAGGGATGTATTGCTCGGAAAACTCACAAAATCTCTATAATACAAAAATTCTAGGATGTTCTTCTATATTAATCGTCAAAGTCTATCTTTGGGCTATGTTCTCTAATCAGAGTTTATCTAAATCTAGCTTCCAAGGTTAGTACTAAACTGCCTCTGATACCAACTGTAACGCCCCGACCCCAGCTACCCAGAGTCAGTGCATTACTTCGTAATATTGGCATGATCATAAAAGATCATGTTTCGAAAGACCGATTAGTTTAGTAGCCTTGGAATCACTAGATACATTCATAAAGGTTAAATTACATCATAAAGTGAAAAACTAATAACAAAGTCTTCATAGTCCACACTCATATCCTCTTCTGACTATCCTTGGAGGTCATTCTTAAAATACTTCTTCACATCCTGGTAAATATTAAAACATTGAAAGGGGTGAGCTCAGATTCTCAGTAAGGATAACAAAATAGAAGAAGCTTTTATAAATATTCATTAACATTTAAGTCAATGTATAACTAAAACAAAAGCCTTTTAAACTTGAACTTTAGCATAATATTGAAAAAGTAAACTTAAATAATGCCATTTACTTACTCACATGGATATTCTACTAGTCGAATAATCACATGAAATATCAATAACCACTTTCATAATGATGGAATGCATAATGCCAGACTATCATAACCACGTAGCCAAGGCCTCGTGCCAAGACCACAAATAAGATTTTTCCAAGGCCTCGTGCCAAGACACTAGTTTTTCTCATTAGACCTACCGATGCATCGAGGAGCTGTAGAGGGCTCCACCAGTTACTTATTAAGTCCAATGCATTCCTCATATGAATAGGTTTAAACATATCATAAACCATAACATAATTGCATAAAATTTCCACATTTCAATCACAATATATCAATACAACACATTGATATAATAAAAACGCTTTCAAAACCATTTTAAATACCAAAATAAAAGAAAGTTAAAACTTTGTATTTATTTTTCATTTTAAAAAAGTGATGGCTTGTAGAGGAAGCCGAAACTCAAATAATGATCACGGCGGCGGAAAAGTCGTTGTTGTTGCATATGTACAGAATGAAAAAAATTCCCTTTTTGTCATTTAGTAATATGCTTCGTATAAAAATATTCCTTTTGAATAAACGTAAAAGTCAAAGGGGTTTATACACCATATAAAAGAAAGTTGTGTATAAAACAAAATATGCCTCAATGAAAGGAGATTGAGACGAAGTCCTTAAAAAGATCATTTTTAAAATAAAATAGATATATTATGTGTATTCACTATATGTACACATACGGAAAGTATAAATACAAGATAGTACATAATAATATCATGACATAATTTGAAAGTATGAGATTAACCCAAAGAATGGAAATTGGGTTAAGAAGTTCCCTTACCTCGTGTCCGACTTGACTCGACCGCTCTTTAACCTCTTGAATAATAAACTAGAGTTAATCTATACCTTCTTAAGAAAAATTTTCAAGTTCATCATTCCTTTTATATCACTTATTACCATGTCATGAACATTATGTAATTATTTAAGTTTATAACGGTCATTTTGTCGATCTTAGGTACTTGAGTCAAAAATAAACTTCTTATAATTAGAAGTTGTTCATGTGGTGAAATATCCATTATATCCAGAATTATATTCATTATTTAGATATCATATATATCATATATATCAAGTATATAAATTCATTTATAATATTACGTTACATTATAGGTAAGAAATGAAATGCACCGTTCATGGAGACGGTAAGCCGTACGTACGCATGAACACCACTTTCATTTATATTTCGTATTTAATGGAATGAAATCATAATGATATAAATGTGTAATATAATTACAGTATAATATAGTGTATAATACCATTTACTCCATCCTTTATACATCCCACATATGGCATTAACGATTCAAATCACTTTGAGGGGGTGGTAGTCCCCACTTCTTAAAATGAAATTATCGTGTTTACACATAATGGAAATCATAAAGGTATGACATAAATGAGAAATAAAGAAACATAATGAAAACATAAACATAATATATATGTCATATATGAAAATATTGTCATCAAAATGTCCACCATTAGAGGTGTTACAAGAATATTGAACAATCATCGTTTCATGAGGCAAAAATTCGCCATCCACAGAAACAGTATGTTCTTTAACCATTTGATGTAGGTGTGTAAAATTGTAGCTCGAATCCTTCTTATAACAACATCCTAGTATATTTTATATACTGGTGTTGTTACAAAATAAAGAAATAAAAAGAGTTTAAGGGGTTGGAGAAGCAAAATAAAACAAAACAACATTAGAGAAGACATTACCTTAAAATCGGGTAACTCTTTTGATTTGAGCCAAAGGATTCCTTGGCAGGAATTATGCCCAAAGTGAGACTTCTAGGAGTAAGGGAGGGAAGTTGGGAGTGTATTTGGGAAGAGTTTAGCTGAGCCAAATGGCTTGAATGTGTGAATAAGGTGGGAGTGGTGGGGGCCTTTTATAAGTGGAGAGGAGGGGCACTTTTGGAAAGTAATAAAATGTTTCTTTATTATACAATGCATTTCGAATTCTAAAGGTTCCACACTTATATAATTCGAGGATAAGGTGATAAGGGTTCTAAATCTACTCAGACAATAGGTTTTTGACAAGTGTAAGCCTTATAATTTACATTATCCTTTCATTTTATTTAAATCGTTAATTAATGAGGTAATCGCTGCATCATCATCGTGTCATAAATAATTTCATTTATTTAATGTCTAAAAATTATAAAAAAAAAATCATGATGTAGGAAATAGTTTTATCTTTCTAATGAATATTTATAGTAAAAAATATGACTTGTATAACCAAATTTAAAAATTGTTTTAGTAAAACAACTATTGTTTGTGACCTTTTTATTTTACCATTAAATAAAAAGTCATTTATGTCCTTTTCCTACCAAAGTGGCTCCATGGGGTCCCCAAGTTGACCCATGTATTGTATTGGTCGGGAATTACACATCCAAAGAGGGTAGGACATGTGTCAAACTCATCTCATATTATTAAAACATTATTTTTACCTTAAACTACACTAATTACCTCTAATCGCGATTAAGAACTTAAAAGTTACTATTCACCAAAAAATTATTTTAATCTCATTGAACCAAATTTTAATTCTTAATGACAACCATGTATGTAGGATTTTTGAAATTCAAAACACAGAAGTGGTAAAATTTCATTTAAACGAAAAATCAGTTTTTATAAGTACCACTTAGTGGTTTCACTATTCATCAAAAATTGAAGTTTTTCAGAAAAATCCCAAAAATTCACCCTAAGCTATATTTGATATTCCAATTTCAAAAATGATGTATATTTTACAAAATTCCAAACATATAAGTTGCATTAATTAATTTTATAATTAATTCCCGCTGTCACAACAAATAGCGTGTTTTTAAGAAACAATTTATATCAAAAGATTGACAATTGTTAATGCCCAATTTCAATGTTAAATTAATTCTAATGACCACCATTGGATAGAATTGTAATAATATATTCTAATTATACTTTAAAACCACTCAATACTATATTTTATCACTATAAAATACTTTTATTAAAAAAGTTGTTTTTAAGTATTTTTCACTATTCATAAAAATTGGATGTTCTCAGAAAATTACAAAAAATTCAACTTTGGATAATTTCGATATTACGAATACAAAAATGAAGTCCATTTTTAAATATAAAATTTCTATAATTTTAAAAAGTGGGTATTACTATTCATAACGGCTACTTTGATTAGTTTCGGTGTGTTAAAACTCGAAGTTGCGTACAATGCAAGCTATTGCATTATTGAATGAGAAGCGTATCATGGAAGCTCGGGGTGTTACATATTACCTCTTCTTCAACACACCTCTTTTAAGTTTCCTCTTAAGACACTAGAGTTTGTATTTTGAGAAGACCAGAACCTCTATAATATAACAAGAGAGGTTGAGAAGAGAAATTGGAAGGGGTTGGACGATCTTTTAGGGTCAAAATTGAGTGAAGAGGTGAGGGAAGGAGGTGCCCTTATATAGGAGAAGAGAGGGGCACTTTTCAAAACCTTAAAAATATTAATTAATTATAAAATGAAACCACAAATAAAAATCCCTAAAAATGACTCAATCCAAATATGAGATGAGATCGAGTCGTATTCTCATCAACCAATAAAATTTAGACATGTTTTATGTTTATTTTAAACCTTATCAACTGGATTTATCATTATTTAATCAATTTAATTTTATTTGTGGTAATAAAATTCTTAAATTTAAATTATTATAAATACATTCTTAAATGTTTTCCATTTCCCATAATTGGATACATTATAACCTTTTAGACCATATAATTTTCAATTTGAAGTTTTTAAATATTTTTTATATTTTTAAATAATTTAATAATATGATATTTTTATAAAATATCAATAGTGTCCAATTTGACACTATTCATTATTTGAATTTAAATAATATCCACACAGAAGATATGTTCGAATGAAATTATATAATAGATTCCTAAAATTTCATATTCATCAAAAACAATTATGGGTCACATTATTTTGTTCATATATTTTTTACTTTAATACTTTTAAAACCATTTATTTGGTATATCTCTTAATAAAAAATTACAACAACATTTTTGTATAATTATTTAATATACTTATTTATTTCATAAAAATTAAAAATAAAATTCTATGATGAAGATAAATATAATACCTTTCATAATAGTATATTCAATCGAATTTATCATCTTAAAATTACAAAATTTAAATTGTTATAGTTATTAAATTATGAAGGTGACATCTTTGACATCATTTAAAATAAAACAATATAAATGTCCTATTCGTTTTTATAAGGCTCCAAATGGTCCAAAAATATACCCTTGGATGATTATTGTATAGATATACTCGACAAATAATTTTTTTTCACGTTTATGGTCCTTCTGATAGTTATTGGTATTTTAATAAAAAATAAATTATTGAATTTTCACTAAATAAATAATTTCTACATAATTAATGTATAAGCTATAATGGTAATTAAATATTTCTTAAAAATTAGAAATAAATTACCATGATAAATAAAAAACATATATCTTTCAAATGAGTATTATAAATAAATTTATATTTTTTATAATCTTATATTAAAAACAACCTAATTATTAAAGTTTGAGTGATACATATTTCACTTTTCTTTAAATAAAATAAATAAAATGTTTTAATCAAAAACATGGGGGTTCCATTCGATTCCATTTAAACCCAAGTATTATTTAGGGAAAAATATGATCATCTAATTATATTAAGACAAGTGTTATGGTAATTTTATAATATTATATATACCCTAAATTATCTGATTTAACTTTAAATACTGTAAATAAAATTTACCGTAGTTACTATTCATAATGCCTAAAAATAAAAAGTATATTATTAACATAATTTGAATCTACTGATTCCAAATATGGGATCCATTTTTTTAAATTCAAAACACAAAAGTTGTAGTATTTAATTCAAAATTAATCCCGCTGTTGAGAAAATGGGTTTTAAAAGTTAAAACGTTGCAAATGATTGAAATGTTTTTACTTATGAATTCATTGTAAAATTAATGCTAATGACTTACTTTATATTATATGGTAAGAATATATTAAATTTATACATTAAAACCATTCAATATTATAATTTGACTATATAAATTATGTTGATGAAAAAAGTTGTTTTTCATTAATATTTAGTGTATTTTTATTATTCATCAAAATAAGAATCTTATTAGAAAAATATCAAATATTTATCCAATGGAAATTTGTATATCCTATTTCAAAAGAATAATTTTATTTTGTTAAATTGAACTTATAAACATTTCTAAAACTAAATTTAATGTTGGTGCGCAATCAAAAGGCGACAAAACTTCATTTTTTGAAAAATACTTATTTTACCCGAAATATTTATTTTGTTCTTATACCATGTTCTATAAAATTTGTAAGATGAATTATAATGTCATAAAATTAAAAATGTTGTTACTACTATCCATAAAGGCTAGTACATAATAATATTATAACAATATATTGTTGTTTAGTGAAACTCTTTATTGGATACAACACACGCTATTGAGGAAGGTTGCTCTTGTGTGCAACACAAGCCAAGAATTGTGTTTGCATATAATATAAGATAATACGGGGTTTTGTATAGAACAATCTAATTTTGGTGTAGCTTACAACACAATACATCAATGAAACTAAAAGAATATTTTTCATAAAATCTTGAGGTGTTACATTCTACCCCCCTTAAAATGAATTTCGTCCACAAAATTCGTCGGGGTTATAAATGGTTTGCTACTTGAAAGATTATTTAATAGAAACCCACATCATAAAAAGGAATACAAAAACGTAACTTTAAAAAATGAATTATGAAACGTAACGGTTACCAAAATTAACTAATCACCTGGTTTCCACATAAGAGAACATAAGTGAAAATAACGATATGGAAGAGAAATCTAACCATCATGTTCCGATGGAAAGTGGTAGGAAACATCGCTACGAAAAATAAAACAATCACAAAGCCATTAAATTTTGATTATATAATGTACCATCTAATTCATGAGGGAAATAGGAAAACATTTTTCGTTTTCAAGATCATTTCCTCAAAGTTGAAAAAATTGAAATGATAAGAAATATTATCTTGATTTTGGTACAATCTCACTGTTGGTTGTTCCTTGGATAATTTACAATCCATATCTTAAAGAAATGAAGTTGAATTTTCATTCCTGAAGTGTTAGCAAATCATGCGATAGAATGGTAGGTCATTCCATCTATCTCAAAAAAAATGTTAGAAAAAGTTATTAAATATACATATGTCCATCTATAGTGAGATTAATCATATATGGTTCCTAAAAAGGATTTATACTTCATATATTATATCACATAATAAATTGAAAATAATTTATACTAACCAAGGACTTCTTATAAGCCTACGGTATGTGATAGAGGCTTCTCGAGCTTCTGTTGTGGGTTCAACTCCCATAGCCTTGTCTGGCGCGACGGGTTGTCGCTCGTCCTATGGGTTTTCCATTTTCTAGAACTATAATATTATAAAATTCCAGGAATAAAATTTAAAAACAAGTTCTATCCTCAAATAATACTATCTGATGTCCAACATAATCCATTCCAATCTTTAGGGTTGTCCAAAATACATCAGTCCAATCTCATAGTATAAATAAAACAATTACTTGAATGGTCACATAACAAGCACGTGAATACCATCATTTATCCCCCATATATCATAAAATATATCTTGTTGATCACATTTCAAACATGTGAATACCTTAATCACGTATTCTCTTGAATCATATATAACCATATAATCATTGTGAAAACATTAATGATCCCAGTATTTCTATATACTCAAACCATGATATCACTTTGTCCTTATATTATTCATGAGCTCATTAATATTATCAAGAATTTCATTATATCTTTATCCCTTAATTATGTGCATATCATCTGCTTTCCAAAAACATCTGAATAACCTTTCATGGTTTCCAGTACCATTCAACATATATTTTCAAAATACTTAAGTAAAAATAATTGTGTAACAATCCGTAGATGTATACATATTCAAGAGTACCCTGAAATTACTTATACAACATTACTCTTTATAAACATGAAATCATTACACTACCTTCTTAAACCATTGACCGATCTTTATCATTGTATTCCTTAACACTTGTTTCATCTCATATACCATTTGTAGTCTCGTCATCATCAAAAACATGAATACTACCCATACGACCATGCTGATTCTCTTCATGAGATTTTCCCTTAGGGAATTAGTTTGCATAATGCCCAAACGTTTCACATTTAAAACATTTAACCGTTGTTGATGTCTTAGAAATACCATTATCCTTTTCCATGGTGTTAGATAAACCTTGTCATTTACAATTACTGGCTTTGTGTCCTTCTTTTCCACACCCAAAGAATCTTCCAGTTCCTTTGAAACATTCTCCCTCATGCCTCTTCCCACATGATTTACATGATGGAAATTGAACTTTTTTTCTCTATGATCATCATGAAACTCCATCTTTCTCTTATTAGCTATGTCGGGACACTTACCAAAGTTGAGATTATTGATTATATTATGATATTTCTAATTAGGAATAATAAATATATGTAGAATTCCAGATCTAATTTCATTTGTTTTCTCATGAATAATATCATTCCATTGTCCATCATATCCTCCATTATCGCAAATCGTCCGGTTTCCAGCCATTTTCTAAAACCCAAAAAAGAATAGTGTGGAAGGAAAAAATCATAATCAAGGAGGAGTACCTTCAATATCTAAAAACTTAGGTTAAATTATAAGATTGTTACCATAATTCTAGGACTATAACCTATACTTATACGTAACCTTAGGTACATCCTTAGACATACCTTAGAAATATCTTCTAGGGATCTCACTAAAGTTTTTGCATCCTAGTTTCCAAAGGTTAACTAAAACTCCCTCTAATACCAACTGTAGAGACCCAAGATTGACGTACATGGACATTACATTACATTTGTGGAATAATTAATGCATAACAAGAAACAACACTCATGGACATTAATATTTTAGTGTCTTTGGAAACAAGGAACATAATCGTCTAATCATGGTGAAAGATCTTCAACATCTCCCATAAAGATCTTACCTATTTGTTTTCTTACCTAAAACCATTCTTTAAATATTGGGGAAAAGAAAACATATAAATGGGGTGATCAAATTCTTAGTAATGGTAAACATGGAGAAAATAAAACAAATCATATACATTTGAACTTAAAAAAACTTGAACATAATGTTTAAACATCAAAATGTTGAGAAATAAATCTTAGCAGTACATAAGGCATGGATCATAAAGGAACATTAATCATGATAAAATAACATGGTAATAAAACATGTAATTGTGGAAAACCATTAAGTACATGATATTATCTCCATAGTAGCCATGGCATTGCTTCCAAGACCATCTTAGTGTACAAGTCCCTTACCGAATCAAGTTCACTCCTCGTTCCAGTCTTGTATCACTGAACCAGATTAACTTAACTTCCCACCATGTCTATCTTAATGGATATAAATATTTACCCAATGCATTAGATAGAGATATAGGTCCCAACATCTCATAATGAAATCATTCATACGTATTCCACAACATAAACATTAATCATTCATCATAACTCATAGAATAAAATTGGTTTCATAAACATCATCTCATCATAACATATTCCATATAAAACAAATGGATATCATTTCATCATAAGGAAAGTGAATCCATGTAAATCATAGATAAATGATACTTGAAACATACGCATATTCAATAATGTCATCATATATGGAAAATTGTTTTGATAAAACACTTGAAATGAATTCTTGAGGAAAATATCCTTTCTTCTTAAAAATCATTTTGTTTTCACAAAATTCCATAAAATTTTAAAAGAAATGGATTTTGTGGAAAATATTCATGAAATCTTGTACATTATGCTTTATTAAATAAGGCTTTATGAAACCGTAAAAATACGTTCATGTCGTATAAGTTAAAAAATCATTCTCCTCGTACTTTTAACGGAAAAGTAAAAAAGTACCACTTATGTAAACAAAAGAAATATTCCTTCCATAACACAAAGTAACAGTCAAAAAGGGTTAAACATGACTTTAAACATACATGTAAGAATATTAAACACTTTATTAAAAACATTTTTATTGACATGGATGAAAAAGTTTACCCCAGTAAATACTTACGTATAAGAAATCTCGAATAAAAATGAGATTTGGAAAATTATCCCTTACCTCAGGTCCAATTTCTTCCGTACATGTCCGAAAATCATAGATAGTAGTTTAGACATATTATTTACTTGTAATAGAACCATAATAATATTTATTATATCATTTATGATTCCCTTATGAATTTATATTACACGTTCTTTTGTCAATTCCATGTTAATGACATTTTTTCGGTAAAATCATTTCATTTATCATACGTGTTTGGACTTTTTGTTCTTGATATTATTATTATTATTTATATCATGATTTACTTACTTATAGAATGTAAAACATGATATATATATATATATTCTGTATATAAATATATATAATAGATAGATAAATGAAATGAAACAATCTGTTCATGGAGATGGTAGGTAATCATATTAGATAACTTGAAATAATTGGGGGAGATCCTATATGGTCAAAACGATGACCTAGTGCCAATGGATTCCGTGCCGGGTCCTCCCCCCTCGGTGGGGGAGGGACCTTCGTCGTCTTTACCTAGTTGTTGACCATCATCTTTCTCCCTGTTCTCAAACCCAATATCATCCCTCCCTTTCCTCCACTTTCTATTAGTCCGAAGGTGCCAGACTTGTTCGATGGACTCCCGCAGCTTCCGATTTTGACTTTGGAATTCACTTAAGCATCCTCCCTCTTAGGTCTGACTTTGATTGCAAGATTCAAGCTTCGTAGTCCTTCAGTGGAATCCTTCGAACGATTCGTCTTGAGCACCTGTGTTTTTTAGGAGCGGGCGACCTTAAGTCTGGTTGATTCGAATCATATAATTATATGATTCTCCTCGGGGGACAATATGATCCTGGCTTGGTCGACTGCTCCATGTATTTGTGTTGGATATCGTTTTCTTCTATTCAAGTGGTCCTATGACTTTCATATGCAGTGCAACTCGCCCTCTATTGAGACTGGGGTAAGGCTTCCTAATCTTCCACTTCCTTTTCAAAACCCATCTATCTTATGCATGTCAAGGATCCTAGTAGGTAGATATCTTTGTTCGGACATCAGAACGAAATCTGTAATCCATCCAATTTCTCCTAGACACTATGTCGAGGTTGATGTTTTGAAGTCGTTGATCGAGTCTTTCTGGGTGGATTTAGGCGAAGTGTTTAGATACAAACAACAAGTTGTTTTTGAGTCTTGGTCTGATTTTTGCTCCATGTGCAATTGGCTGGGGCATATGAATGCGGTTTTCAGATGTGGGATGTTGTCTGTGAAGTATCATGTTAATATGATTCCAGTTGAACATGCCTTTTATTGGATGCAAGGTTGCTCTACCTTGAGGGAAGCTTTCTCCTCTTTGGATAAGGTATTACCGAAATCTAAAAAATTGGTCCAGGATGTTGGAACTAATCCAGTGATACCAAAGCAACCTTTGTCTCTGCCTCCTAATCAGAAAGTCCAATATATTTTTAACAGAATTAAATGTGATTTGAGTGGAGAAACTCTTGAGGTGGCGATGGTACCTTATGAGAGTTCTGTGATCTTGGGTAGTCTCTCTGAAGACAGGACTGGATTTTCTAATGTTTTAGTTCAATCTAAATAGAATACGGATCAGAATGTGGTGTTTGTAGAGGGTGGTACTGAGAGGCACGATGTAGTTGCAGTGGCACTCTAACACAATGTTGATAGTGCTGGTTGGGTTAAGGGAGAAAGTGGGGTGAGGCTGGAAAGAATCGGTTCAAAGGTAACAGTCTACAATCGTTTTGAGTGCCTTGAAGTTGATGACCCGAGATAGGAGGGGGATGGGTCTTGAGAAACTACAGTTTTGATGAATGAGATTCATACTGAATATGTTGATGGTGAACCTAATCTACAAGATAGTGGATTCAACAATGATGTACATCTTTCTATAGTGATAGACGATCCGATTCATGAGTCAGAAACGGATGGGGGGAAGGGAATCTACAAAGAGAGGAAAGATTATTCCCATTTTCCTTCTTAGATGGAGACATGGTCAGAAGAGAAATTGAAAGGCAAGAAGAAGGACAATGAGTGTAAGTCAGATAATGCGATTGAGCAATCCTTGGAGTTACTCATGAGCTCAGGTGAAGAAGCAGTTGAACATGTTTTGTCTCTCAATACCACTGAAAAAGAAGCTGCTAAAATGATGGGGAGATCCTTAAGGGTGAATCTCAATGAGGAGAGATATACTTGGATTGACAAGTAGGACCTAGTATTAGTTTGGGGTTTCAATAATGTGAAGATCAACCATGAGGAGTACATTCAGTCTTGGGACAAACTGACTTGTCGGGTCAAAGATCTTCTTATGGAGGAACCCAACACTCAAGTGAACAATATTTCCGAGAAATTATTTAAGGAGATTAGATCTGGTAGTCTTGAATTGTAAATTAATGATTCTTTAATCCTGTTTTTTGGTTGAACCCTTGGTTTGTCACTTTTTCCTTAAAAGTTTATAGAAGATATAAATTTAATTTTCTGTCGTGGAGATGGTGGGCCATACGTATACATGAATGTTGTTTTCCATTAATTATTGGATTGAATCAAAGTAAGTAGATGAAACACACATATATATATTCATTAATATATTAGTATTATTATGATATATATATCATTATTATTCATTATATATACTTTATAATAATTTTTTAAATGGTTAACATGGATAATGAATCTCATCGCGTCGTGGAGACGGTAATCTGTACGTACGCATGAGCGATTATATCATTCCCATAATTATTGAATGGAATTTAAGTGGATGATATAATATCTCATAATCCTTATGATTTTTTAATAACCATATATAGTTATTCTTTACACCATTATATCCATCCAAGTAAGGTGGTGGTGGAAAAACAGATTACAGCACGGTGTGGAGACGGTATTCCGTACGTGCGCACGCGTGGTGATTTTGTTTTCAGTAGGACAGATAGAAGGTGAAATGGGGTTTTTTCATATTTATAATAAAATATCATTATATTATTGATACTTATGTTATGAATTTATAATGAAAAAACTAAATAAGAAGAAGTTGAAGAAGAAATAAACTTAAAATAATCGGTACAAGAGATTACATATTCTTCGACACACCTCTTTTAAGCTTCCTTTTAAGGCACTGGAGCTGGTCTTTTGAGAAGACCAGAACCTCTATAATATAACTATATAGGTTGAGAAGAGAAATTGGAAGGGGTTCTCCGAGCATGAAGGCTCAAAACTGAGTGAAGAAGAGAGGGAAAGAGGTGCCCATATATAGGAGAGGAGAGGGGGCACTTTTGGAAACCTTAAAAATATTAATTAATAATAAAATGAACCCCACATAAAAACCTCCAAAAATGACTCCATTATAAGATGAGATGCGATAGGGGTTTAATATCATCAACCAATAAAATATAAACATGTTTTATGAATATTTTAAATCTTATCAACTTGATTTATCATTATTTAATCTATTTAATTTTATTTGTGGTAATATAATTATAAATTTTAAATTGTTATAAATACATACTTAAATCTTGTCAATTTTCCAAAACTAGATACTTTATAACCTTTTAGACCATATAATTTTCAATTTGTAGTTTTTAAATTTTTTTATGACTTTTAAATAATTTAATAATATGTTATTGTTGTAAAATATCAATAGTGTCAATTTTCATACTATTCATTATTTGAATTTAAATTAAAACCATAAAAGAGATATGTTCAAATCATATATAAAATAGATTAATAACATGTTATATGCATCAAACAAATTCATGGGGAACATTAATTTGGCCATATATTATTTATTTTAATATTTTTAAAACCATTTATTTGGTATATCTCTTAATAAAATAATTACTACATCATTTTCTATAATTATTTAATATACTTATTTATTGCATAAAAATTAAAAAATAAAATCATATGATAAATATAAATATAATACCTTTCATAATAATATTTTTACCCAATTTTATCATCTTAAAATCACAACATTTAAATTGTTATATTTATTAAATTATGAAGGTGACATCATATAAAATAAAAAATATAAATGTCCTAATCAGTTTTATCAGCCTCCAAATGGTCCAAAAATATACCCTTGGATGCTTGGGGTATAGATATACTCGACCAGTAATGTTTGGTTATGTTTATGGTCCTTTATATAGGTATTGTTATTTTGATAAAAACGATATTATTGATTTTTCACTAAATAAATAATTTCTAAATCATTAATGTATAAGCTATTAAGGTAAATAAATATTTATTAAAAATTAAAAATAAATTAAAATGATAAATAAAAACATTTTAGCTTTCAAATGAATATTTATAGTCTAAAATATATTCTGTCTTACCTTATATTAAAAATAATCTAATTATTAAAGTTTGAGTGAGACATATTTCACTTTCCTTTAAATAAAATAAATAAACGGTCTTAATCAAATACAAGTGGGTTCCATTAGATTCCATTTCGACCCAAGAATTATTTAGGTAAAAATATAATTATCCAATTATATTAAGACAAGTGTTAGGGCAACTTTATAATATTTTATTTACCCATAATTTATCGATTTACTTTTACTATTGTAAATAAAATTTATCGTAGTTACTTTTCTTAACACCTAAAAATAAATAGTATCTTATTAACATAATTTTGACCTACTGATTCCAAATATGGAATTTATTTTCCCAATTTCAAAACAGAAAAGTTTCAGCATTTAATTTAAAATTAATCCCACTGTTGAGAAAATGGGTTTTAAAAGTTAAAACGTTGCAAAAGATTTAAATGTTTTTACTTATGAATTCAGTGTAAAATTAATGCTAATTACTTACATTATATTATATGGTATAAATATATTCTAACAATACTTTAAAAACAATTCAATATTATAATTTAACTATATAAATTATCTCGATGAAAAAAGTTATTTTTAAGTAAAATTTGGCGTATTTTTACTAATCATCAAAACTGGAAACTTATCAGAAAAATATGAAAAATTTATCCAAAGTAAATTTTTATATACTGACTAAAAAAATAATTTTATTATGCCAGGTTGAACCTATAAAAATTTCAAAAACAAAATTTAATGTGGGTGCCCCATCAAAAGGCAGAAAAACTGCATTTTTCAAAAAATACTTATTTTACCGAAAACATTTATTTTGTTCTCATACCAAATTCTATAAAATGTGAAAGATGATTTATAATCTCATAAAATTCAAAATTTATTTACTAATATTCATAACAGCTAGTTCATAATAATATTATAACAATATATCATTGTTTAGTGAAACTCAGTATTGCGTACAACACACGCTATTGAGGAAGGTTTCTCTTGCATGCAACACAAGCCAAGAATAGTGTTTGTGTATAATATAAGCTAATACGGTGTTGCATTTAGCACAAGCTACTTTTGGTGTAGAGTACAACACAAGACATCAATGAAATTAAAAAAAATATTTTTCATAAAATCTTGGGGTGTTACATGAAAATATCAAAAATCGGGGATTTAATATGGCTTCATTATGCCACTATTGAGAGATAATGAGGGAGGAGATTATGAATTACTTATTTTTCGAGGGGGAGTGGGATTCGGTGGTGTGGTACTTTTTATGAGGCTATGTTTTTAACTCCACTCGTAAGTGGGATCTTCCTTCTTTCCTGGGAATTTGGTTTAAAGGATCGTCGGGGTCGGAGAAGGATCGGTTGGCTTATTCAGGGATTTTGAGTTCTAGTTGTTGGTGCTTGTGGCAAGATAGAAACCAAGCGAGATTTGAGGGTTCTATTTCTACGGCCATAATCATAATAGAGAGGATGCCAATACTATTGATGGAATTTATTTCACCTTATCAAGACTGGAGAGACGCTCCATCATTCAGACATATCCAGGTTAGTAACACAATGTTCATTCCTCCCCTAGTTATGTTGCAGGGACATTGGGTGTACTGGAAACTCCCTATTTCAGGATTCAAGCTAAATACAGATGGGTCCTGCTCTTTGGGAATCATGAAAGGAGGGGTACTGGTTCGCGACACTTGGGGGAATTTCAAGCTTTCTTTTATGTCAGGATTTGGAATAGGCACTCACATTTTGGCTAAGGCAATGGTAATGCTCACTAGTCTCACTCATTGTACTCAGGAACGGGTGTTACTAACTCAGGTTGGGATAGATTCCATAATTTTGCATGATTCTATGATGGGTAGAGGTGTTACTCTATGGTCCATATCCTACCTGGTCTGGAAGTGCAGATCCATAATTATGGATACTATCAAAGTGTCACACACATGGCGCGAGGGCAATAAAGTAGCTGACTATATGGTTTCCTTATCAGAGTAGGGCCTTATACACAATAGTCTTATTTCTTCAAATTGTTTAAACCCAGAGGCTGTTAATGTTTCTAGATGGGATGCCCTCAGCCTACACTTTTTCATACCTCCATAATCATGGGGGATTTTTGGTGCCTTGCACCTTTTCATTGAATAATAATTTATCTTGGATGGATAATATAACAAGCATGATTGTGAAGAATAACATATACGTCAAGAGGCATAATATGAAATCATAAAAGAGGAGGATCAAATATAATAACATATAATCATAGAATAAGTTGAAATATATAATAAAATAATTACATCCTATGAATAAGTATATAAAATAAAACCAAACACCATAAGAACATGTCAAGGATCACTTCCTAGACCACAAAACAAAGACTTTCGGGATTGTAACACATTCACCGTACATGGTATCTCATAAGATGTAAAAATTTCACAATGCATTAGTGGTATCTATAACACTAGGACCACACATTATATCATAATTTTTATATGGATATATTCCCATATAATTAAATCATTCTTACAACATAAACATATGAAAAAACTAGATATATAAAAAGGAATTGGATTACACGATCATGTCATAAAGAATAACCATATAAAATATCACAGTGATTCTAAAGAAAAAAGTGATTAAGTAATTTTATATTTCAATATCTATAAAAATGAATATTTATCATGAATATAATTCTCAATTAATGGAATAATCATAAGAAATATGTCAATATGTAGGAATGGTTATAAACCTTGAAAATGATGTTTTAATATTTGAGTGATGTTCCATTAATGGAAATAAGTGAATAAAGTTTTTTGTAAAACCATAAATATAATAGAATACATTTCTTTGAAATAATGGGTCTTTATAATAGATTAAATCTTTCAAAAAATATTGGTATAATAAAAATAATAATTAATAGAGATGTTCCCACTAACCAGGTTTTCTTTAAGGAAGGTATTAGGAAGAGAACACGAAAAGTTTACATACCCCTAACTAAGAAAGGTAAAATAAATTTAGTATATAATTATGAAACATAGACATATATATATATATAATAATAATTATGTTTAAATTAGGGAGAAATAATTATATGTAATTATATAAATAACTTAAGTTAAATGAAAAAGACTATGGTTTTGGAGTTCTCGTACTTTGGGTCTCGAATCGCATTGTACGAGCAATTAATATCCTGAATAACAAAATTTATTTATTATATAATTTATTCTGAAACATTTTTAAGAATAATAAATTAATTATTTTTCTTTTATATTCTTTTACAATAATTTTATAAATACCTAATGAACAAGTTCACCATCCTGAGTTTGTTTGTCTCAAAATTCATAAATCAAATAGGTTCCATGATAATGATGGAATAGCTTGTAAAATGACTAGATAAATAAACAAGAAGGATCATATGATGAAACTTTTATTTAAAATTTTCAAATATTTCCAAATATCAATAATTGTTTTGGCATATAATTTAATTTATTATTCTTGTTATCCCATTGAAAAAAACTCAATTTTATAGATCATATTTATTCTCCAAATATAATAATTTCCATTAATGACAAAAATTATTCTTGGTTTTTATTATATAGTTAGTTATTTAAAATTATATTCCCTATTATGTATCATATATTTATTCCGATGGAAAATTCCATATGAAAAAATTTTGGCCACTAAATTATTCCCCCAATAGAAATTTCAATCTACAAAATTTCAACACATATCCTCAAATGAGAATAGATGATGGTTATACTATTTCATTAATTCCATAGGTTCCCATGTTACATATTCATACTCAAGACTTTTCAAATTTACTTTTAAAAGATGAGTTACATTGAAATTATATTATCCTCAAAAGACAGATCATGTTTCATCTATACTACATCCATATTTAATATGTTTCATCAATCTATGA
Organism: Viscum album; assembly: GCA_963277665.1. Lineage (NCBI taxonomy): Eukaryota > Viridiplantae > Streptophyta > Magnoliopsida > Santalales > Viscaceae > Viscum > Viscum album. Next base: position 1,746,513,365 of record OY728153.1, read on the forward strand.
TAATCTTACACAAGAGGGATACATCAATCCATTGAGATATGTTTTGGTAGAGTGATAGTATATATGTGAAGCATATGATGAGATCAATAATAATAGAGGGAATAATGTATCTAAGACATATATTTTCTTTATTCCCATCCAACATGAATCTCATATTCACTTATATCCCTGGAGGTATAAGAAATGTTTACATCATCCCATTGAAAATTTACATTGAAGACTTCACAAACATTAATACCAATCTATATTATATATATTTGTAATGACCCGGACCCGGCCAGCCACCCGAACAGTGCCAAACAGGTTAGGTGTCACTACCTTAGGCGCACCTCCCCTGAACGTCAAAGGTTTCTGACTAGCAGTGAGGGTCTGAATAGGTATAGGGGGGAGGCTATACCCTCTCAGAGGAGTAAAATGGTACTGGTCTGAGTAGAATACTAAATATGCAGCGGAAATAAATGACGCAGCAGACACGAACCATACACAAAGTGCGGAAGCATATCCAATATCAATAAACTAGAGGAAGTAATATAGAAACAATAGCAGTGGAAAGTAAACCGAACAACATGCTAAATAACACAAGCAAAAACTACTATAGCCAAACAAGGCATGAATCGAAAACAAGTCATACATATCAATATATAACGGCACCAATGGATGACCAACAGTTGCGACATAATTAGGTAAGAATGATGATATTAAAGGAAAAATACTAAACAATGTAACTCTAGCAAGGAACGACCGAAATGTCCATACACGTCTCTATGCCAACACCACTAAGGTCTAGCTCCTGAGGCTCACCCTCTACCTGCACACAATTTCATAAAGTCTACACGCGGCTCGAAGGCCCCGTGTTTGGTGTGAGAAAAGTCTCAGTAGGATACCACCCAGGGGTGCGTACCTAATATAAGTGTTTAGGAAGACATGATTATATAAGAAAAGAAGTAAACAATAAAATGACCAAAAGTAAACACAATCTTCTTTGCAGATCAGCAGCCACCAGGAAGTGTCACCTGCTTCGGCCAACGCCGGAATATCTAATATGTATCCCACCACCTCGTTCCACCTAACAACATGTGTCTCAAGTACAGACGTTGCGTAGGCACTCCCAATTATCGTAACCCAGCTCGGAAGCTTAACCTGCCCATGGGACAACATCCGGAGGAACATCGACATCTGTCCTCAAATAATAAACCGAGGGACAGCGATGTCTGCCCTAAAATCACAGCGAGCCTCTACCCCCAACCTAACCACCTCAAGGCTGTCTCCTGAAGGCTCCTCATCTCCCACATGGCTTCCTATTTCATTCACTCCCAAACCAAAAATACTTAACCGTATCTACTGGGGGCCTCTACCCCGCGAGTGGTCGTACCACCTCATCTTGGAGTCTATCTTTGTGAACACTACTCAAAAGTACCTGGTGAGCGGTAATCACCTCAGTATGTCCTGAAGACAAAACACCTCTGACACCTCGTGTCCCTGTGAACCTGTCACTCAAGTCTGATGGCCTTGCCATCCATGTAACCCGGGCCAATCCCATCCCGACAATCCAACTGCCTCAATCGATGTCCATGACGCCCAATCTCATGGTAGCAACCACCCAATGAAACCCGATCCAAAGCCCCAACCTGTGATTCCCATCACTAAACAATATATATGGGCCACACCCAACACAACAAGCAGTTCAACGCAAGAAATATCACACATTGCATATTCATACATAGAAGCATCACTTTAACCAGGCAATTTCTAAACAGTCAAATTTCATTAACTTGTGCTAATCCATTCCAGCACTAAAGGTCTTAAATTCCATAAAAAATTTAATAACATGATTTAAAAAATAAAAATCAGCAGTTTAATCTAACAGCTTCAAAAGAAGTCTAAACTATGTAGTTTGAATATTGGTCCAAATCATACACATTTCGGCACTCCCGGTCGAATTTCCCCATACGATCTATGACCTCTAACCCGGCCTCTCTCAAGAACAAAAGGGTCAGGTAATACCCAGAGGCATCCCACAATGCAGATAAACTAATAAGGATAAATAAACAAGGGTTTATCATAATACCCAACGTTGCGCCCGAAGGTCGCAACCCCCAAAAGTCTACGAAAACATGAAAGAAGGTATGCACCACCCACCTCATACTCGCACGATGACACCTCTTTGATATCAGGCTCTAAATTGGTCTAAATTGTGGTAGATGTGTGTTTCCATCAAATCATGGAAATTCCTTCAGATGGAATCTATGGATAAATAGGTGAGAGATCTTGAAAAAAATAGGGGGTGCAGTGTTAGCCTTTCCGATGCGGTCCCGCAGCCAATGACAGATCGAAGAATAGGGGTCATATGACGGATCTTTGAGGATTTGTGTTCTTCAGAGGTTTTAGGATGAACTGTTCATCAATTGGGAGAGAAGAATGAAGTTTTTGAAATAATATGCGACGACGTCTCAGATGATCAAATAAAAATAAAAGTACACTGTGTGTATTTCCAAAGTACACGCCGTGTAGATGGGTTTCTGTACTCCGACTTAAGCGGATTCCAGCACACGACTTAGACCATGTACACGGTCAACACATGGCCAAGGAGTCTGCCTCTACACCGAACAATGTTAAACGATGTGTTAAGGAAGACTACACACCGTGTAGATGGAAATATACACATGGGCACCAGACAACATGTACTTGGCCATGCATGGTAAGGGTACACGACATGTCTCTAAATACACGCCGTGTAGTAAGAATTTTCTACACGGTCATCACACAACATGTACTTGGTAAGCACATGGTAGGTCACATGGTTAACACATACATGACGTCTAGTCTGGAAATTTCCCGAAACTGCCCAGATTTTCCAAACATCTCAGAAAGTTCATACAAGGGTTGGATTTGACCCATTCTAAAAACCCGGGTTATTAAAAACTCCCCACCATAACGTAGCTCATCCCTGAGATACCGAACAAAACCAGGAGATAGCACCGAACACGCCCATCTCGGTTAAACAACCTAGACTACCCCGGTCACATGGTTCTATTTAAATTCCACAAGGGGCTCCCCACCTTAGGAATTGCCTACTCGGTCTCAATCAACAAGGATCTTTGCAAACAAAATAAAAAAACATCGCCCAAAGACCTATTTCACGGACCCATGGTCCTTCCGTGACGCTGCGTCACCCCTGCACCTCGTCGGTGCTCACATGTCACTTCTGACACCCAACGTAACCCTCACCATATCGGCATCCGCCTCCAAGAGGTCTTTCATCTCATAGATGCTCCAATCAAAACCTGGTGCCTTTCACCTCAAGTAACACTCAACCACGATGCCCCGATTCCCACGGCACCTCACGTAACCTACATCCTTGATTCATCTGATGCTACAAATCTCAAATATATAATAAAATATATAATGCATCCGATATGATGGCAATCCCACTAACTAGTCTCTAGTCCGTCCACAAGTATCATGTGCAACTTGTGCACTCAACCCAACATTCCTCAAGAGGCCATGCCAAAAGAAAGCAAAGAAAATCACGACCACACCCGCGGTGTACCTTCCACCATCGTCAGATCACCAGCCTACCCAATCCCTAACAACTCCACAACGTGCACCTAGCCTGAAGCATGGTTGCCTGATGCCTGACCTCTCGGAAATGCTGCTCCAGTCACCGGCCACTAACCCCTTGGCTAGATCCCGCTATCTCTGTCACGTCCTCCGCCAACTGCTGAACCTCGGCTACCCTCTCATAGTACCGAACCTAAACCATTACCTGACGCCACAGACTTTCATGGTCCATTCCTACTGACTATCTGAGAAGGCTGTATGCAAAAACCTCTCCAGATGCCCGACCTCTCCACATGCCTGACACATCTTCTGGGACCTATCTCACTGATCCCAAACATGTCCCAGATGTGCACACTAAAAGAAAACCACCGCTGAAATTCCATGGGGTGGTCTAGCTGAGTCTTTCACCTGCCCACCCCGCTGGAACTCATCTCTCCCCCGCTTCCTGCTATCTGAACCATCACCTGAACCTGTCACCCTACCAATCTGGGGCATATCCCTCTGGTTTCCCTCTGTTATAAGTGACTGGTTTACCACCTCGAAGAAGGACCCCATCCTGAAGATGTTTACCTGGACCCGAATGGTGTGTCGTAAGACATCCTCGAATCACCTCACCCTAGTTGTGTCATCGCTCACCATACCAGGTGCCAAATGAGATAACTCTGGGAAGGTAGTTTCATAGTCCATGATGGACATATCTCCATTATGAAGACTCAAGAACTCTCATGCTCTCTCTTCCCTCAGTGTCTCTAGATAAAATTACTTGAAGAACCTGTCCTCGAAGTCCTTTCATGCTAGTCCCTCATGCCTACGAGCCTGTACGTGGACATCCCACCAATGCTTCTCCAGTCCTCTCAGCATGTACATCGCCAGCTTGACCCTTCGACCTGGTGGTATCTCGAGCTGCTCAAAGATCATCTCCATACTCTCTATACAGTTATCAGCCACCTGTGGACCACCCTCACATAGTATGATGGAGGAAAATTAATTATTTCATAAATTTTTGGGACATATGTGTTAGAGAAATATAATTAAGTTAAAAATTTGACATAGTGTTCATGATATTCCTGATAATATATGAAGAAGATGGTTATTTTGTTGTATTTTTTAGATAGGGAAAATTAAAAACTCAGTGTATAAGAAATTTGGAATTCATTAATTTCATCCATATGAGGATAATCATTATGATATTGTTTGGTGAATGAGAAAACAATCCAATTTTGGAGAAAAGTAAATAATTATTTCATTTATTGTTTTAATAACATTACATGTATTATTTATATAAATCATAAACTATAATCTCTAATAATGTATAATAGTATAATGAGAAGTGAAAATGTGTGGATATTCTATGAAGAAGTTTATAACTGATGTTTGTGGTGAATACAAATATTATGAATTAAAAAATTTTCCCCAAAATCTGGTATTATTAATGTGTTTAGATCACTATTCACATCATATAAAAATGGTGTTTCTAAAAGAAAAAATATAATTTTGGTGGATATGGGACATATTTTTTTGAACAAAAATGATATTTCTCCCTATTTCAAGAGGAAGGTGATGCGTACAGTAGTTTATATTCAGAATTGGTGTTTCTTCCAACCAATCTCTAATATGGATCCTTATAAAATATTCTACAATTAATTTCTATGTTCTAAGCAGTTATTAAATTTTGGGAGTCCCAGCATTATAAATATCCAAATATAAAATATTGTAAAAATTATTCCAATAGGTGTAGATGGATTTTTCCCCTATTATCTTAATGTTTGATGATATAGATGTGCCCCAAAAAAATTAATGATTAATTTGATCTTCCAGATGTATGAGTTCATGAAAAAAATAACGAATAGGTAACAAACTCATGGAGATAAAGAAGAGGGAGTAAATTAAATAATTTGTGTTGAGCGTTGTCAAATAATTTCCATCAAATGTAATTCCCCAAAAATTTATGACTCTGACTCGGTTATTTCTAATGATGAGGAATAAATTCAGACATCTCATCCTCGGCTGAGTAAATACGTGGAAGTAAACAATAATCATTAATGATCAATAAAATATCTATAATTTGATGAACATTATTATTTGTTCACATTTTCCCTTTTATTACAAATTTGATCCAGTAGATATTAGAAAATATTATTATCCTCATGAGTGGATTCATGCTTTGAAAGAATAGTTATACTATATTGAGAAGAATTATATATGGGAACATGTAACCAAACCAAATAATAAAATAAAATTTGGTAAATAGAAATTGTTTTAAAACAAGTAAAATAAATATGATTAAGGGATAAGAAACTATTAATGATTGGTTTTTGAATGTTAATGACAAGTTGAAGGGTGTTCATTTTGATTAGAATTTTTCTCAAGTAGTAATGTTAGAAATAATTAGAATATTTCTTTCTACATCCACACAGTGAAGTTACGGAATATTATATATGGATGTAAATCCATATTTTCTTAATGGATTACATGATAAATAAGTTTACATTAAATAATAATGTGGCATCAAAATTTAAAAATAAGAATGTTATGTGTTCACATTGAATAAGGATATGTATGTGTAAAATAATGATCTGGGATCTTGGTATTACAAATTGTATTTCTTCTTAAAGAAGATGAGAATTAAAAAATGTAGTGTTTCCACTAATCTCTACATAAAATAGATCAAAAGATCTACCAAATTCCTGATATATATGATGATGATATTCTCATTTCTAACAATTATTGAGGATCTTGAACAAAAACATACCAAAGAGATAGAGACTTTATTTGATGTTTCCACACACAGTGAAATGAAATATTATCTTGGATTAAAAATATAATAAAAATAATAATTATGTTTTTATATATTAATAAAAGTATTTTATGGATATTATAATTAAATATGAAATGAAAAATTCAAAACATATTTCCAATCTAAATTGGTTTTGAACCAAGTATTCTAAGAACGGAGAAGGAATGGAATTGAATTCTAATTAATTTAGGGATCCAATTATGTTATTATTATATATAAATTATTCATGGATAGATATTTTATATTCTTTAAAATTATGTTAATGATTTAAAATTGATCCAAAATAATTTATTCTCTTTGTAAGAAAATTATTTATTATATATATTAGAGGAATGAATAATTTTAGTGTATAGTATTACATCTAAAAATGATTTTTTTTATAAATATAGTAATTGGGTAAGAAACAAGTATAATAGTAAAGATGCATCGGGATGATTTTTATTTTTAGAGGATGTTGTTGTGAGTTGGCCTACTAGAAATAAAAAATATGTTACTCTTAGAATATCTAAGGCAGAATATACTTCCATCACTCAAATTTAGAAACAACTTATGTGGATGGAAACTAATTTGGAATATTTTCTTAATAATTT